>OZ018329.1:46821104-47566104 GCA_963969495.1 Ceratothoa steindachneri
TGCAAATATACAGAACGGTTGGATCCCGTGGACACGTGGGAGGCTCGCGAAGCGTGGGAGCCTCCGTGACTATCCGCTTCACTCTCGCTGCTCTGCAAGGAGCTGCCCGCCGAGCCTCTCGCTCCCGGGGACGTTCTTCTCACGCCGACCCCTCTACTCCGGGCGCCCATCAAGTTCTGCCTCGAACCCCCGTGCATTCTCGGTTTACGGTTTGGGAGACTCCGGTAGTTGTCGCCGACTGCCATCGATGACACCGTGGGTCGGCCGCTCTCAGTGTCTGTATCGCCGAAATAACGTTGTTTCGACGCTCCCCCCTTGTTCGCGCGACCCATTGGTCTCGCTGTGGTCGAGGGCGAGGACTCAGCCGAGTACCGACCGCCACTTCTGTGCAAACGATGGTCCTTGACGATGTGCGTTGGAGTTGGAGTTCTTCCCTTTTCCCGCGGTCCTAAGTTGGTTCTGGTCAGGGTGACGCTCTCCCATTGTTGTTTTTCTCGATCGTCCGCCTCTCTGTCGCGGGAGATGTAGGGTCGCCCATCAAAGCCCTGAAAGGAGGGGAAAGGGATTTAAAGTGGATGATGGCGAGTGGCTGAATTTTTTATGGTGTTAGCTGAATTTTGGATGGTGAGTGGCTGAATTTTGGATGGTTAGTGGCTGAATTTTGGATGGTGAGTGGCTGAATTTTGGATGGTGAGTGGCTGAATTTTGGATGGTGAGTGGCTGAATTTTGGATGGTGAGTGGCTGAATTTTGGATGGTGAGGGGCTGAATTTTGGATGTTGAGTGGTTGCATTTTTTTTTACGGAGTGACTGGTAGCCAAAAGATTACCAAGCACCAAATCAAAATTGCTAACTTGGTTCGAACCCGTAATTTTAAATGCCTCTGTCCTCCGTGCGAACATTCGTGGTCTACAATACCCCACCCCACTGGACACTAGTATTTAGGGGTGGAATTCATATTTTTTTATCTACCTGTTCAGCACCAATATTTCCCTTATCAAATAACTGCCCTCGTTGGTTAGTTAGTTTATTGTTCCGCCAGTCCCTTTTCAATCGTGAACTTGTTCTTCCGACTAATGCACTTCGCATAAAGATCAGAATGACGATTGCTGGCGACCCCGAAAGCATAAAGGGCCCTCCTCGTTCAAGTGGGAATGGAAGCCTACATAGGTCAGGGGAATGCCAACGCGTTTCGCGGCAAGGAAACATACTAAACGAAGAGTGATGCTTTATATGTACGAAGGGTGATGGAAGACAAAGGTGCGTTGTGATTGGTTGTGTGTGTGTGTGTGTGTGTGTGTGTTGAGGTGAGAGGTCGGACCTTGCCTACGCGCAAGCGTCAGACTCAACGCACCGCCTGCGTAACGGATATACCCGCTGCGAGCACCGAAATGTTTCGTGTCCGTTCTCGACGGGAATTGTACCAGGTACCATGACGTCAGAAATCCAATTCCATATATATATATATATATATATATATATATATATATATATTTAAAGGCCCAAGGAAATGAAAATTGGTAACACAACCCGGAAAAACACTTAGGAGAATATCACATGAAGCAATAAAAGCTTAAGAAGGAAAATGGGAGATGTAGAGAACGGAAATATAGGATGGTAGTTCTGGCGATCAGCGTCTTGGTCATATAAGCGATGAGCGCTTAATGACAGGTTCAAATCCAACTTTTTTTATTTTCATATAACTGTTAAAATAGTTTATCCTATCTTTCCGTTCTCTACATCTCCCATTTTCCTTCTTAAGCTTTTATTGCTTCATGTGATATTCTCCTAAGTGTTTTTCCGGGTTGTGTTACCAATTTTCATTTCCTTGGGCCTTTAAATACATCTATATATCACGTGTCATGTGATTTTCAAATTATATATATATATACACGTTTTCCCTTTCTCCATTTTCAACCGCTTTATTATGTCTCCTTACAACTAATCCACAGAGGGCTCCGCTAGTAATCCTAACTCGTTAATGAGATTATTGAATAAGGGGTGAATGGAGGCATTTCATTTTGCCCGCGATTCACCCCACCATCGCCCATTCCAAAAGATTCCATGTTGCCCTACCCTTGAGTAGCCTTGTTGTGGCAGCATCATTTAGGTGTCCTAATCGAGAAACGAGGACTTGTGTAACCAACGAGGGCGAAGCTCCCGCTAGCCTAGTGGATAAGACTACCGTCAAAAAAGGACGGCTGCGCAACAAAATAATAGCCTATTTTTAGGGTAATTTAACACCAACGCACCCCCCCCCCCTCCCAAACAAGAGACAATCGGGAACGAACCCAATCTTCCCCATAGGGGACAGGTAACGTGCGCGAAGATCACCCAGACTGGGACATTCAGCAAGAATGTACCAAACAAGTCTTGGGGACAAGGCAGTCGTTGCAGTAAAGTGCGAGGGGGGGGGGGGGGACTCCATCAAATGGTCGTGCCTTAATTCGAGGAATTCAGAAAGCGGCTGAGGCGTTGGAAAGATAGGTCTACGGGAACAGTCGCGGCAGATTGGCACGCAACTTTAATTGCCTATTGATCGTCTCCCATCTCTGCAAGGTAGCCCGGAGGGTTGATCCTTTTCCTGCCATGTAGGTAGTGTGGAAGAGCGAAAGTGTCTTGTCGCCAAAGTCTCGCGGATTCTTTGAGGCGTTCATTGCTTGCAATCCGTAGGTATCCAGGAAAGCTCGCGGCACCGTGGCGAACCATGGTTGCGGTGATTCGAATGCCCCGAGACCACTCAGGGAGTTTTGAGAGTCACTAAGGACCACAATCCGGTCTCAGAACCGGACACAAGAAGTTATTTGCCGCACTAAGCGGTGTATTACAACCTGCTTGGCAGTGAAGACATAACACCTGGTTGAGCTCCACTGAGGGGATAAGGCGTCGAAGACGACCCACTCCTGGAACTTGGAGCCATCCGTGTAAACAGAACCGGGGACAGCGAGACACGAAGTAAGTTCTAAAAAGGCCGAACGCAATACTCCCTGTGCTGTGAAGCTTTGAGGGTAGAGGCGTGACCACAAATAATGAATGGTGGTACCCTCTAGGTTGGCGTTCTGGATAGACCAGAAGAGCCACCGGCCCGAGAGCTGCAGCGAGCTCGCGAAGGAGTTTCTTAGCCCGAAATCCAAAGGGTTTATGTTATTTATGCCTAGCCTCTCTAGGCAGCATAGGCACAGACAAGTCTGCCGCGGAGGTGGAGTCACCTAAACTTTATACTCCGGAGGGTGGCAGGTCGGGCGCACCTGGTATGATCATCTGGATATAGAAGATGCAAACCTCCTCAGTAACTTTTAATTAGCCAGGCGTTCTCGGCAATTCATCGCAGGAAAATGGCGTAAATATCGAGTGGGAGTTTCAGGTAAGTCGATACAAATTGTACATGAGAAAAGAAAACAAGTGTATGAAACGAAGCAATATATTCTCATTGGAATTTACACACAAATAGAACGTGATATCTAGTTGCGAAATCATTCGAAATGGTCATCATCTGCCTTCACACCTTCTGTAGACTGCATCTTAACTAGTTGCATGCCCTGATTAGGGAGCATTTGTTAATGGATGACAGTACATCCGCAATAGCGGTCCTCAAAGATCCTAAAGTGTTGTGAGTAGCATTGTTGACATCCTTCTCAACAACGCGCTGGATGAATTAATCTAAGGGTAACAGTCGGGGGGGAGCTGGGCGGCCACAAGTCTAGGGAGAAATGGTGCAGGACGTTGAACAACCACGTCTTTCTTCCTTGGCTTGTGTGTGGGTGGAGAGTACTGTTGGAAAACGTATGGCCTTTATGTGGCTATTTGGTCCATCCAAGGCTTGAAAACAGTCTCCACCAGCTCAATGTAAATAACCGCAGTGACCTTGAGACCCTGGAGGGAAGATATGAAAGGTATAACGTGGCTCACGCTGCTTATGCCCAGAACCTTCATAGAGGTATGAAATTTGCAGTGCAGCACTGTAGAGACTTCGTTTTTATTCATCAACCTCGTCATGCATCAGTTTTACATTTTAAAAGAGGTTTCTCGGGTAGGTAAGCAAAATCACTATCACCTAACGCTTCTTCCGGCACAGAAGGTTGCGAGTATGGCGTACCATCTTTTTATTTCAGCTGGCATTCTCGGAAGAAAATGTATACTGTTTTCGAAGGTAATAAAACCGACATTAGTGCGGTGATTGGTGTTTAGGCACACTTTTAACTTTGTATCGATTTACATAAAGGAAATGGGCAAATGATTCTCCGTACCGAAGACTCACTGGAAGGGTTGTATGCCGCTTAGAGAAAATCCTCCGAGGGGTAGTAGCCACGAAATACATCGGTGGTGTTTCACGTTCGAGAACTTAACGTAGAAGGTGTGACTCAACTCGCCATCCTTCTCCTTCTGCCTCGAATCCACCCGTCACTGTAGGGCTTTTGAGGTGGGTGTTTCTCTCTCTTTTGGAAGACGGGAGACAGCCATTTGTTCAGCGCCGTCCTACTTCTAGTAGGGCCGAGGGAGCCGAGGTTTCCTTGGTGCTGTCTTTTCGAGGGACAGTCTTCGAAGTGCCTAGGGGATTAGTCGCGTGCATCCTCATGTGTGTTACCTGAGCGGAGGAAGGTGTCTGCTTCGTTTTCTACAAAGTAGTTAGGTGTTGGATGAGGGTGCAGTATTGGCTGGAAAGAGATGCCCTTCAAGCTTCTAGCCGTACCAGGGATGGCGCTCGGAGAAGTAGAACCATACGGGAGCTACCATGCCTTTAGACCTGGTGTGCAGGATTTTCTTTTTAGTTTGAGAGGCATATGAAGTTCCCGGTCGCTCAGACTGTGACAAGACCAAATCCTTATCCTCTCTGAGCAAGATTCTGCTGGCAGTCTTATAGTCAGGATCTCATTTTCGAATCTTAGTGGCTAGACGAAGCAGTGGGCGGTCCACCACAATTCAAAAATTTGCCCTTACTCGAAACATTTTATCGTGTAAGGTGTTAAAGCAGTTATCAGAGGTTTCGGTTTTGGTTTGACTCGACGGCACGAATGCAGCAGCGATACCAGGCAGCTCGCACCGACTCAGGAAACCTATATAAGTCGAGAGTGCCAAAGTGCGTGGAGTGGGCCTAGAGGCCCTTCCTTGTTTCTGAGACACTTGTTCAACCCTTAACTCTCTTGCGCGCGACTAGCTCTCATGTAATTTCTTCAATAGAATACTTTAACAGTTCAGTGGCATACACTACCCCTTTTGCAAAGTTCATTACGCGGTGTCGTATCACCGCACAGGTGTGATATTGAATGTCTTGAGACCACTCATTATGGCACTGCACAGAATTAGCCACATTCACCTAATTGCCCCGTTCGGAAACTGGTGGCTCTTGCTTCTCCACCAAGGAACGCAGCAAAGCCCTTGCTATGATGGAACTCCTGTCCATCAAATCCCGAACGACTAAGAACCACTAGAAGCCAGCGGGCGCGAAAACGCCCGCCAGATTCTCAATAAGGGGCAGCGACGTCCTCGAGGCTCTATCCTCTCTATTTGAGTTCTTTTAGGGTAAGAAGGTCTGGGTCTCATTCTTTCCACCCCTCCAAGCCAGGGGTGCCTTGCTCAGATTGATTCTCCTCGGTCTGGTCCTTTGGCGAGATAACTATTGAGCGACCTAACGTCGGAGCCCATTCGAAGGAGAAGAGTTCCTTTTCTTTTTCTTGAGGGAAATAAATTCGTTTATATCTGCACATTTCGACGCCATCCGACAATAAACTTAATTCTATGAAACGACATTTTTTTAAGCTTTTATAGAGCAAACTTGGGCAGAAAGAGGTCTATTTGGAAAATTTCATTGTATTATGGCAAAATGAGTTCTAGTATTTGGAAAAGTACATTCAATTATGGCAAAAGATATCTAGATTTTGAAAAGTACATGGAATTTTGGAAAAAAAAAGTTATAGCTTTAGAAAATTACATTAAATTATCGCAAAACAAGATATAGATTAGGAAAACTGCATTGAAATTTGACAAAAGGTCTAGATTTAAAAAATTACATTAAATTATGTCAAACGAGATCTATATGGATTTGGAAATTACATTAAAATTTGGTATGGTATAATAATATAAGTACGTGGAAAAAATCTCCCCTTTCCAAGTTGTTTTTTTCCCAAAGTCAGGGTGGAGAACAGTCAGTAACAGCCTTTCCTGTTTTTGTACCTATTTTCAAAATCAAGGGATATATTTCTAATAAGTTTTAAACCAATAAAAAAAATTAATTGGAATATGTGGGGGAGAACGTTTATTATTTTAATTTGGAATAAATTATTTCTGGGAGTATTTATTTTTCTTTGCCTTCCATTTTGATAGTTTAAATTATTTCATTTAAATAATTGCATTTAACAAATTGAAATTAACGGTATTTTTAAAGCCGGCATAGTGGAGTAGAAAGACCGGTTCCGTTATAGCGGATCCAGCCCCAAACTTTAAATCCCCACTGATTAATAAAATGCACTAGCAGAGTGCACAGATCGTTTCCAAACTAAATTATTTTTTTTATTTTACAAAACCTTTTTTGACGTCATATACAAAACATCAATTTCTTTTTGACGTCATATTCGAAACGTCAATTTCTTTTTGACGTCATATTCCAAACGTCAATTTCCTAGAGACCTAGGCCATTTCAACTGGGTCAAGTTGTTATTACATAAAATTGGGAAGCGATGACCAACGAGAGGTTCTCTCCGCAGCAATAACAATCATAATAGGCCTATAATGATGAATGTCTCTGATGACAAGGGTAAAGAGAGCAGAAAATCTAAATTGGCTCTTGTATCGCTGCTTCACTATGTTGGAGCTGCTTCAGAATCATCATAATTTCTTGGCTTCGGGAACGAAGATTTAGGAAAGGAGCTGTCAACATCTTGTGTGGTTCACTAGTGGCTGATGAGGCCATCAATGTGGGATAGACAGAGCCGTAGCGGTTGCAGGGTCGGGAGGGTCTCGTTCTAACTTTTGAATCCGATGGCGGGTATTTGACATGTCTGCTTCCTTCCCAACTTTTTTCCATTATACTTCTCCCATCTGTTTTTTCTATTACTATCCACGGCAAGTGGGAGTTAAGTGTTGCATGGAAACCATGTTTAAGCTAGCATTTTGGAGGATTGTGAGCTCTCCCAGCCCCAACGCCTTCATTAACTCCTACCCCAAGTAACTGTAGGAGCATCTGTGGCTGTCTTCCACATTGATACCGTTCATATCTATTATCGCTGTCTGCGTGATATATCTAGAGACGGCTGATATGCAATTTGGTGTTCTGCATGACCAGTTCCTTGGACTGCTCCTATTTCGTATCCATCATCTTCTCCTTGTCATTCTATGCTTCGCCTTGGCCCATCATTTAATTCCTATTCCGATGAGATGCAAGTCTACCTCTCGTTCGCCACACTCTTAGAAATATTATATCTGCAAATGGCATCAGTATGTAAGAGATCTCGGATAACTTAAACTCAAACATGACTAAACTGAGGTCTTACTGGCGGTTACTAAATCCGATGCTCCTCGCTGTAAAACTTAGGACTCCCATTTTTAACCTTGACTGATGATAATTACCCCCCTCTGAATACGAATGTCTGCAAGGCGAATGTCGTAATCTTAGCCGTATCCGCTGCCACTACTGTACCTGTCATCTCTCGCTGGACCATATGCTTCCATTCTCCGCCCCTACTACATTGTGAAAACTTTGAAATCCATGTTTTTTTTTCACGGGGACCTTCCTCTCGTGCTACCGCTCTACTCAGTGAACTCTACTGGACAGACTTTCCACGACCCCTGAAAACCCTCACACTCCCACGGAGCATTCACTTATAAGATAATCCCTTCGGGTTTAAAGCTAGAAAACTCCTTCGAAAATTCATGTAGCCCTCGGGCCGGTGACACCTCTGGTTCTGATAAAGATGCCATCCTGGAGAGTATCACCATTGAGTATTTGTCGTCAAGCATCTGCTCCAAAATCTTCTACAGAGCCAGGTGTATTGCATTCAACCTTTCTGGACCACACTTCGCGTCACGCTGGATCCGTGCCAGTGAGCACGGATTGCTCCAAGTCCAAGGAGGGGATCGGCTTCTACGCTGTATCCCCATTGTTGAATTAGCAGGGCTCAACCAGGCGCTGCGTGTGTTTTCAGGGCTGAACCGGTTGCAATAAAGGTTTCGGTACGGGAAATAACACATCGTCCACGGTTCGGAGACCGGATTTTGATCTTTAGCTACTCACAAAGCGCATTCAGTGCTTTCAGGGCACTGTAACCTCCACACCCGTTGGTTCGCAGTATCCGTAACGAAGGGTTGTCGAGGGCTGGTTGGATGTTGAGATTATCTTCTGCTGGGTTCCTGGACATGTTAGAATTGCGTCGATGAGCGCGCCGAAGATTCTGCAAGGACTGGGCGACCAGATCATCGTTTCGCTCTTCTTCTCACCGACTACATGGCAAGAATCAGGGCAACCCTCCCGGCAAAATGGCAAAGAAGGTGGAAAACGGTTGAGGGAAACCAAAAGTTGCGTAGCATTGAGCCGCGACTGTTCCCATGGACCTACCCACAATGCCGAGGCGGCTTCAGGTCGCTTTTTGTCGTCTTCAAATCGAAAAATCGCGGGACCCATCGCCATTTAATGAAACGCTCTCTTGCACCTTACTCTTGATGACTGCATTGTTCCCTGGACTATTCGGCACATTCTTGTTGAATGTCCCAGTCTGAGTTACCTTCGTGCAAACTACCTGTCCCCGGTACCGGGACATGCGGGATCGCTACCGCTTGTCCCTCGTACTTGGGACAGATTCGTACACTCTTGATTCTTGACTGACTGGCTTTTTGGAAGCTGGCCTCCTAGATTTTATTTGACATGTCTTCTTGGTGTTGGGTCCATGCTTGGCACCGAGGGGAGGCAGGGCTTCCCCAGCGACACTGGATCATGCCTCTTTGTTTAGCTGCTGCTTGGCATTGGTTTGTTTTTGTTTACCGTTTGTTTGTTTTGTTTTTATTTTAGTGGGGCCTAGTAATAGGCTGCTCTGATTATGGAGTTCTCCTTGTTTGCATTCTTCAGGAGATTCTCTAAAAAAAAAAAAAATCCGGAGTTCTCGAGCGTACCTTGTAGACTCACTTTTTCTGTTGGCTCTTTCCTAACCCGAGAGCCATGCGTTCTGTGAAGCGTAGTGGCTTTGAATGGTACCATACAAAAATGCGTATAAGGTTCTATGGGGGGAGCTGGATAGTGTGATTAGGTCCTTACGGGTGGGAAACTAGAAGCTGTTAGAGGTAAGGGAATAACAGGAATAGAGGGCAGGTGTAGGAAATGGAAGGGATGCAGTGATAGAGGAATAGCTAGGGGAGAGGGCATACTGATGCGTTATAGGGGGACTAATGCACAAGTGAATGAGCAGATAACTAGGAATAAAAAAGCACAATGCAATGAAGATGGGAATAATAAAAAAACCTTAAAAATATACTACACAAATGGTCGGAGTATAAGGAATAAGATAGATCTCTTAAGAGCGTTAGCAAGTGAAGAGAATTTTGATATAATTGCGATAACAGAGTCATGGCTTGATTTGGCAGGTAATCACTTTAAACCTGAGGTTGAGATTGAGGGCTTTAACATGTTCCATACAGATAGGAATAGGAAGAGAGGAGGAGGGGTTATTATTTATATTAAAGATAATCTCCAGTGTTGTGTAAACAGTACAATTAAATTAGATGATAACACAGAGTCATTATGGCTAAATGTAAAGGAAGGTAAAAACAAGCTTGTCTTAGGATTATTATACAGACCACCAAATCTTAGTAAGGAAGCTTCAAATCTTCTGTGGCAGGAGATTGAACGGGCATGTAGAAGTAAGCATGTGTGTATAATGGGCGATTTTAATTACAGAAATATAGACTGGGAAGCTCTTGTGGGTGATCAGGAGGCTGAGGAATTTTTGAATGTTGTCCAAGATAATTTTCTGAGGCAGATTATTAACGAACCCACTAGAGGTAATAATATACTGGATTTAGTTCTGACAAATAGGAAAGAAGTTATTAAGGATACTGAGATTGGAGGAAATTTGGGTAATAGTGACCATTGTGAAATTAGATTCAAGATGAAATGGAATGGTATTGATAGTAGCATGAACAATGTTAAAATTCCTGACTTTAGAAGAGCAAATTATAATGGGCTCAGGACTTACCTGGAGGCAGTTGTACAGAAACCAGGCAATGAAATCAATTCAGGAATAGATTCAATGATATCAGTTAGTGGAGACAATAATCACCAGGAGGAAGAGATTACAATTGAAGAGGAGTATGAAAGAATAATTGAGCAATTAATTACAGGTCAGATGATTAACATTCCATATAAGGAGATTAGGACTAAAAATAATGACCCAAAATGGATGACAGATAAAATTAAGCATTATATTGGCATTAAAAAGGGCATTTATAGGAAAATAAAAAATGGAGAGGATCACTTAAGGCAGAGATATAATGAACTAGCAAGAGATGTTAAAAAGTTAGTTAGAGTAGCAAGGAGAAATTATGAAATTAAAGTGGCAAATAGGGCAAAGGAAGATCCTAAAAGTTTTTATCAATTATACAAAACTAAGGTTAGAGTTAAAATAGGCCCACTTATAGATTCCAATGGACAATTAGTGAGTGATAGGGACTCAATGGCTGGAATGCTAAATGACTTTTTTCTCTCAGTATTTACACAGGAGGATACTCTAAATATACCTGAGGTGTCAATGATCTTTCGGGGTAATGATGAAGAGAAATTAAAGGATATATTGATCACAAAGGAGATAGTGACAAAGGAAATTGATAAAATCAAAAGTAGTAAAGCACCCGGTCCTGATGAGCTCTTTCCTAGAATTTTGAAAGAATGTAAGGATGTGTTAAGTGAGCCCCTAGCATGCATCTTTAGAAAATCATTGGAGAGTGGCATGGAAGAAAGCCAATGTGATACCTATATTTAAGAAAGGGGATAAAACAAATATGTCTAATTACAGACCAGTAAGTTTGACATCAGTGGTAGGGAAAATGATGGAATCTATTATAGCAAGGAATATTAGAGATCACTTGGATAAGCATAAGTTGATAAAAGAATCACAGCATGGCTTTAGTAAGGGTAAATCCTGTCTGACTAATTTGCTGTCTTTTTCTAGTAAGGTGTATGAAGCAGCAGATAATGATGAAAACTATGATATTTTATACTTGGACTTTAGTAAGGCTTTTGATCGAGTGCCACACTTACGACTTCTGAGCAAAGTTAAAGCACATGGGATCGATGGCAGTATATTTAGGTGGATTCAGTCATGGCTTGGTGACAGACAGCAAAGAGTTAGTATAGATGGAGTTAAATCTGAGTTGGGGTGTGTTAGCAGTGGAGTTCCTCAAGGATCTGTTTTGGGTCCCTTGCTATTCTTAATTTATATTAATGATCTTGACATAGGTATAAGTAGTGACCTGAGTAAATTTGCTGATGATACTAAGCTAGGTAGGGCCATTAGGGCTGATTCTGATGCTGTTGTAATGCAGGAGGAATTGACCATTCTGTCCAATTGGGCCGAGAAATGGCAAATGAAGTTTAACATAGACAAATGTAGTGTACTTAGTATAGGTAGAAATAATCCATTGAATAGTTATAAATTAAATGGCAGAATTTTAGGGAGGACTGATTGTGAGAGAGACTTGGGTATTTTGGTAAGTTCAGACCTTCGTCCTAGAAAGCAATGTCTAAATGCTAAGAATAAAGCTAATAGGATATTGGGATTCATCAGGAGGAGTGTAAGCAATAAGAGTGCTGAAGTCATTCTAAAACTGTATCTGGCGCTAGTTAGGCCTCATCTAGACTATGCAGTACAATTTTGGTCACCATATTATAGGAAGGATATTGATTTGCTTGAGTCTGTGCAGAGAAGGATGACAAAGATGATTGGTGGGCTAAGGAACTTACCTTATGGTGAAAGGCTCAGAAAACTAAATCTACATACATTGGAAAGGAGAAGAGTCAGAGGGGAATTGATTGAAGTCTTCAAATGGGTAAAAGGATATAATAAAGGGGATCTGGGTAAGGTTCTTATACTTAGTGAACATGACAGGACACGTAGCAATGGGTTTAAGCTTGATAAGTATAGGTTTAGGAAGGAGATTGGGAGGAATTGGTTTACAAATCGTGTGGTAGATGAATGGAATAGGCTCACTAGGCATGTGATAGAAGCCTCCTCTCTGGGTAGTTTTAAGAATAGATTAGATAAATATATGGATGAAGCTGCTAGATGGGACTGACTTTTTTTTATGTACATATGTATATATTTTTCTAAGGAGTGGGAAGACTATATTTTGCGCTTGCATGAATGGACATAATCCTCTGGATGCATTTTATGTATATTGTAGATTAGATCTGACGAACTCCTGTTAAGGGTGACAATGTTGATGACTTTTCTCTGGTAAGAAATCTTTTGTGTGTTGAATGGAACAGGAGCTGCCAAGTGTAGGCCATGAATGGCCTTTTGCAGTCTCCTTCTTTTCTTATGTTCTTTTCTTATGTTCTTATGTAATATATATAGCCAGTAATAGCTTGTTTCTTGTTCCATTGGATTCTAAAATACATTTTTCTTATTATATGCCTGGTTCTCGAAGTCGTTAGCTCGCTAACCAGTGATCCAGTGCCCTCTCCAAATGCCTTATCTTCCTAACTGGCCTTGATGCCGACTCAACCTTTTAGCCCATTTTAAGGTCAATCAATGGGAATAAATGTGTAGGGTAGTAGGAGAATACTTAATATTTTAGGCAGCAGCCGGTGCAAATCACAGGTTGAAACTGTGCCGAAATGACAATTTGTTTCCCTTCAAATTAGCCACAATCGTATTTTGGGACGTCGATTTCCTTCACTAGAAGAAATGTACATCTTGAAACAGTTTGTCACGTATCATGTAAGAAAGTTATTTTGTTGTCGAACGACATTAAATGACTTGAAAACGCTGTTTATATATATATATATATATATATATATATATATATATATATATATATATATATATATATATATATATATATATATATATATGCAAATTTTGTTAAAGATCATGGTATATTTCGCCTTAATCAATTTCCTTTGGCAACTTTCTATTCTTCTAGTCTTTTTTAGTCCATCTTGTAGATGATAGATAACTTGGACAAGTTATCTACCATCTACAAGATGGACTAAAAAGACAGTAAGAATAGAAAGTTGCCAAAAGAAATTGATCAAGGAGAAATATACCATGATCTTTAACAAAATTTGTATCCAAGAAAGATTGCTACCCATCTACACACATTTGTTATTTTTTTCCTCCATCTTCAATCAGTGTCAAACCACGAACAAATATCTCGGACGAATTTATTTTAACGTCTTTAATTCAAATGCAGAATTGTAGTGAAATCAGCTTAATGTGAATCGAACTTGGTGTCTCTAAATACCAGCCGCTGCTGCTGCGACTGATATCTTGGGGATTGGGTTTCTTGCCGGCCTCATCGTCCTCCTCACAGAACGAGCAGACAACCCAACAGCAGCTGCATGTTTGCGGGCAGAAGGCTGAGGGGAGCGCAAAACAGAATGCCTTACTGCGTCAATGTTTTGGGGGTGACCTTGCTGTTCGTGGAAGCCCAATTTTTTTTTCACATCACCAGTTTCTCTGAAGTTGTTTACCGATGAAATATCGACTGACGGCCAGGAACACGACTACGGGGCGAATATTGAAATGTGTACGGAATGCACGTTGCGTTGCGATGATTGAGCAACCGGTAGAAAAGTATGCGTCGACAGCGAACGCATGCTTCGCCTTCGTCCACTCCATGATGCTAACTGAACAAAGCGATGCAGAGCTACAGTGCAACTTTACGCCCCGCCCTCTCGAATGTGCCTACCCCCACCCTCCTTGGAGCAACCATTGTTTCAGGGCGCCAAATTAAAATAAACAAATTGCTCTGCCCCACCCTGTATTTTAAATATATATTTTCCTTCTTCTATATTCACTTTCTTACATATTGTTTCTTACAAACTTTCTGCGGTAGGGGCCCTCGTTGGTTTTCGCTATATTTTTTTAAAATGTTCCGTCCTCTGACATTCATGTTCCCCATATCTTCTGGATTAGGCCCGAGTCGAGTGGAAATAATGATTCCGATCACAGAGAAGTTAAGCCACTTCATGTGTGATAATTCGCCGGATTGACTCCTGATTAGGATCGACTTGACGGCACCTGCCATACTCTGTACATACCCGGGTTCAATTACCACGTTCAACTGTTGCTCCCCATTGAGATTTTTTTTTTTTTTAAGAGCTCATCTGGCGACTGCCTACTTGGGTCCCCATTGAGAAATAAAAGGCAACAAGGAGGAAGATCGGTGTTAGACCTAACTAATTTTCTCATTTTTTCGTCATGTTTAATGGCACTCGGAAACTCTTAAAATACATTTCTATCACTTTGTACCCTCACCACCCATTTTCGCTAAAAAAAGTACTATTGTATGTATATTGGAATTTTACGTACGATGGCTCAAAATGTAATGCGAGGTCATTATTTGTGTACATATGTGAAGAAGTTGCCTTTGTCTTAATACTAAATGCAATGGCTGGCTTGGCCAAAAGAAAAAATAACAACAAACCATGACTCAACCGCAGGCACAGCGCAGCACTAGGCTTGTAAATTCCACTAAGCTTTCGATTCTTAAACTGAAACTGTCACCCTAGCAATAGTAAAGTAGCGTTGCGCTTAATCATAGTAAGGGAATCAATAGCATTTAAAAGATCCAAAGAGTTAAGAATAATAAAATTGCTATATTTTCTGCTAAGCCTTGAATTAATTAATACGTCTGCACATCCGTTGTCCAGTGAACATCTTAAAGTCGTTAAATTTCCACAAAAGCAAGTAATTTGATGGCTTGAACGACACTGTAAGGGGAGGAAGGCTAAGGATCCTGCCTCAATCTAGCAGAGAAGTATGTATTTTCATTTAATCTCAGATATAACGTTGGCGTCACTTCATACATACTGGATCTCTACTTTCCACATCCATAAGATAACCACAAGATTTCTGGTCACGCACGAAAGTGAAAGTAATTCTTTGACGAGGTGTGTTTCACCTCAACATCGGAAAATTTTCCAAAGATGAACATGATAAAAAATATAAACCAATAAATTACCACCTCTTTGCCTATTTGATTTCCACAAAACAGTAATACTGTCTTCGTGGCCATTAAATATAATAAAACAAAACAAAGAACAAAAATAATGAAGGAAAATTCCCATAGAACAATGCCTGAAGTCGTGAATTTCTGTAAAAAGGTTTAAGTGTAGAGACTAATTCTCCCATCACGTTTTGGAACAGCCACTTCTGGGCAGCAGTTGTCAGCCATTGACAGACCAAGGTGAAGGTTGTAAAAGCAAAGGTTTAGTCACAAAATGTGTGTTACGAGTGTTTTTTTTTAATTAGACCTTAGATTTTGCGATAAGATATTTTGCAACCTTGTATTTATTTATTTCTATTGATTTATATTCTTATTCTTTAGCTTATCTTTTATTCTCTCTTCACCTTTTCTTCCTAAAAGAACGAGTCCATATGTTCCTTTCGATTTGTGTTTAGTAAAATGGGACCAACTACCACGTCCTAATGCATGAAATTACTTCTTTTCTAAGTAGGTAGCTGAGCAAGGTTCAGGTAGTTTACAAGTTGAAAATATCACCGTGAACACACAAATAAATATCATTCTCCCTTTTATTTTACTTCTGTACTGAGAGAATAAATAATGCGTCCGAAAAAATACCAATAACTTTTTTACGCTTGTTGCATTCCTTTTAGAACACACACACACACACACACATATATATATATATATATATATATATATATATATATATATATATATATATATATATATATATATATATATATATATATATATATATATATAAGAGAAAGAGAAACTTGACGTTAATGAGCAATGGGACAAGAAATAGGAGGGGTTTTTTAAAGGCAAGAGAAAGGGACATTGGAAAAACACAAGGATCAAGGAGAGCAAAGGACGGCACAATTAAAGCAATCCATACTGAGAAGACTAAAATAACACCAGGGGAAAAAAAGTTTGAGTAATCCTGGCCGGGACCCGAACCCTGATCTGCTGATTGCCGGTCAGATGATCTACCGTTATGCAAGCAATCAATTTCACCCAAAGCGTTACCCTATCAAACCCAGTATCTCCCTAAGCTAGGAACCTCCAAGGGATTTTTATACCCTATCTTCTTACCCGCTCACAATTTAAAGGCTCATTATCCATGTCACATACAAAGAAAGAGCAAATACAAGTTTTGCGGTGGTAACAACCGCCACAGAGCTTTCGTCATATTTAATTTTGCCTTTCCGTAACCTTTTGAAGACAGAAAGAAAGATGCAGAAACCTTGTATGGCTGACCATATAACAATACAATATTAGCGATAAAATAATTTACCTTATTACCTAGGCAACATCTAAGGGTTATACACACTAATAAGTTCCCTTTAAATTAGTAATAAAACACTTTGTTAGTTAATAAAAACAAAAATTACCACTTACCTCTCATTAGAGATATATTAACCACCCTATTTTTCACCATCTATTATTAATTAACCCATTAATGCATTATGTACTTATAACAGGACAGTCAGAATTTTAGGCAATGCCACAGGTATAAGCTATAAATATCTGAATTTTGTTTTATTTAATCTTGAAGATATTCTTTTATCTATCGATACCAATGAAAACATGAAGTTTGAGGCTAAATGTAATATTCTCGGGCACATAATTTAATTAAAAAGAATGAAATTTAAACTTTATACATTAATGGGTATTAATCCCGAAAAAAACCCGCTAAATATTTGAGCCATTGTAATAGAGCCATGCTTAAGGTGGTGTAAATTGGGTGGAATATACAGTGAAAGGATACTAGACAAGATTATGGGAAAAGGAGAAAAAAACATTCAGGTGTAATGGGAGAAAAAAATAAGTGTAATTTGTTGTTATGGTGACTGCCAGCTAAAATATTACGAGTTCTACAAGTGGACCACCGCGGACAATTTGGTTTGAGAAAGGAAAATTGGGGTAGCAAACGAGAACATTTTAAATCAGTGGGGAAATAATACATGTGTAAATGAAGAGAAAATGTAAATAAATAGAAAGAGGAGCAATGAATAAGGTTAAGGTGAAAAAGACTCCAATAGAACACTCGGACAGTTGTAAATAATGGACCTGGGAGGGAGGATTATAAACCTAAATGTACAAGTTCTTAAATACGAGCATAGGAGATCAACAGTAGAAACTAGCTCCTAAATGCGAGCTCAACTACTCAACAGTTGGGACAAACTCCTCCGGGCAGAGGTTCTCACAATTATGAACAAGTTTGGACATACGACCATATGTGCTCCAAACTACATAAAAGTTCGTACATACAAGCGTAAGTGCTTAAACTGATGAAAAACTCTTATATACGTGTACGTGAACCCTAATGTACGAACATCATATGTACAAGTGCGTCTATGAAATACGAACATGTTTGAACATACGAGCACATATGACCCAAAGTACTGGCAAATTCGCACATGAGAGCATAATTGCTCAAAGGTGCGACCCCGTTCTTACCAGAACACGTGCAAGTACGAACGTTAACTCTCATTTAGGATGTCGCTGCAAGTAGATTTAGTCTGGATTTGTATCCAAACTTGGGCCAAACCTTTTCAAATGACGACTCCCGCTTTCTTTCTTTTCACACAAAAGAGTAGAAGTATTAATTAACGAGTACAAAATCGGACTTTAATGGGACGAATGGCAAAGCTCTCTAGCCGTAACCAAACCATTCATAGGCGTGCTTTCTTGAAAATTATATTTATTTTCCCGCCCAAATTATCTGTCTCGACTCCTTGATCATTCATGACGTCCTCCAAATCCTCCATACGCCAGTTAACTCTAAGTGCTCTTCATCTGACCATTAAGGCACGTTTGGCAGCTATGAAATTCTGAGACATATCGGGCATCCTTTCCCCCTCCCTTTCTCTTGAAGTAAAATTTGTTTCCCACCCTTTAAATAAATATTTGAACGTGTCTCCCTATTTTGATTTATTATCGGGTGTATTAATGCTAACTAGAAAAGGTACATAAATTTAATGAATTTTTATCGATTTTTGTTAAGAAAGGTTCGGCCAACATGTATTAATAAATTAAAAATTAGTTGTGCTAGTATTAACTTGAAAAATATTAGACTATTTTCACTTTATTATTATTATTATATTAGTTATTTGTTTATGATTTAGGCATGGAAAAGCATGTGGTTCAATGTCAGGGAACATATTATAAAAGCTTGCAATTTTGATTATGGTAATAATTAATGAAAATCATTGTACTTAAACTAAGGAAATTGAAGGCATTATAGCTTGGTTAATGTCACGTACGATGGACATCATTCCTTAAGTGAGCTTTATGCAATTTAATACTTCTATTGTTCTTCTTCATTAGCTTCAGAAGGACACTATATCTCCCATCGTTGTTCAGCATTTAGAGTAATAAATGGACTTCCAGCTTACTCCGAATTTAGTATTGTTTGATAAGTTAATCGTTTGAAGACGGTTTTTTAGCTAACCTTTTATCATAAAAATTTAATTTATATAAAACCTTCTTTAACCCCTAACACATTTCTATAAACGTGCTTAAACTTCACAAATTAATTCGTGCTCAAGACAGTTAATTTGCCCCTGTCCATTGCCTTCATACACCCATTAAATTGATCATGCGATAAACCTAAGATGTCAACGGATGAAGTGTTGGTTAGAAATAAGCCTCACGGCTCCTATATTTATTGTAAATGTCAAAGGAATACTAGTGTCTCCTATAGGGGTAACCATATATACATACCCTAGACGAGGAACGGGTCTTCCTCTCTTGGAAATTTGTAAGCGCCCATCTGGTGACTGGCTTCAAGGACAAGTCGCCGGACTTAAAACTCCAGCCTAGTACTAGGCAAAAACAAAACCCCAAAACAAATAAAAAAATAAGAAAAATAAAGGCAATAAGAAGGAAACACGCTCAGGCGTCGGAGAATGCCCGCCTTCCCCAGCGCAGTATCATGCTAACAACATTGAAGAGAGTCCAAATAAAATGGAAGAGAACATCCTCTTCCTCGAAAAAGTCAAATAGTCCACAAGCGCGTGTGCACAAAGTAGGGGGACGTGCGGAAGGCATCGGTCGTTGGGCGGAGACCAGTGTGGTGGATCGAGTCTACCTTCACCAATACACGCTCACCTGTAAAAATTACATCCGTAGTCAAGCTTCGAACGAACAATGTATCGGTATAAAAATAAGGCAGTAGCCCTATCAGCACACCGAGCGCTGAATGTCACGAAACGAATAACGTCCATGGCGCGGGTATTTAAGAGACACTAAGAAAACGGTGCGAATCCACCACTTCCAGGCGAACCCCGTTTAGGAACAAGTTCGGGTTGGGGTGGAGCATTGAATGACGGCAGAAGTGTACCACCTTAGTCTTGGTCAAGGAAAAGCGAAACCGAGCTTAAGAGGTATGGCGCTGCGTAGTTCAAAGCGTGCGCGTGTAATATGCACGTCATCTGCCTTGTGGGAGTTGAGTCCGAAACCTAGAGGACTATTTCGAGCTGACTGCTTGGTGGCTGCGCTCTTGCTGTTGTGGTGCAACTGCGACTTGAGGAGACTATCTTCAGTTTTCTTCCCATTTAGGTGCTCTCTGCCTACTTGGCACTGCATGCTCATGGTTCTGTGTGGTCCTGGACAGCTTAGACACGTTTACTCTTGCGAGAGGCAGCGCATCCTGTCCGCATTCCGAGCACAGTCTTCTTTTCTGGGCAGTTTCGGGTAAGATAATCTTAGATCTTGTAGCAGTAGAAGCACATCAGCAAGTGATAGTGCTTCTTTTGCGAGATTTGCGTAGAGGCGATAACCATAAGGAATAGTTTCAGTCTGGTTATCTTTGACTTTGCCACCATCTTGGTTTCTTCAAATACCACATTAAACACCTGTGTTAGGTCACGAAACTTGATAACTTCCGCGAATTCGTCCCACGCATGATTTCTCTCGATCTCTGCTCTCATTTTGCACTATGTCCTGGCTTCTACCCAAGAGTCGACCTGTCCGCAACCCATCGCCTTTCTCACGGTGATCGATGGGGTAAACTTCGGCTCGAGTTCAATTTGTGTCAGCAATTCGTTGACTTGTTTGGAGGTCAGTTTTTCGAAGTCTAAGTGGTTGTGGCAGATAGCTGCATAACATCTGCTCAGCTTGATCAGTTTCTTGACTACAATGTCAGCTGTCTGAAAATAGCTTCGAACACATGGGACTTTGATGGGCGTTATTCATTGATTTGGCAAATGAAGACCTGTAGATCCGGCGATTCCTCTGGGGCGTTCATCCCCCCCACCCCCAGACTTCAATAAGATCGGGCCACGGAATTACTCCATCCAATCCGCTTCCTCACGTACGAACAACGGCGACACAAGAAGAATCTCCAATAAGTCTCCCTATAGTCGTTTTTGACACAGCGAGGTTGATAGAAACAAGAGGAAGCTTCAATGATTCTATCGCTGGTCTACTGAGTATAGGGGAAGGAGGTGGGAGTATCTCGATACCCTCCTTTCAAGTAGCGAAGGCACAGGAAGTATCTTCAATCATCCCACTCTCACTTCTGCCACTGTTTGGAGCAACCGAAACAGGAGGAATCTCAAATCAGTATGCTACTTCCCAACCTTGACAAACAGTTAGGTATTTGTGATGCCGGAGTACACCAGAATGGTCTGTAGAGAAAGATGGGGGAGTCGGTCCCAGGAGTGGAGTTAGTCCAGTCTGCATGGGCTCCTGGGATTCGCAGATGGATTTTAAGTTTCTCGGTGTGATGCCCCCTGGGCATCACACCTGTGCCACATCACAGGTCCGACGAGTGAAGTTTCCGAAGCTCAACCTGCTATTCATGAAGCATAACGGCATCTATCACATGGCAAAGTGGGTGAAGATTATCCTAGACGAGTAGCAGATCATTGTTATGAACTGGCCTGCACAGGCTTCGGACCTAAATTCCATTGAAAATGTTTGGAAGACACAATGAGAGAGGTCTAGAGCGAGGAGGCCGAAAAACAGTTCAAGAACTAGGGTATTCCTCATAATGAATGGAACAAGCTTACTGTTGCAGGAGATGTGAAAGCTCCATCGAGAATAAAGGGTTCCACCCTAAATACTACCTACTTAAATTTTTCTAGTAATTTGTTTATCTGCTGATAACTTTCGTTTTATTCATCCAAATTTTCCTAACCATTACCCACATGGAGTTTATACCTGCAGGTCATTGTAAACGAATTTTGAAAACTATACATTTTCCCAGAAAAAATAAGATTTTGTGATAGAAATACAAGTTAACCGATCGTTTTAGACTGTACGGTAGCTATATACAGAAAATATACCCAACTAGCTTGTTCTAATAATATATGCAATAAATAAATACTCGTATGTATTCAAATTATTATGAACCACTAAATTCTGAAGGACGTAAAAACTTTCCTTTGAAAATATTATTGAAAGTCTTAAAAGATTTAATTATGGTGTTCTGTTTTTTTCGTCCCTAGATGTCAGTATATACTCACTCAACCATAATTTAAGGCTTCGTTTTATCTAAGCTAAGCTTAATTTTGTCTCGCATAAGTTAGAAAAGCTAAGCTATGCTAAGCCAGTGTGATTTAGGATGATCGGTTAAAAGTTGTTTTTTTAATGGAAGATTTTTGTTAAACTTAACGGCGCACTTCGCTATTGTTAAATGAAAGGCGATATGTTGTTTTAATAGGTAAATTCTACCATTCATAGCACTCACATCTTTCCTTATTTTGGAAGCCCTCACGCCGGGCCTTCGAGGGATTGACGACGCCCTAGAAGAGGCACGAGAGGAGGCTCTCGAGCTTCTGGGAGCCTTCGGCTTCTTGGTCCCTTTCTGGCTGGAATCACCCCGTCGCTTAAGTAACGACCAGGGCCAAGAACGCCGCCCCTTCGCCTTGGGCTTGGGGGAAGCTTTTTTCTTAGACTTCTGGGGAGGGAGGGGATATTAGGAGAGTGGTTGGAATGATGAAGATGGAAAAGATAGTTAGAAAAGATACTGTTCTTTAGAGGAGCGTCCATTTGTGTAGAGTCCAAAGTCTGTTTTGCAGTCAATGCCTCGTGTAACGGGATCAAATATAAATCTCAAAAACAAGTTGAAATCCTCAGCTAAGTAGGGTTCTTAATCACATCCAGATTTGGCGGAAGTTTCGTAACTCAGTAGGTTCAACATTTGTAATCTAGCCATCATTTTATCCTATTATGCTATCGTCAAAATACTTAAATACTTGTTCTACTTAAAAAATCTCAAATATAGTAATGTACAATAATATAATAATATTATTTAGTCTTTAGTCAAAGTATTTGCATCATCTCAAAAGAAGTCGAAGATTACCGTGTACAGTGCGGAATCATAAGAGTCAGCACGCAAGTTTGCAGCAATGTCAACTAAAAAAATTAGGAGCAGGGAAGAATACAGGGATGGCTTATTGATTCTGGACATCCTTTTGTAGCAACTTCACTTTTCACATTTTTTATCTAAGTTAAATTTCGAAATTTTCAAATTGGACAACAAAAACCTTAAGGTACAACAAAGTGTACGGCAAATTAGAGATTATAAACTTTTGTATGCAGGCTAAGACAAAGGTTCTTTGAAGTTATATTTCCAAATGAAAAAATGAGTCGAAAAGTGAAATTGAGATTTTTATGCAATAATAAAATCCTTAAAATATATTGTTAGTCAATTTAAATTTGAAGAAAAAGAGTTTTATAACTCCAATTTAAATTCTATCCTCTATGTCACAATAGTAAGTTATCTTTATATGCCAAGATGCAAACAAATACCAACATGCCAAACATGCTAACATGCCAACATGTCATTTAAAAATAGTTTCAAGAGAGAAACAGCACATCATAAATTTAAGTTGACTTAGGATGGTTACTGAGAACAAAAACTTAGTGGCTAAAAACCTAAAGGAACCTTATCTTATTGAATAGGATCTACATGCAATTTGATTAAAACATAATTTATATATTAATCTTAGGTGCTATAAACAGGTTTCTTCGGGTATAAACCTGTTATGACAACTCTAATGAATAAATATTTAATATTCTAAACATATCTGTCCGTTCATGAGAGCAGAATATTATCAATATCTTATCAAATTATTTTGTGATCACTTAGCCGTACACTTCTAACAAGATATGTACCTTCAAACTTAACCAATATTCAATCAATTTATGAATAAATTGGGTAAAAAAAAAAAATCCTCACCTTATCTCTGGCTTTTGCTGTTATTTCTTCCGGTGCTACATCTTCTGGGGGAATTCGTTGAAGAGTGTTGGATTGCTGAGGCGATTCTCTTTGCGGCTGAGATGTCCTGGGAAGAGTTGAGGAAATGTGCTTCGTTTCTGATGGTGGGGGAGGGGCAGTAGATTTAGCTTCCGGGGTGAGAGTCGAGGACTTGGCTTTTCCCTCTCCCAAAAGGACTCCGAAGAACTTCTTTCTCTGGCGATGGATCTTTTCCTTTCGGGTTACCTCCTTGAGCACGTAAAAGATTGAAATTAGGTAAAATCACTCCTTTATCCTAACCTCACACGGCGTAAAACCGATGGCATTTCGATCACTCCATCACTGGGAAATGTGAAAATTATTATTATATCTAAAGGCCCTATTGCATTGAGGCTAATCGCCCCCGAAGCAGAGGGAGTAACCTACTTCTCTGTGAAATCACCTTTCAAGCATTTATATTTTGACTCACTTCATTATTTCTTTCACAAACTTTTTTTTAATCTGCTTAAGTTTGGTCTCATTGGTTTTCAATTTTATTATAAATGAATAAATAAATCCTGGCAAATTCTAGGAAGGAGGGGGGGTAGAAAGGGTAAATAAAGAGGAATTGAATATTTTAATCCAACAAAGAATTAATCCAATCGGACATCGAACTTCGAGCGTTTCACTGCACTGAACCTAGATGACTCGCATCCAGATTCTCCTATCCTGGTTGTCCACACAGAGTAGGAATTGAAGAGTCGATATCCGATCTCCAATCGCTTCGCACCGTCCACTCCTCTCTCGCATTGCCACGCAGATTATGCAATTCTGCCTAAGCGTTAATTCATCACTTTAACAATTTCAAATTTCGTAAATTTTGTCTTCAGCCATTTCCAATCGAGCAATATTAAACCATTTTCCATTACTTCACCTTACCCTTGAAACAATGTTCCTACCGATCGTACATTTCTACAACCTAAATAAATTGTTTCATGATTCCCCAAATCATATTGATCTTACACAACTTTTCTCATCAATGCAATTTAAAAACATACAGACATTGTTTCTCCAAAGAATTCTCTGACTAAACCATTGATTAATTTCTCATATGTGCAGTAATTGCTGGAATAATGATTTAGCCTCCCTGGACATCTTGCTTAAGGTAGTTGGGATTTAATTGGCTTAATACATCACATTCTTATAACACACAATACCTAGACCATTTAATGAAATTTGAATTTTAACTAAAACCCATTTAAATTCGCGTTTACTATTACTATGACGACAATGACGAATACTACTATACTTACCTCAACATTCGATTTGGGAGGAGCTAAGTTGTCGTTCTTAAGGTTACTTGTCTCTCTCGGTGGTGAGTCTCTCCTTGCGAGACTGCGGTACTTGTCACTAAGAGAGGGACCCTGGTCCGAGGAGTCGTGTGCATTATCAGAGTGGTTAAAGTCGAGTTTTCGATTAACATGAGGTCGACCTTCGTTTTCTAAACCATCGTGACCATCGTACTGGTCATTTCGGATTTTTGTGAATCGGGTTTCATTCCGGACATTATTATATTGGGTTCGCTTTTCGAAGTCTCTGCTCTCTTCGTAGTAGTCGGCTCTGTCTCTGTTCAGCCTTTTCTCGCTAGCTTCCTTGCGCTCACTAGTAGAGTCGTAGTCACTTCGATTTCCTACCTTCACTACATTACTCCGCGGTTCCCGGTTTGTGTTCTTCCGCAAGGTCCGTTCTGAGGAAGAATCTCTTGCATAGCGGCCCTTTGGATGGTCACGATCCGGGTTCATTTTCTCTATGGATCTTTCTCGTGACGACTCTCTTGCGTGACGAGGAGGGGGATTTGAAGTCTCCCTCGATGGACTTTCGCTACTGTCATAACGATAACGACGTTCTTTGTCCCGCCATATGTCACGCGAGAGAGAATGGTGGTATTCGTGCCGGTTCGAGGTCGTATTATTATTCCTTTTCTCTCCAATATGTTCGTCATATGGATCATTTTCTATGGGCGCTGTTGCCTTTCTGCGCTTATCTGGTTCTTGATCGTCAGACCTTCCTTTATATTCTACATACCGACTCAAAGGATCTTCTTCTGGGTTATCTTGAGGCCTAGGGTCGTAGAAGAATTTGATTTTAATTTTCTTCTTCTTCTTTTCTTTGCCCTTATTCTTTTCCAGTGTAGATTTGTTTTTATCTGTTGTATTCTTTTTCATTCTCTCCAATGTTGAGAAGATACGAGGCGATTTACTTCTTTCCTTGGTATCCTTCGGGTAATCTTCAAGAGGCTTCTTCTTACTCCTTGGTGGCGTCAAGGGAACTTTGTTAATGTTGGTTTCCGATTTACTACTACTTTTGTTGTGTTCATTGATGGGACGAGAAACGTTATGAGGAGAGTTTTCTTGAGCAACGACCAACGTATTTCTTCCTCTCTTGTCCACTTCTAAGGTAAGCGCGTCAACTTGGTCAATAGTGAGAGGTTGCATTTCCGAAGAATTCAAATCCAAAAGACTTTTGTGTCGCCGTTCAAATAATCGGTTTTCCCTTTCTTCTTCTTCCTCAGCCTCTCTTTCTTCTTGTACTCTTTCCCGTATCATCACCTGATTTCGGATTTTGGCAAGCGGGTCCATTCTACGATGATAATCAAATTCAGAATCATCCGTATCCGAGAGAAGCGGGACGACATTTTTAGGAATTCTTCGAAAAGGTGCCTTCTTGACTGGCGGAGGTGAAGGGGATCGATCAATACGTCCAAAACCATGATTTATTCGACGAACCAAAGTTGCAGATTGGAGATCTTCCCTAAAGACCCGTTCATGATAATCTTCATTACGCCCTGGGGACATCGAATGAACATTTCTTCTTGATCTTTGAGGTGCTTTGGGGGTTCTTTCTGTCTGAATTCCTATGGATGACGTGTTCATATTGTTGTTAGAATGATTTTTGTAATCGCCGTAGAGATCATCTGATGGCATACCATAATGTTTCTCGAAGGAGCTCTCTCCAACTTGAAAGGTTTCATAAGCGTGGTCGTCGTCATCATAACGGGAATGAAGGTTACTTCCTGTAATGATTATTTTTGCCGAGTAATCCGAGTCAGTATTTTTGGACTGATGGTCATACTCCCGGCTGGACGAACGAGCTCGCCGGTCGTGTTTATTCACTTGGGCATAGGAGTAGTTTTCTTTAATCACCGGAATCTCTCTCGAAGGGGAAATTTGACGAACTTCCTCTACCGACGAGAGGGGCACAGAAGTATAACAAAAAGGCTTGTTGTTGTTGTGGTTGAAATATGCGTTCGATTCTTTATATGAACGCGGTGAAGAACCTTCAATAAAAATAGGATGTGTCCTTACTCTATGATCATCAGTTTCGGAATTGAATCTTCTGATCATGTTTCCAACTTTGGGTCGGAAAGAATCATCTGTTTCTTGCATTTTGAGGTCACTTGAACTGGACAGTCCACTTTGAAGATTCTCGTACGGTTTATACTCACGAAGTTTCCTCGTTCCTGGAATACTGATGTCAGTTAAATTATCAGCAGATTTGTATTCGTTTCTATTCTTTTTATTTTTGTAGCTTCTAGGAGTTACTAGATGTTTACCTTTGATATCATGCAAATTGTCAACGGACATGAAGTTTTTGCTATCAACGACGTTATGTTCGATTTTATCTGGAATTATATTCTGAGGCGTAGAAGTATTATTGTAATGCAAAGCTGCTGATGAGATATCCGGAACTGATTTATAAGTGGGAGAAAATTTCTGATACGGCTGATGACCGGAAGAAAATGATCCCTTTAGATTATTAGACTGCCGGTGCGGGTATAGATTGATATCTTCTCTGTTATTTTTTCCTATGGGATTAGTCTTGCGGTTGTTAGCTAAATGATCGTCAGAAATTCCATTCACCAGGTTGTTTTTCTTTTCGTCGTTATTTAGCACTTTATTATTATTTACTTTTGCGATGAGCGGGGATTTGTTTTTCTTGTTGGTTCTGTCTAAGGATTTCGAGGTGTAAGCAGGGTGTTGGTGAATAGGCTTGGCAGCGGAGACGCAATCAACCCGGTCTATGAGTCGTACCAAGTCCTCCGCTTGTTTTTCTAGTTCCTCGGATGAAAGAGACGGATTCTCCAAATGGACAGGAGTACAGTTAGCCCATTCGTCCCGAGGAATAACCTTGGCGTGGACCTGGGATGAATCTTTTGTCCCTCGAGGGATATGTTTTACTCCGACGTCGTTATTGAAAGATACTCGTTTGTCTGATCTTTCGGATCTGAAGGAATCGTTTCGAGCGACTCTAGCCTGCTGACGATGAATCGGATACTTGGGATCAGGGCGCGCAACTGGCATCCTTTTTGCCAAGTGGCATTAATAGAGAGAGGACGCAGAGAGAAACCTTGTATGCGTCATTACGAGAACATAAGGCAGATAAAAAACCTTCAGCGTAGACTTCGTGGCTTTACTCAGACCGATTCTGCTCTTCTTTGCAATTCAAAGACCTTTCACATAGTTCGAAGACTGTATTCCCAACGTTGCGATCTGTAATAGAAGAAAGAAATTTGTGAATATTTTGCAAATCGTGGACTCGAATCTAAACCTATAAAAATACGGTGTTACTTTTACATTTCCCACCGTGGATAGCTCTTCTTTGTTCAAAGAGTATAAAAGTCACTATTTTTTGTTCTTAGCTGTTGTATATCAACATTAGAGAGACACACACGCACACACTTCGAATTTAGGCTAGATGGTCATTTTCTGAAGTGCTTCTGTTCTAGATTTAGATATTTTGAAAGGATTAGAGAGTTTTAACTTCTAAGAAAAGTTGCTCGGAAGTTATCACTAACCACTTGCTTATAAAACGATGTCTATAGTTTTATTTTCAAAAATCCCCCTAAAAGATAAAATGCCTTAAAGTAGGTAGAGGTAGGTAACGCCACCCGTCTACCCCCCGATCGGATAATGAAACCAACATAAAGATAAGAAAGACAATCGTTGGTGAAACCGATGGCTTCAGGAGACTTTCCTCGTGTGGGGGAGGGAGGGAAGTACCAATCAGTGATAGTTCGTCACACCAGCGATGGGGTTCCTTGGAACATAGAAGACGACTTGGTTTTGCGCTGTGAATACGGGAGAGGAAATATAGCGGTGTGGTGTCATGATTGGCTATGTTATGTGCAAGATTTACCTTCCCCGCGGGGGTAATCACAGTCTGTCCCACCAATCGGTAGCCAGACCTCTATGTGTGCTGAAATTTGTATCCGCTCTCGCTTGGGATCGAACCTAGCACTTGGACGATAGAAAGCCAACGCCGCATCCACTGGAGTAGTCAGAGCTCCTGTCTTAGGGTTATCTTTAATCTACTTTTGTTTTTAAAAAAATTGCCAATAACATACGTCTCTAGAAGCTAGAGAGATTTTATTATCTCGTTTCATACATTTATTTCTAAGTTCAAGTTTCGCCACGACCTAAAATCAAATGTAATTACTTTAATTTGAAATTATGAAAATTCTGTTGTAAATGCAATGCATTATGACATTTTTCCGCCAGGACAACTTAAAGTTGGCTTAATTTCCGCGTGATCCAAACTGTAACATGTTGCCCTGCTTAACTTGTTCATTTAGGGATGAACAATTCTATATTTTTTTATTGTGACTGGATATTGGTCAATACTTGTCTTAAGTTAAAATTGAACTTAGCTAACCTTGTTTTGTAAATAATTTAACTGTTAAATTATATACAAAACAAGATTAATTGAATATAATATAGATATTTACTTTATAAATAAATTTCTGATTGCCTATATTGGCAACAAGGTTGAACGAAGTATTTGGCTACCCAAGTAAATATTTCAGAACGTCTTTAATTTGGTCACTGTATCATTAGATAGTAGTAAATGTAGTTGATATTTTATGACCACTTTTACAATGGATAAATATTTGAAAAGGAAAGATGTTAGTGACGAGTCTAAGTCCAGAGGCGAACAACCATCAACCTCTAGTGTCAAAAAGAGAAACATTAATCGACAATATTGTGATAATTATTTGAAATTTGGATTTTATTAGTCTGGTAACGTTAATAAACCAACTCCATCATGTGTAGTGTGTGGTGAAACAATGTCAAATGAATCCAGGGTACCAAGTAAGTTAGAAAAATATCTTATTTCTAAACATTCATCTCTGAAAGATAAAAAGCTTGATTATTTTCAAAGATTGTTAGAGAAGAAATCAAAACAGCGAAGATATTTGGAAAAAATAATGAGCGTGTCTGAAGGACCCCAACTAACATCAATACAGGTGGCTGAAATAATTTTAGTAAAATCTAAATCCTACTCACTTGCTGAGTCATCCATCCTCCCAGCTTGCTAAAAGATAGTAAAATCCATGTTTGATGAAAAGGATTAGAAAGAATTAAACAATATCCCGCTTTCAAATGATACAATACGTAGAAGAATCCTAGAAATATCAAAAACTATTGAAGATACTGTTCAGAAAAAGCTTCAGAATTCTAATTTTGCTTCAACCGTGGATGAATCCACTGATATCAGGAAATAAAAGTCAACTGCTTGCATTTGTACGTTTTATCGACGGGAATAAAATAATCAATCAATGTTTGTGTTGTAAAGAAATGTCCACAACTTCAAGAGGTAAAGATATTGTTGATATGGTCTCAGGCTACCTCAAAGAAATGAATTTGTCTTGGAAGTCCTGTGTTGGCATTTGCACCGATGGAGCCCCATGCATGACAGGCTGTATTAAAGAATTTGTATCCCTCTCAGGAAAAAGAAAATCCTAATCTCATTCGTACGCATTGCTTTCTACATAGAGAAGTTCTCGTTTCAAAAATATCGCAGGAAGATTTAAATGTTTTGTTACATCAAGTTGTTGAAATGGTCAATTATATATAAAGTAGGCCATTGAAGTCACGATTATTTGAACAACTGTACAAAGAAATGGACTCTCAGCATGTTAAATCATTAATGCATACTGAGGTTCGATGGCTGTCGAAAGGCAAAGTATTAAATCATGTTAACGAATTGCACAAGGAATTACTATCACTTTTTTGTCCAGGAAAAACAAGGGAAATTCTGTGAAAATATTAGTTGGGAATTTTGGATGTTTAACATGGAATACTTGACAGAAATCTTTAGTGAAGTAAATAAAACAAACAGTAACATGCAAGGTAAAAACGAAAATATTCTCAATTCAACATACAAGTTTTTTGCCCTCAAAAAGAAAATTGTGATTTAGAAAAATAGAGCAATCACGGCAATCTTGATATGTTTCCTTTATTGCGGTCTACCCTCATTAAAGAAATGATTCGTATTGTGGTTTCTCATCTGACAGCACTGGGCGAAAGCATCAACAATTATTTTCCGTCGTTAAAGACAGAAAAGTAAGATTGGATTCGAGATCCTTTCATAAATCTTTCTTCAAATATTGAACTTGAGTTACATGAAGAAGAAGAATTGGCCACCCTTTCTAGTGATCCAGGGCTAAAATTAAAACATTCGACTCTGCTCATTGCTTCATTTTGGATTTCAATTCAAGAAGAGTATCCCTCATTATGTAAAAGAGCTTTAGCAACTTTATTACAATTTTCAACTTCTTGTATATGCGAATTATGCTTCTCAACATTATAAACCAGAAGCGTGAGAGATTACGTACAACTAAGAAGAAAAGAGGATCTGTCCCTCTCATACTCGACCAAACATTGAGGAAATTATGAAGAAAAGCTAGGCACAAATTTCTCACTAAAGAAGCTGACCATTTGACTGATGAATTTCGAAACATTGCAATAAAGTAAGTCCATATCTGTGTTTTCCTTAATTTAGTTTGTCATTCTCTGTGTCTATGAGTAGTCTGTGCAGTGGCACAATAGCAGTCTACGGTTATATGCCGTCTATGACTTGCTATGTTTTTATTTTGCAACATTCAAATATTTTTCATTATATTTAACCAGGTGCGCCGCTATATTTCCATGTGCTCCTAGGTGTGCCGTTGGTAAAAAGAGGTTGAGAACCACTGTTAAAATGAAAAATATTTTTTAGTTGGATTACGCAGGTTCTCCTTTTATTTAAAGTCATAATCGAGAAAGCAAGACACTATCATTTAGGCGATGACGATTTTACTCCCTTCGTCCAGCCAGCATCGTTTTGCCATTTTTCTGGCTACAAAAGCCAGACAGCCACCTGGCTTATAGGCTGTGGTTTTTATCCGATATTTTTCTCTTTGCTGATGCCAAAAACAATCTGCTTCTTCTGCACACAAAATATGAGTGATCATAAGGAGATAATTTAAAACTTTGATACTTTAAATTTTAGAGCTATTTTGTACTTAGTTTCTTTTCGTCGTTTTTGTTTGTTTTTCCAGAATGGTTGGGGGCTTAGGTCTCCTTTTCTGCTTAGCAAATTAGCTTTGTTATATGCCGCAATTTTTTTCATTCATTTATCTATTTTCATTTGTTTATTCGTCCTCTCTCTTCCTCATGTCACTCCACTGAGTGAAAAGGGGCACCTTTTTCATAAATGGCGCGAGTTCAGTGAAATCTGACCTCTTACACGGAAACGACTCTTATATTCCTCGTTTTATGGAAATTTCCTCATCCAGGGCATCACTTCCTTGGAACATTTTGTGCCCACTTTTTCAGTCGATTAAACCATACAACTTTTTTTTCTTTCTAACATTTTATTATTATTATTATTATTCACTTTCTTTAATGGTTGAACACTATTTCGAATTACTACTTTACTACTCTCATAATTGATATATATATATATATATATATATATATATATATATATATATATATATATATATATATATATATATATATATATATATATATATATATATATATATAATGTGTGTGTGTGTGTACGCATGTGAGAGCGAACGAAAATAGAAAAAACATGTTTTTCGTAAAAAGCGAGGATGAAGGAATGTTCTGACAATCAAAAAGGGTAATTTGGGACCAGCTTTGAATTGAGGGCCCATAAAAGCGACGAGGATAAAATTGCTAAATTTAGGGATGGGACCTTGTCCCTCTAATTCTTAAATGACCTCTCTGAGGAAGGGCAGTCTCGGCTGAGGACTTCCTATCTTTCGGCAGAATCAATCATAAACTGAACAATAAAGAAAATAACGAAAAAAAAACAAGAAATAAATATCTACAGGGTACAGTCAGGTGCCGGAGGGAGGTTCGCTTCATCTGGGGCCTGAGCACCTAGCCAACAGTTTCAATAATTATTAAATACAATTGATGAGGCCTACCACCTTATCAAGGACTCTGGACAGGAATGAGCTACCACGCCTGTCGTGATACTGGGACAACTACCACTCATAAACCTCCTCAACACGCGAACATTCAACCAAAAAGGGTCTTACAGTCTGAAAGACCAAGCAATCTTGAGTTAGAAGGGTTCAAGGGACCACTTCATCATATGACTTACTCCCTCGATGCGGAGGCGACAAAAAATTACCCGATATCAATGGGGCATTGTGAGGTCGGTCGACAACGCAGTCGTCGCAGGGAGGTGGAAGAGAACGTTCCATCAAATGGCTAAGCGCCCCGCGAGTGCGCCCAATTTGAAGACCACATAAGCGACCTGAGCCGACGGGGTAGTGTGGTGTATGTCCACCGAAACAGTCGTGGCAGAATGGCTTTTCACGTGATTTTCTCTGGGTGTACAACCTTGGAACATGCAAGAAAAATTTGTGCCTCAACTTTCTTTGTAAGTCGGCAGTTCTTATTTATATGGTCCAAGCGCTGACAGTGGTAACACTTCCACCGCAACGGCGCGAAAGCCTTTAAGCAGCAACGATACCATCCAACACGCACCAACTCAGGGATCCTGTTTCGGTCAAGTGTAACTAAAAGTGTATGGATGTGTCTCTCGAGACTCTCTCCCCCTTTTTCAGCACTACACTCCTAAACTTAACTACCCTCTGGTCTGCCAACTCTTATGTTATGTCTTTTATAGAGTAGTTCAGCAGTCTCTTAGATAAAGGTTATGGCAGAATGTGGTCTCATCTGCTCAGATGTGCCATCGCGCATTTAATGAACGCCCAGTATAATCTCATGAGCAGGACCAGTATCGTTAACCAGAAGGCTCCCACCCAAGGCACGAGAGACTTCAATTCTCTACCGTTCGAATACCAAGAAATTTTTTAAACAAGTGGGCTCGAAGACGCAGAGTACCCACTCACATTTATCTTATTTTATAAGGGGTTCCTGAGGTCGGACATATAAGATTCGGTCTGGTCCCTCGCCGAGTTGGCACCGGACTCACCCGTTTTCGAAGACGGGCTCAGGGATTTGGCCTACAGTGCCACAATACACCTACTAAACTCGGAAGGTTTCCGTCGCTTGGAGAGTGGGCACCACGACCTACACACTTGGTGTCACTTACGCTTCAAGGTGGGCCTCCTTTTGACCGCCTTTCCCTAGAGGCGACTAAGACCACTCAAACAGTTAAAAGTGTGCCGTCGTTCTCATTGACTCTCCCTCGGTCCTACGGTGAGATGAGGTCACATTCGGAGGCGTTACTTCCTTTAATAGTATCGACCAATTTACGTTAGTTTTGTCCATCATTCAGTTAATAAAAACGCACATGGAAAGAAGATACTATGGCACCCCAATGTTTGGAGAGATATAGGTAAATTCTCCGTAGAATCAGGACACTTCCCCGGGAGCACAGGGCTCTGGAAGAGGTCCCGCCCCTTGGGGTACAAGATGTAACGGTCTGCTCATGGAAATGTCTAGAATGAATAAAGCCTGGGTAGTGCTAATATAGTATGAGACTGCCAGGGGTACATTGGGCGGGATGGCGTGCTCTTGGCTGATAGGTGAGGACACCATTCTACGTGAGGCGAGGGAGGAGTGCCGTTGTGGACTTGAGAGCAGTTGGGGATATGGATGTTTCAGACACAGGGGAAGGGGGAGGCCTGATAAGTGACCCCCTTTTTTGTCATGGTGAGTGTGTTTATGTGTGGATTTTGGGGTGGAAAGGATTACAAATAAAGATTTAGTTAAGGGAAGTGTTGTTCTTGCACACTTTCCTTTTTTGTCACTTCGTCCATTACTTCTCGCTCGCGTCCTCCTCTCTCGCGTCCACAGCACATTCTTTAGTACTCTTCCATCTAGTGCTGTGTGAAATAGTACTCTGTGATATACGGTTACCTAATGGCGCGAGACTGGAATAACTTTCCAACTGCTACTTGAACCTCTCCATCTCTTTCTGCGTCCAAGTACGAGCTAGAGACTTATCTATTAACCAAGGGATTTTCCTCGCCCCGAACCCCCATCCCATTTTCCTTCAAGACTAGAATTTTGCGAAGGCACTAAGCCACAAAGAGCGCCAATCATATATCGATAATAATAATAATTTTTGGTTTGTTTTCTTCGTCACAAATCGCAGGAAGAAGAAAGGGCTGATTCATGGACAAAGACGAGGACTTGGGAGGATAATCCTTATCTCTGTAAGAAGTAGATACTGCTCCATTTATGGTCAAGGTAAACCATTTGGTATCCATCCACTTTTTAGATCGTGTTTAATGTTTATAATTGCCCTCAAGTTACCATTCCTATAAGGAAGCGGCTACGTGTCATCCTTGAACATCCCCCGAAACGGTATCGGCTATTTGGTATGGGTGGAAATCAGTAAAGCGCTCAATAGAACGCTGCTTATTTGCTCAGCGAATAATTAATCAAGAGTTTGAGTAAATTAGAATAACGAAATGACCTTTTTAATCCAGGATCAAATTTACCGCTCAAATTTTGGAGCTTGATAAGATTTCTTGCTTAAGAACATAACCTTGTTTTACGCTACTCCGAACTACTACGGGTGTATTTTCTCAAGCCATTCAGATCTGGAACAACCAGAAACAAGGTCTGCTGACCCAAAAAGTCACGGGCTCTCACTTATTCTGATTCATGACCTTACGACCTTCAAAACTTTCAATAATTCCCGGACTAACCTTGGAAGGACCTTAGCAATTCTATCATTCGGAAGAGAATGTAAAACAACATAAGAGTTTCGAATTTCGTTAGAATTGGCCAAATAGTTATGGTTATTGTTAAAACAAAATAATTCCCAGGCTAACCTTGGGAGGACTTTGGCAATTATATTATTCGAAAGATAATGTAAAACAACATACGGATTTCAAATATCGTTAGAATATCGGCCGAATAGTTACAATGTCATTAGAAAAAAAAGAAGCAAATCTGGGACAAAACCTGAACCGACCGACCCACATACTAAAAATTAAATGATATCTTAGAGGTCGGTGAAGGTGTTGTAGGAGGTCTTTCGATCCTTTTGAATTCTGGGGCAAATATAAGATCCCTCTTACATTTTTTGCGAGACTATATGCGCCAAAACCGATTCACATACATGAATACAAAAAAAAAGATAACGAATTGTTTGCATGCGGGCTAAAAAAAATACATAGAATTGTAAAAATGTCATTGAAACGAACAATGAATTTTTCCCCGATTTGGAATTAAATTAGACTCCATTGGTAGAGAAATGGGCTAGGCAAAAGAAAACATCTGATGTTATCAAGACCCGCTGGGGAAATTCTACACGGTTCTTTGGTCTATTTGATTTCGGTGGTAGTTGACTTTGATGTTACTTGGTTAAAAAAAAATTATCTTGCCATATACGAGTATGCTTATTTCTGTATCCCACTTACGGGCGGGCCTACAACTCTTCGCATGTCTGTCTTGAAACCTAAACTTGTTTTTCCTTCTATAAGCTGTTATGTCGAGAGAATCCGTCTCTCCGTGCATTATTGCATCATGATTTATCACTTTATTTATTCTTTATTCGTTATTTATAGTCTCATTCAGCATATTTGTCTGCAATGAACTAATCTATTTTTACAGTCTTGAGGTTCTCATCAAATGGTTTATGACAGGCACTTAAATCATCATTCTTTTTGAGCTTTGGGCTACCATGAACTCGAATTAGGTCAGCAATGGTCAGCGGCCGAAAGAAAAAGCTATAATTATTTACATGAAATGGCCGCGTGTCAATAAAGATAGGAGAATTACCATTCCACAATCAACGGGAGAGCAATTCTGTATGATAAATTCGTTTCTTAAATGCTTTGTAATAAGCCTGAATGAAAATCAAGACCCAAGTTGCTAGATTAGTTATAGAGACCCTAAAATTAGACATTGGTATATCTTTTTCTCTGTTTTGTTATGAAGGCTTATATCAAATATCTCTAATGTGGTGACCGTAGTTAGGTTATTTTAAAATACCACTTATGAAACGGCGCCATCTCTTGCCCACTACCGGTAAAGTCACTCTCGACAGATGATGTGTTCAAACCTATTTCGCGCTCATTGGGTGATTGCATATTTTTATTTCTCGATAAATGGGTTCCACTTAGACTGTGGATAAAGAACTTTACAACGTTTTATAAATATTATTTATCATTAGCGTTGATCTCGATTCAAGATTATTGCATTTAACAAAGAATCAGCAGACACAAGACGAAAAATTGCGAGACACCATTTGAAGTTAAAAGGGTTATTTAGGGTAATAAACGCACACTGTGGACTCCTTTTCGGGAAGAGTAATCAACCAGCCAATTGTCCGATGGCTGGAAGGGTCTTTGAGTTATTTTTGTGGTGGGTTTAAGTTTCAGCCCTCTCGGTCCTATAATAGGGTGAGGTAAGGAGATGATGTGCCTTTTTATTTCTCTTTTTTTCCTGGCATAAGCGACTCCCAGGGAGCAAGCGCTATGTATTTTTTAAGTGCTCCTGAAAAGAACTTTCGATATTATGAGGTTGAAAATCCTTCATGTTTTAATGGAGATTTCAAATGATTACTTAATACAGCGATTTATTGTGTTTTAGGATACCCAAATCCGGACGACTGTATGCATTTTCCTATTAACATCAACAGTTTATTTACAGCAATTTTTTACAAAGATTGGCTCAGATGCCCACGTTACGGCTTAAAAAAGTGTAGATTATGTACAACTATGTGTGTGTAAGATCATGAAATGAGCTAACTTGTGGAAGGTTTTAAGTCAGCCTATTTATTCAATTACAAATGGAATTGCTGATATATGAGCCTAGCATCTAAAGGCGGCAGAATATCTCGTAATAAAACCTGAATATCCTCCACAAAATAAACTAGGATTCCGAGCTATTTTCAAGCCTTTAATCGACATGAGGGATGCTTGCTATTAAAGGATTTCTTAAATAGAAAACCTGTCCATATTCCGCCAAGAGGGGCTCTGTCCATGTTCCAGTTAAAATTGGAATATGTTCTTTGGACTGAAGGCTTGATGAAGAGCTTCGCTACAACATTGCCATTTTAATGGCATAATTATAGTTGCACCATTGCAAATAATTCTCGATTAAATGATTTTTATATTCTCTTCGCAATCAGGGATAACAATTATAATGGCCAATTGATTCGTAAACTTTTCTTTGCGTTAGAAAGGCTGGCTTATGCGATATCCTCTTGTGACTGTAAGAAGAGCTTCCTCCGAGGGCTTGATGAAGAGCTTTCATATATATATATATATATATATATATATTCTTTTGTTTAGGAGAAGGCCTATCTGGTCTAATATTATCAATTAGGTTTTGACTACCCAACACTAAATTTGCTATCACTACATTATTTCGAGCCTGAAATAACGCCACTTCAAACTGGTGCGGAACGACGAAGACACAAAGTGAGAACAAAGAGTTTAATAAATAGGTTTGGAGTGGCACTAGGTTGCTGGTTCGAAAAGGACAGGTAAGGCAATGAGAGGGATAGATACCGCTTTCAGACTGAGGTGCAGCGAGCTGGATATTGAATGTCTTACTTGCGAGACACTTAGGTGAGAGAGGCGTCTTAAATAGTTTACTGCATAGACACTCCCTCTTTTCGTACAATGTTGTTGGTCCTTTGACTTGGAATTGAATGCACCAGAATAGCATTCTGCAAATGTGGTACTAATGTCTTGTTCTTCTGAGGAAAAGCTACCAGTGCTGAGTGTTACATAGTTTAAAGAACATGGTTAGGTGTAGCAGATTCTCCAAACAAATATTGGTTGGTATTGAGTAAAATATTTTGTTCTAGTTATAAAGACCAATGAAGACTCTTTTTCGGGAATAACACTCAGCCAAGACCTTCTCTTCAGGGTCCTAAAAGGTTATGAGACCTTTTATCTCTTTCTTCTTGGATTTTTGCTTCTTTTTTGTTATTTGACTTTGGTTCAGTCTTTATTTGTATGATTATACGACCAGCTCCAAAGAGAGTAAAATAAAATGAAGGAAGCAAAAAGTCAAATACTCCACAATCCCTGTCTACAACCGGAACATTCAACGAGAATGTGGTGAACAGTCTGTGTGGACAACGTAGTCGTCACGGTAAAATGCAGGCGAGCGCTTCATCAAATGGCGTCGCGTCCCGCGAGTGTTCCAAATTTTCGTGGAGACCTAACTAGCTATCCAAAAGTAATGGCCGAAACGATCATTTAGCCTCAGATTTTACTCAAGAAAGATATTACAATTATCGAGTTACGAGTAGCAGTTGACCATAGATCAATACTAAATAGCATACCAGTCAGTGAAGAAATTGTTTTTAGATAAATAAACTCAAATCGTCCAAAGCACATGGGTCGTATGATTTATTTTGGCAGATAAAAGAATTAAAGAGGTCATTGTTAGACCGAGGGCGCAAAGATATTTAATAGGAGAATAGATCGTTCTAGAAATATTTCAATTCGTAACGCAACTTTATTTTCTGAAAGGGCGATCGGCCCTGATCTACAAAGTTCAGGACAATTAGTATAACATCCTTAATTGTTAAAGAGAAAATAGTCGAACATTCTAATAACCATAGACTAATCAGAAATACAACAAGGTTTTCGAAAAATTAAATCCTGCCTTACTAATTTGATTCAGTTTTATTAATAAAAAAAGTTCAAGAATATGGCGCAAACTGAGCAATAGACAATTTATTTCGATTTTAAAATTTTATTTGATAAAGTTACACATCGGCGACTGATTAAAAAGCTCGAAGCTCATGGCATCTATGAAAACTTGCTCACATGGGTAGAAAACTAGCTTAGGAGAAAACCCCGATAACTAATTAACAGAATCAAATAGGGTAGAAGGTACTACCATATGGGGTCCCAGAGAAATGTGTACTGGGACTAATTCTATTTATAATGTATATTAACGATAGAGCCTACGAGCTTTTGTGTACAATCTCAAAATTATCTGATGATATAAAACTGTCGAAAAGTTGTTGAATTTTCTGACCTGATCAAGATTATTATTAAGTTAGGTTGACCTTGAAAAGGATTTAGGAGTGACCCTCAACAACGAATTAAAAATTTAAAAACAATGTGTAGGCTGCATAAAAAAGGGTCGAACAGAGTCTTAATTTTTATCTACAAGTCTAAACAGATCGCTCTTCCTATTTACAAGTCCATAGTGACGGCGCACTTGGAAAACGCGGTGCAACTCTTGTCCTTATCTTCGAAAAGATGTAAAAGTTCTTGGATTGATACAGTGCCAGCAACTAAGATAATTCTCGAATTGTGACAAAGATTATTAGGACAGGTTGATTGGTGCTCAATTTTCACTGACTGGAGACTAATATGTTGAAGCGCGAAACAATTCAAGTTCCATATCAAGTACTTTTCGCAAGGTTAAATCTGATTTATTTTTTTAACTTAATGAGTTAAGTAGCATAAGAAACAATGGATTTAAGTTAAAAATAAGGCGTTGTGAAACTAACATAGCTTCAAAAATCACTTAAAGTGATTAATCCTTGATATCACTTGCTTTAAAATATAGTGTATGTAAAGTGATATAGCACTCTGGTTTAAAAATCGCTTAGATAAGAATTTCCCATAGATTTGTGAGTTCTAACATACAGGTTGATTGGTTGAGTCTGACGCTTATTTGTAAAGGTGAGTCACCATTCAGTAGCGGAATTTTATGGATAAATTCGGAGCTTCAGGTATAGGTTGAAAGTTCAGAACATCAGGTATTTGTTTATGATGAACTTGATTGGTCATCGGAACTACTTTAGAAATTCGAGGGTGAGTTAAAAATGACAAAAATTGTCATTGGGAAGGAAGAAAAACCTACATTGAGCAAAAAAAAAGAAAAAATAGAGTATCACGTAACCGTAGAAATGGGAAATGGAATGACGCATCTTCTCCTTTAGGAAGGTTTTGAGGTGGTACGAACCTTCAAAAATACTTTCTCAGAATAAATGAAGTTAATACATATCTGTTTTTTCTATTGAATTAAATTCAGCTACCAATCAGGGACAGAGAATGGTCGAGAAACTATCAGAATTGGACAATGTACCAATGTCCTATTCGGACGAACCTTCCCGACTCTAGCTCCGACAATTCTCTTTATTATTCTAAGCTTTTGATGTATTTATGTATTTTGGACATTTTCCTAGCCACTGAGGGAGCAAGCCAGCCCATCTTAGTGCCGGTCCCAAGCTCGGATAAATAGGGAGGGTTGTAGTCCGGAAGGGCTTCCGTCCGTAAAGTCTGCCCAAACTTTAATGGACGAGTTTTTACCGAGAAAACGATTCATCAAGAACGGCGCTCCCCGGGTAGGAAAACGCCGAGGAGAAGAAGAAGATCAGGGAATAGAGCAGTAAGTTTTGCTTAACTTCATTTAATTCTTGATCTCGCTCTAAGGTTTGTTTTTTTCATACTACAGGGTGTCCCACAAAAGAAAACGAAATTTTATATTTTCATTATGTATTTTACACACGTACAATTATCTATTATATTCCTCTTACAATTCCTTTTCAATTAGTTCACGTTGAAAATATGATAACTGCGGCATCCTGGAATTAAAGGCAAAGGAATTGTAAAATTAATATGTTAGATATATTGTACGTATGTAAAATACATAGTGAACATCTAAAATTTTGTGGAGGTGGGGGAGGCACCCTGTAGTGTGATTCCATGTACACATGATTAAATTGTCGTATTACCTCACCCATGTGAGCGATTCAATGTTGGTATCAATTATTTAATCATAAGTTCTTGACAAACTGTGAGGTTTTTTTTCGGTCTTAAGAAATCAATGGGATTTAGTTTAAATCGGTTAGGTAGGATCTCGCTTACATTTGCATTCGTAATTTAAAGTTAAAGTTCGCTGGTTTCAGTCCTCCTATCAGTAAATAGTGTCACCTTAAAAAGAATCTGGACGGAGATTCGAACTGCCGACCCATTGAATGCCGGGCAAGCGCGCTAACCACTATACGAGTCGGGAGGCTATTGAACGAAGTTAAGTAGGATTGTTAAAAGTATTTAATCTTGTGTGTTGTTTAATGTCTCCTTGTAAAGTTTACAGGAAATCTAGTTGCCACTGCATGTGGAGTGAGTTAATTACTGACGTTAATTGATTTCGGTTTGACGATTTCGTTATTTTGGTTAAGGCGTGCTCAAAAAGTTTCCTCTTCAGAGAGCTCTAGGTCATAATAACTTTGAACCAAGGTATTATTTGTCTTTAGAGGTATTAACATTAATTTCCATTGAGATCATCTTGATTTAAATTATATTAGAGTCTAGTATATTTAACCGAGGGTTAAGGATTTCGGATTGACGCCTTTGTTAATCCAGTGAAGTGTGCTCAAAGAGTCTCCTCTTTGGCCAGCTGGACTTTTAACTTTTCAAAGCTAACTCCTTTGCTTATAAGATTCCTTGGATTTTCTTAGCATAAAAGACCTTGCCTAATTTTCATTTATGATCAGTTAGATTAACCATTTAGATACATTAGCAATTAGATTTGCATTTAATCATCATAACACATTAAGTTTTAGTTTTGCCTTCTAGACTATGAAGGTGTTGCTTTAGTGCCTTGTACTGGTGGATAAGGAGCGCAACGCACTGTCTCTGCTCGGTTCACGGTACCTTCTTAAGGAGATCGACATTTATGGTGGATTTTGAGGGTCGTACCTCAATGTTAACTTCTCCAGGGAAATATTTTTGCCATTGAAACGAGCTTAATCCCTACGAGTCGCCAGTTCCCAAGGGATCTTTGTGTACGCGTGGTTAAAAACAGCTCTACAACCTGAAAGACACGACGGTGCAGAGACCCTTGGATCGGTGGATTAAAAAGGTTTCTGGTTACCAACCTAAAACTAGGGTTGGTATTAATAGTGTAAGAATGATTCACCAACCTGCCTTTATCCAGGCAGATCCCGACCGGATAATGAAATAGACATGAATGTCAGTATGGCAATCGCCGGTGAACCCGAGAGCACCAAGGGTGGGAGGTGTCAAGAAGTATTATATTTTGACACCAAACAGCGTTCAGGTGGGACCTTGGTTGTCCCGGGGCAGAGGGACCTGTTCCGCGTGAGAGGTAGGTGGATATATATATATATATATATATATATATATATATATATATATATATATATATATATATATATATATATATATATATATATATATATATATATATATATATATATATATCGGCAGGATTCCTTGGAACAGAGAGAGTGTGTGTGTGTGTTGTGCTGCGAAGACGGGAGAGGAAAGAAAGCAGTGTTGTAATTGGCTATGTATGTGGTGAAAAGTGTCAGATCTACCCACCCGAATACAGGGGTGAGCACAACGCGTCCACAATTAGTAGTCACGTTTGTGTCCGCTCATACCGGGATCTAACACGCTACCGCTACGTTGAAAGACTAACGTTGTATCGACCCGGCTAGTAAGAGCTAGACCAGGGCTGGTATCGGGGCTAACTGGATTACAGTATCAGCGCTCAATCGTGAAGCCAGAAACATTGTTTTTATAGGAGCCGCAGCAATTCATTGTACCCTTGTGCCTTCACTGTGCCCTGTCAGGGCACAAGTGGTCGAGTACCTTCTGCCGAAATCACGCCCCAAATGATACAATTTTCTCCACCAAACTTCATACTCGTTTTGGTGCAATGGACAAGAATCTTTTAGTGGTTCTATGGCGGATCCGAACAAATTGAACATAGATTCGTCACGGAAGTGGATTTGGCTCCATTGTTCATTCGTCCATGTAACGTGTTCACTGGTGAATACAAGAGGAGCCTTCTTATTCTTCATACTGATCAATGGCTTTAGCGCGGGTGTGCAAGCGTAAAGATTGACTTCCTTCAGCCGACGTGCCGCAGTCTGCCTGGAGACATTGAAACCCCGAATCTCACCACTAATCTCTCGAGAAACTGACGCATCCGTCTTGAAACTATCCTTATTCCCAATTTGGGGAATGACTCAGTCTTCCTTGGTCTACCCGTTGACTTACAAGCTTTTGTATAAGGTTGACAGAATATTGTGGCCTACACTTTTGGAGTGCTTGAAAGTCTATGCCAGGGTTGTCCAACCTTTTTCCCCAACGGGCCAAATTAGAAATTTAAGTATATTCACCGGGCCACAGAGGTACTTAAATATAAATTTTGAAAAGTTCAAAGATGTATATAATTACAAACAAAATACTGTAAATTAACAGTAAAAAATTAAATTAGACATACAAAATAAAATAAAATCAATGTGATTTGGGAGGGGAAATGCTTTCCTTTTATGATATTCTCAATATCTGGTTTTCAAAGTAAATGAATATATACCTAAAAAATACCCAGTAAAAATAAAATCTGGGTAAGCAGTGAGCTGTATGAAAATATTAAGTGGGCCGCAATGCGGTCCGCGTCCGCGGGTTGGACGTCCATGGTCTATGCAATGGGTCCAGTTGAAGAAGAATATCTCGGTGGTCATGATATTCAAGGTCGTCATTGCAAGAGCTCGAGGTGGAAAGGCTTCGGCTCACCGAACGTAAGCGACAACAACGTCGTTCGGTTTGTTTTCTCTCTCAATTTTTGCCCATATGAAGCCTACTAATTTGTGCTTGTTTATTATTCTGTTCATCGATCAAGGCTCGTTGGCTAACTTAATTGATCCATTTTGTACAAGGGCGGCGTACGACTAATAATATCAACTGAAAACTTCTTATTTCATCTTCCATGAACCCTAGTTTAGGTTAACTTTGATCAATTTTCTTGCGATTAATACATTTTGTTATGTTGTAATGATATGCTATTTGTTTAATGAGCTCTTTCTCTTTAAATATGTTCATAGTTTTAACAATTTTGCTCTTCTGCTGCGTCTTGCTCAAGTACACAAATCCTATTACAGTCAGATTTTTTTTTCTCTCTCACGACTTATTTTTTTTACTCTTTGTTTAATGAAATGGTCCTCTATAAATATGTTCAGTTTTAACAATTTTGCTCTCTTTTGCTGCGTCCTGCTCAAGTATGAGACAAATCCTATTACAGTCAGATATTTTTTCTCTCTTTTACGACTTATTTTTTTCACTAATTGTGTCCTTTTTTATCATTTTCAGAAAATCAAATCATTTCGATATATAAACAATGGCTGTGTTTTAACATATACTATTATAGTTTTCGATTCGCTTTAAGGAGTTTTATATCCACATTAGGTAAAATAGTGTATTAAATTAAGAAATAACGAAATTTTAATGAACTACTAAATATAATTGAAGATTCTAAAAGTTAATTGGAAATTTCTTTTGAATGGCTTTTTGCTTAAAGTCATTAGTATTGAAGTGTAGAGGAGTGGAATGCAAAGGCATTAGTCTGCAGTGAAGCGTTTCATTCATAGGAGGGATGCCACGAGGGCATGAAAAGCACCCGGGGCATGACTAATTCTGCCCACACCTTTGGGGCATTTGTTACTTGAAGCGTAGGAATACCATGAGGACAGAAGGAATCCTTTTATTGGCTTGGGTTCCATTGAAATATGAAATTGTTCTGGCGATAAAGAAAAGGAGGAGGTCATTAAAAATCTGGATTCGTCTGATGGCGCTGATAATATTGTACATGCAGCTAGTGTGTATGTGAGAGAGACCAAGTTCGTGTACAAATTTGTTTGTGCTTGGGGTAAGTGTGATTTTACGTACGACTTCGTTCCTTCGAGGCAATGCACACTCGCCTTTTCAGTATAGAGGACTCCCTAGCTCGGTTTGATATTCGAATCTTTGTCATTATTATTGTTTTAATTCATGTTCTTCGTATGTATTCTTCATTTTATCTATCCTACTAAGTAAGAGCTCGGTTGGATTACACAAAATTATTTCTCGAATTGCCCCCCTCATCCAGTGGGGTCAAATCGCTTTGATACGTACAATTTTTCGGCATTTCATCAATAAAACAATTCCATTGCAATTACCATCCTTGCAATTGATTGCAACTGGAACATATAATTAATTACGTCAACGTGTAATTATCACATTACCCAAATTATCAAGTTTTGGGTAATTGTATCAGCACTAGTAATCCTAGAATCCTTTCACCATGCAATTGAAACATCTGGGATTCTAATCCGTGACCTTTCATACGAGATCATTGGGCGATAAAGGTTGATCAACGATGGATTGGAAAGGCTTTCCAAGTAACTGTGTTTTCATGTACGAACTTCTGGGTGTGGGCGTATACTTTCGATTATATGACACCTTCAAATTGTCTCATCCGTAGATCTAAGTACCCATTCGCACATTCGGACTTGTTCGTACGTCGAAAACCCGTGTTAGTATGTACAAACACTTCCAATGATGTGGTTTGCCATAAAAATAATTGTCATTTATTATTTGTTTGCTTCATTTATGTTATTTATATTTATTGTTTATTTTTTGCATCTCTCCTTTTGTTTGCCTGTCCCTCTCTTCATTAACTCACTGAATGAATAAAACCCATTGGATTACACAGACTAATAATCATTAATTATTTGAATTTGTTGATAATTTTTATTAGTCATTAAATTTATAATCATGATTAATCATTTTTATGAGATATTAGAAATTCACCCGAGATAACTTGCCTTCAGTGAGGAAAGAAAGAGGGTAAAGAGAGAAGGGGGGTGCATATCCAGGAGACTTGCGCCCCGCCAAGTTTCCTACGCCCCAAGTAGTCACCTCTTTTCCCTTCTCTTGAGATCCACCAACCACATATCTACACTCTCCCTAACTTCCTAATTTACAATTCGATTAACGTCACATTCAACTTCCCTTAACTTCATAGAGAGAGTGGGTATGTTACGCTATGAAGACAGGAAGGAAATGATAGCGATGTTAGAATTGGCTTTGTGCGTGATGACGCGGGGGTGAGTTCAGCGTATCCACTAATAAGTGCCCAACTCGTGACCACACTGAAAAGTTTGTGCCTGCGTTCGCTGGGAATTAACCCGCTCCTCGACGCTAGAAGTCCAACGTCGCATCCACTAGGTTAGCGAAAATATATATATTCCTTAACTGGTTTATTTGATGTGGCCGACTACTACAATAGTCTATCTGAAGAGATTATTAACTGTAGCTCCATACGTGAATATGGTTATTTATTGACCCCCTTTTAATAAGAATAATAAAGGGGGGGGAGTCATTAGCTTGGTATGAATGGTAATTTTTTTTTTTTTTTGGGGGGGGGTAAGGATGAATGCGAAGTATCAGGTGGCAAATCTCATCTCGTCCACGGGCACAAAAACGGCCGTGAAAATGACGTCATAAACGCGGTCAGGAGAGGAACTTATATTGTGTTAAGGATTCGTGTGAAGAGTCCCGCGCGGGTCTTTTGTGACCATTGGTCCTTAAATGGTTGTTCTTAATATGTTTCACCTGTACCGTTTCCTGCCAAATACCCTTCAGGTAGTTTATTTCTCGGCCTTTGATTTTGTATACCGCCAAAGCCTTAATTGATGGTTTTAGGTAACGCATGGGATTATTTGGGTTTGAAAGTTCCATATTTTTTTCCACTGGAAGCAAAGTAGTGACAAGAAAGGACCCACAAGTATTAGGGGAAAGGTAATAATCCCTGCTCCGAGAAATTGACTTTTTAAATACCCCAGGACTCTTAATTTCTCCCTCTATAAGCAAGTTCGTACAGAGGAACACAAGTTCTGGAGTGTATGAACTTAAATCTTACCCCAATCCTAGAGAAAATTCAAGAAGTGTGTTCGAATCTTTATAAATTAGCCGCATCCCAAAGATACGAGTTCATCCTTCAAATATGGGCAAAAGGTTTTGGCAGAGACAAATTGTGTAGTTCCAAAATATCACTGCTTCAGATTTCTAAAAGATACTATATACATGATTTTACAGTCGCATACAGGGTAATCGAAATGATAAGTTTCTAAAGATTAATGCAGTTAATAAATGAAAGTATATTCATTTATTTAGTACTTTAGTGCATCATATTTTTGACTATTGCAGTTCCCTCAAGCATACTGGATGGCAATCACTGGGAGCAAATTCAGAGTGATAGTGTTCCATTCTTGCTTTAATACTATTCTTAGGTTGACCTTTTTTTGTGGGCTTCAGCTTCTCCACTCGTTTTTTGAACATCGCCCACAGGTTCATCGGATTGAGGTCAAAGGAGCTTCCAGGACCAAGGAACTTATAATTCAATGCTTTTGTGTTCGAACAACTTTGTTATCACTTGTGGATTATGTCATTATGTGACCTAATGCTGAAAAGGTCACGGATCATCACTAAACTGCTCTTCGGTCGTTGATAGTTGTCCTCGGTGGACAGTCTGATATCATTGTTCATAGAGTTGTTTAAGGGAAGAAATGTGAGAGGGACGATTTTCTTGAACTGGAAGCAGCCCCTTATGTGATGGTCCCAGGTTGCTTCATGGTTATCCCGAAGCAGAAGTCGCGGTAACATCCACCCATTCTTCTCCGCAGAGGCGATCTATCCGAAGTCCTAAACAGTAGTTCATAAGAAAAAATAATTTTGTTCTAGTCTCGCACCGTCCAATCCTTGTAACTTCTGCTGAATGTCAGTCTTTGGTCTTATTAGTGGTGATTAGTGGCTTCCAAAAGTCTGCGTCTCTTCGTGTGTACAGATGAACTCACACTTACATGCCAGCTGACACTTTTGAGCAAGTTCGACACTAGTTGTCTCACGATCCCGAAAATGATTCTGCACAAATCAGCATATTTATAATTATGGTTGTCGATATTTGTCCTGGTCAAATCTTTTGGCCACAAATGGAGATTCTCTTAACTGTATCGTTTAAGCTGGAGTCCAACTAAGTTTAGAATTAACCACAAAAATTTGCGACGCCAATCTTGAGTTGCTGCCTTCATTTGAACCTTCATAAAAAACAATTGAATTTCTCAATTCAGATATGAAGTACAGAGTTTGGGGGTAAAAACAGGATCTTTTTGTTTTTAATTAACTTAATATTCCTTTAATTTTTGGCACTTAATTGTTTACAGTAAATGTCGTTTAAAATTTACATCACATCAGTTTTCTTTTATAAATGTAGATAATGTTTGCCTTGTCCAAATTAGAACTAAATACGTTTTGACACAACCCATAAGGATGGAATCTTTGAATATTACATACTCTGGTTCACTGTTGTTTACCCAGAGATGACATGAGTGATTAGGTATAGAATCTCTTTTCCTTTAAATTTAAGTTCATACATATATGGAAGTTTTCATCCTCTATTATTTCAATAAAAATGGTGGTGCTTTAAAGATTGTATATATATAAAAAAAAAATGTTAAAAGATTTAGGTTCCATATGACCATACGAGATGTCATTGTAAATAATAAGACCAAATGGCACGAAGTTTACTTTTTTGCGCAAGGGAGATGCGAATGAATTGATGCAAGACGGGGAAAAGAGTAGAGAAGCTCGTGATAAATTAAGGGGCGGTGAAGGAATATCCGGATGATACCCGTGAAGTTATTTTGGAATACAGACAGACAGAGAGAGGAAGAGAGACAGAGACAGATGATAAATCAAGAGAATAATAGGTGTGTGAATCTTAATAATAACCATTTGCGGGTAGTTAAAAGTTGATGCTCAGGGTATTTTAACTTTGCTATTACCCCAAACTCTAATTTCGTGTTCAACGTCATGGAACCGTCTGTAAAGGTTGCAAATTAGAAAATTAAAAAAAAAACACATTTTTTCATAATATTTTTTTAAGGCTAATTGACTCATTAAATGACTTTAAGACGATTTTTTATAGAAGATAAAGGATTCATCCTTCATTTGTTTATATTTTATGTTCCTAGCTGCAATGGTTATTAAGATGTTGCTTCTCAAAAAACATCCAGTTTTATTGGAGGGGGCATAATATATATATATATATATATATATATATATATATATATATATATATATATATATATATATATATATATATATATATATATATATCCGACCATAATAAATAATGCCGAACCAGTTTTTTTTACTGAAGCATATTAACAAATGAAAAAGAAAGTAAATGAAACACCATAGTTATTATAGATCAACTTTAATGTAAACACGAAGAACATAGCAGAATATAAGGATTTTGTGAACAGTAATTAACATTAAATTTTTACTCATCAAAATATCCGCCTTTGCTTTAATAACTGTAAAGCAGTTTCTTCGCCTACTATTTACACAAGAAGAAACCAAATCTTCTTTGGAAATTTCATTTCTACATTCAAGTAAACAGTCCCATAACTTTTGTCCATTTTTTGGTCACTTTTCTGTCCAGATAATCTCACAAGGGTTCGATTGGATTCCAATCAGGAGAGTGGGTCGCTAATCCATGATTGTGTGTAAGCTGTTCTTTCTTCTCCAAAAGCTACGGCACAGTCTATACGTGTGCAAAAGAATTCCAAACTATTTCACTACCTTCGCCATGCTTCACTTTAGGCGCAACACACTAAAGTGCCATTCTTTCCATATGAGCTAGGGACCGCTATTCTCCAAAGGATAAAAATGGGTCCTCTATTGTTAATAAGGTAGTTTATAGGGTGCTACTTTAGCTTGTGGTCTACCAGCTCATTTACACTTTAGCATACGGTCTAGTAGGCATACATAACTTTGGTACGGTCTAGTGTGCTACATAACTGATACAAACAATTCAACTTAAGCATTTTAATTAACGATACACACTTCGTATATCATTTAGGAATGCCACAAACAAATACTCGTATGTATCCTTTCTTGGTACTTTCCAGCGTAAGTGATCAAGGTGCGACTGGGAAAGCTCACGAATAACGCCTATCATTTTCTTTAAAATTGTTGTTTTGGTATCTAACCATGATCGTTCAATAGCCTGGGTTTTTGCGCTCCAGTCACTGGATCTACATAATGTTCTTGATGGTTCACCATTCAAAAGATCGTCTTTCCTCAGAGTCACCGCTGTATTTATGGGTATTTTATTACGAAAAAGAACACCAGTTTACCTTGACTTCACTTTTTATTATAAATTTAAATAGTAGTGAACAGCCCTTAAGCAAACATGCATCGAAGCATATTCGAAAGTCAAATCAAGCCGTTACTAATCTAAGACACTCTTCCAGTGAATGAAAAATAAAGAAATTACGCGTGAAATGAAATGTGATATTGTGACGAACTGCAGGAAATGTGCTTTTAATTTGGAAAAACATATTTGCAAGTGTGAAAATAAGGTCTGTAAAACGTACAAACATAAAATGTCAATTAGAAAAATTCACTCTTTTCAAATTCTATAACCCCCCTTCAGAAATGGGTTGAAGCTATCTTTTATTAGTATGATGAAATTAGCGAAACAGGTGTATCTAAGTTATTAAATGTCTCACTAAAACTTATGGTTGATTTATATAGTTTCTTTCGTAAGGTACGAGTATGTACTAAGCATTTTAAAAATAACCAAGTTCAACTAGGTGGGCCTGGTATTACGGTACAAGTAGACGATTTATGCTTTTCACAAAAACCCAAACGTCACAGATGAAGATCTCCCCATTTCCAAATTTTGGTTTTTGGAATTGTAGATACATCGACGAGACCAGCCATACATAGGCTACATGGAAATAGTACAACAACGCGATGCTGGTAATCTTTTACCAATAATAATTCAAAAGATAGGCAAGGCTCGACTGTGCACTCAGACGAATGGAAGGCCTACCAAAGAATTAATAACCTAGGATACCGAACATAAAACTGTTGTTTATTATAATAGAACAGATGTTCACAATCGGCATGTGGAATCCTATTGGAACAAACGTAAAGCTAAAATAAAAAATATGTATGTATGCAAAAAAGAAGTCTTACACTCTTATTTACAGGAAGGCATTTATGTATCGCGAACGGCATCGGCAAAATATATTTGGTTATTTTTTTGCTTAAATTTCGAAACGTTATTTGTGTAAATTTTTTAATTGACTTATGTAATAAAGTATTACTAAATTATGTTTTTGTCTTTTTTAATATTATTTATTGAAAGCATTAAATAAAATACTAATCCTTGTTATTTATTTTACCTTATATTTTTTTATAATCTTCATTAACCCCAAACTGGGGGCCCTATTCTTCAAAATAGCCAAAACTGGGACCTCTGTTATTAAAAAGGCTCGCTCATGTGTGACCGCTTTCCTTCAAAAGATCCAAAATAATTTTAGAGTAACTAACCTTTTTGCACTTATTAAGATGTCTCAACAGACGTTTATTTGCTGTCTCTAGACTGAAGGGCCCAACCCCTCTACACCTCCTCTTCGCGGTCACAAAAGCGGACGAGGTGTGCAATCACATCAATGGTTCAGTCGTCTCGATCTTCAGTGCCACGGAAACAACCGCTGTTCTAATGAACATCGTGGGTTCTCGGAGAGTGCTGCTGGTACCCACGCTAAACAATTTCCACGCACAGGCGTCTTGAATCCCAAAGTGGACCCATAACTTCTTCAGATGCCCGGTTTGCGATCGAGCATGAGGCTCTCGCATCGGGTTAGTAAGTCCGAGCGCGTTCACCGAAGAAGATAGAACAGACTCCTTCTGGAGCATTGAGCGGCGGTTCTGCAGAGATGTCACTATCATGAATTATCCCGTAAATTTAAGTCTTTCTTGGTGACCCTGTCCATTCACCATCTTGTGGTCTCTTTTCAAACATCTCGATAGAATTCCTATCTAGAGTGACCGTTATTTTAAGTTTTTCTGATATTTTTTTTATATGACATTCCTTCCTTGGGAAAAGTTAATAAGCTTTGACGATTTAAAATGGATTTTGAGCAGTCGGAAGCCATAATCATCAGAAATGAAGATGATTTGGAAGCTGGTTAAAGCATAGAAACTTTCAAAAATTGCGATGACGTTAGAGAAAAAAGGGAAAAATAACGTGAACGAAATTAAAAAAATCATTTTATTATATCATCACATTTTTAGGTTAGTCACCCATAACACTATATTTTAAGAATGTAATTTTTTTTAACAGTGAATTTTAGTGACTCACCTTGATATATTTTAAGTTTTATCCAAGTTCTTTATAAGATTTTCTTTACATTTCGAAAAACACCCTCCAAAGCGGGTTTTTCGTATATTTAAAGCTTTTATTAAAATTCTTTCTAATAGTTGAGAAAAAATAAATACAGTATGATTATCGAATGTTTAGGATTTTTTTTAACAAAAATAATTACAAATCGTGAAGTTCAGAAAATGTATTCAGATTAAGGCATGGTGGGGTTTTTTTAGGGGGGAGGGGATTCATATATAAAAGAAAATTTGAATGTGAAGAAAAAAAAAGAGATGTGGATAATTTTTCGAATATCAAAAGAATTCTGATAAAAGTTTTTTCTTGCCTTTAGGCATCTGAAACATCTAGACCAAGAGTAAATTATTAGGAGACCAGGCAATGGCTTCGCCACTCCCCCCCTACCCCAATACGGGAGGAGCTTGCGCTTCGCTACTAAATTAAAATTTAAAATCTAAAAAAAAAAGCAGCCATGGTTAAATTTGTATTAATTTTCTGAATTTCACCAATTATAATATTTTTTAAAAGGAACTCTAAACTAAATTCCCCCCTTTCAAAATATCACGTTGCTAAAATATAGAGTTATAGAGTAGAAGAATAGAATAGAATATATATAATAATAAATTTTCTGAACTTCACCATTTGTAATTCTTTGGGTTTTAAAAAATTCACAAAATTTCGATACTTATATTTATTTCTGAACTTCACCATTTTGTTTTTGGATATTATAAAAGAATTATTAGAAATAACTTTGATAAAAAAACATAAGTCATAATCAAACTAAGATGAAATTATTATTCAAATACTCAAAAAAATCTCCTTCTTAATTATAGTTAGTAATGATGATGATGACAAGATGAAGGCTTCGCCACTCCTACTTACAGAAGGAGCTTGCGCTTTGCTGACAGACTTTCGGTCTCTGGTTTACGGCCTATCATGATTCTTTTTTTTTCTCCATCTAAATTTGTTCTAATAATTTCCATGCCAAAATTTTAATAAATTTTCTCAACTTCATTTGTATTTTTTTTAGTTTTAAAAAAATCACAAAATTCGTTAATTATATTTATTTCTGAACTTCACCATTTTATTTTTTGGATATTATAAAAGAATTATTAAAAATAACTTTGAAAGAAAAATTAATATACTTAGGCGACAACCAAACTAAAAGAAAAAATCTTATTAAAATCTTCAAAAAATCTCGTTCTTAAAATATAGTGTTATGGAGGACAAGAGGAGCGGCTTAGCCACTCCTTACAGGAGGAGCTTGCGCTTCACAGGCAGACCTTCGGCTTTGACAACGGCCTATTGGTCTAATCATTTTAAAAAGGTTTCCAGTACATATCTCCTAAAAACGTACCATTGGTTTATTTTTTCATATCGATGCTTATTTTCTAGGCCTAAATGCTTCCCCCAAAACATTTATCTGGATTCTTTTTAAATACGGAAAAAAAAAATCCACGATTTTTTCCCCACTATCTAAATTTCGTCTAATAATTTCATTAAGCTTTACTCGCTTAGGTGCCAGCAGCTATTTCCTCCTGATAAAGATTAAAATTGAAAATCTATTTTAGAAATAACTTCGATAAAACTTTAGAATGTACGAAAAAATAAAATAAAAAAGCATCCATGCCAATAGTTTAATAAATTTTCTGAACTTCACCATTATCTTTCAAACTCTCAATTAACTCTTAGAATGAACTTGGATAAAAAATTAAAATCTTTTTTCGCATCCTTTTGTCTCTAAAGAAAATGTAGATTGCGCCTGGGCGAAGTGTATCAAGATCCTGGGTAGCCCACTCGTTAAGATCCCCCTCTCAGCCTCGTCGGTCATCCAAAGGAATGCAGAGCAGTACATTTGCACCAGGTTGGCTGCAGGAGCTGCCGGAGTCAGTGAGCACAGCGTACTACCGCCTTCGTGGCTCCATTCCTGATTTGAAAGGTTTAGTCACCTACACTTAGCCGTTGGATCAGTCGAGGATCTCCTCCGACCGGCTAGCCGTTAGCTGCTAGAGGCAGCTCCTCCGCCTAGCTTGGTGGTGCAGTGTAAACACCATTCCTTCACGTGGTTTAGCTCGCCGGATAAAAAAAAATCTAATATTATTCAAACCCTCCCCAAAATTATGTTCTTAAGATATAGTGTTGTGTATATGTATGGAAACCTTTTTACTTTTTTTTTTACACCAAAACGCCATTGCTAGAGCCAAATAGGCCGTAGGCCACATACCAAAGGTATGCCTATGAAGTGCAAGTTCCTACCGTAAGGAGTGACGAAGCCGCTCCTCTTTTTTTTCCTTATTTCAGAAGAATTCCGACGTTTTTTTTCCTTGCCTTTAGGCCTAGAAAATAAGCATTGGTGTCAAAGATATACCGGTTATTGAAAATCCGGTTACACTCGTTACGAAGCTCTCAACAAAGGAAACAATGATAGTGGTGATGCATTTAGATACGTTTTTATTGTTTTAACATATAAATGTGTTTAAATTGTAATATTAATCAATGTGGCCCCCCTCGGCGGTGAGCACACGCTCCAGGCAGGCGCACACGTTGCGGAAGAAGTCCTTCCTCATACGGACCCAAGACGGTTGGCGGAGGACTTCAGCTCATCGACGTTGCTGTGTTGGAGCTTACATGCCTTGCCCTCGACATGCGCCCACAAGGAGTAGTCAAGGGGATTGAGGTCGGACGACTGCGGCGGCCAAAATTACTTCGACCCGAATCACTCTTGCACGGCCTTGGCCTTGTGTGCTAGCACCGTCTGCTGAAAGATGTACTTCGCCTTCTTCGTGATCTTTCTCACCCAGGAAAGGACTTTTGTGGCCAAGATGTCCCTGCAATCGGCTGCGGTCAGCCTGTAACCCGCTGCAAACAACGCCAGCGGCATTTTCTCGCCATTCGAAGCAGAGCCTCATCACGGAGGCCGAGTGCTTGGTCGTGTACACGTAGCGGACCTCGCAGACGTCTAGGCCGAAACTTACCACGCGGTCGTTTGTTTGTTAATGGCCGGTTCGACCGTGAAACTTTTTTCGTCATAAAAATGAAAATTCGATTGTCATGACACTTCAAGTTGTTGAGAAGGCGAGGACAGCAGTTACGACGTTGTTCTCCCATACGGTCAGTGAACAAAGGCTTTTCAACCCATCTCAACTTCTTGTAGCTCTCGTATTGACGGCCTTGTACATCGTGGCCACCGAGATACATATTCTTCTTCTTCGCGAGCGCAGTCATTTTGACCTTCGGAGCACTTTCAAAGGCCTTTCTCACAGCCAAACGGTTGACAACTTGAGGTATGCCTCTTTGCGCCACTCTGGACGGTCATTCGGCTAACGCTGAGCCCTTTGTGGTGTCGGATTTGTTGTGACCCGCGCGCAGGAGACCAGAGGTCTCGATTCTTTTGACTTCCATCTTGACACACCTGCGCACAACAGAAAGGACGTTTTAATGACACGTGTTGGAAAAGAAGAACTTTAAGTTTGTTTGATGGAACTTTTTCTATAAAAAATCTAAACCACTTTAAAGATAACTCCCCCCCCCCCCGAGTGTAACAGAACATTTGCAAAACACAGTACCAAGAGTAAATCATTAGGAGATATGTACTGGAAATCTTTTAATATTTTTAGAGCAGGATAGGCCTTAGGTCACAGACCGAAGGTTTGCATGCGAAGCGCAAGCTACTCATGTAAGGAGGAGTACCGCAGGTTCGAAAGGTTGTTAACGATATATTTATAGGGATAAAGTATAGCAATTATTATGCAGAAGTTAAATAACATCATGCTGTAAGAAAAGATTATAAGGAAAGTAAAATTGAAGATTAAATTCAAAACTTTCGCTTTTTCTGTCAAATTGTAACTTCATTTTTGAAAATAGTTTATAATCAATCAATTGTCACAAATTTGATAAGAATTTGTTATTATTTTGAGTTGTATTGAAAAATTTAGGGTAGTAGTATTTGTTTGTGTATGTGTATATATGTGTGTGTGTGTGTGTGTGTGTGAGAGAGAGAGAGAGAGAGACGGCCTTTGACTATTTACCCTGTTTGGAAGCAATGATGCAACTTCAGCCACACATCTGCGTGCTGCACTCCTCAGGGCCGGGCATTTCCTGGATATGTGGGTTGGTCGTCGTTCCATGGCTTTGTGTATGTACGTGTTAATGTGCATTTGGCTTTATCTGCCCTTGCCTGTGCGTGTGTGTGTGCGTGTATGTGGGGGGGGGGCACTTGCTTATCGATGCGCGTGGGCTCCATTCGGGAAAGGGAGGGGGGGGGGGAAGGAAAGAAACAAACTTTATGCGCTGAGGGGCGGTAAGAATTAACGGATTGTAAGGAGCGAATATTCAAGGCTATCGCCTGTTAGTGAGAAGTTGGGAAAGAATAATGAAAACAAACAAACGAAAGGAAAATAAGTCGAAGAAAGAGACGAATAGTGAAAAATGGAAGAATAACGATAACACGAATCTCATACCCTTAACTTGTAGGCCTATGTTGAGAAGATTCATCCAATCTCTAGAGAACAACCCTTTTTCGTTATATCATGTACCACAAAACGAATTGGAGCGATGATATATTAGCAAAAGGGAAGGAATTTCTAAGATTATTAATCGTGATGTATTCCGTTAAGCGAGGCATCTCTCCTTTACGTTCGTGACCTCGCTATGAGAGATAAAGAGCGCATGCGCACAATGCCTTGAAAGAGGTAAAGTATACTTTGAAAAAGTAATTTATTCGTAATGTGGAGTTAATATAATTATATTCGAGCCGCGAGGTCCCCCCCCCCCACCTCTACTATGATTGAATTGGGCGATGAAGTTTGTTAGTAGTGATTTTAGAGCAGAAAATCAATTTCCGGGAGAAATGAGAAAAAAAAAATAATGGCGTTACGCAACGGCTTTGAAACAAACGGAAAGGGGGAGGGGGAAGCGTAAACACAAAATCGAGGAAAAAGCAACGATATTTCTTTTTATTTGATCGCATTTTCCGTTAGTGGAGAAAAGAGGAGGAGAGTCAAATGAAGGATAATGTAATATAATTATTATATCACCGTTTCTTTTAGTCACGATCACACCCCCGTTTCTGAACAAAACGACAAATACAGAGACATCTCCATGATTCCCCCCCGCCCTCCTCCCGCTGTCGTCTGCTTCTCTTTATTTTAGAATCTTGGGTAGGTTTTAACGGGAAATGGCTCCCATAGAATATGCATTCTTATAATATGCTATCCCGATGGGTCGGCTATGTGGCAACAGGCATGTGAAAGAGAACCAAGAACATTCAAGTAGGCTCAAAAATAGCTGAGAAATTCCCAAAATATTTTGGCACTTTGGGGTAATTGCGCCAACGGTTGTATGAAATGCGAATAAAATGAATGGACAAAGGTAAAATTAAGCGTTGGTAAAAAGGGGGGTGAGAAAGTAGTAAAGTTGAGTGCAGAAGTGGTGGCAAAATGGAAGAGTTATGTATGGTAAAATATGTTATAGAGTAGGTTAGTGATAGTAAGACAACAGTGAAAATAGGTCAATAATGTATAACAGCAAATTGATAAGACAACAGCGAACGCCAATTATCGCCTGAAAAAAGAAGCTCGGATATGAACATTTTGGGGTAAAAAACTGAAGTAGGCCAAGTGTGGTAAGGAGGCAAAAGGGGGAAGTTAAAATCGGGTAAAACATAAAAAGGGGTAGTTAAACTCTGTTAAAACAAAAGAGGGAGTAGGTAAGGTAAATCTGGGTTAAACAGAGGGATGGGTCAGTGGTGGCAAAATAATAAGTCGGGAAATCGTGGCAAAGACAAGGAGAAAGTTATCGTAAAATATGAGTAGTTAAGTGGTGGCAAAGGAGTAGAATGGGTAAAAAAAAAGCGCAGATACGAATATATAGGTATAATGAAACTAACATATAGATCAGCATGCTAATCGCCGTTGAACCTGAGATGCTGGGGGATTGACGGTGAATGCCAGGAAGTATTTTCTTTTTACCACAGCAAGCGATGAGGTGGGAACCTCGTCAGCCCGGGGAAAAGGTGGACGGGGGGGGGGGCATTCCGTGTCGGGCTATGTGGATACACAACTCCCCATCGACATGACTCCTCGGAAAAGAGAATCGTGGCTGAAGACGGGAGAGGAAAGACAACGGTATTGTGATTTAGCTACCTACCCTCGCGGGGGTAAACACAGTGCGCCCACCAACCCGTGACCAAACCTGTACGGGCGCTGACGTTAGTACTCGCTCTCGCTCGGGGAATGGACCCAGGCACCTCGACGCTAGAAGTCCAACGGCGCACCCCCTGGGCGAGCGAAAGCTCCGTACATTGAGGGAAAACACCAGGGGTAGAAACTGACGGTTAAACCAGAGACTGTGACTAGGCGAGCTCTACCAGGGGGGGGGGGGGTGATGAAGGAAGCAGAGGCTGGCAATAGAGCGACACGACGCAATGGTCAACCCTCGGAAGAGGCACGCCGTGGTAAAACAGAGGTGGGAGGAGATACGGAGTGGTAAAAGGAGAGAGTTCGATATGAACCAAGGCGTTTTTGTCTCATGGGGTACACTGAACCCGAATTTTACCTACTACGTTTATTCTCCCTTGTGAGAGGATCCCACAATATAAAATACCCCCAATAAAAAAAGGAGTATAACAAGACGCTTATCATCAGGTTTGCTACTACCATTGCTACTAGTCAATAATAATAATAGTGCTACATTCCGCAAACCATATCCCCCTTCCCCTCATCCCTCCCTGAGTTCCCCCTCGAGTCGGAGGAGAGTCGGGCGAGAGCACCGCCGCAGCAGGTCCTTTGTGCCGAGAGGAGAAACCGACCGAGAGTAGGCGAAAATACCTCCCTCATTCGTGACCTCACCTCCGCTGACCTCGGCTCTTCCTCCAGCGCCAGATTCACGCCTCACCGTTGAGTGAGGGGTGCCCTTCCCCCCTCAAACACCGACCCAGAGATCTCGGTCAGTGGATGGAAGAAAGATCCAAACAAAGCCGGTTTTGCACATACATATAAAAATCCACACATGCGCTTTCTTCGTGGTCTCGAACTCTTCCATAAGAGCTGAATGAGGGTCTCGATCTCGGTCTCGATCACTGCAATGGCAGTAGGAAAGTGCCGAAGGAATTGAAAAGTTCAGTGGCATTTCGTTTGAAGTTGCCACTATTGCTTGCGGGAAAGGCGTGGTTTTTGTGGTAAAAGAAGGGGAGGTGTGAGACGAGTAATAATCATCAGTAACCGCTTCCCTACGATGTATGGTTGGTGGGCATCAGCGCCATTAAAACTACCTACCTTTTTTCGAACTATCAAGCACAAAACTCGAATAAAAATAATAATAATAATATTGGTAATAATATCCTGCCTTGATTGCGAATGGGAAACCCTATTTTAGTTTCGAGGGTAAGGACGTGTAGCAAGGTTGGAGCACCTATTGTTCGAGGGGCTCCGAGCCTGTGGCTCTTCTGAGAAATATTTGCCCTACTCACGTCAAGGAAACAATTGGATGTGTATTTGAGTCATTAAAGTCATCTTGGCATTTGAGTCATGAGTCATTCTTAATCCTCATGTCTTTCTATAATTAATTACTGAACATTATAATGATTCATGATGATAATGTTAATATAGATCAGTGGTTTTCAACCTGGATGCGCGAGAGCCAACTAAAGGTGTCACGGGGAAGACCAAGAAATGATTCTTAAAAGGCCTAAATTGCCCCAAAAATATGTATTTCAAACATTTATAAAAAATTTCACGACACTTGGAAATATATTGAAACGAGCTTCCTTGCATTGTGCAACATAAAAACGAGGAAAAGAGAAAGATTGCAGACAGTGAATGAAGAAATGAGAGTTGCATTGTCAATATACGTCCCAATATTAAACAATTAGGTGATATTCATCAAGCTCAAATTCCCCATTAAACATTTAAATGTAAGATTTATTTATTTTCTAGTTTTTAGGTCTTATTTCGATTAAATTAGGTTAAATGTCAATCGGGGTTAATTTTAACGTGCTTTCCACGTAATTAAGTATTTATACGTAAATGAATTTATATTGAGGTGCCACGGCTGCTTTTAGATAGCAATTAGGGTGGCACGGCTGCTTTTAGATAGCAATTAGGGTGGCACGGCTGCTTTTAGATAGCAATTAGGGTGGCACGGCTGCTTTTAGATAGCAATTAGGGTGGCACGGCTGCTTTTAGATAGCAATTAGGGTGTTACCACTGCTTTTAGATAGCAATTAGGGTGCCACGGCTGCTTTTAGATAGCAATTAAGGCGGCACGGCTGCTTCTAGATAACAATTAGGGCGGCACGGCTGCTTCTCGATAGCAATTAGGGTACCACAACTGCTACTAGATAGCAATTGGGGTACCCCGTATGATAAAAAGGTTAAAAACCTCTGATATTGATCATTGTAAAATTGGACCCCTCTTTAAATTTCCCTCTAAAAATTGGAACTTTGCATAGTAAAAGACTCGGACCTTTGCCATAGAGATATTGTTATAACAAAACTGACGGAGCACAAAAATCTAGATCTAGGGCTTCCTTGCGAAACAAAAGAATTGCCATCTCCAGGAGCTATAGCGCACCAAATAATTTCCTCTTTGAGTTCCTCTGGTGATGTACCTTTCAGACATCTTTACTTCCAAGGACTCCATCCATTTTTTTTCAAACACATTCAGGGTGAAATTCCCTCGTTGTTTATTTTTATAATAGGATTAAGATATTGATATAAAGAGAACGAGAACTTGTCTGTTTGAGGCAGAATAAGCGGAAATGTTAGTCTTTCAGTTTGCCTGCAGGGACCAGTTTTCGCTCGACTCAATGACTCAAGCCACCTTCTCCCAAGGATCACCTTTGCCTATGCCTACGGCCACGAAAACCAACACACATACACACACAAACAGTGAAATATATATATATATATATATATATATATATATATATATATATATATATATATATATATATATATATATATATATATATATATATATATGGCTTGAAGGTGGCAATTCAAACCGAGGTTAAGGGCTTCTCTCTCTCTCTCTCTCTAAATATATATATATATATATATATATATATATATATATATATATATATATATATATATATATGACAAATATGTAAGAAATGACATGCGAAGATATCAAACGGCCAGCAAGTATTTCTTAATCCTTTAAATATTATTATTATTACAAAGGACTAGAGAGAGGCGTTTGTTGCAAGAGGTAGAAGCATTTAATGGCAAAATAGAGGTGAGTTGTAAATAGACGCTGATGCGGGAATAGGGGGAAGGGGTACACTTAACCTAAAAAGGGCTTGATAGGCGGATCTGTTCTAAGCGAGAACGACCTTGGGGGGGGGGGGACCCAACCCTTGATATCCTGTGGGACTAGACATCTATGAAATCTGTGAAGGAACACGAGCGCTCAAAAGCGCTGGCGAGATAGGCGCAGAGTACAACTCTCCAATTCTAACTCTCAATAGGACTTCGTACTTTCTCTCTCGCTCTCTCTCTCTCTCTCTCTCTCTCTCTCTCTCTCTCTCTCGCTCGCTTCCCCTCTCTCTCTCTCTCTCTCTCGAGTTGTGCTCCTTAGAAAATTTTGGAATCCTTAGATTCATTCATTCAAACATCCGTCCCTCGATCCCGCCATCATATCTCTACCCTACCCTTCTCAAGCACTTTCTCCCAAACATTTCGGTACCTCTATCTCTCTCTCTCACTAACTCTCTTTCTTTAAGTCATGGGGGAATTAAGAGAGGGGGAAGGGGGGCGCTACCAGGTCTTTCTGGTTCACTTATCTCGATGCCGCGTCCTGCCGCGCACTCGGTCACGAACCAACGATAAGCGACGGCTGCATTCATTCATTTTTCCCTTACACACGTACACATCCTTAATCGCATACTCGACGTACACATCCTTAATCGTATACTTGACTTACACACGAAGCTACTTCTATCTTCTATATAAGGAGATACATAGGGATTTTAACTTTTCAGCTGCTTCTCTGGGATTTGATTCCTAGGTTACAATCCAAAAGATAATGCGAGTTTTTAGCTTTTAGGATTCTCATATCATTTTGGCCGTTTCCAAGGTCCGTAACTCTTTTGAGGTCCCTAAATTGGCGTCCTTACTGAGATACCGACACTATACGGGCGGAATAAGTGGTAAAACTCATTCTTAAAAACAGTATTTTGGACCAATTTATTGCGAAACCAGGTTTCCACGGAGATACAATTCTCGAAATTATATCCATAGACGCCTAATTGAATCAACTCTTGTAGAGGAAATTCCCAACTTCAATTCATCCGATGGTCAATTCAACACTAATCCCTTGATAAGCAGAACACTCATCCGACCTCTGCAAAAATGACTTCCTGCACCGCCCCCTGATTAAATTTTCTGACTTGTAAATGTGTGTTCTTACGTTAAGATTCTTTCTGTACTCATTAGTTTACAGGGGACATGACGGATGTCTCTGTCGAAACAGGTTTTGAAATAAATTGATCCAAAATACTGTTTTTCTTTCCTGCATTTAAGTTATATATATATATATATATATATATATATATATATATATATATATATATATATATATATATATATATATATATATATATATGTGTGTGTGTGTGTGTGTGTCTGAGAAACTCACAATGAGAGTTTATCAAATATCTATCTATCTATCTATCTATCTCTCTCTCTCTCTCTCTCTCTCTCTCTCTCTCTCTCTCTATATATATATATATATATATATATATATATATATATATATATATATATATATATATATATATATATATATATATATATATATATATACAGTTGTAAAAGCCCAACATGTGTCGAGAAGTGATACACAGAAACAAGAGAGAAGAGATCCTACTGGAGGTGACCCCGAGAAAATCAAACCATTGCCTGACAAGGACTCGAACCTCAGACCTCTGGTTATCTAGACCAGTGGTCTACTGAATGAGCCAGCGGGACACGTAAGCTGTGACAACGCATTTCATCAATTTAACTTTTAGTTCGCAACTCCAAAGACCATCATCGCTCAAATGAAACCGTGCCTGTAAGGACGGAGAATATATATATATATATATATATATATATATATATATATATATATATATATATATATATATATATATATATATATATATATATATATATATATATATATATATATATATATATATATATATATATATATATATATATATATATATATATATATGATGAACTCTATTTTTCTCGAAATTTTTTAAACTCTACTTACTTGAACTCACACAATTATAAAATACATTAAAAGGAAAAGGACCCAAGGCAGTAGTCTACTTATGATCAGGTTCTTCTTGCATGCTCATGAGAGAGAATGCTGTGCCCTTTCCTCTATTAGACCATTACTATTTTTGTCCTCTATTTCTAATCTTCTAAGCATACACACATAACCCCACACTCACCTCAAGCATTCCTCCCCCCATGCTCCAAACACCTTTTTCTAGGAAACTGAAAAATGGCCTTTCTAGAAATGAGCTCTTTGTGCCAAATAAGCGAACGATATATTACTTGCGCCAAAAAGAAAAAAAATAATACTTGATTACAAATATTAATGAATACACATACAGTGTGTATGTATGTGTCTACATTTTCAAACGTGCACACAGATATGGAAAGATTTGGGATGACTTACGACGCAAAATCTTAGAAAAGGGACTACCCGACGATTTGAGGAAATTCACCCTGACTGTTGTTGATTGTCATTGGTGAGATTACGGGTTGGCTGCTGGTAATTGCTTCATGAACATCCGAAAAAGAAAATCTGACATACCACAAATACTTACACACACACCTTACAAACACTTACATAAAAGACTAAAAACATTAGTGCATAAAGTCTTCACAAACACATACTCATAATCACTTCACATATACATAGTTGTATATGAAAATATCAAACCCCTTCATACACCCAAAAAACACTTCACAAACATACATATCATTACAAAAACGAACACTACAAACAGTGATTCAAAAATACTAAAAATAACAAATAAAAACACTATTGAAAAATACCCCACAAAGGAACATATAAATTCTCCCACAACATACATAAATCACTTATTAAAAAAACACTTAGAAATAATCTTCAAAAATACTTCACAAACTTGACAAGAAACACACGCAAATCACTTCACAAGCACGACAACAGGAAACACACGCACATCATTTCCCAAACGGATACACAAACAAATCAACCCCAAACCATACAACATATCTTATGAACACATGAAAACATTCCTAAGATACAAACACAATTGAAAAGCACATTTAACACTAAAACACATATAACTTTACAAGCACTTATGAACAATCCCAAACATACATATACACATTTGACAAACACACACAGACAAGAACACAAACTAGTAATCTCGAGCTTGATAGTAAAAATTGAGATTGAAGATTCACAATTATAAGATTGAAAAGATAGAGGATTGACAGGATAGTAAAATATATAGGAAATACCAAAGGTGACCTAAGAATTTTAAAAGCGAATGAAAGTTAGAATATTTTATTTTATTTTCAGAATTTTGGTGGACATTTGGAAAGTATTCATGGGGAAATTAACAACTGAACAAGTTTGAATTTGAATTGATGCAAGAGTGTAGATGTGGGTAGGGGATAAAGAAAGGGTGTTGGGCCAGATACAGATAGCTGAAAATAGACAAGTGGTTAAAAGAGAAAGAAGTGTAGTCGGGTGCAAAGAGATGTTAAGTGCCTGGTGAACAGGCCTATCGCTTTTAAATATTTTTTTGCTTGGTGGTTCCTTTATTGTCTTTGAGTTAGTTTATATAATATGGCGTTCAAGCATTTGTCTTAAAAAAAAACAATTAATGTATTGAGTATGATGTGCTCATTTGCTGTTGTTGAAATAAATTACTTTAATCACTTTAGTGTTGTGCTTAGTGTCTTTTATTTGTATATCTTGTAGTTAGTGTAAATCATGTTTTTTGTTTTTTCTTGGATGTCTTAGGTATTTTGGGGTCTTCATCGGTGAATTCTTGTATAAATCGGTAGTGTTTCATTACTGGGTAACCTTTTTTCTTGGTCGGCTTCTTTGGCCTGGGTCAAAACATTCTTATTTTCATGCGTAGAACGGCACTTCTGCTCCGCCAGCTAAAAGCCCAGCGGAGCTCGGATATCTAGCGCGACTTATGCCTTTTCTGTTCTGGCTAATTATTTGGACGATATCATCGTCCACTTCTCGATTAACCAGTTCCTGCATATTCCTTGTCCGTTCTTCTATGACAACGTTAATGGGACTTATCCTCGCCTCCCGGTGCAGCTCTTTCTGGCGTATTCTTTATCGCCTGTATGTACCTGTAATTAGGTACATACATGTATTCTATACCACTTGCAGTTTCCTCTTTTGTGTCTTCGAGACACATGAGAGGGCGGAAGCTGGGTATAGCAAGTTCGATCTTACAAGTGCATTGTAGATCTTTTTCTTATTGCTTTCACGATGATTTCTGAACATCTAAGGGAGTTTTGACTGCAGCTGTGGCCTTGGTGATTCTCTCTTGGACGTGCTTCTTCTACCCGGATGAAGTAATCTTCATTTCGAGTACATTGCACTCCGTGGTGTAAGGATAACGCCTATCCCCACCTTGACGTCGTATAGTAGTATCCTGCCTATGGGGACTACTTTGAATTTTTCTGGTTGGTGCGGATCTTCCACCGGCCCTCGTAAGTGTTAAGGTTTTCAATTTCTGCTGCTGTCATACGAGCTTGCCAAGGCGCATTCCTCCATGCACAAGTGATTATCTGGGTGAAATCATCTGTGAATTGAATGTTGAGGCAAGTGTAATTATGGTGTTTGGGGTGAAAAAGGAAGTTATGTGGTGGTAAAGGAAGTAGCGGTTAGTGAAGGTAGGTTGGTGTATGAGTCGAACAAAATGGTGAAAAAACGCCCACGTCCATTTTCCTGTTGGCCCCCCGCTCGTTTGCTGCCAAAATGATGGGTGATGGGTGGATCGGATGGGTCTCGAGTGGGAACCTCAAGAGGGATGAATTATGGTGGACTTGATGCAGTAACGGTCGAATCAATGGCCGCTAAAGTTTTGCCACCTCTTCTAGAGTACTTACGTCATAACTGCATCCAACTACATAGAGACGGGTGTTACTTCCCTCTTTGATTCTGGCCGGGTCCCTCGGGCGATAAGGATCTCTCCTCCGTCCGGGTCTCGCAGTTATGCCCCAGTTTCGAGATAATTTCTGACTTATGCTTTCGCTGTGGGCTAGTCCTCAAACAAGTTTTCACATAAGTCCTTAATTATGTCAGTCTAAGTGGCCGGCATAGTTAATACGAAATCAATGAATGGCAGATATCCGAGCACGTTCGCACGCAGGGCGATAAACGGGAGTAGTGAGATGCTTAAGCTCTCATTGAATTATGAATTCTCGTCGCAAAAAAGTATTCTCTCTTTTTGAAGGGTGAAGCGAAATTCACCAAAAGACTTCCAGATTAGGCTCTTTTCTATGTAGGCGGTGCTCAAAGTCCGTTACTAAGCAAGTAAAAAGGCTTTATTCATAGGTAGTCAGCATAGCGTATGAGCCTCGAATATTGGGCTGTCAACAACTAAACAAATAACGAGGCTCGTGGAATTATATTTCAAATGTTTAAATGTAATGAATCAACTATTCTCACCCAAGCAAAATAGCTCAGTAATTGGCTTGTCATAATCTGGCAGAACACGCTTGGTCCGGACGGACAGACGAATTGCGCAAGTGTCGTAGACAATGTTCAAGAAGACCCGTGAACATCGATCCGTTCAGAGCAATTAGGAATGTGTCGGATGTTAGTGAATCGTATAATAAATATATACCTCTATCTATGCAAAATTCAATTAATGCTAAAGTCAAAATAAACTGATTATCGACAACGCTTAATGTACTGAGTTCAACTACTGAGGCTGGGCATTGCAAGAAAACAGATTTATTCTAAAACTGATTGTGAACGATGAATCTAATTTTCAGTTGCACGGTTTTGTGAATAAGGTGAACTACAGGACCTGTTCATTAAACAATCTTATAGCTATATATCGACATGAGTTGCATCCCCTTAAATACTAAATGTCTTTCGACAGCAAATTGGGAGGGTAGGCCGATTCTAACGAAATTTGAAACCCTAATGTTTTTTTACATTTTCTTCCGAATAATATAATTTTCAAAGTCCTCCCAAGGTTTACCCATGAATTATTTTGATTTGGCAATAACATCATAACCATTCGGCTGATTCTAACGAAATTTGAAACCCTTATGTTGTTTTACATTCTCTTTCTAATGACGCAACTTACAATATACTCCTAAGATTTGTCTTTGAATTATTGATTTTTTTAAAGGTCGTAAGGTCATAAATCAAAATAAGTGAAAGACGCGATTTTTTGGTCAGCAGACCTTGTTTATATCCTCCCCTCTCAAACCCTTAAATGCATCCTCTGGTGTGTTGTGTAAAGGCAAAAAAGGATCGGCATTGCGACATGATTGAAAATTTCGTGCATCCTGTATTGGAGGTTAAACCTAAGACACGGATTCAACGAGGTGCAGCCACTGATCACAAAGCCCAAGTTAAACTTGAGCCTCAGAGTCAAATTTTGTGTCGCCGAATAATTTCGTTAATTTCAGGAACTTCTTGGCCATCGCGTTCTTCTGATTTGACCGCTCTCGGTTATTTTCTTCGGGGTTAACTAAAGAAGCGAGCATACACCAATGAACTTCGACAATTCAGCAACTCAAAGACAACCTCGGTACAGAAGTTCAGGCGTTGCGACCATTTATTGACCGCCGTTAATGGAAAAATGTTTTCGAAAGAGGCGTTCTTTGCGAAGCCGAAAAAGGAAAAACAGTTCTAAACAGCCTCATTTCTTACAAATAAAGCAAATTTATCTCAATTTCGAACATTTTCAATTTCTCTCAAACAAATTATTAATAAGTAAACTTATGATATTTAATTTTTAAATCCCTCGGTGGTCTTTGGGACTATAAGGAAATTATACAAAGATAGGACAAGTAAATGCTTCCAGGATTCATTTCTACACACTTCTCGAGGCAAGTACGTAGAGTACGCAAAAATATAAGAAAAAAAGAATGTGCTAAAAGTACGTACATATGTGGACTTCAACTATTTCAAGTTCCATAATAAAACCTTGAGAGAAAAATGTATGCATAAAAGGCACGTACAACGAGAATACGCAAAAACGCGTAAACAAAATTACGTTCATATACTCTCAAATGAGTTCAGTTGCTGAAAGCCGGAATTATGTTTGCCCGCTAAATCAACGTTCATATAACTGCACACGTACACACACGCTCATACACACATTTGTCAATATGTCACACTTCTGAAGTTTACTGTAGGAAGTGGCCACGATGTTAGATTTTTTTTTAACTTCTGACCCCAATGGTCGTGTGTCTATTTATTTGTCTATTAGTTTCTCTACGGCATAGCCGCACACTTGGGAGCAAAATGAGCATGATTTCCATTATATTCGGGGATACAAAAGAATATTTAATAAGTACTCAATATTTAATTGTCGAGAAAAATACATAAAAAAATTAATAGTTTTTTTTTTATTACGTCGAGAACATTCGCACCCTGTCGTGAGGTTTGCCCCAATCGTTTTCCCTAGAATTTAAAACCAAATAGCAACGAGGCCATCGCCGCCAGAAAGCTTGTAAGGTGAGATCTGTAAATTGGTGAAGTTGGAGGAAGTAAAAATGTATGGAAGATCTTTAACCAGAGTTCCTCCTACAGTCATTGGGGCCGGGAGAGTAAAGTGCGGGTGTTAGGCCTGGGAAGGAACGGAAGCCTCCAGATGTCAGCTGCAAGCAATGATACTGATCCTACCTTTGAGATCGTGCGGCTGCGCAAAAGGCTAGATAAGAAAAAAATGCGGGGGGGGGGGGCAGGGGCAGTGTACGGAATAAAAGGAAGAAGAAAACAGGCATATTAACCACCATAAAGAACCAAAGTGCTGAATGGACAAAAGCTGGTCGGCGACTAGCCTGCAAAAGGGTCGCCAAAAAAATAGGTGAGAAGAGGTTTCTAAAGAAATTAGCGCAAATGAAAATATATAAAAAGAATAAAGCCCGGGTAGTTTCAATCTACGATGGCGCGCCTCTCCTCCGGCTTCAGAAAGGGCGTCAGAGGGGTTCACTTTTTGAATGAGGTTCGCCTTTCATCTCTTGGCCGTATAAATTAATAGAAATCTTTTAAAACTTTAAATACTCCTCTTTCGAATAATGTATTTTTTAAGTGTTTTTATCTTTAGAAACTAATTCAATTTTCTTTTGGGTCTCATATTTAATGGACACCATTTATAAATTGGAAAAATATTCATTTTCCTAAATCTTTTGTGCGGAATTTTGCTAATCTAATATCACATTCTATTCTTCAGAAGATAAAGAGAGCTGCAATGGAACGCGCTCATGAGGTTGCAAGGTGAAAAGAAAGGGCCAAGATTACACCCCTAACAGAGTTCTTCGTGCGGCACGAAAGAAGCGGATTTCATGCTAAGTGCATTCGAACGCAGCTCATTAAACCCAATTGAGTGCCATCTAAATTGAGTCTCATCTAAATTGATTGCGGTCAAAATTAGAGCCATCCAAATTGAGTGTCATATAAATGGATTGCCCTCAAAATTGAGTGCCATCTAAATTGAGTATCATATAAATTGATTGCCGTTAAAATTGGGTGCCATATAAATTGATTGCCGTTAAAATTGGGTGCCATCTAAACTGAGTGTCATATAAAATGATTGCCGTAAAAATTGGGTGCCATCTAAACTGAGTGTCATATAAATTGTTTGCCGTCAAAATTGGATGCCATCTAAATTGAGTGTCATATAAATTGAGTGCCATCTAAATTGAGTATAATCTAAATTGTTTGCCGTCAAAATTGGGTGCCATCTACATTGAGTGTCATATAATTTTAAGGGGATAAATTGCTGTAAGCCGCAATTCATCGAGCAAGAATGTGAACTTGCCTGCCACTGGCTGCCAGGTAGCAATGCATCAACGAGAGTGAAATGGCCAAAAGGAAAATAGAATCGAGCATTTAGTAGAAAAAGAATTCTGATTGGAGTGATAAAAAACAACAATAAAAGTGGAGGAATTTCGCTTAATAAAAAGAGGTTTATAAAGAAACCTGCAAATTTAGGGCAAGTTTGAGTGAGGTATATAGTCCGAGGTGAGAAGTTGGCGCTGTCGGATGAGTAACTCTTGAAGTTAATCCCATTCTTCAAATAAGGCAGAACCGCTTTGGGGAGATGCAAGACGGACAGAATAAAATTGAACATAAAAGAAAAGGGGCGCAGAACCATCCAACGAGGGAATTTAAATTCTCAAGTACATAAAGTTAAAAAGTTCTATAAAAATACAAAGAAGAGAAAATGCCAACAAATTTCTGAAAGATCACAAAGAATAGTGAAATATTTGAAAATATAAAGAATACCAAATGCAAAACGCACAAGACCAAAATTCAAGAACTACAAAAAAATAATAAAGAACCAGGTAATGCCTTCGCCACTTCCCCCTACTGGGGTAGCTTGCGCTGCGCTACTAAGATTAAAATTTAAAATCTTCAAAAAAGCAGCCATGGTTAAATTTTTATACATTTTATGAACTTCGCCAATTATAATAATTTTAAAAAGGAACTCGAAACTAAATTTCCCCCCTTTCAAAATATTACATTGCTAAAATATAGTTATAGAAGAAGATATATAAAAATATATTTTCTGAACTTCACCATTTGTAATTCTTCGGGTTTTAAAAAATTCACAAAATTTCGATACTTATATTTATTTCTGAACTTCACCATTTTGTTTTTTGCTATTATAAAAGAATTATTAGAAATAACTTTGATAAAAAAACATAGGTCATAACCAAACTAAGATGAAATTATTATTCAAATACTTAAAAAAATCCCCTTCTTAAATTATAGAGTTAGTAATGATAATGATGGTGATGATGATGATGATGATGATGATTAAGATGAAAGTATGCATGAATAAACAATCTCTGGAATAGAGATAATACTCTAATTCCTGGATGCTTGCCTGCCTGAACGCTCCTCTTAATTTCAGGATGGCGATGCAGTGTTGTGATCGTACTTCCGGAATATTGTGTAATCGCAATCATCACGTCTTCCAGAACATCCACCTCAATATATGATTATGTTCTTTCTCTCGTGTGTTTTCCTCCTCTGTCCACCATGAAATGTCACACCATACATTCATTACATGTGTTACCATTATCTATTAAATGTGCAACTGCTATCTATTAGACGCCTCTTCCATATTCATTACATGTTTCACTCATGTTCATTACGTGTTAATTAAATGTCACTAATATTGATTACATGTTATTCATATTCATTGCATTGGTCAGAACATGCTCCACCCATATTCACTACATGTGTCCCATATATTCATTACATATGTGCCACAGATTTTCATAACATGTTATGCGCATGTTCAGTGCAAGTGAAATGTTCAACACATATTTACCACACATGTTCAGTGCATATGTATTGCATGTTCAGTACATATATGTCATGTTTAGTACCTATGCGCTACATGTTCATTGCATGTGCTACGTACGTTAATTACGTGTCGCGCATATTCATTACATGTAAGGTTCATTACACTTATGTATCATGTTTATTACATGGGTCACAATAATTATATATATAAGATATGTTCATTACATGTGTATACCTACCCCATTGGTATCGAACATACAGGGCTACATGAGTTCTTATCGCCAGGCCTCGTGCGGAAACCCGCAATGAGTTGTTCGTATCTCAAGATTCTGACAACTTCTCAACTTTGATTCTCACTTTGCCTTGCCAAGATTCTTTTTTCCTTTTACATGTAAATGGTTGGGGGGGGGGGGAGAAGGTTTCAAGTTACACCTTATTTCTACCAGTATTTGAAGTAGTCCTGGGTAAATTTACGTCATTTTACACTGGCATTTTCTCTCATTCTGATACCCACTCAATTTTGACTCTCACCTTGCCATATTTGTTCTCGCGGTCATAAAAGAGACGAAGGCAGAAATAATCCACTGCGAAAGCGTTTTCCAGGCAACCTAGCACAATTCACTATGTCATTATCATGTTCACCATATATCACCCGACACTCATAAGCATCTCATAAACACACACACACACCACACACCTTTCTATCTCTCTCCTACACCTTCACCTCTTATATAATCCCAATCCCAATCCATTGCGAACAGACTCAACTCGGAAAAGTGGAGCGGCGATGAATTCAGCTCTATTTTAAAATCAGGAGAACGCCGGCAACCCTCAACATCAAAATTTATGAATGGATAATTGGAGAAACGCAGGAAGAAATAATGAAAATGAATAGAGGGAATGACGTAAAAAAGGGGAATAAATGGCCTGAGAGGTAGAAGGAACCTATTTTTATTATTCTTGTTTTTGAAATGAGAAGCCGCGCTTGACCTCTACGAAGCGGGTTGACCGCTAAGAGGTTGGTGAGAGAGTGACGTCATTAACTTTGCTTCAAAGCAACGGAATTTTCTTCCTTTCTTTTTTAATTTCTTTTGTATTTTAAAAGAATACTTATTTTTTTTCTTCTTTTTCATCTCATTTATCCTTCTATTCCTCTTACTCTTTTGTTTATATATATATATATATATATATATATATATATATATATATATATATATATATATATATATATATATATATATATATATCACGAAAATATGGAACGCAATGAATATATAAATAAAGGCAACAGCCACGAAGGAAAATGAAACACGGGAGATCTGCGAGGCCTTTCGACTAATCGTCCTTTGCAAAGCAGAATGAAGCAGAAAGAAACAAGAAATTTTTTTAACAATGACACACACTTGTGTATGTGTATGTATATATATATATATATATATAATGTGTATGTGTGTGTGTGTGTGTGTGTGTGTGTGTGTGTGTGAATGAACAACGCAGTGGGGCTTATCCTAGAGACAGAACCAAATGCGCCATTCTTTCCGTAAATACTGACATGGACGACCCTCCCCCATCTCTTCCCTTTCCTCCTTGTGACGTTATTAACAACTACGGCAAAAACCGTGGCCCCCTCAATCGAAGTAGTTACATCCCCCATCCCCCTCCTTTTTTGTTCCCCCTCAAGTTTTAGCGTCACAGATGCAGATCCGAGTAATTATAATCGCGAGAACGGTCTGTTTGCATGTAATTGTGTTCCACTCTGTGCTTTTGCGTCGATCTTTTAAAGTGACTTTGGGTTGTTCGTCTTGGGTCATTTTTCCCCGTCTCGTCGTGTACGTCTTCTCCCCTATGTTCGTATTTGATCATCTTCCCCTGCTTTGCCGTATATTTTTTTTTCTCTTCTGTTCGTACTGGATCATTTCTCCATCTCTCATCATGTATCTGTGTTCCCCTCTCTTCGTATTTGATTATTTTCCTCTGTCTCAAAGTTTATTTTGTTCTCCTCTGTTCTTATTTGATCATTTCTCCTCTCTTATCTTTTCGTTTTCATGATAGATCATTTTCCTCTCTGACCGTGAATGTATATCTCCGTTTCTGTCTGTCTTTGTTTCATCGAGTAGATTATTTTCCCATTTGTCTGTCTGTCTGCCTACTTTTCTTTTCCTCTTTGCCTGTTCCTTCTTTGATTTGCTTGTAGAGTTTTCCTTCTGTCTTTTCTTCGTCCTGTTTCTCCGACTACCTTTCGCTTTATATTCCTGCCTGGCATACTTACAATTTGATGCGCATGTGCGTCAAAGTGTATGGCCGCAGGAATCGTAAGACGCACTAGTGAGTCAATTGCACCGTTTTGTTTATAGTTATACAAAAGTAACAGGCGCTGTACTTGAGTCCCTTTCTTACCCAGGTTACTATGACCGTGTTGATAGCCTTAGCGACTATAATCTCGAGGGGGGATAATAATTTAATTAGCGTCCATATTTCTGCGTCCACGTTAAGCTTAAACGAATTAAATCTTTGGATAGGTGGGACTCATATGCGAGCGTTAGACCAAATACTAGTGCCCATGTTAGTTGTTGCTACGTCTCTGAGCGGATTCTTACCTTGCAATGGATTTGATAACTCCATTTGGACCTGTCCCAGAGCAACTGGGACAGTGTAGTTCATTCATGGTAGCTGGCTGACTGGTTGATTTTCAACCACCACTCGCATATCACAACGACGCTGATCGATTTGAAGATAAACGAGCGAACAAGAGTCACAGAAAAGGTTGCGCACTCCAGCACTCCACACATACACCCGCAGCCCTCGTCTGCCGAGCGGCGAGGAATTCGAAGCGTGTTGTACCTGCTGAGGCAAACAAGCTCAGCGCCCGGCCTGAGGCGGGTTGCAGAAGAGCCAGCCACTGCTCCTGATGCTACCCCATCGACCGCTTTAAAGATAATGTGTGTGTGTGTATGTATGAAAGATATATTCTTAAGAAAACTATACAAGCATGGTGTATCTATAATCTCTCTTAGATAGATATTTGAAGAATATTTCTCAGACCATGAGTGATGTTATTTGAATGTCTGGCAGCTCTTTCATCGATGTGTGGGAGAGGCTCAAGGGCAGATATTTTAGCAACCAAAACCTAATATTAACTACCCCGAGTGAGTACATTAATGAAGGGCCAATGGGGGAATGGGGTGAAGTGTAATTGTATGATGGGGCTATAAGGAGATGGAGCAGTGCTAGAAAGGGTGTGTGTGTGGGGGGGGGGGAGGCGTCCCTTAAGGATGTCCCTGGACTTCTACAGCCAGAACCAGTTATGTAGGTTCTGCCAGACAATCTTGCGGGCAAAGGTTTGCCAGTGTTGAAGTGATGGCATCACTTTTCCATGAACTCCTTGATAGGATGAAAGCTCTGGCAGTGGGATGAGAATTATGATTAAATGGGTTAATGTTCGAAGTGGATATGATGAAAATGAGATGTTTGCGAGAAAACGTGCGTATGACAGATATAGGTGTGCAGAAAGAGGAGTGTCGATAATGATGTTTGGTTACATTCGAGGGGTGGAGTAACCAGATATTTATTAACCAACAGGTAGCATTTTTTTTGTCTTGAGTGAGTGTATGTGTGGATGTGCGAGAGATATACGTTTTTTTCATCGTGCAAAAGTGAATAATTATACAAACAACTGCAAACATACAAGCTGCATCTATTCATCCCCGCCCACATTCATTCAAAAGTAGAATGTTAAGAAGAATATGCAATGAAAGGGGGCTTTATGGGACCGGGGGGAAACGAGTCGGCTTAATTTGTGGGTGCACACGGGTGTGTACAGTGAGGGACGACATATAGGACGAGTTGTAACAAGTCTGTGTGTATGGTGGTAGTGTGATGGTGTAGTGTGGGGTAGAGCACGGACTTTTTGAGGATGACCTCCAAAAGCCAGTCTTGCCACACAACGTCATCTCGGCTTGATCATTGATGCAACCATATTCCGTTCACACTTACACACATGACTGGCTATTCTGGATGCACCAGTTATACGCGCTCATCCAGACATACATAATTCTACACATATAAACCTAGCCGTATTTACAATCACTCATTCCTGTGCATTCATTTACATCTGTTTAACAACTGCATTTCAAACATTTACTTAAGAACACACATTTCTGAAAACACACACACACACACATAGACTCCCGTTTGTAAATACATTAATTTTTACTCATTCAACTATTACATCAATTTTTCACGCTCATACAGCCATTGGAGTCAAATTATTATTATTATTATTATTATTATTATATAATATATATATATATATATATATATATATATATATATATATATATATATATATATATATATATATATATATATATATAGCAGAGGCGACTCCAGGTCATCAGCGTCACTCGAGCTCATCACAGATTTCGCATAAGACGCATGTATAAAAGAAGGTAAGAGACGTAATGGGCACCTCAGACTTATATGCGCACTGATAATTTAACAATAAGACAGAAATATAGTTTTAATATAAAAATTACTCACTTGATTTATACATGCAATCCAGTCGTCTTGGTTTGGAGGCTGTTACTTCCTTCATCATGTCCACGTAAAGGCAACTCTTGTTTACATCGGTATAACACTGAATTTGTTGACTGCCTTAAATAATGTCTATTTTCTTCAGCTGTTTTGTTATGCCGTTCTTTTTCCAGTTTAGCAGATTCACTAATAGCTGTCACAATATCGTACAATCAGAAAGTTTTCAAGCTTTTATAACTACTTAAATGACTCGCTGATTTAGTGTGATGCTTACAGTCACTCAGGATGTTTTTATAATTATTATAGCCTCCATCTGTCCACGACTGATTAGCTTTTGGTTGAAACAACAAACATGGCCAGCAGTTGAGTTTCTCTGTGACGCTACTTGCACAAAGTCAATCATTCTGTTCATACCATCTTATCTGGAATGTTCGAGTTCCAACTTTAGTTTTCAATGGAGGAGTCGGTCTTCTTGCTCGAAGAATTTCACGTTTTTCTGCAATATTTCCAGCCCCAAATGGCTTATTTTTTTATATCTAGCACTTTGTCTTTCTCCATTTCTAAGTTAAGAGTAAAAATGAAGCAAACCTGCAAAGCACAACTGATCTTTAGACACAGAATAACAGCAACAAAATAACGACAGCGGCGTGCACGACAAACATTAGCCTGAGATCGATCTGACTGTCGCCTGTACTGTACTCCTGACAAGAGCTACCATTTAGTCTTTTACACCTACCAGGCTCGTTAGTATTAGCCTGAGTTGTTGGATAATTTTTCGTTCCTTTAAGAATAATGTAGAACGGAAACCTTTCCCATATTGGAATTTAAATCCTAATTTCTATAGAAATCTATTGTTTAAAAAAAACATTGAATTTTAATTACTTTTAATTTTTACGATTATAGATAACAACTCGGGCTGTAACTTGCGAGCCAGATGCAAGCGCGTGTGAACGATGTCGAGAGAACGTCTGCTACGAATAATAATTTTTGACACAGGGCACCTCTAAGACGACCGCCAGACGCTGAACGAAAATATACGAACTGTAACCATTTTTGGCAGAAATTAAACCAGCTTGAAAATACACGTTCACTTTACTAAATTTATACTCGGGCTAAGCTCGAACAGCCCGAGTGCCCTAGGTGTCGCCAGTCGCCACTAATAAATTAGCGGTCATGATGATTCGGTCACTTAAGTTTCCATTATAAATTATAGATATAAAACAAGCATAGCTATAAGTGTCCACTCTTGCTTGGATTGAACCCGACACCTAGACGCTAGAAGGCCAACATCGCATCCACCAGGTCAGCGAGAGCTTCAGAGGGTGGGCTTTGATTGTGGTTGTGACTGTAGGTTCTGAGGTGGCATGGGCAAGGTAAAAGAGATGGGCTAGGAATAGAACATGAAAGGGAATATACGGGAGTAGGTGTGAGGGTGTGAGAAGGGTCTGGAAGACCGCGTAAAAGGTGGTTTATGTGTGTTTGAGAGAGAAAGGGGGTTTGTGAGGGGTCGTGCTTGGGACCTTCTGCCCCGACTGGACGAGATGCTTCATCGCATAGTGCCACATATGCCCCGGGTTAAACCCAGACTGGGAAAGGTGGTACAACACCATTCTGAATGACCCAATCCCGCGAGAAAAATGAAGAGTTGCCTTGTGTGTGATAGGAATTAAAGGGGGAGGGGGACGAGTGTTCACTGTCCTTGGTTCGAATGCAGACAATTTTTGTTGCCCCTACAATTCCATGTTGTGTGCCCCCCTTACCTCAACACCGCAGTATGCCCTTCCGGCTCCAAAACCTGCAAGAGAACCAGCAGGTATATATGTATCATCCATTATTTTCACTTCTACTTTCACTAAATTCTTTACATCACCTTATTTGCTTTCTGTATGAAATTGCCTCGTTGATATTGCGCTTACAATTCGAAAAAAACCCCCAAAACACAACAACAATCGCCTGCTTAAGGATGTGTGCCCCCCTTTCCCTCTCAGGTAATATTTCGAATCATTTTATGTGTTTGGGGAGGGAGGGGGGTATCTGAACACCCTCCTTCACTCTATCGAGGGTTTCAAGGTGTGGGTACGAATATAAGGAAAAACAGAAGAGGAAAATAAGGACTAAACGGGAGTACAAAAGATCGCTTCACCCTTAATCGTTAGTTTCAGGCGGATTGCTCCCTCCCCCAGGAACTAATTAACTAAAAACGTCCAGAAACCCGAATGCATGATTATGAATTCATTCCTGTGCGTATATGTGTTATGTAAATACACCTGTCCGTGGGTGCGTGTGCGCACGTGTACCTTGACTTGCTTATATTCATTGTGTGATGTCGATCGACATTGCAAATACAAAAAAAGGTAAGGATTTCACCGCCGATGTGTAGTCATTTAAGATGCTTTAAATTTCTCAGTTGAGACCTATTGATTAACGTGGCATCAGAACCGCGGTTATCTGCAGCGTATGGCAGCCGCCGTGGAGGAGACCCGAATCGGAACTCTATCCGATGACAACCGATGTGGCCTAGTTTCGCTTTAATCGGAAGCGGTGACGAGTTATGTAGGTCATATTTTTGTATTATTGGTTTCATATAAAGCTAATGTGCATGTTTTTTTCAAATTCCCCACACCAGCAATCCATTTTCCACTCACTCTATCTAATTCGCCGCTTATGAGAGAAGACTTGTGCCCAGAATTATGTACGCATATATAAAATTGCAACTAAACTCTCGAATCCGTCCTTCAGGGTTTAAGGGCACAGATCCTGAAGGAGATCTGCCACCGCGCCTTCCCGTCTTCGTTGACCGGAAATCTTTAGGGCCTAAGTCACTTGTCAGTTCGCAGTGAGAGGCCTATTTATAATTAAGCAGGCTTCAGCAAAGCCGATTTCTTGACTAGACTAGTGTGTGTACGTTGTCAAAAATGACAGCATTAAAAAAAATATATCAAAAGAATTTAACTTTCATCACTGGGTTGATGGGAGATAGGAACATTGGTAGATAGGATATGACTGAGAAAATTAGAATATGTATGAGTAAATTGGTAGATCAGTAGACAATAGATAAAATATGCATATTTGAAATTGCGATTTAGTCATTTAGTATAGTAGATGAGTATATGTGTTATATAGTATTTGAAATTACCTATCTACCCATCTACCATAGTTGCAATTAGGGAGTTTATATAAAAATCGTCCCGAAATTTAGTTTCAATGGGTACGCGGCTTTTAAATACGGATGAAGTGAGCGCCTTATCCCCTTGTACAAAGTGGTCCACGGCATGGAAAAGAGTTGTCAACGAGGTAGTCTAGTTAACACCTATGTAAAACTAAGAATACAGATAACAATCCTCCTAAATACAAACTTCCTGAAATGAGTGATAACGAATTATGAGGCCAGAAATTCCCATTCACGTGTCAAGGTAAAGACATTTATCACAAATATAAGAAAAATTGGGAATTAAAAATGGCCATCTTTGTAATCTAATTGGCTCAGATTAAATTTAGCCTTATATGTGGCAGGTGCCCAGATATTAATGCGTGTGTGTGTGTGTTGTCTGAAACGGTATAAAAGATAACTAAACCTTGAGCCCCAATGACCAAATTTGTTAATACTGATAGGCTTTCACTTAGAGATAGATTATATATATATTTTTTTTTTATTTGCTTCTTTTGGCCTGTGGGAATGGGGTGAAATGTGAGATGGTGTTTAATGACGATGTACAAGACAAACAAAAACCAAATGATAATAAAATGGTATATATAATTTTTAGGCAGAACATAAATTGTGGTAACGGGAGGCCATTTTTATTTAGCTATCTAAAAATTAAGAATTGTCAAGATTTAAGAAACCCTTTGAGTTTTCTTACTTTATAGGAAGGTTCTATTTAGGTACTTTGAGGTCTAAACAAGGGTAATTTTCAAGGAGAACGGCGCACGATATTTTAGCATGTTTAGACATTAGTCATTTTTAACTTTTTTTAAAGGTTAGTTTATATAAGTTTAATATGATTACACAAGGCAATGGCTTCGCCACTCCCCCTAGGGAGGAGCTTGCGCTTCGCTACTAAGATTAAAATTTTAAATCTAAAAAAAAGCAGCCATAGCTAAATTTTTATAAATTCTCTCCACTTCACTCACCATTTATAATTCTTTGGGTTTTAAAAAATGCACAAAATTTCGATACGTATATTTATTTCTGAACTTCATCACTTTGTGTTTTGATAGTATAAAAGAATTATTAGAAATAACTTTGATAAAAAAACATAAGTAATAACTAAACTAAGATGAAATTATTATTCAAATACTCAAAAACATCCCCTTCTTAAATTATAGTTAGTGATGATGATGATGATCATCATCATAATGGTGATGATTATAATTGGCGAAGTTCAGAAAATTTATAAAAATTCAACCATGGCTGCTTTTTTTTAGATTTTAAATTTCAATCTTATTAGCGAAGCAGCCATGGTTAAATTTTTATAAATTTTCTGAACTTCGCCAATTATAATAATTTTAAAAAGGAACTTTAAACTAAATTTCTCCCCTTTCAAAATATCACGTTGCTAAAATATAAAGTTATAGAAGATATATAAAAGTAAATTTTCTGAACTTCACCATTTGTAATTAATTCTTTGAGTTTTATAAAATGCACAAAATTTCGATACTTATATTTTTTTCTGAACTTCACCATTTTGCTTTTTGTTATTATAAAAGAATTATTAGAAATAAATTTGATAAAAAACATAATTCATAACCAAACTAAGAGGAAATTATTATTCAGATACTCAAAAAAATCCCCTTCCTAAATTATAGAGTTAGTGATAAATTTTCTAAACTTCCATATTTGTAATTCTTTGAGTTTAAAAAATTCACAAAATTTTGATGCTTATATTTATTTCTGAACTTCAGGATTTTGTTTTTTGATATTATAAAAGAATTATTAGAAATAACTTTGATATAAAAAAACATAAGTCAAAACCAAACTAAGATGAAATTATTATTCAAATACTCAAAAAACCCCCTTATTAAATTATAGAGTTGGTGATGATAAGTTGAAAAAAGATTAAAAAAAGCGAAAAACAGCTAAAGTCTAGCCATACCCCCCCCCCTCCCCGGCTAAAATATCGTGCGCCCTCTCCTTGAAAATTACCTAAAAACTACTCTCCTCTCTCGTCGCATCTGTTCAAGCTAATTGTATGTACTTTTATGTGATAAACTTTACTGTTCATGGCTAACTTTTATTTCCAGCCTTTATGTATCCTCCTTTTTCTGCTTATTAAATGGCCGCTGAGATCTTAATTTATCGAAAATTACAAAATTATAAAAGGAGTCAAAGACTAACATGAATAGGCTAGACATCTCGTGGTCAAAGAATATTTAAATTTTCAAAATGGTCATCAAAACATTGCTAAGATAATTGTCGACAAACTATATTAGGAACGATTATCAAAACACATTGTTGACAGATGCACAAATGTCGATAATGAATGTAGCAGATGGCACTGATAGTAAGACAAGCGTAGAGCCACCTCAGTATAAGAGAAAAAGTACACTGATAAATGAATTTACAAGAAAATAAATAAAGAAAATTTCCAGATAGCAAATGTTTACATTACACAAACCTTTGAAAGTGAGGAAGAGTATTAAATCTTTCATAACAGATGTACAAATAAGATAAACCTTGAAATTCACAAACTAATAGAAATTACTCGTCACTAACTGTATAATTTAAGAATGGGATTTTCTTGAGTATTTGAATAATAATTTCATCTTAGTTTGGTTTTGAGTTATGTTTTTTTGTCAAAGTTATTACTAATAATTTTTTTAATAATATAAGAACACAAAATGGTGAAGTTCAGAAATAAATATAAGTATCGAAATTTTGTGCATTTTTTAAAACCCAAAGAATTACAAATGGTGAAGTTCAGAAAATATATTTTTATATATCTTCTTCTTCTATAACTATATTTTAGCAACGTGATATTTTGAAAGGGGGGAAATATTTTAGATTCCTTTTTGAAATTATTATAATTGGCAAAGTTCAGAAAATTTCTAAAAATTTAACCATGGCTGATTTTTTTAGATTTTAAATATTTGTATCGAAATCGAATTTGTACAGCCTAACTCTGCTGTCATTTTGAGGTGTCTAAAGGTTACCTTTTGTGGATTTGTTGTGTGTGGTTGAAATGTACCTTCAAGGTATTTTTTACATGTAACGTTGTGGTTTGTTGAAACAATTGCTATTTCAGACTTTCAGCCTATATTTTTTTTATTATACTTTCCTTTTCTTGTTTTTTTTAAACCCGCAAAGCGGATGTAATGTGTAGTATGGACCACCTTGCTGCTGCTGACATCTTGAACATGATTTACCCTCATGGCTCCAATGACTGCAGGAAAATGTAGCTATATATCTCCCACACAGTTTCACTTCCTCTAGCTTCCCCACTTTCTTTACGATTATCTTAATAAATTTCTGCGAGATATTTCCCCGTGGCTATTGCGCCTTTAATTCGATGGGAAGGCTTCACTTTTCTCTCTTTGTTGCCAAAACCAATGTTTTTTTTCGTGTTTTTACCTCCGACTCAGAGGATGGCACTCATTTATAGACCTATAAACTAAGAGAAGATTGCGCAATAGCAGAGAGGCAAGTTCAGCAACTATAAGGGGTAAAATAGGCAGGCAACAGGATGAATGAGAGGAGTAAAATAGGCATGAAACAGCAGGAATGAGATCAGTAAAGTAGGCAGAAAACAGCAGGAATAAGATGAGTAAAATAGGTAGGAAATTGCAGGAATGAGAAGAGTAAAATAGGCAGGAAGCAGCATGAATGAGAGAATTAAAATAGGCAGGAAACCTGAACGAGAGCAGTAAAATAGTCAGGAAACAGCAGGCATGAGAGGAGGAAAATAGGCAGGAAATAGCAGGAATGAGATGAGTAAAATAGGCAGGAAACAGAAGGAATAAAATGAATAAAATAGGCAGGAAACAGCAGGAATGAGATGAATAAAATAAGCAGGAAACAGCAGGAATGAGATGAATAAAATAGGCAGGAAATAGGAGCAAGGAGAGGACTAAAATAGGAAGGAAACAGCAGGAATGAGATGAGTAAAATGGGCAGGAAACAGAAGGAATGAGATCAGTAAAATAGGCAGGAAACAGAAGGAATGAGATAAGTAAAATAGGCAGGAAACAGCAGGAACAAGATAAGTAAAATAGGCAGGAAACAGCCGGAATGAGATCACTAAAATAGGCAGGAAATAGCAGCAAGGAGAGTACTAAAATAGGAGGGAAACAGCAGGAATGAGATCAGTAAAATAGGCAGAAAATAGCAGGAATGAGAGGAGTAAAATAGGCAGGAAACAGAAGGAATGAGATAAGTAAAATAGGCAGGAAACAGCAGGAACAAGATAAGTAAAATAGGCAGGAAACAGCCGGAATGAGATCACTAAAATAGGCAGGAAATAGCAGCAAGGAGAGGACTAAAATAGGAAGGAAACAGCAGGAATGAGATGAGTAAAATGGGCAGGAAACAGAAGGAATGAGATCAGTAAAATAGGCAGGAAACAGAAGGAATGAGATAAGTAAAATAGGCAGGAAACAGCAGGAACAAGATAAGTAAAATAGGCAGGAAACAGCCGGAATGAGATCACTAAAATAGGCAGGAAATAGCAGCAAGGAGAGTACTAAAATAGGAAGGAAACAGCAGGAATGAGATGAGTAAAATGGGCAGGAAACGGAAGGAATGAGATCAGTAAAATAGGCAGGAAACAGCAGGAACAAGATAAGTAAAATAGGCAGGAAACAGCCGGAATGAGATCACTAAAATAGGCAGGAAATAGCAGCAAGGGGAGGAGTAAAATAGGAGGGAAACAGCAGGAATGAGATCAGTAAAATAGGCAGAAAATAGCAGGAATGAGAGGAGTAAAATAGGCAGGAAACAGCAGGAATGAGATCAGTAAAATAGGCAGAAAATAGCAGGAATGAGAGGAGTAAAATAGGCAGGAAACAGCAGGAATGAGATGAGTAAAATAGGTAGGAAATAGCTGCAAGGAGAGGAGTAAAATAGGCAGGAAGCAGCATGAATGAGAGAATTAAAATAGGCAGGAAACCTGAACGAGAGCAGTAAAATAGTCAGGAAACAGTAGGAATGAGAGGAGTAAAATAGGTAGGAAATATCAGCAAGGGGAGGAGTAAAATAGGACGGAAACAGCAGGAATGAGATGAGTAAAATAGGCAGGAAACAGCAGCAAGGAGAGAAGTAAAATATGCAGGAAACAAAATGCAACACTCTTGAAGGTTAGGCCATATTGACGCTTTAAAACCTGGAAAAATTCGTATGTGAAAAATAGACTCAAAGGGGCAAACTTAAGATCTCTTGAAGGGTTGCCTATCTAATAAATACTTCAATGGCTAAAATCCAAATGAAAAGCCTGTTATTTACAATGCAGAAAATAAAAGGTAGAATATGTTAAAAACCTACCCACACAGTAGACTTGCAGAAGACAAAATGTAGGTTCATTAAGAAGCCTACTATCGGGCTGGCGAGGGGAAGCCTACTATTAGGTTTGCAGAGGACAAATCGTAGAATATTTTTATTTGGAGAAGCCTATTACCAGGCTTGAGATGATAAAACGGGAGTATATTAAGAGAAGCCTACTATCATGATTGCTGAAGAGAAAAGGTAGCTGATTTATTAAGAAACACCTACTATAAACCGTATAGCATTTATTAAGCGCAGCCTATTATATATAAAAGGTAGAACATTTATTAGAGAGAAGCCTATTATCGGGAATTTCTTGAGTCAGTGCTTAAATGTTTACTTTAGTGACGTCATGACTGGTGGTTCAAATTTGATCTAATTGCAGGAAACAACATTTCGTACTGTGTGGTTCTCTTTTGGGGTAGGACAAATATTTTTTGCATTTATTTATGAACGAATAGAGTCATCTCTGCCTGTTAGTTTGCAGAAAAAATGTTCAGTTTAGGCTGAGTTACCCCCCCCCCTCCTAAAATTTAAAGCGCAATAGCAACAAGGAATAACTTCGTCCTAAAAAAATTAATGAGAGATCTCTAACGAAAGAGGAGAAACTTGAGAAAATGTGTAGTTGACATAGAGCCATAGATCTTCTTGAAAGTATTGGGGGCGGGAGGGTATATTTCGGGTCTTGGGGCCGGTTAGGGAGGGCGCAAAACCCTCCAGATGTCAGCTGTAGCAAGTTTGTTTCCTGGAAAGATGCGAAACTCTTCTGAATATGCCAACCCCTTTTGGGGGGAAGGAGGTATATTATCATTATTATTATTGTTTCCTCAATCCTCTATGTTATTTTTTTATTATTTAAGTTTGTTCATTTTGCATTATTAATGTTAATAACAATGGCATTATTATTTTTTTATTTAATAAAAGGTATATCCATTTTTCTATAATAATTATCATTAAATAATATTTTTCTTCCTACAGTTTGTCTTTGTATCATTATTTTTTATATTTATTTTTTTTTCTGTTTGAAATAATAATTTAGTATTAGTATTTTTCTTTAATATGCCTCCACAACGGAAAGACCGCCTGTGAGTAAGAGGTAAGTAAGACAGAGGCCTATTTTTGCCTCTGTGTTGATGCGATAAATTCACGTGGTAAATTTGACCTATTTTTCGCCCACTTTACAAAAAAATTATTTACAGTGGATAGAAAGTGGACGAACAAAGAATATCTTCATTAAAAATAAAAGTTTTAAGAAATTTAATGTCCTAAAAGCTCTAATGTTCATTAAATATTTACAGACCCAAAGTAATCAAATGATTTTAAGGTTCCGCTTCCAGGCCTAATATTTGCTGAGCGACCTTCCACTTTCAATTGGTGATTTTTTTTTAGGAACGAAAGTTGAACTTAGAAGGTGTGTTACAATGTGTGGAAGAGTAATTCTCTCCCACACACAAATAGCCCTACGCACAGAATTCCACATATATGACCCGATCGGTTGCTCTCATAAACAGCATACACATTGTATTCATGCTTACATACGCCTATATTATCTCTCACGCACACACGGCTAGTCATACACTCGTTCATACTTACACACAGATGAAAGTGTTGGCCAAATTCACGAATGAACATTTCGATGGCAAAATATGGCAAACAGTGGCTTTCATCATAGTTTTTTTTTGGCTACATGTTTTCAAACGTGTTTCGGGCACGATTTAATCGTAACATCTATTTACCTATGACTCCACATGGAGGCAAACGTCGCACTCTCGAACGCCTTGCCTCTTTGATATGAAAACTCTACCCCTAACTAAGGAACAAGTTACAATCACAGCTACTTCTCCAAAATAGCTCAAACCGAGGTAGATTATGAGACTATCAAATAGAGACGAGAATGTTGGGAATCGTTTCTTTTTCCTGTAGGTTATCCATATTGTTAATCTCTTGGTCTATTCAGTTTAGTAGACTATGATGTCATCTAGAGGGGCATTTCAGTGCCATTCTAGTACCACTTCATCATCGCTAGTGCCATTTCTATATATTCTTGCGCCATGTCAAATTCGTACTATTATAGTGCCATTATAGTGGCATTCTGTGCATTTCGTATCACTTTAGTACAATTCTGATGCCTGCCATCAAGAAAAAACATTCTAGTGCCATTACAATAAAATTCTAGTGCTCCAGTGTCATTAGGAAGTTATGATGGCATGGCATGTCCAGTTATGATAAAATGGCATTAGAGAACTCACAAAATAGTGCCTAGGGTGTACATTGAATGCAAAATACCCCCTAGGAAAAAGAAAAGCGAATTCTAAATCCTTGTAGGTTTTTTTCCTTGTTTCATGTGGGGCATTTTTGCAAGCAAGGGTAAAATATTTGTACTTACTCTTTCTAATCGCTAATAAATTCCTAGTAGGACCTGAAAAGAGAAAACAAAATCAAGATTAAAAATTATTGACTTGATTGAGTGGTTGGGGGATTATTAATTGGATGAAAAATGAAAATAAAAGTTGTGTAATCCAATGAGGGCAGATAACATTTTGTGAAGGAGATTCAGAATAACAGGGATTTAATCCTAAATACGGAGGCTAGAATGTATTTAAATACCTTATTTCTATTCTTCTTTACCCCCTTCTCCCCGTCTATCGTAGACTGGGCTTAGGGGAATGTAGGCTCCTTCCCTGAGCGGGAATTCTGTACATAATTAATCCCCCCTCAAAACAGTCTCAACCCCACAATTATCAAACCTGTCTTTTGGAGTATCCAGATAAACCGAGCCTCGAAATCACAGTTGACATCAGGAGTTGGATCTGGCTTCATTACCAGTGTGGTCCAACGACCTCGCTTCGATAGCGCTGCATAACGCTGCTATCGAGGAATCTGCAGCGAATGTGCCAGACAATGCCATACCACTAACACAATTCTTTTAAGTGAACTAGAAAGTTCACCAGTTTCTTCACGATTCACCAGAGGCGTTGATGGTGTGATTACGTAACATCAATTCACTTGACGCCACAAAAAATGATATCCCTCAAGGTGTGGTTTTGGCGCTCCACCTAGATAATGGCCACTCATTTCATTTGAATTTACGTTCTACCTTCTATATATATATATATATATATATATATATATATATATATATATATATATATATATATATATATATATATATCACAAATAAATCACCTTTATGTTTAGTATTCTAAAAGCCGATTCAGAAATCATGTTTTATTCCCCGAACAGATGGTGACTAAAATCCTTAATATAAAAATGGCCCTATTATCTTATTTTTATTTCTTTGTTTTATGTATTAATTTTTGTAATTATCATTCTTGTACATTCATGTTCGTTTCAATCCATTAAAAATGCCAATTTTCTCGCGAAAAAACATAATAAATCCATTCTACGGGTGTGGTAATAAAAACTGTCAAAATAGAGGTCTAAGACTTTATGTGATTATTAGATGAAATTCAGCAGACGCAAGATTTGCCACACAGGAATAGAATAAATACTTGTGGTGTAATGGAATCAGCATTAATGGAACCAAAAAGCTCCTGGATAGGATCGTAGTAAATATTTTGATCACGCTGGCGTACAGGGAGATAAGAGGTTAGATGGCATTGCTTCTGAGAAGTTTCAATTTCTTCGACAAAGGGAATAATGATAATAACAAAGAGTCTGAAAGCTTCTTAACAGCCGGAGATGGTCAAGAATGTTTAGGAGTTTGTGGAATACCAAGACTCACTGAAAACAAAAGACTGATGACTTTCATGTAGATACGGTACTTAGAGGGCAGATCTAGTGATGAGAATATGAAGGAAAGAGGATTAGATATAATTAATAATAATGCAAAATATTTGCAATAAACGAACACATTTGTAATAAACTAAGTCCAGAAAGTAATTGAATAAGTTTATTAAAAATAATGTAGAATTATTTTTCTTCTTTCTTTCCTTGTGACTTACCTAATGATGCTCGACTGATAAAAATTCTTGAAACCTTCTTTTCGGATGGTAGCTAAATGGTTTAATGTGTTGGCTCGAATAATGATGGTAGCTAAATGGTTTAATGTGTTGGCTCGAATAATGATGGTAGCTAAATGGTTTAATGTATTGGCTCGAATAATGAGGAGCGTTTGAACCCAGTAGATTAAATTTCAACAATTCTCAACGGGTATAGGTAATTAATTCTAACCTTTCTAGGGAAAAGTGAGGACTCGAACCTTAGAACTTTATGGTGACAAATTTAGTATATAGGTTTCCACTTGCGTTTTTAAGGGGTTCTTTTATGGGTTTCATAAATGATTTATTACAATTTTCTGATGCTCTCATTGCTACAAAAACGGAGATAGAAGTATTAGGAAGAATCCATAGGATACTCGTTACCTCCGATACAGTGACGCTAGGAGATGTATAGCAGTCACTCTCCCTACTTTCCCTCAGAGCTAAAGGGAATCAATTGCCTTCATTGGAGAAGACGGCAGATTTAGGAGAATTGCGTCGCCTCTTGATGAGTAGCAACTACTCTTCTCTTAGTTTACTCCATTCATTTAATGGCCATACATTTTCATTTCTGTATTGGCCAAACAATAATGATTCGTAATATTGCTCAGGAAAATGTCTGCTTCATTTCCTCGACTGATTACTGTTACCGCGAAATACTGTCCGTCAAACCTATTCGTGCAACTGCTTCCTAATTGCCCTTAAATATTCTTTCACAACCACCAGTAAGAGATACCTTTATATTATCCAAAGAAATACATCGTAAAATTAACAATTTTAAATCTTTCACCATCGGTCAAAAACTCGTTAGACCTAAAAACAGCGTGGGCGACAAAAACAGACCCTACGGTATTCCAAATGGACCAGAACCGAGGTCAGCTTTACTTTTACCGGTCTTTCTCTGTGTCGGCCGCAGAATGCGAGTTAGGATATCCAAAATACGTCTTATTTATGTCCTTTAAAGAATGGAACAGATATAAATAGTCCAAACTCGTTTAGGAGAGGTGTTTTGGGCATGCGAGGAGAAAGGAGTCCATTAGGTAGGAGTAGGAATTTGGCCTTTTAGGTTGACAGGTCACTGGAAACGAATGGTGGTCGTGGTGTGCGTATGTGTTTGTGTACGCATATGGTAATTGTCTTTTGAATAAATTAGCATCAACTAACTATACCAAATTACTACCACTACTATTCATTTCTATCACGTCATCAGCAATAGACTCGTATTTAAACTTGCACACCTACTACACAGCCTGCCAGAGGATCCTGCCTTTGTCATGAAACGAAGACCAGGGAAAATGTTCGTAAAATGCGGCTAAGCCCGTGTAGTGGTCGCTCACCTAAGAACCCGCGTACCCAACAGTTTTATTGGTGCGAGCGCATAGGAGATTCAAAGCTTCGAAAATCAATTCTCGCGGTAGGACACAAATTCCTCTGAAGTGCACGGAGAGAAGTGATTGCGTGGATTGCAGAAGAAGACACCAGCTTTGGTCGTCATTTGATATAGGTCCCAGGCTGAGATGAAGTATATAACACGATATTCACATGATGAAAATATTAATCCAATTTTATATGAGTAAGCTTACTTTGGAAGAGGGGAAGGAGGTAATGTCTGATATGGGTTAGGTTAGTTTACTTTACGTTTTGACCGTTTACAATAATGGAACTTCGCTGGGACCTGTATCAAGTATTGACCTCCACTTTTCAAGAGCCTTCATTTGAGCACCATAACCTTCCTTAAATTTGAAGCATTTTTTTTATTTTTAGAGCCTATCTGGCGATTGCCTACTTGGGAAAAATTCGCTGTAATCAACTAACATCCTAATGCTAGGGCAGATTAAAAAAACATGTAAAAGACAAAAGTAACATTTAAAAAAACAAAGACAAATAAACAAGAAAAAAAGTATGCTCCGGCATCGGGGAGAGTCTCCCCTTTCCCTGACAAAAGAGAGGGTCAAATAAAATGGAGAGGCCAGCTGTCTCTTGTACATGGGACGAGCGGCAGCGACCCCGCTCGTCCCGGTACCGGAACAGGTAACAAACGCGAAGATCCCCCAGACTGGGACATTCAACAAGAATGTGCCGAACAGTCTGGGAGTCAACGCAGACGTCCCAGTATAGTGCAAGGGGCCGCTCCATTAGATGCCGGTGCCTCTCACGAGTGTGTTCAATTCTTCTTTATTTTATTAATTCATTCAATAACTTTCTCTTCATAGAATTAGCAGATCTTAAATGGAGAGGCGAATGACCTACCAAGGTTTCATTTTACATAAATTTATCACGAGCTGTTGACCTTTCAAACATCTCAATACCAAGCTTTTCCAGGCATGTATACCCTGGATATGTACAGGGTGCTCATTAAACAAGAAACTCTCCCCCAAATCGCCAGAAAATACAAAAGAAAATTTAGATTTAATATTATTCTTTATTTATACAAATACCTGGCAATGGTTACACCACTCATCCCTACGGGGGGGAGCTTGCGCTTCGCTACTAAGATTAAAATTTTTTAAATCTTAAAAAAAAGCAGCCATGGTTAAATTTTTATAAATTTTCTGAACTTCGCCAATTATAATAATTTTAAAAAGGAACTCTAAACTAAATTTCCCCCCTTTCAAAATATCACGTTGCTAAAATATAGTTATAGAAGAAGATATATAAAAATAAATTTTCTGAATTTCACCATTTGTAATTCTTTGGGTTTTACAAAATTTACAAAATTCGATACTTGTATTTATTTCTGAACTTCACCATTTTGTTTTTTTATATTATAAAAGAATTATTAGAAATAACTTTGAAAAAACCATAAGTCATAACCAAACTAAGATTAAATTATTATTCAAATAGTACAAAAAAATCCCCTTCTTAAATTATAGCTAGTGATGATATTTAAATAGTTTAAAATAAACCATTGTATTAATTGCACGGCATCAAAACAGACGCCCAACTTAATTTATCTCCAATTAAGTTCCATATATTCATGTAGCTAAAATAAATATAAGAGATAATACTTGAAACCATCTTCCTTTAAATAATATATATACTTTTTTTGTTAACTTAAAGCATTATAAAATAATAAAGTGACTTTGGGTGAAATATTTAATGGCAACTTTGTTTATACTCGTAAAATATGCTTTGAACCACTGAAGAGCGTAAATGGGAGTTAAACAAAATTGAATGGGCATAATTTTATTAACACCTAATTTCAGATTTATGGGCCATTGAATTTTTCATATTCGTGTTCTTATTTAAAAAAAAAAACAATATTTTATTTTAATTATATTTTAACTTTAAAAATGCGCAATAATCAATAATCAAAATGTGCAATAATCAATAATCAAAATTGTGCAATAATTAATAATAAAAATTGTGCAATAATCAATAATAAAAATTGTGCAATAATTAATAATAAAAATTGTGCAATAATTAATAATAAAAAATAGGCAATAATTAATAATAAAAATGGGAAATATTTAATAATAAAACAATGTGTTTAATTTAATTACTATATAAAAAGTGGCAATATTTAATAATAAAAAATGGGCATTAATGGGTTTAAGTCTTCTGGTTATCACTTTATATTTCTTCTTTTTTTACAAAAGTGATTTAGGGTGAGGTGGATGTGGATGGATGTGTAGGAGATTGCAGATCCTTCTTATAAAGACTGATTCCCCCAGGGAGGGTTTCGGGTGTATCATGAGTTATCATGCTCTATCTGACATCTGGAGGATCGCGTTCCTTCCAATCACCAATATCTGCAGGAGGATCTAGGGCTATATATCTTCCACACACTTCCACTAACTTCACCACTTTTACTCTCCTTACAAATGGCAGACCGAGATGCCCTCGTTTGTTATCGATTTCTTAGCTTTAAAGGCACCAGAATAGAGATTGATGGATGTGTGGCGATAATGTGTGGGTGTTACACATTATGTTTCGATGTAATTCTTAAAGTTGTGATAAATTGCAATCGCAGGGAAGATTTTCTTAAGAAGTGACAATCAACGAAGGCATCTGCACAAGCAGTGTTTTAAAAGAGGATCTTAAAGTGTTGAGGGGGGAGGTGAAGATGCGTGGAGAGTAAAGGCCCCCAGGGGTCAAGAGAGGAGACTATGGTGAGCAAGGAGGGCACGCAATTCGCCTTAAGAGGGGGGCGAGGAAAGCCTTGATGTAAAAGATTAATGGTATGGTTGACGTCATTGATGATACCTTAATGATACTGATACTAATAACGTCGTCTGGGGTGCAGTGCCTTCCCATCTGCGCCCACAAGACGGGCAATAAAGTGCCAGGAGATATGGGGCTCCAACAGTGCCTCGATGACCCAACTTTGAAGCCCAGACTGTTATTTTCAGTGCCACAGCCATGAGCCAAAGTTTTGTGACTATATTTTTATTTTAATTCATTCGTTTTTAAAACTTACGTGATTGAAATATTCTAATGTTTAAATGATTGCAGGTTTATTAAAAATTCAGCCTCCCCCCGGCCCAGGAACGTGCGACCTACTAAAAAAATTAAAAACAAAACAAAATCCCAACTAGTTAAATAAAGGGGAGAAGGCCGGCTTCCCCCAAAATCTATAAGTCCACCAGTCAATGTGCACAAACCTGTCCCGAGTACAAGGGACAGGCGGTAGCGACCCCGCCCATCCCGGTACCGGGACAGGTAACGTGCGCGGAGATCGCCCAGACTGGGACATTCAACAAGAATGTGCCGAACAGTCTGGGGGACAACGCAGTTAGCATTTCAAAAATATTAGAAAGATTAAAAAGCCAGCATTTCAAAAAGATTAGAAAGATTAAAAAGTCAGCATTTCAAAAATATTAGAAAGATTAAAAAGTAAGTATTTCAAAAAGATTTGAAAGATTAAAAAATTGGCATTTCAAAAAGATTAGAAAGTCAGGATTTCAAAAAGATTAGAAAGATTAAAAGTCAGCACTTCAAAAAGATTATAACGATTAAAAAGTCAACACTTCAAAAAGATTAGAAAGATTAAAAAGTCAGCAGTTCAAAAAGATAAGAAAGATTAAAAAGTCAGCATTAAGAAAAAAATAGAAACAAATGGCATTCCATCACTGAATCCAAAATAGCGCTCTGGTCCTTCTCCTGAAGGAGGTGAGTTTTAGTCTTCGGAGATTTGCTATACGATCAAGAGGGTAAAATGAGGACAGATATGGGTTACATTAATGATGTGTAATTATAATTTAGTACGTAATATTTTTTTAATAAATATTTTACTCTTTTTCAATTCCAGAAATGTTTTTTTCCCTCCAAAAACGCGTGCAACCATTGTTGCTCTGTACTAAAGTGGACTTAAATGTAAGGAGATAGTTGATAAGGGTTTTGCATCAAGGATCATTAATAACTTTAAAAAGACTGGTTACACTCATGTGAAGAAGTTTCCCGGACGCCTTAAGAGCTTCAAACGAACGCCACGATGACTTTGCGGTAAGGTCCCAGCTCAAGGCTCGGGTTGCCTCCAGTGCCACGCTTGCTCACGATTGGAAAGAGGCAAGTGTGGACGCTTCAACGTGCACAAGGTCTCGAGTCAAGAAGGGCTGCGAAGAAGCTTCAGCTCACAAAGGAGAACCTTACGGATAGGCTTCACTTTTGTGGAGACCTTACGGATAAGTTTCTCTTTTGTGGAGACCTTACGGATAAGCTTCACTTTTTGTGGGGACCTTACGGATAGGTTTCATTTTTGTGGAGACCTTACGGATAAGCTTCACTTTTTGTGGGGACCTTACGGATAGGTTTCACTTTTGTGGAGACCTTACGGATAAGATTCACTTTTGTGGAGACCTTACGGATAAGCTTCACTTTTGTGGAGACCTTACGGATAGGCTTCACTTTTGTAGAGACCTTACGGATAGGCTTCACTTTTGTAGAGACCTTACGGATAGGCTTCACATTTGTGGAGACCTTACGGATAGGTTTCACTTTTGTCGAGACCTTACGGATAGGCTTCACTTTTGTCGAGACCTTACGGATAGGCTTCACTTTTGTGGAGACCTTACGGATAAGCTTCACTTTTGTGGAGACCTTACGGATAGGCTTCACTTTTGTGGAGACCTTACGGATAGGCTTAACTTTTTTGGAGACCTTACGGATAAGCTTCACTTTTGTGGAGACCTTACGGATAGGCTTCACTTTTGTAGGAAATATAAAGAATGGATTGTTAAAAACTGGGGCATAGTGATAATTTTTTATGAAACTCCCTTCCCTTTGTTTGGGGCTTCTGGACGATCCCCCGTTAGGAGGAGAAAAAGGAGCCCTTTCAAGGGTCGAGTGTCGTACCCACGGTGGAAGCATCCAGAGACACTCCATGTCTGGGTCGGCTTTTCAGTGTCGTACTCAGGGTGAAAGCATCTGGAGACACTCCATGTCTTGGTCAGCTTTACAGTGTCGTACCCACGGTGGAAGCATCCAGAGACACTCCATGTCTGGGTCGGCTTTTCAGTGTCGTACTCAGGGTGAAAGCATCTGGAGACATTCCATGTCTTGGTCAGCTTTTCAGTATCGTACCCACGGTGGAAGCATCCAGAGACACTCCATGTCTGGGTCGGCTTTTCAGTGTCGTACTCAGGGTGAAAGCATCTGGAGACACTCCATGTCTTGGTCAGCTTTTCAGTATCGTACCCACGGTGGAAGCATCCAGAGACACTCCATGTCTGGGTCGGCTTTTCAGTGTCGTACTCAGGGTGAAAGCATCTGGAGACACTCCATGTCTTGGTCAGCTTTACAGTGTCGTACCCACGGTGGAAGCATCCAGAGACACTCCATGTCTGGGTCGGCTTTTCAGTGTCGTACTCAGGGTGAAAGCATCTGGAGACACTCCATGTCTGGGTCAACTTCTCATATAAAGGAACTTATGCACTAAGAATTTCGCCCCAAAACACTGCTATGAACTCAAAATGGTACCCAAACTTGTTTTATCAGCACCTTTTTCCCGGCAGTTCAGGACTACTTCGAGGATGATGGCAACACTTTGTCACAAAGCAAAAGCAATTACAAAGTTACTAAGTGAATATAACATCGAACTTTTGGGACCTTGGCCATGGTATTCGCTAGATTTGAACCCAATAGAGAATTTGTGTTCGATAACCAAACTGGGGTTGATAAACAGAACTCAATAATTGTGAGAAGTTGCGAAGCTTATTTATCAAGAATAGAGGAATATCAATCAATATATCTTCAAAATTTAGTCTCTAGCATGCAAAAACGAATTGAAGCATTCCTGAAAAACAAACAAGGGAAAACATGACAATATTTATTAATAAAATGGGTTCGGGGTCTAAATATTTTGTATAATTCACTTTCAAATTATGCTACAAACACTAAAATAAAATGCAACGTTTGATCTGTTCTATTAATCTTCATCATCATCATCATCATCATCATCATCATCATCATCATCACTAACTCTATATTTTAAGAAGGAGATTTTTTTTTAGTATTTGAATAATAAGTTCATCTTAGTTTGATTATGACTTAGGTTCTTTTTATCAAAGTTATTTCTAATAATTCTTTTATAATATCAAAATCAAAATGGTGAAGTTCAGAAATAAATATAAGTATCGAATTTTTGTGAGTTTTTTAAATCCCAAAGAATTACAAATAGTGAAGTTCAGAAAATATATTTTTATATATCTTCTTCTTCTTTTATAATCTATAACTCTATATTTTAGCAACATGATATTTTGAATGGAGGGAAATTTAGTTGAGTTCCCTTTTAAAATGATTAGAATTGGCGAAGTTGAGAAAATTTCTAAAAATTTAACTATGGCTGTTTTTTTATTAGCGAAGCGCAAGCTCCCCCTATAGGGGAGAGTGGCGAAGCCATTGCCTGGTTTTCGTATGGAAAAAAAAATAGGGTAGTCTCAAAACATTTGCTCATGACTGTAAAATGGCATTCAAGAGGGACAACTGCCCTCATAAACTATATATAAAGCATTATTATCATTATTTTAATTATTAGTACTCGCTAATTAGAAGCAATTCACATCTATTAGAATGGAGAAGTGGTCAAGCAATAAAAGCCTTTTAACATTTCCTCGTCCTTTTTCTTTCTTCTCTCTCAAGGTTGGAGGTAATGAAGCCCTCTAAATTTTCCAACTCGGGCCATTCCCTTATACGATAGTCCGGTGTCTAAAAACGAAATCCGCCACACATTTCAAACTACTTTGGAAATATTTTACTAATTACCATCATGAAAATCCATGGTACCAATTACCTCTTTTGAAATTCCTACCGATGGCAATGTACGTGCAGATGTCCGAAGTCTATGCGTAGTAGAAATGCGCCGACTGTTTTGTAGTTCATATATGAATTAGGAATATGGTAATCAAAATTTATGGGACAAGGAGACTTGGTTGATATTTTAGGTTACCACAAGACCCCTACCATTCGGTATGAAAAGTTAGCACATTGTAATTCACAAAAAAAAGGTTCCATAAAGAGATGAATGATTTCGGAATAACTTTAAAATTACATTGTCTCTTAGGAATTTGGAGATAATTTTAATTATATATATACCAGGCAATGGCTTCGCTACTAAGATTAAAATTTAAAATCTAAAAAAAAGCAGCCATGGTTAAATTTTTATAAATTTTCTGAACTTTGCCAATTACAATAATTTTGAAAAGGAACTCTAAACTATATTTTCCCCCCTTACGAAATATCACGTTGCTAAAATATAGTTATAGAAGAAGTTATATACAAATAAATTTTCTGAACTTCACCATTTGTAATTCTTTGGGTTTTAAAAAAATCACAAAATTTCGATACTTATATTTATTTCTGAACTTCACCACTTTGTTTTTTGATATTATAAAAGAATTATTAGAAATAACTTTGATAAAAAAAACATAAGTCATAATCAAACTAAGATGAAATTATTATTCAAATACTCAAAAACATCCCCTTCTTAAATTATAGACTTAGTGATGATGAACTGATGATGAAGATGAATATATATATATATATATATATATATATATATATATATATATATATATATATATATATATATATATATATATATATATATATTGTCTTAGATTTCCAGGTCATTTAAATTCTTCAACCACATATTACGATCCACATTTTTTTTTTTTTGCTCCGACCAATCTTATAAAGTGCTAATCTTATCACTCTTCCAAAATTCTTAAAACAAACAGAAAAAAATGTCGCTGTTTCTTATTAAATTAGACCACATTTTCCTTTCCATCTGAATCTCTTCTTTTGTGGAGATGAGAAAGAAGAAAGTTCAGAAAATACCAAAATTAATTGGCCTCATTTAATTTCCCTCCGCGTTTTAATCTACGCTAGAAGTAATGGTTTATTCAGCCTAGATAGGAATCAGTTGCTTGGAATTGTATAGACATTAAATTGGATCTTTTAACACGAATTCCTTTCATCTTAGGGACGTGTCCAGGGAAGATAAACAAGTCTGGTCGGAAATCTGGAATGGACGGGGGTGAAGGTGATATCAGTCTGGCAGAGTTTGAAAGTAGATTTAGCAAAGAGAACTTGGAGATTAAAGGTCATTCCTTTAAAGGTGAAAGATGAGTAACAGTGAGGCAAGGTGGGTAGTGGTGGGAGCGACTAAAAAGGGTGAAGAAGTACGCCAAGCTGTTTGCATGTATGTAATCAAGTTTCTAAAGTATCGTAAAGATAGTCTCAAAACTCCTAATATTATAGATTATTTGACTATAGGGAATACAAAATAATTCAATTGGTTGCATAATTTTAGTAAAATAATCCTCAAACCCTTCTAAATTGAGAAATAGACTATAAAATGAATGTAAACAAAGGAAGAAACTTAACCAAACCTTACGTTCGGTGATCCACATGTGAAGATCGGCTTCAGAAATATTTCCTATAGGGGATTTGTGACAATAAACTTCACGGAGGTCACCATGGTGTGATTGGCGCTCTCTGACCTTCACGAACCCCCATTTTGGCTGTGTAGTTGCTCAAAGACGATCATTGAACCCATGATGATTTCACTTTAAACAAAGTCCATGTGGACGATGTGGGTTATGATGACAACCAAGCTGTTTGGTCGCAATACCCACGGTATAGAGAACTGAGGTCTTAGGTCAGAACGCCAAATGTTCGAAATTGCAGGGATTTTAACAAAAAGTGGAAGTCCGACTGACCTTGAAGTGCCTACCCACGCTACTTCAGTTATCATCAAAACACTTTCACAGGCTATGGAGGTGGAAGGGACTCGGCCAAATTGCGTAAGGATAGGTTTGGATCAGCGGACCAGTTTTATTCAAAGGAACAGGTGCTGTCAAACCAACCAATACATTGAATAAGCAACGATAATATTTAATAGTTTATAGATACAGTAATTAATTATATATAGAAAATCTACAACATCAAAAAGAAGAGGATTTTAAGTTTTAAATAATGTTTATTTAGGTACCATTAATAGACGATGGAGATAAATTTTTAACTATTCAAAAAAATGATAGAAATCGAATCTGATGAAATGATAGAAATCGAATCTGATGATCTTTTTGATCCTATGCGAAACTCACTAGAGGTTACATAAATCTTCTAGGTGTAATGGAGCTCATAAAGATGTAATTTATAAAGAATAAATTATATTAAACCTAATTTATCTTTATTTAAATCGATATGTACATTATTTCAGGTAGAATTGATTTTTTACAAGTATTTAATTTTTCTTCTGGGAATCACATTTAGTAGAGTCTGGATAACCAAGTTCTAAAGCAGTAGTTTTTAACCGTAGGGCTGCGGGAACGACCAAGAAATTATTTTTAAAAGGCCTAAATTGCCCCAAAAATATGTATTTCAAACATTTATAAAAAATCTCACGACACTTGGAAATATATTGAAACGAGCTTGCTTGCATTGTGCAACATAAAAACGAGGAAAAGAGAAAGATTGCAGACAGTGAATGAAGAAATGAGAGTTGCATTGTCAATATACGTCCCAATATTAAAGAATTAGGTGATATTCATCAAGCTCAAATTCCCCATTAAACTTTTAAATGTAAGATTTATTTATTTTCTAGTTTTTAGGTCTTATTTCGATTAAATTAGGTTAAATGTCAATCGTGGTTATTTTTGAAGAACTTTCCACGTAATTAAGTATTTATACGTAAATTATTTTATATTGAGGTGCCACGGCTGCTTCAAGATAGCAAGTAGGGTGCCACTATAATAAAAAGGTTGAAAACCACTGTTCTAAAGTGACCACCTAAGGTAGCATTTGTGCAAAGAATGAAATACTTAGTGGAGTAAATCTTGATATTAAACAATAAGGCATAAATAATCAATATTTAGTAATGGTAGAATATGATAAAACGAAGAAGAATAGGGGCAAATATATCATTAAAAGAGTCACAGCTAAAACAAAAAGAACCATTTGTGTTGTTCTTAAGGGCATAATGACACTACACTTAATGTCCATTACAGACAGGAAACTTCATCAAGCGAGCAAAAAATTGCCTTATCACAAGCCATGCGAAATATAACGATTTTTTTAATTTCTACTTTCACTCATACACCCACGTAACAAAAAAGGGTACACAAATCGGTACACACAGACACATGGCAAGAAGATGTGTCGTATATATCCTCGTATATACACACAGATGTGTATATTTTCATACAAATAAATGAGTAAAGACGTGATCAGATAATATATCCACATTGATAAACAAAGAAGCACACCAGAAATCAAAGGCAGATATATATCCAAATAGGCACATAAAAAAACACATGACAAAAAAATATAGCAAATATCTACACACATACATATATAACAATTGAAATGTACCGATCATACACCCACATATAATCTAATCACAAACGCACATCCAGGTTTGTGTACACATACGTGGGTTGGGCACTCATGACGATGAGTGGCGTCGATGTTTGGCGACTCAGTGGAAGGTAGCTCAACCGCGCTGGACAGCCCGAAGAAGGGAGGGCGTAGGATTGAGTTTGGTGGAGTACAGTGGAACGCGGTTAAACCTAATGGGATCTATTGGGTAATTGCGGGGTCAGGTGGAGTCTTGTGTAGCGATGGATAAGTGTGGGCATCTGGTGGAACCGTGTTAGCTTCGGTGGAAGCTTGTGTGGTTTGAGGTCACTTTGTTGGGTCTCATGAACCGGGTGGAAAATTGCGGGGGCTCTCAGGGTTCATTTCGGAAGGTTAGGGTGGAAGTTGTGGGGAGTCTGGTGGAGCCTTGCCGGGAATTTGGAGGGGCATTGCGGAAGTCTGGTAGAGTATTTGGGGGGTGTGGTGGAGCCTTCTGGTGGTTGGGGTGGAGCATTGTGGTGGTGTAAGGCATTGTGGAGGTGAAAAATTGTGAGGGTTGAGCATTGTAGGGGTGTAGTGGAGCATTGGGAGGTCTAGTGATACATTGCGAGGGTGTAATGGAACGTTGGGGTGGGTGTAGTGAAGCCTTGTGGGAATGTGGGGGCATTGCGAGTGTAGTGCAGCATTTTGAGGGTGCAGTGGAGTATGGTGAGGGTGTAGTGGAACTTTTATGGGGGTGTAGTGGAACATTATGGGGGTGCAGTGGAACATTGTGGGGGTGTCGTGGAACACTGTGTGGGTTAATGGAACATTTAGGGGGTGTAGTGGAACATTGTAGGGTGTAGTGGAAGATCGTGAGGGGGTAGTGGAGCATCGTGTGGTGTAGTGGAACATCGTGTGGGTGTAGTGGAACATCGTGAGGGTGTAGTGAAACATCGTGGGGATGTAGTGGAACATTGTGGGGGTGTAGTGGAACATTGTGGGGTGCGGATGCGCATTGTGGGGGTCGGTTGAGCATTGTGAGGGGGGCGGTTGAGCATTGTGGAGGGGTGCCGTTGAGCATTGCGTGGGTGCGGTTGAGCATTGTGGGGATCTGGTGGAACATACTAATGACGGGCCCTAGCAGTGCCGTTGGCCATGGCATACACGTCAGTCCTCTCCAACGTCCGACCTCAGTCAAAAGGAGGACAGCGAGCGACACTTAACCGGGGAAGAGCCGTTTGTGTGAGGCCCACTTTAGGGGTAAAATCTCTCTTCATGTTAGAAATATAGAAGTACAGAGTTCGATCCCCGGTTCTATTTTTCATTTTTATGCTTCCCTCTTCACTCAGTATAGTTAGCTATGGAATTTTAATAATAATAATAATAATAAAAATATAAAAATAATAATAATAATATAATAATAAATAATATTATTATAAACCAGAAAACAATTTATTTAAAAGGAAAAAAAGAGAGTAACTCGCATGACGTCATCGGTACACCGCTTTCATATTAAAACCTAATTATTATAAAAAAAATTTGGTAACACACTCTCTCTCTCTTTTTCTCTCTCTCTCTCTCTCTCTCTCTCTCTCTCTCTCTCTCTCTCTATATATATATATATATATATATATATATATATATATATATATATATATATATAAAATAAATCCAAACCTAAATAATTACTCCTCCTCAATTAAATTATCCCCAATATAACTAACCAACGCTTCAATAGATTAACTAGCCAACCGACCAACCAAATAAATTTCGTCAGTAGTTTATATATATATATATATATATATATATATATATATATATATATATATATATATATATATATATATATATATATATATATATATATATATAATATATATATATATATATATATACATATATATCAGTTAACTTCAACGCATATAGCGAACACACATTGTTCAGGAGCAATATCAAAATAGCTCTCAAACAATGAAAGAGTCAACCTGATAAAAGAGAGAAGAACCGCTAAAAAACTGGACACCCAAAGACAAACAAACAGGTTCAGCGAACTTAATCATCAGGTGAAAATCCTCATTACAAAGCAGCAGCAATTAATAAAACACAACCTCTTTTTCCCGTCCAACTTTGGGTAATAACAATTAGACGAACGAGATCATCTGACACAACACAAGAAGTGAGGCAACGGAAATAAATAATTGCAAATAAAAAGCGATAAATGAACCTGGATAGAAAAATTAGACAATGTGGATCGAATATACTAAACGACAAATCAATGAAAATATAAATTAAAAACAAATCCCTAAAACAGATGAAACAAAAAAACATTTGTCAAATAGCAAACGGCAGCACTAAAGAATAAGGAAGAATAAAATCACAAAACCAGAAAGGATCATTGAAAGAGTTATATGAGGAAATCTATGGCAGAAGAATGGTCAGTAACGACACACCAGATGAAAACATCTCACACTAAAAATCGTTGGAGCGAATACTTCCGCCAAAGGCCAGAAAAAAAATGTTTTATTTCACAATATTAAAAAAAAAAGAGTGAAAGGTTATCCGGATCTGGATCGGTGGAAGCTTCTTCGATAGGCTTATTTTTATGCTCATTGCATGAAGAGTTTTTGTTTAATTAAATCGAAAGCGAACACTAACGAGGGCAAATCCCGCAAAAGGTTTACAAGGAATTTATATGAAAAATTGATGAAGAGGTTGTGAGAATGAATGGTAAATATATAACCACAGATCCTCATACACAGAATGGAGCAACTGCTGGTGTTGAGGACGGGAAGGCACGCACTCTTCCAAGTGTCAGCTGAAGCCCCGGACTTCACTTTGCGGGCGGGCGACGAACGAGCAGGAGGAAGCCCTAAACGCGGAAGATAAATGATGCATCCTCAAAGACAAAAGGCGATCGCTGATGTCAAAGATTTATAATATTAAAGACTATCGCTAAAAGGTACAAAACAAAGGACTATTTATTTCTAAAATTAGTTATTGATAAATTAAAAAAGTTATACATCTCTCTATATATACGCATATATAGATATACACATGTATAAATAAAAGTTAAAGGAAAGCGCTCGAAAACTCACTATATTTTCGTTTCATGTTTCATATATATATATATATATATATATATATATATATATATATATATATATATATATACTTTCACTATCCATGAGTTAAAAAATTGAAGTGTGTGCGTATTTGGCCAGATTATAGCGACCGATTCAAACCACAAAATTATGATAGCCTGAAGCTGATGATTTCTACTCAAAAAAGCACATGTACAAATATTCTCTCACTCCCCTTCAAATGCAAATACGCTCGTGCTACATATAGCAAATATTTTTCGACAGTGTGTAGCAGATTTACCTAAAGTACTTGGAACCTTCATTTTGTATTGCTTACTCACGCGATACCTTGAGAGTTTTAAAAACACACACACACACACACACATATATATATATATATATATATATATATATATATATATATATATATATATATATATATATATATATATATATATATATCTCATTGGCCGAAGGTATAAAGGACCCCTAATAGATTTAATCGAAATTTGCAGAATTTATTAAATTATTATTATTATTATTATTATTATTATTATTATTATTATTATTATTATTATTATTCATAAATATGCATGACGATGTGTATTTTATTAATACGTTTGAATATTTTGTTAATTTTAATTACTTACCATTTTATTAATTGCACACAGTAAAATACCATGTTTTTAACCAATATTTCAGCTTAAATTCATAAATATTGTGTATTCATTATCGTTCGAAATAAGTAATTGGACTAAAACTAAAGAATTTATAGAAGCACAGAGAGCCCAAATCCAACTTCTCCATACCTAAGGACTATCACAATCGAAATTGCTAAAGAATAAAAGTTCAAGATATGTTGTCCAAACCATTATAAAATTATATCAAAAGACCAAGAGCTTTATATCGAGGAAGAGAAGTGACACAAATGTCTTACAACACCTAGAGAATAAATATCTATACTTCAGGTTTCACTACACTATTGCAGAAAAACATTTCTGAACTTTCTAAGGAATTCAATGAAGCTTCAAGTTCAAATATATCACCCAGAACAGTTAGAAGAAGACCTAAATGTCAGGGGCTTAAAATATCCAAGGCAAGAAAGAATCCATGGATATCTGAGGTCATCAGAAAAAAAGAGGTTTTCATTGATCCAAAGATCACAAAAATTAGATATTTGATCAACGAGGCAATGGCTTCGCCACTCACACCCCCTTTCCTCCTTGGGGAGCTTACGCTTCGCTACTAAGATTCAAATTTAAAATCTAAAAAAAGCAGCCATGGTTAAATTTTTATTAATTTTCTGAACTTCGCTATTTAAAATAGTTTTCAAAAGGAATTTTAAACTAAATTTCCACCCTTTAAAATTATGACGTTGCTAAAATGTAGAGTTATAGAAGAATAGAATGGAAGAAGTTATATAAAAATAAATTTTCTGAACTTCACCATTTGTAATTCTTTTGGTTCTAAAAAATTCACAAAATTTCGATACTTATATTTATTTCTGAACTTCAGCATTTTTTTTTTAGTTTATAAAAGAATTATTAGAAATAACTTTGATAAAACAACATAAGTCATAACCAAACTTAGATGAAATTATTATTCAAATACTCAAATTATTATAGAGTTAGTGATGGTGATGATGATGATGATGATAGTGATGATGATCTAATGTTTTCTGGTAAGATAAAAAGAATTATTAGGTATGTAATAAAAACTATTGTATTGATGATTTACATGTAATCTATGTAATTTCATTTAAAGATATCAGAAAGGAAAATATTTAAAATTTAACTTTTTAGTAACAAGTCTTCAAATTTTCATCATTTCTTGGGCTACCTTTATGAGAGGAAGAGTTAGAGAAGCATTTCACCCTGCTTGTGTGGTACCACTTGCGATGCATGGTGGTGATTCTTTCGTGGTGGGGGACTGCATGTCTTTGTACATCAGGGTCAGGGGAAGTGTTTTTCTAGGCCAGGGAAGAATGAGCTCCATAACTTATACCACCCTGTTGTCAAAAGTATTAGAGCCATCTATCCAGAAATTGCATCCCACAACACCAAAAATGAATTTATATTTCAGCAGAACAATGCTCCATGCCATACATCCAAATACATCAAGAATTTGAGTGGGTACCACAAAGCCAATAGATACAATGCACCACAAAATTACCACAAGTACAAATATAACAACTGTATGAACAATTACAAGCTGAAGGGGAAAGATAGCGACCGAAATTTATGAACATTTGGTCAAATTCATGCCACGAAGAATTACAGATGCAATTAGAGCAAAAGGGAGTCATACCATGTATTAAAATAGATAAAAATAAATATATACACTTAATTTATTTTTCACAAAGGGTGTATAGATACATAGAGGGAGCGGTGGTCAAATTTTCGGCATTGTCAACTCTGAATTCCACACGAGCTAATATACAGGGTGGGTCGTAAGTTTCCATACATAGGACTTGTTTATGTTTCAGATACCCTAGAATATGTGTTCGACGAAAGAGCAATGAATTGAAATCATACTGATGGCTGGGTCGGGGAGCAGTTGCATGGTTGCAATGAACTTTAACAGAAAACATGGAACGAACATCACACACGACACTGTGGCAAAACTTATTAACAAGTTTCAGAAAACTGGAAATGTTGCAGATCAACCACGAAGTGGTCCAAGACGTACATCCACCGATGAAGACACAACAGCTACGATATTTACAGCGCTTACACGGAGCCCCAGAAAAAAGTAAACGGCGGTTGTCTGCAGAAAGTGTTGTCAGCAGATCGAGTATTAGGCGCATTTTGAAAGCAAACAAATGGCTTCCATACAAATTGCACATGGCAGAGCATTTGAGTGAAGAAGACCAGGATAGACGGATGGAATTCTGTGAATGAGCATTAACCAAAGTGAACGAGGATGCAAACTTTTCAACTAAGATCTTGTTTACTGATGAAGCCAATTTTTTCGTCACTGGAGAGGTTAATCGGCAAAACATACGTTATTGGAGTAATGCTAACCCTCACTGGCTGAGTCCAACGAAGATGCAAGGTGCCAGTAAAGTGATGGTGTGGGCCCGGATATGGAGTGACAGAATTATTGGACCAATTTTTGTCAGTGGAAATCTTAATGCCGAAAGGTATCTTAACTTGTTGCAAGAAGAAATTTTCCCATCCCTACTAAACGAAGAAGGTAACTTCCCTGTTTATTTACAGCAAGATGGAGCTCCACCTCATTATGATCTTCAGGTGCGTCGGCATTTGGACCAGCAGTTCCCAGATGCTTAGATTGGTCAGCGTGGTCCTGTGCCCCAGATCTCTCCCCCTTGATTTCTATCTTTGGGGGCACTTGAAGGCCATGGTGTATCAGGTAAAGATACCGAGACATAAATTCCTCCTAACATCTTGAATCTTATAAGCTTCTGGCAGAAATAATCCGCATCCTTTTCACTTTTTATATTTATCATCCATTCTTTTTATTCTCTTCTCATTTTATTCTTTCTTTCCGTCTTGCAATATAGCATCAAGTCCCTTTAATACCGTTCATAAAAAAACACACGTTGAGCTAATTTTAACCCATTGTTCAACCCCAGGCAAAAGGTTGAGAAACAATTTGGGGAAACTAAATTTCTTCCCCAAGAGATAAAAGATTTCCCAAGGGAAAAAAGTTATTAAAAGAGTTTTGAGTGGCACTGAAAAAAACTTATTAAAAGAATGCCACTCATGGAAAACATTATGGCACTCGTGGCTTGACTATCATAGTGCAGCATTTGCTCGCCCTCCTTGAACCGACGTTTGCGTGGTTGCACCCTTGGCCCCTGGAACTAATAGCGGAATATCGGACCGGAATGTGGCACTTAAATTGCATTCACACGCCCCCTCCTCTCCACCTCCCATCCTTCTCCTATGCACGCGCGTGCGTACGGAAAGAGGTTATGAGGGAGGTCAAGTTGTTTGGGGTTATGACCCCGGGTGGCCCCGAAAGGCAGTGGAGATGACGAATTAGGAGCGAAAAGGATCGTTTGCTGCGCCGGCAAACGGTGGGGAAATGAAAAGAAAAAGTGTGAATGTACGTATTAGGAAAACCACTGCCAGAAGAACTGTAACCACAACAGTCGCAACTACTACGTTTTGAAGAGCAAAGGCGTTGCCAAGGTGTAGGTATGGATGTCTCATCTCCACAATTTACCAACTCGAGGTAACACTTGACATTTCACATTTCAACCCACTACGCGATGAGCACGCAGTTGTTCAGATATTCAGATAGAACCACTGTGATATATAAATATAAATATATATATATATATATATATATATATATATATATATATATATATATATATATATATATATATATATATATATATATATATATATATATATATATATATATATGCGGTTAAGGTAATGGCATTATTAGACAACTGCTCTGCTTCAGGTTCAGCGGGAGATCCTATCCTCCTCGAACTGGAAGACTACATTTCGAGCGTTTTGGCTAAGTCTACGCTGTTAATATATTAATAACAGTTTTCTGTGACTGTAAAAGAGGCGACATAAAGGGGTGACTTTGAAACCAGTGTTTTTGGACTGGTGGATGAGCTATCCTATAAATGTAGTCCTCCAGTTCGAGGATAGGATCTCCCGCTGGACCTGAAGCAGAGCAGTTGTCTAATAATGCCATTACGTTAACCGCACCAATTTGTCTTGGATATTTTTCCATATATATATATATATATATATATATATATATATATATATATATATATATATATATATATATATATATATATATATATTGAACACGGTTGATTCTAAGAAGGTGTAATTTTAATTACAGGTGGATGGTGTTTCGATGGGGAGTCCCTTGGGACCAACCTTGGCTAATGCCTTTCTGATATTCCTGGAGGATAGGCTCTTTAAGGAATGTCCCTCCTCCTTTACGCCGCTTTTTTATAGGCGTTTTGTTGACGACACCTATGCGCTATTTAAATCTGAAAATGAGGCTTTAAGTTTTTTCCAATTTTTTAATACACTTCATCCTAATAAAAATAAAACCACCTACTGGTTTTTCCATTTCCATCTTTAGAAAACCAACATATTATAGATTGGTCTCAATTTCTTTAGCTTTTGTGACAAAAAATTTAAAATGAACAGTTTGTATATTTTGATACAAAGAGTCATGCGGCTTTGCTCCTCCTACGCTTTAATGCACCTTGAATTTGACGTTCTAAGAAGTTTTTTCGTGTCCAACTCATTCCCCCTAAATTTGGTTAACAGAGTCATAGGCAAAATATTAAATGACTCTTTACATCCAAGGTGTGCAAAGATCGATGTCCCTAAGGACTTGCTATATTTTCTCCTACCTGTTCTCGGTCCTCTGAATCAAGAGGCTTCAAGACGGTACCGAAAAGTTCTTCAGAGGTTTTTCCCGCAAATACATTTCCAAATAACCTTCATTAACAATTTAAAAGTAGGTAATTTCTTCCGCACCAAAGATTTAACCCCAGTTTATTTGCGCAATAGTATTGTATACAAATTTTCCTGCCCTGGATGTTCTCAGGGAACATATATTGGTAGTACTATTCGCTCCTTACACTCGAGGGTTTGCGCACACCTCGGCATTAGTTGCCGAACAGGAAATTCTCTCTCTAGTAAGGAAGTCTCGCCAATCAGAGATCACATTATAAAGTGTAAGGTTGATGCAAACATCAATAATTTTGAGATTCTGGGCTCTTATCCTAACAGCACCCAGTTCAGAATTCTGGAATCTCTCTTCATAAAAACACATTCGCCCACGTTAAATTCAGACTTAACCTGCCACCCATTATCGGTAATAGCCACAACCAACCAGCTTCAGACCTGTTAATATTCTACCGACAACAAACTACCCATAATCGTGTCCAATTTGGGGTAAATTCCTTAGTCATTCTCCTGACTCGATGACAGCAGGAATGAATTTGTTCCTCTCCTTATCTGTATATGTACTTGCAATTATTAATTCTTTTAATTTTATATATTTACTATCTTAATCATTTGCTTTTGATTTGTATTTAGTTTAAGTTAACATTTGTTCGCCTCACAAATTGTGTTTATCCCTTCAGCCTGATGATGGATTAAGTAATCCAAAACGTTGCTTGGAATAAATAAGAATGTCACTGATGGTCGTATCCTTCCTATTGCAATTCTAGCATATGCACATCCCTTCCTTTCACTCTTATCCACTCGAGATGTTCAAGATGGGATAAGAGCGGTGTATATATGTATGTATGTATGTATATATATATATATATATATATATATATATATATATATATATATATATATATATATATATATATATATATATATATATATACATACACCCCTCTTATCCCATCTTGCACATCTCGAGTGGATAAGAGTGAAAGGGAGGGATGTGCATATGCTAGAATGCGAGTGTGTGCGTGTAACAGTGACTAACGTGTGTGTGTGTGTGTGTGTGTGTGTGTGTAGAGGTAGAAGAGGAAGTGGAATATAATACATGAAAATACGGCATCAAATTTAATTGAAAGTCTTCAAACGCTAGTCATGATTCGTTTGCGTTTGTTGCCATGCGTTTGTTTGACAGCTGTAGTATTTGAAGTGAATGGAGGCCTCCCAAAATCGAGGAATGAAAGGAATTAGTTCCATGTAAAAGTCAAAACCAAAACTAAAAGATATAGTAGGTGTGTGTGGGTTAGAAGCTGATTCATATGTGTGAATGTGACATTGTTAGTGTGTGTATATCATACGTGGCCCTTCTGTTCCGCATTACTTAACCATCACAGGCCAAAACAAGAACGCCTCCATTCGCATGGAAGTTACGCCTAAGAACCACCTACGGTTTGATTAGAAGTTTCATTATGACGAGCAGCATTGTCCATTTTAGTAGTTTGTAGACATTTCTCATCCTAAAATTGCATACCATAGAGCGAGGGTGAACAAAATAATATAAACAGATGTAAAAGGCAACTTAATTATTTAATATGATGTCCCTCATTTGGCGGGGCTAAATTCTTCGACCATTCTTGAAGCAAAGCCTATTCCAGTTCTTTCAGCAACGCTGGCGGAGAAAAGCGATTCTCCAACTCTTGTTCCAATACAAACTACACGCGTTCGATAATGTTAAGATACGGTAATTGTGGATGACAATCTATGTATGTGTTCCACCTCGCTGTGATGCTCTCTAAGCCAGTCTATAACAATTTTAGCGGTGTGGATCGATGCATATCGTCTTGAAAGACCGCGCCACCAAGTACAGTACAAACGCTGTTTTTACTGTAGGATGGACCCGGTCAATTAAAATGTACAAATCTCCAACTATTAACTCTACTACCTACCACTACAGCATGACCAAGATAATTCCATGATAGAGCTGCCCAAATCACCAAGGTCTCGCTTCCATTTTTTAAGGGTAGGAGTCGCACAATAAGTATTAAAAGCATCTTTGGTTTGTCTCCATTGGGAAATACGTCGTGAGGATAGAAAAAGCGTCGAGTGGTTCGTCAGACTATAACACATTCATTTATTGTTCCTTTGTCCAATTCTGATTATCAATACACAATTTTTTCGCTTTTAATATTGATGTCATAAAAGATCTTTGGCAATTGCAGCCCTTATATGGTAGCCAGCTGCATAAGGCTCTTGACTGATTTGGTTAACTCTGAGTTGGCAAGGTATTGAATTAGCTTTGTATTCACCCATACAGCTGTAGCTTTATACTTGTTTGTGTGCTTATTTTGCAATTTCGGTTACTGAAATTCTTATTTCGTTCAGAGGTACGCCTACCAGAGAGGGAATTTCCTTGATTTTGCTTAGCCAACAATACTTAAGACAGTTCCTTTCAGATCATGGCGCTCTTCAGCAATTATTTTGACGGAGGATCCATCCATCGGCTCTCCTATAATTTGCCCTCTTTGGAAATTTTAACTCTTTCATTTTGCTGTGTATTATTAGATACAGCGTGTTACATGTTTGGATTCATAGTAATTTCTATTTTTTCTATAATGTTGCAGGTAAACTATGTTATTGACACGTCATGAGAGCTCAAGTTACTTTGCTAGGTTGAACCCGCAGTCACCGGAAAATGGCCACATAATTCAACAACATGCATTCACAGCGCGCAACAATCCCACACAGATTTGTTGGCAAGTTGATTGTCTAAATTTAAGGAAACTGGATCCGTAACTGACAAACTTTGCAGCGGACCTTTAATGACTGTAAGCCCGATGACGCCAATACCATTGTATTGGATAGGTTCGTTGTTCGTCCAAGAAGTCACTTCGACGGGTGTCAAGTGAACCTGGGATCTCCAAAAGCAGTATTGCCGCATAATAACATTTCAGCATTGGCATCCATACAAATTAAGACTCCATCAGCTTTTAAGTGATGATGATCCTGATAGGCAAGTTCAGTTTTGCGAATTGGCAGAATAATAATGCGTGAGTGATGAAGCGAACGTTTATTTTCCCACTGAGTCAACCATCAGAACAACACTCGATACTAATCAACAATCAATCCCCATTAGTTTGATTCTTCAACGCTTTATTTTTTGGTTGAGCTATGAAAAGACATAAGATCACAAAGAAGGACTAAATATTTCAGCATGGCGGTACACCACCCCACACGGCCAAGAGCGTGTAAGAGTGGTTGAGGTCGAATATGACCTTCTGGTCGAAGGACTTTTGGCCGCCGCAGTCGCCCGACCCGACCCAAGCGTGTGAGTGAACGTTGATGGCAAGGCTTGAAAGGTCCGCTACAGCAACGTCGAGAAGCTGAAGTTCTTCGCCAACCACCTTGGGCAAGCACGAGCAAGGACTTGGTCCGCAACGAGTGCACGGCTTTCAGGTCTTTCCTGGAGCGCGTGCTCGCCGCCAAAGGCTGCCACATTGATTAATATTGCACTTACAACACATATGTATATGTTCAAACAATTAAAAAGTGTCTAACTGCATCAAACCTATCTTTGTGTCCTTGTTGAAAGCGTCATAATGAGTGTAACAGAAGATTTGCAATAAACCTATAATTATGTTGTCCATACAACGGCGGACACTGAATAGATGTAATAAATTTTGGACTATTTTGTAATTTTTTTAATTTTTTCCTGTGTCTTGATTTATGGGACATCATGTAGATACAAAAAATGATCATAACCTGAACTTCATAACAAAATATGTTGCTTATTTGGGTTATTATTTCGGTATAATCGCCGACAGATTTATGAAAGTAAAAACAGGTGGTATTTCCACTAATTTGTTCAATCCCTGTAGTTTATACCATATAATATACGATGTATTTAGTAGGCGACCCAACCAGTTTTTAAACTTACGCAAACGCTAAGAAGAAATTAAACTTAGTCCATTAAATTTTTTCCCTTTTTTAGGCACATTTTTACATTCTTCATAACTTTCGAGAATAAGCTAAATTATTACTACATAAACGAATATATTGAGGAGATAAAAAAAGCGTGTTATTGAATTTCAAGACCCCGAACATACGTAAGGAGAACTATTTAAGCGAATGAACATCCCACGGGTATTAGTTCACACAATCATAGGCAAGTATAGGGATACCAACCATGAGAAACTATACCAAGAAGTGGGAAGGAAGTTCATATTATCACCAATCGGAATTAGTAACGTAAGAAATGTTAGCGCTGACGTGCATACCAAAATGATTAAAAAAAAATACCAATGTTCGACTGCAGCAGGGGTTAATGTTTCAGAAACGATAATGAAGAGATTTCCTACACCAAGAGGAATTCTAAGGCTATTAGTGTAGAGAGAAGCTTTTTTTTTGTAAAGCCCACGTTGACGAAAGGCTCAAGTTCGCAAACTTGTATTTGTACCGTGATAAAACATTTTACAAGGGTATCACGGAACGACGAAATCACATAGAACTATTTCAACCATAATCACAGAAGACATGTTGGCACAAACCTGGGGAAGTGTTTCTTCCATAAAAAACACATCAAAGTAATAGTATAGTAGAGTAAATATTCGCTTCCTTTGCTAACCCTAAATAAACACTTGTTAAAATCGATAAAGCAATGAGAAAAGTAGATTATTTGTAGATCAGCAGCAAGTAAATCACCAGTAAGAAAGATGAAGTTAGGTTAGCATTTTTACTTTCAACCTGAAAATGCTTCAAAACATACGACCTATGTAGTACAGAAAAGCCTTACGATTCCAGAATTAATGTTTTGAAATAGGGCATCATAGAGCCTAAACATGATATTTTTTTCATTGTATCCTTTTAGCGATCTAATCTTGCTGCCACTAACGAGGGTAGAGCCGGTGCAGAGAACGGAACCCCATATAAAATATGTGGCTGGAGTTGAAAAAAAAAGCGCGTAAACCAAAGAAACCCAACAAATAAAAACGAGCTGTGGGTGTAATGTGAGAGTGAATGCATGAAACCTTTTAATAACGACTGCTGCTAACTTAATATAAAACTAAGGCAGACCTTTGGCAGTTAAAATGACCCTAACAAAGGTCACGTAACCAAATATTAATTAACATTTTCTTCACCTGTACATAAACCTTTGTTTTTTTTTTCTAATTTTGCAGCATTGGTCAAATAAATTCTGTCGGGGCCCCGAACTATACACATCTACCAGCATGCTGGACCGTGCTTCGCCTGTGACAGACCCTTGGAATAAATCTTCAGCCTTTACCAAGTCATATAAATTATTCAAATATTAACCGAGCAAATTTTTTTTTATAGCGCCCAGCTGGCACTGGCACTGGAACCAAGGGCACAATTAAAACAACACTCTCACACTCAAACAACTAAACAAAAACAAAAACAAAAAAAAGCAAGAAACAAAACAATAACAAGAATAAGGAAGCACGCTCAGGCTTTGGGGGCAGGGCGGAGGACCGTCACCTCCACGGCACAGGAGCATGCGACCAACATCAAAGAGAGTCAAATAAAATGGAGCAGGTCAGTCTTCCCCAAGAAGTCAAATAGTCCACAAGTCTGTGCACGAACCCGTCCTGAATACGACAGACAAGCGGTAGCGACCCAACTCGTCCCGGTACCGGGACAGGTAACATGCACGAAGATCACCTAGACTGGGACATTCAACAAGAATGTGCCGAACAGTCTGGGGGACAACGCAGTCATCGCAGTAAAGTGCAGGGGGCGGCGCTTCATCAAATGACGGTGCCTCTCGCGAGTGCGCCCAATTCGAGGACGGCAGAAAGCGACCTAAATGGCTGAGTCATTGTGGGGTATGTCCACGGAAACAGTCTGGGCGCGATGGCACGCAAATCTGTTCCTCTCTGCCCTTTCCCGAATAAATAACCTAAAAAAAAACAACCCACCAGTAACGTGTATTAAAACTTCTGCTCCAAACTGTACATACAAGTTACCAAACAGTCATAACATACATTTGTGGCCGTTCCCCCTCATACATTAACACATCACTGTGAAAGCAAACGGATAAATATAAACATCTGAAAGTGTGAACGACACCAACAAATTCAAGGATTCTTTTTCAATTCGCTTCTGAGAGAAGATGAAATTTACTACGTGGCTCGGCGGAAAGCTCTCGTTACTGATCACGGTTGTGACAGGGGACTCCGATTAAAAAGCAGATGGTTTATTATTATTTTTTAGGTAAAAACCAACGATGGCATGCCGGTCACATTTTTGAAAATAGGCTATAGAGTGGTGATATTGGGGATAGTGAAAATATGTGGAGTCGATCAGTCGAAGAGCGAAAAGGGAATATTACTTGGGGCGCTATGAAGTACTGAAGATCACAATGGAGATAGAGATTAGTGATCCCAGAAGGTTGCCGAAATAATGTCTCGTCATTCTCGATCCGCGCATACCATCAAACCCTCGTTGGATTACTCGAGCCACGTTTCTCTCGCCGGTACAATCTCTTTCGGATTCCAAGATCTTTCATTTTCTCTCTTAGTACCAAACCTCCCCCTCCTTCCGTGTGACTAATTACATTCAGAGGTAGAGTGAACGTAATGGAGACGTTAATCTGTACGTAGAAATACGGTGAGCGTAAAAAAACACATCAGAACATAAAGAAGCCGTTTCAAATACGTTCTTTTCGGAGTGAAAATTAAACAACAAATATGGTATAGGAAAGGTTCTCAAACCGGACGGGGAGGGAGGGGGGCAAAAAGATTGGTAGGCTGGACCTGTTGGGGTAGTGATCTTTCTACAAATTCTCGTTCCTAAATAATGAACCCTCCACAACACTTCCTTAGTAGCGAAGGATTTGAATTAAAGACAATGTTCAATACAACACTTTTTTTCAAAATATTCCAGAGTTGTCTCATATTTTTCTAAAACTAAATTTAAAGCGAAAACAAACGAGCGTATCTCCGCTGAAAGTTTGTAACGAGAGATTTATATTGAAAATAGTGGAGTCGAGGAAGTGAAAATGCGTAGATGTGTAGACCGCCGATTCTCCTGCATGCGCTAGCGTCAGAATGTTAGCTGCAGCAGGCTAGACCATGCTATACCTGTGACACCCTGGTTGAGTAGACACTAAGGTAAGGAGGATTGCGACATCCCGCCAGGGTTCTGGTATACCAGGGGCTTTATCCTGATCACACCCTTAGCATTTTTCGCTCTGCTGTCTCAATATTATTTGGAGAGCAGCCCAGAGATTAATTCTAGAAAATTAAAATTTAAGATTAATTAATAAAATTAACATTAAATTAAAAATAAAGATAAAAATTTTTACTTTATAGACGAAATATTTCGCTCATAGTTGTAACAATATTATTGGAAATATAAAGCATCACATCAATTTGGGGAAAAGAGCGGATAAGAGTCAATCTTGAAAAAAAAAGAGAATAAGAGTCAATCTTGGAAAAGACGGGATAAGACTAAATCTTGGAAAAGAGGGAATAAAAGGTAAACTTGTAAGAGAGGGAATAAGAGTAAATATTGAAAAAGGGGAAATAAGAGTCAATCTTGAAAAAGAGAGAATAAGAGTCAATCTTTGAAAAGAGGGGGATAAGAGTCTATTTTTGAAAAAAGGAGGAAGAGTCAATATTGGAAAAGAGGGAATAAGAACCAAACTTGTAAAAGATGTAATAAAATTCATTTTTGGAAAAGAAGGAATGAGTCAATCTTTGACAAAAATGAATAAGAGTCAATCTTTGAAAAGACCGGATGAGAGTAAATCATGGAAAATGGGAATAAGAGCAAAACTTGTAAAAGAGGGAATAAGAGTTAATATTGAAAAGGGGGTATAAGAGTCAATCTTGGGAAAGAGAGATTAAGAGTCAATCTTGGAAAAGAGAGAATAAGAGTCAATCTTGGAAAATAAGAAGATAAGAGTCTATTTTTAAAAGAGGAGATAATAGTCAATATTGGAAAAGATGGAATAAGAACCAAACTCGTAAAAGATGTAATAAGATTCAAGTTTGGAAAAGAAGGAATGAGTCAATCTTTGACAAAAATGAATAAGAGCAATCTTAGATAATAGGTGATAAGAGTCAATCTTTGAAAAGACCGGATAAGAGTAAATCTTGGAAAAGGGGGAATAATAGCTAAACTTATCAAAGAGGGAATAAGAGTCAATCTTGGAAAAGAGGGAATAAGAGTTAATCTTGGACAAGGGGGAATAAGAGTCCATCTTGGAAAAGAGGGAATGAGTCAATCTTTGAAAAGAGCAGGGTAAGATCTGAGAGAGGGTGAACAAGGGAATCACTTCTCTTGACGAAATTCTTCGAGGGTGAACACGTCGTCATGAAAAGGTGAACGGAACAGATGGTCAAAAGTGAATGTTATGGATGTTTTGGCGCGAAATTTTAAGTCATCTCTCGGACAATGTTCAATTCTTAAGGTCAGTTTAATATTATAAGGCCCGGAAAGTGTCTCTACTTTTATAATAGGGGTATTCTTTTGCTTAATTATATGGTCTCTACAATGTTTAGGTTAAGTTAAGAAATGCTACTTTTAGAGGGTTATGAAATACAATGTTTAGGTAGAGTAATTTGAAGATGTTAAGATGAGCTGGGTTAGCTAAAGAAAAGTAATTATTCCTAAAGGTTAGATAGGGTTAAGATGAAATTATTATTTTTAAAGATCCTTCCTTAATACCCCCGCCAACAGAATCTGGCGTGGGTCACGTGGTCACCCGTACATGTTTGTCTGTCTATGTACAAAAGATATCTCAAAATATTTATGACGGAGTTGGAGGGACTTTGGGGGGCTGGGGCACACCTGAACTGAGAAACAGGTGAAAAGATTTGGGAGGGGCGAGGCCGAATCCGGCTTCTGGATTCACTTTCTTTAACATTGCGAGAGAGGCCATTTTAGGACTTTTGCCGTAGGCTAGTCGCCCTGGAATGGCTTTTAATTAGTGGAGGCGTCTATTTAATTGTGCAAAGACCCCTTCCCCCGAATTTCCTCTTGTACCTCACACGATCATGGATTCAGAGAAATCAACGGACCTAATTCTCCTGCAGCCCCAGCGCTCAAAGTATTCTCCTCTTATTTAATTTTAATTAAATAATAATAACAATAATAACAGCAACAGTGATAATATTCATCTTCCCACACTGGTCATTCTCTCCACAACACAATTACCATCCACCGTTCATCCTCACCACAATTTCAGATATACAAGCTTGTTCCAGGAATTCTGTGGCCGATTCAGCTCAAGCATGACACACGTTGGAGTCTAAAGTACGACTAATTCTTCCGCTAATTGACGCGTGATCAAGCTATGTATAATGACAAAATAGCGATAACCAACTTGGGCAAAGTTCTCACAATGTTTTTGAAAAGAGAAGTGAAAAAGTGTAGTATAAACATATTCCTGAGTAGCTACACGAGGAGATTACTCGGTGCGCGGGAAGACTTTTTCTCAAGACCTCAATCGAGTTCCGTTTAAAAAGTTTTAGGGGGAAATATAGTACCAAGGTGATGTAAGGCGATGGCGTGTGTATTTGTATAAGTTGTATGTTGAGGTTGCAGAGAGGTATATACAAGTAAAGGGATTCCGAAAAGTTGCCATGCGCCTGGAAATAAATAGTCCTCCCAGGATCACAGTGAAGAAAGTAGAACTCTTAGGGGGTTTCAAGAGATCCATTTTGGAAACCATTGAAAGAACTACTCTTTTCATATAGGGGGTCTTCGAAAAGTGACTAAAATAAATATCTCCTATACCCCTTAAGAGTCGCCCTTTCTTCAGTGCAATCATAGCAAGACTATTTATTTCCAGTACATAGTAACTTTTCGGACACCCTGTATGTGTGGAGGAGAAGGGATAAGCAAGGATAGACTGATGAAAGTAAAGTAGAAAACATTACAGTTTACTTAGATGGTCGATGGACCTACGGCTTAACGTGGGATCTGAACCACGGCGTTTTCGTTTTTTTGCCCTATTTCCTTATGTCATATGCTGTCCTTGTCCCTGTATTTGGACCGAGGAGTGGAATGTGATAAAATAATAGATATAAATAGAAGGAAGTGTAGGATATGCAGAGTTGCGTGGTCACGTTTATCTTTAGCACCTAAGGTACATATATTTAGTTAGATCAGAGGTCCTCAACAAGCGGCCCGCAGCCACTTGTCAAAATTAGCTTTGCATGCGGCCCGGCAGATCATTTCCTGGGATCAACAGACGTGTGCGAACAGCTGTTTGCCAAGATGAAATGGACAAAATCGAAGACCCGTAAATAGCTCACAGATGACGACTTGGACAACGTTCTCTTGCTGAGTGTTAGTTCCATTACACATGATTTGGATAAGCTTTGTGCTGAGAAATGACACCAGGTGCCTCATTAATAGATGCTTTGTTTTTTTCTTTATTCTATATAATAAGTGGTTTTCAGAGTTTTTTATTGGTGACGCCCTCGGGACATCTCGGGCTTCTCGATGTGGCCCGCGGTACTCTGCCGGTTGAGAACCCCCGAGTTAGATGTATGTGTGTACTTGGACGGGTGGAATTTATATAGTTGTACGTGGTGTGTATGGTTATTCAAGAGGTAATGTAGGGTGGTTTATGTAACGGTATCCGTGAGTGGAATAGTTTATTTTTATGAGTGCTATGGAAGATTTTGCTGCTACTTATTGATCTATAGTATATATACATATATATATATATATATATATATATATATATATATATATATATATATATATATATATATCTGGGAGAAATATATGGAAACGTGTGGGAGACAAGTTTGGGTGCGTGTGAAGAATGTATATGGAATACATGTGTGTGAGATAAGTTTGGGCGCGTGGAGATGTGAAAGGGATCAGATAACTGAAAGGGTTGCTAAATCAAGTGAATGAAATTACATCACGTAAATGTGTGATTGTGGAAGTGAGTAATGGGTGGCGTTGCACGTAAGCTTTGGCAAGCGATTACACTTCGCGGCTCAAACAAATTACGATGAGAATTTAAGCACAAGGGGCTTTAAATTAAGGGGGTGGGTCTTAATTAAGGGAAGGTGAACTTAAGTGGGGGGTGTAACTAATTAAGGCGGAGGTGTACTTAATTCGACAAATATGAGCAACAAGGACCTGATTCGACGAAACCTTGATGTAGGCGAAAGCACTTAGAATTCATGTTTTTCTTTTTCCTACGGGGAGCATTCATGTGTCTGTAGCGAGTGAGTGAACATGTAGAAAAAAGTAATATGTAGACATAATAATGGGGACCATTTCTTCTCTTATGCAGGCGGCCTTTATGGAATATATATATATATATATATATATATATATATATATATATATAGTTGAAGACCATAGTATATTTCGCCTTAATCAATTTCCTTTGGCAACTTTCTATTTTTCTTTTGTCTTTTTTAGGCCATCTTGTAGATGGTAGATAACTTGTCCTATGTTCATATCTACCATCTACAAGATGGACTAAAAAAAGAGAGTAAGAAAAATAGAAATTTGCCAAAGGAAATTGATCAAGGCGAAATATACCATGGTCTTCAACAAAATTTCAATCCAAGAAAGACTGCTACCCATCTACACTAATTAATATATATATATATATATATATATATATATATATATATATATATATATATATATATATATATGGGGGAGGGCGCTTTTCGTGGAGATATTGGAGATGCAGCTTCAACTAGAAAGCACTCAGATTGAGGATGCCTCCTATGACGCCCTTGTCATTAAAATTAACAATGATGAAATAGATTTTAGACCAAACCAAACCAAAAGTGTTCAAAAGACTTAAAAAACTATAATACCGTTAAAAGTCTATTGGCATAAAATAGCAAATTCACATATAAAACAAGAAGCCATAAAAGTAGTATTGTATTTGGAAAGTTTAGCCAATAGATTCAAACTTCTCAACATTTAAACCCAGACTTCTTTAATACTAGCTTATCTCCGGATCTGCCTCAGAGAGAAATTAAGTAATATTATCTCATCCTTCGACCCTGGAAACATATCCCTTAGCATTTGTAATCATATGTCTATCATTACTAATTTGTAAGTTATTAACAAATTCATGATCTTCCGTAATGGGCGGATGATGTTGGATTTCTACTCGAGAGTCATAAGCCAAATTTACACCATACAATTCCCTTACCATAGAAACCTATCCGTTGCATTAGGAAGCCTGTGTCTAGTATCTTCACTAGTTTGGGAATTATTAACAAAAATTAGATTTTCTTTAAGATCAGATCCGGTTCTCGTATTCGTCCGGATATAACATTTTACCTTTAACAAATAGGTAAAATTGATTGGAAGCAAACTAAATCTACACTATCTCAGTTGCATATTATTGACAGTCTCCATTAAAGCCTTGTGACTCTATAAAGATTGCCCCTATTTTGATCTCACTGCTTCGGATCCTATTCTGAATCCGGATAAAATTGAATATATTGGTAAAACGTCATAAACTGTCTCTGGATATTTTCCCAGTTGACTAACCTATTATTGTTTATGATATTTTGGCACAAATGTCAGAAAATTCCTTATCTCGCAATATTAATTAAAGAGAATAAATGATCTATATTCCGCACCTAGATTTGGATCCATCCCCTATAATCACCTTTTCTTGGCTCAAGGTCAACCCCACCACAAAATTTCATTGAAATCCACCCAAAACATCTTGAGATATACACAAAAGGAAAGACAAGCAAACTTCTACAGGTGATCACATAACCTTCGGCAAACTTTTGGCGGAGGTAATTACGCGCACTCCCGGTGCCAAAACACATTCTCCTACTTAATCTACTTGATTTATGTGTTTTACACATGTACACCGATATTACCCTCACAGCTTGACCGATCGCTTTTCAAAAATTTAGGTTCTGGCGTAAATATCTTTGATGAGTTTGGTTTAAAATAATAACAGTTGAATAAATCTATTTCATATCTGTTACGATAACAATTGCTGCCTGGCAACAAAACACACCAGCTTTTCTCACCGCTTAAAGAGTCTATTAACCAACTATTTCACGACTTGCGCATGGTGCAATGACACTGCAATTTTGCAAAGCTGAGGTTTACTGCTTGGGCAGATAATATCCAACGGTAAAAAATGGCCTTGTTAATGTGGGTCATTTCCATTTCATAGTAGTTAGTTATTCAGTGGCCTACATTTAATGAAAAAAAACAAAAAAACAAGACACCTCTTACATACATACTGACATACACATACCGCGAGACCATTCGAAAAGCAAAAATGGGAAATTGGTAATAACTTGATAATTCCTTTATTCCCTTCACATCTAGAATCTTGAATTCTTCGTCCCTTACGACTGACGTCTTCAAAAAGGTAGAATTAAAAGTGTATGGTCATAGTATAGTGGATAAGGTTGTTTAGGATAAAGTGGTGAAGAAGAATGAGTAAGAGTTAGTTGCTGGGTGACCAGCCATCTCTTTGGTTCTTATTTTTCTTTATTAGTCTTCTGTATTCTTCAATGGGACTCTCGCGCCTCTGTAGTTCTTCAATATTTCACTTTTTTTTTTGTTTTCTGTGGAGGATTTCCTTTATATGGTTTCTGCTCCCTACCGTTTTCTTTCTGCCTCTTATAACCTGCCTGTCTTTAAGAAGCAGTTCTGCCATCACCCGAAGAGACGAGTCCCTTAACACTCATCTTTGCTGCTTTTTCACATCTTTTCTTGTTCCAGTAGTTTTACTTTTCGCGGAGTCGGGGTTTTGGCATCTGTTGCCCTTCTCGTTATCTCCAGGAGGAACGAAATTAGGTCCGGCGAAGCGAAAGGTTGTTGTTTTTTTAACTGATACGCTTATTTATTTGCTACGAGACACCATGGAAGTGCAGTGGGGGTGGGGGGTAGAGCCTAACTGACGACTGCGTACTAGGGCATAAGTCGCCACAGTCGTCTTACACCCTAATGCTAGGGTAGATTAAGAAAAAACCGCTAAATCCACCTCTAATAAAAAAATAGGTAAAAACAAAAAAAAAAGCAAGAGGGGGATAAAAAAAGGAAGAACAAGAAGAAAGCACGCTCTGGCATCGGGGTTGGAGGCGGAGGTTCGCCTTCCCCCTCATGTAGAAACATGCGACCAACAGCGAAGCTAGTCAAATAAAATGGATGGCTGCCAGCATCATCCAATAAGTCAGATCGTTCACAAGGCTGGAAAGAGGAACCCTTCCCGAGTACAAGAGAGGATTCACTGTCTCCGGGCTCCTTTGGTGCTGTCTTCCTTTTGGGTTTTGGGGGAGGGAGAAGCACCCCGGAAGGTGGCCTCACGACCACTTTCTGGGGTGCTGCCCCCTGTGAGTCTAACGGCTGAGTGGAGGCGCGCCACCCTTTCGCCTCAGGGAATTACAATATAGGGAGTTCTCGTCAGTTAGCCGAGTGGATACAGCGTTGGATTTCTGACGTCGAGGCAGGGATATAATCTGAGGGAGCCAGGACACAAAACGTCATGCGACATCAAGAGCTGGACGCCCACTAAGTCGAATAAGCTCATGCTTACCTACTCGGAGCTACCCAAGTAATTACACAAACATTATCCTATACACAACCAATCACATTACCTCTGTCATTGTCCTTTCCGCCTTCACACCACGACATACCCAAACTCTCTTCTGTTTCGAGACCCTTCCGATTGGGCACTAGTTTCTCTATGGAGGCATTCATACCCACGTACCCCTGACGTGGAAGGTGTGCTACCCTAAGGATCACGAAAGGATCCACTCCCGTTATTCGGTGTCAAAAACACACTGCAACCTTGAAGCCTTCCCTCTCAACGAATTCCGGACCCGGGTACCTTCGGGCTCACCAGCGATTAACTCTGATCTTTATGTGCATTTCATTATCCGGTCGGGGGATCTAGTACACGATGTGAGGGGCAATGATAATACCTACTATGGTAGGGAATCCATTAAAAGCAAAGAACATGAATATTAGCCATCATAATTGCACAAAATAGAGCAATGCAGTTTGTGATGAAGCATTAGATGTTTATCGTCTTATTAAAGTTGACGTAGACATGTTGCGTTGGCATTACACACTCAGCACTTCCAACAGGAAATACTGATCACAGAGCCTACACAGCAGCCTGACACGGTAACGCTTCAGTCTCTTTACATGAACGCAAAACTACGTTCGCCACCAATCATCAGTCCTGGTGTATCTCGCTCCCCTTGGAGCTCAACCTATCTTTCGCGTCTACTCCACATATGATAGAATGAGCGCCAAATCTACACTGCATTTGTAGTTATTTTGCCAGAACATACTTGAATTATCGTTGAGCCATTACATCGTTTGAGTCGTGTTGAAGTTACTGGCTGTATAATGGCAACGCAACAGAGCATTCGCATGTTACACCCATAATAAATTTAAAGGTATTTAATGCATTGAAGATCTGTGTCCTGTGTGAAATATCACCTATGACGCTATATCTCACAACTAACCTCCCTGATTGGAGGAGAGGGGGAGGTGTAGACTTATTGGGGGTGGGGGAGGTGTAAACAAATGAGTAAATAATGAGGGCGTTTTCACTCGATAGAGAGGGAAATGACAGCGAAAGAGGTGGATGGATACAAAGGACAGGGGGAAGGGAAGAATGAAAAAAAAGTGCAAACACACAAAAACTAAATAGATGGCCCGTGAGGCCTATTTTCCAAGAACAAGTTCGTGCAATGATCACAGGGATTCGAAGTTACGTACATGTACACCCTTTTGGAGTGAAAACATCTCGTCTGTGTAAGTTCTGTATACACGTACCCTTCTAGGTTAACTTCTCTCTAAGCTATAGCATTTTGCCCTTTCGTAAGTTATACTGATGTGTCAGCAGCTATTGTATGTGGTTGCCATAGCAACGGTTAACCGTTCCTTCTTCGTTGGCAATAGCTGGGGGACGCTCCTCATTAAGTCAAGAAAAATGACTATCCAATAAACCAATCTAACGGCCCTGAACTGTTTTAAACTTCACTTTTGACCTGACATTAAATGGGGGGGGGGGGTTCATCTACTTATGGGTGGGGGCTCACTTTATGTTGCAATTACCAGTTAAATTGCATTGCACGAAGCAGTGGTATGTGGTTACTATGACAACGCTTACCCACCTTCATATTACATCTGGCGTGTATTGGTAAAGCTCCCCCTCTATATATGGCGAGTGTTTGTATCCAAGAGGCCAATCAACAGACCAAAAAGACCGGTGTAAATTAAACAGTTTTAGTAGGACTGTTAGATTGGCCTGTTGGATACAGTTAGTCGGTATGGATGAGTAGCGTACTCCAGCCATGCGCAATGCGGTGTGAAGTTAGCAACTTATTGCTATTTTCCGCTATTTTATACCGTCTCATTCATTGTCATTGGGTCAACTTCCTTCCTAGTGTACTAAAATGCACTAGTTAGGATGAAGATTAATCAGCAATTAACTTTATATACATTTTTCATCTATTTCCCTTCAAGTACTCCGAGGGGTGTTATCTTTTAAGTTGGTTTTTTTTCCATAAAGCTTTGTTTATTGGCAGAACAAATATCTGTCCTTAATGAGTGTTGGTCTTTATTCAAAATCTACTAGCACAAATTTATAATAACTATTACTACTAAATCTGGTGCTTGCGCACACATACAAGTATGTTCAGCCACACATACACAAACTTTTAACACTTAATGCGAAATGTTTAACAAATTCAAATTCCGATATGGTGTTTGGATTCGCTTTGTAAGACATCGTGCATTTTTTACCGCCAGGGGGTGAGTGGGTATGGGAATCTAATGGTGGGACTTATGTAAGGACAGTTGTGTGGCCCTCTGAACTCTTTTCATCTAAGTAGTTTTCTCATTTGACTATTCGAACTTATCTTCATTTTCACCACCACTTTAACTATTTTCGGTTAAAAATGTTCTCGGTGATTCTCGCTTTTAATGAAATAGATAAAAAAAACCCCATTTTTTTCGATTGGAAAAATGGATCATTATGTAATAAAAGGATATTAAAACCAACGAGAGTATCTCCCTGGACAGAAATTGAAGTTAGGCTAACTGTTGAGTAGCCAGGGAAGGCGGAAGATCAGTTCTTACAAGCACGTTGAGGTCTCCGCTATCCTTACAGATTCTTTCACGAAACACCCACATGCAAAGCACCTCGCCAACACAGAATAAAACCATCTTAAATTCACCTTGATACTAATTCGTCTCTGACATAACCTCACTACATATTAAAACTTCCCTTTTTAAGAGAAATTCCAGACCATTTAGCTACACTGTATAGGTACTGTATGTTACCATATAATAGTAAAATGAAGTAATTGGATAGAGAACGAGGAGAAAGTTATAGATTCTTATTGTGTTCATATTGTGAATTCAGGAGAATGGTTAAAACTATACCGCTTTTTGGAAGCCTTCAAGCGCGTAGGAAGGCAGCTCGGAACATCTGCGCATGTCTGTCCCCATCCAGATTCCAGACCGTTATTGTAAGGGGGTCAAACCCTAAGAGGTCCTTTCAAGTTTACTCAATCCAAACGAACAGAAATTTCCGCGCTTCGAAAAATGTAGCGTGGATGGTTCCCGGTTTTATCAGACGTCTCATTAATTGCTTTAGTCCCGTTAGAGAAAACAACTCCGCCCTCCCCTATCCTAAGGATGCGCAGTAGGGCTTGTCCTTGTTGCGGCACAGAGTCAGGCGTTAGGAGAGCTGCGCATCCTCCCGAACCCTAAGTAGTCTCCTCTTTGAAGTATTTGGGCAACATACTTTTCCACATTTCCACTCCCTTTAACTTAACTTAACTACCATGAGACTCACTTTTATAGAGTTATGGTGGAATTCATTCGTTGATTTCACATTTTACGAATACGTAAGATATCTACCGTGGGCGGGCCCCACGGCACTAATTACTGTGATAAGTCTTTGTAAATAAAGGTTTTATCTAAATAAAAAGAAGTGAAGAAGAGGGAACAAGAGGGGGAAGCGACTTTGGTTTCAATTATTGAAACTCCTCAGGTTTGACGAAAATTTCATTTGCTGATACGAAATGTCGCTTCCCCCTGTTTTTTTCGTCTTGTTGCCCACCTGTGTCGTGTATGGATGAGAATTTTGTCTCTTATTCTTGCTGTGCGCCCATTATTGTGTCCAGGTTTGGCGATTGGGAAAAATATTTGGTGGCCTTCAATTATACTTTGTCGTATTGTTACAGTACTTGTTTGTATTCTGTCGAGAGTACTACAGTGTTACTTATGTAGAGAAAGAGTACAAACGGGTACCGGATCAATAGAGAGAAATTCTCATTGAGTCAAGATGACCCTTGAACTTCACCTTTCCACCAATCATGCACCCTTTCTCCTTCACACACCACACACCCGATTTCAATCATCCCACTACTACGGTTACGAAACACTACTCAGTCACCGGCGTACACAAACAAACCATGGCACGTACTCACACCTACATTACTCCAGTTCAGCAAATCCTACTCACACTTCAATCCACTGCGTGATTCCGAGCATATCGAGGGCGTGATTGCGCCTTTGGAGACGACCGTGGGCGCGGTAGCGAATTCTCTCTCTCTCTCTCTCTCTCTCTCTCTCTCTCTCTCTCTCTCTCTCTCTCTCTCTCTTCAGTTCGCCCCTCCGACCCGCAAATGAGGCTCGATGCCCGGGAGAAGGTGCAAGCAGGCTGGCGGTGCGTCTCGCCTTAAAAGGACCGAGAACGAGGTAGGAATTACGAAGAAAGCAGCCAACTTAAAAGACCTTGCGATCGACGTCAAGAGGCTGTTGTATTGTTTGTTTTATCTGAAGAAAGGAGTGGCCAGTGAATATGTAGGCTCACACCACCCACCAGTAGCATATAAGAAGATGAAAAGATACCTTGAGTTGAAATCGAGGGCACAACCAGGAATTTTGATAGTAAATACTTAATTTTTAACATACTAAGTTACCTTTTAAAATATTAATAAAAGAATTCTATATAGACAGTGGGCCGCTAAAATTGAATAACGATCAATAAAGCAAAACAGTAGAGAGGAAAAACTTTTTAAAGACAATAGTGAAAGTTAACAACGCAAAAGTTTACAACACATTCATATAAACATGGTTTAGTACTTGGTTGCATATCCTTCGTTGTCAATTACAGTTTTCAGGCGCGTTGAGTAGTTTCCTACGATCTTACTACGGGTAGTTGGGGTTATTTTGTTCCATTCTTCCAAACATATTTTTCAGAAATTAGATAAGTTACGCGGATCTCTTTTCTGTAACATGAGTTTCAATTCCTTCCACGAATTTTCGATGAGATTCAGATCAGGAGATTGATGTGGCCATTCCAAAACATTAATTCTTCCGAAAAGCAGCCGATTCTCAGTTCCTTTGATTTATACTTGGGATCATTTGTCTTGTTGAAATGCCCATCCTGGTTTCAAGTTCAGAGAGCCAACGCCCTGTAACAAATTTCTTTCCCAAATTCCCCTGTACATTTCGCCGTTCATATTTCCTTCGACTACTTCCATTCTTCCAACCCCTGATGAACAAAAAGATCGCCATACATATGATTCCTTCACCTTCGAATTTGTCCGGAGGGATTGTATTTTTTGGCGCGTAAGCAGCACACCTTTTTTTTCTCCAAAGGTTGTGGATTGAATTTCGACCGAAAAGTTCTATTTTCATTTCATTTGATCGAAGGATTTATTCCCAAAACGTTGCTAGTTTATTTAAAATGTTCATTTTCAAACGCCAAGCGAACTTTACAGTTAGTTTTCTTAAGGAGTGGAGTCTCTCTTGGAGTACGAGTGCAATTAGACTCAACTTGGGGTTCTACCACTCTCATCTGCACCTATACCACCTTTACTACACTTTATACTATTAACTATTCTTTATACTTACCACTCCCTTCTCTAAACATGTTTATCTCTCGGCCCCAAGATCTACCAGTGTATCAGTGGTGATATATTTTCCACACATACTCACTTTCTCCATCTTCACAAGGACCTGCAAATTTTATGTGGAAGATGCCCTCGTTGGTTTTCGATACTTAGTTTTAAATAAGACTATATTTACCACTCCATTATTTACACATTTATTCCACTTATTCTATATTTACCATAATTTATATACACCTTCATAGCATTAACTCTATACTTACCACCCTCTTCTATACTGTGCAAAAGATATAAATGTCACATATAATGATGATCCACGAGTCGCATCCAACACCTCCAGAGCATAAATGATTTTTCATTGGGGTTTAAATAGAACAGGAACCAACGAGGAAATCGCCGAGAAAATAAGTTTGTGGAGTGTATAAGTGGAAATGAGAATGAATTGAAGGTGCAAAATACAAGTAGATTAAAGTGAGCGGTAGGGAGAAATGGACACGCATCTATCTTGAATGTGTTCTTTAAAAACTGTGAGAAAGCACTTATGCACTTATCCTTAGCCAACACAGTCACACAATAAAAGAGCAAAAATCAAAAAAAGTGAAATGAATCGAAAATCATAAGACAAGTTCCGAAAATAATCGCGAATTTAAACGTACTAACTAGAAACTCCCTTGAGTCTCCCAAGATATGTCCAAAATATCCCATAAACGTACACTTACGAAACGCCAGCTGAATTTGATTAAGATCTGGTCGCTTGGATGAGAGACAAGGGCGAAATGTCGACACGAAACAATTCCGGACTAAGCTTCCTTCCTTGAGGCACTCCACTTCCGCACCTGCAAAATCAGGCCAACCTAATCCATATAATTACAATTCTATGCCCTTCCCCGAAACAACCAAACCATTCTCAATAGCACAGACGACCCAACAGATTTACAAAAAATAATCATCTCGCCCATTAGTAGCAATAGTGGCAATTACAATATGTCAGAGGAACCAGCTGAACAGCAAGGCTCTTTGTTCGTCCTCGAAAAAATGAGTCGGAGACCAGCGCACGCGCAGAACGGTTCTGCTGGCAAGGCCATCTACTCTTGATGCACAGCTGGAAACTCCTAAGTTTTTCTGTGGGCTATGGATAGAGATTAGCAACATCGCTTTGACTTAGTACCTCCTTAAGGAAGTGATGCTTCGACTTAGACCAATAGCAAGTGTTTAGGTTAATAATGTGAAGCTAATAGGTCTAAATGTGGGCACATCTATGAGCCTTGAATGACCGTGGTGAAGGTCGATGTGGCTGGACAACCTCTTACTTTCTATCTTTTCCTATGTCCGTAAGTGTGAATCTGGGATTTAGGCCGATTCTGTTACTTTGTATGTCTCACACTACCAGTCTTTGGGTAGGTAACAATTATTCGTCCATATGTCTGTCTCTCTTTGTATTTTGTTTCCATATGTGTTTCCACCTGTCATCAACTCCCTATGCAAGAGTTTGTGTGTATATGTGCCTTCAAGTAAGTGCTTTTGACAGTGGGTGTAGCAGTTAAACGTAGGCGTTGCTTTTGGACAGTTGAAAAAAATCCTCCCCTCGAGCAGTTTTTAACACCTACATACATATATTCCAATGCAATTCGAACACATCCCATATGGAGTGTACGTATTTATTCCCCACCAAACTTTTTTTTCAGCCAATTTGAAGTAGAGAACGTAACTCATAATTCGACTTTACATTCAACTCCGCCAAAAAACAATCTTTTAGAGCAATTTCAACTTTACAAAAACAATGCACCTGAACACATTAACAAATAAATCTTAATTTTGAAAGCGTGAATTAATTTTTTTCTAGGATTTGATACAACCAGTTAAAACGGGCTGATCACCAGACACTTAGCATCTCTTTGTACCCTACCACACTTCTTTCTCTTTTCACCACTTGTCTATTTTCAGCTATCTGTCCCCACCCCCTTTCCTTGTCCCCTACCACACTTCTTTCTCTTTTCACCACTTGTCTATTTTCAGCTATCTGTCCCCACCCCCTTTCCTTGTCCCCTACCACACTTCTTTCTCTTTTCACCACTTGTCTATTTTCAGCTATCTGTCCCCACCCCCTTTCCTTGTCCCTTACCCACACCTACACTCTTACATCATTCAAAGTTCATTCAAAGCTCTTTTACGAAGTTGCTAGAGAAGAACTTTTTGTACGAACACATGAAAGTAATGTAGGTTTTTAGTTCGAAGGAATTTAAGTAATTTAATCTGCTGGGTGTAATTAAGGGAGAGGTGAGAATGAGATTGGTACATCTGTGTACATGAAAGATTTGCGGGTGAATGAAGGAAGGAAATGATTATAATGGCCAATTAATGCCAAGGAGATCAGCTAACTATTCTATTCCTAATCTGATCAAGGATATTTGTGTGTATGGTGGAAGAGCGACAAAAGAGGTAGATGATAATAGATAAGGAGATAGAGAGGGGGCGGAGAAAGTGATTGATTGATATATATATATATATATATATATATATATATATATATATATATATATATATATATGAGAGAGAGAGGAGAGAGAGGGAAAGAAGAAAGATAGAGAGGTGTGAGTGGGAGAGAGGGGGGGGGAGAGGGAGGGGTTTTTTTTCGGCCCATCTGGCCACTGCCTTTAAGGGCATAAGTCGCTGTCATTAAAATTCTAGCCTAGTGCTAGGAGGATATTCTAAAATTCGCAAAAAATAAGAGAACAAAAAACAAAACAAAGAACAAACAAAAAATACAAGGAAGCGCGTTTGGTTGTCGGGGAAGGCCCGCCTTCCCCTAGCTGGGGAACATGGGACCTACCACAAAGGGAGTCAAATAAAATGTAGGAGGCCAGCCTCCTCCCAAAAGTTTGATAGTCTTAAGTCTGTGTATACGAACCTGTCCCGAGTACAAGGGACAAGCAGTAACGTGGCAGAAGATCACCCAGACTGGGACATTCAACAAAAAGGTGGCCAAGAGTACTGGAAACAACGCGGTCGCCGCCGTAAGATGCAGGGGGCGGCGCTCCATCAAATGGCGGTGCGTCCCGCGAGTGCCTCCAATTCGAAGACGAGAGAAAGTGACCTGAAGCCGTCGCGGCATTAGGGAGTAGGTCCATCATGGGCAACAATCGCACTCAAGAGAGAGACATATATATATATATATATATATATATATATATATATATATATATATATATATATAGAGAGAGAGAGAGAGAGAGAGAGAGAGAGAGAGAGAGAGAGTAGAGAGAGACAGACAGACAGACAGACAGACAAACAGACAAAAAGAGAGAGAGAAAGAGAGAAGGGGGATAGATAGATAGAGAGTAAAGGAGCAAAAAAGCAAAACACAAACAAGAAAGTCGAACCAGTGTCTGTGTGCGTGTTATTGCATGAGATAAAGACTGTGTACACTATATAGCACACTAAAATACATTTTTCATCCAAAATTTCTAAATTGATTTCCTAAAGGAATATTTTTCCCTTTGCAATTATAGAGCTGTCGAATGAGTGTATCGCAGGTGTAACACACCCGTTCCACCGCACCGGACCTCAGCTTCTTCTTCTTCTTTTTTCTCTCCGAACCTGAGAAAAGCAGAAGTGAAATCCCCAAATGGAAAAAGTTGAAGGTTTGGTCCCGAAAATCATTTTCCATCACTCTCGATCATGCAATATTGATTGTTTCCAACCCAGTCCAAAAGAGGGTTTGTTCACACAGTCCAATAGAGTTGTTTTGTTATGTTGTACCTTGCCATCCTCTTGCCCTTTAAAACCTTCTAATGGTCGTTTTGATATTTGGTATCCTGACATCTTCTTGCCCCTTAACAACTTCTAATGGTCGTTTTGATATTTGGTATCCTGCCATTTTCTTGCCCTTTAAAACCTTCTAATGGTCGTTTTGATATTTGGTATCCTGACATCTTCTTGCCCCTTAACACCTTCTAATGGTCGTTTTGATATTTGGTATCCTGCCATTTTCTTGTCCCTTAACACCTTCTAATGGTCGTTTTGATATTTGGTATCTTGCCATCCTCTTGCCCTTTAAAACCTTCTAATGGTCGTTTTGATATTTGGTATCTTGCCATCCTCTTGCCCTTTAAAACCTTCTAATGGTCGTTTTGACATTTGGTATCCTGACATCTTCTTGCCCCTTAACACCTTCTAATGGTCGTTTTGATATTTGGTATCCTTCCATTTTCTTGCCCCTTAACACCTTCTAATGGTCGTTTTGATATTTGGTATCCATCCATTTTCTTGCCCCTTAACACCTTCTAATGGTCGTTTTGATATTTGGTATCCTGCCATTTTCTTGCCCCTTAACACCTTCTAATGGTCGTTTTGATATTTGGTATCCTGCCATTTTCTTGCCCCTTAACACCTTCTAATGGTCGTTTTGATATTTGGTATCCTGCCATTTTCTTGCCCCTTAACACCTTCTAATGGTCGTTTTGATATTTGGTATCCTGCCATTTTCTTGCCCCTTAACACCTTCTAATGGTCGTTTTGATATTTGGTATCCTGCCATTTTCTTGCCCCTTAACACCTTCTAATGGTCGTTTTGATATTTGGTATCCTGCCATTTTCTTGCCCCTTAACACCTTCTAATGGTCGTTTTGATATTTGGTATCCTGCCATTTTCTTGCCCCTTAACACCTTCTAATGGTCGTTTTGATATTTGGTATCTTGCCATCCTCTTGCCCTTAATGTGAGTCTCAATACGAGTATATTATTATTATTGGATCACTTTCCATTTCCTCTTTAGTCTGCACTTTACCTCACTTTCCTTAACAGGGATTCGCTCTAGTTAATAGCTATTCCAACGTTTTTTTTTTCTTCTATACCTTAGTCAAAATTTAAATTAATAATTGATAACAATTGTGGTTACTTTAATGGGGATTTGTTGTTTTTCTTCTTGTTTTCAAGTACAGAAGTATGACCAAACAGCTTGTGGTCCAAGTTTCTTTTCTTGAAGCACAACCCTCTTCCGCCTGTACCCCTTCCGATGCAGCTTTGATTTTGAAGATTCAACATCTATTTCCATCTCCCTACTTTGGGGTTTAGGCAAAATTCTATTTTATTTCCCATATTCTATGGGGGTTTATATCAGGGGAAATATTTGAGCAAGAGAATGTTCGATACTATTTCGCTCTTTTCATACTTTCTTCTTCGTGGTACTGAGCCTACAGGTCAGAGTCGGGCCGATCCAATCTAAGCAATTTAAGTATCATATCGTTTGTCAGTCAATAAATAATAGTCGTGAAAAATTATCAACCTTGACTAGGATTCGAACCAGCGACCTCACGCATGAAAAGCAAGAGCGTTACCACTAAGGCACGATGGATAAAAAATTATAAAACCCGAATTTTATTAATAATTCCAAGGCAAACCTAATTTACTTGTTTGTATAGAGCGGATATTTAGAACGTAGGTAGAATAAATTCCAGTTTTAAAGTGAATGTCTAGTCAGAATAAAGCTTAACCTACTCATACCTCCATTTTTTATTATTACTTTTTATTATTTGACACACTTTAAATTTAAAAATTAAAAAAAAATAATCAATATGGGAATTTTGAAAGAACAAATATGTAAAAATTAAGTGTCCTATAAATAGGACATCTTGCAGATGTGCTAAATTATACAGAAAACGTTAAGCAAACTTAATTTAAACAATAAATGAATATTAGAGATTAGAATGACTAAATATTGATACATGATTATTTAATCTTAAAGTTGGCTATATTTTTACTTCTTGCTTCTTTCTACATGTTAAAACCAAACCAAAAATCAAGGGAACGTTTTACTAAAAAAAAAAAATTGAATTCCGAGCACTTTCTATTCAGAAGTTCTCTGTTAAGAGTATTATCGGATAAGAGGAAAAATGTTGAAATCACCTTTTAATTCATTATATATATACATAAAAAAATAATTGTTCAACTGTTATATGTCAAGTGTCAAGACAAGCTAAAATCTACAGGAAATTTAAATTATAAAAAAGTGCAATCTAATTTGTAGTCATCTTGCGTTGCATAAATATGCGGCAGTTATCATAGCAATATCATGAGATCCAAGTTGTATGTACTTAAAAGAAACATATGTAGGTATTTATCTTTTTTTGTAACAATTTAAAAAAAAATAATTCATATCTCTTGACACAAGTTCATTTAGAGAAAGAAAGTGGATTTCACACGAGAGAGAGAGAGAGAAGTGATGTGATGCTACAAAAGCTAAAACACGAACATAAAACATAAAAAATGAGTCTGCAAAGGGCTAATTAATAGCCTATACAAGGCAGCCCCTGCTCCCATGCCAAAATTCAGTCCCACCTAGCATCCTCATCCATAAATCTATCCAATCTATTCTTAAAACTCGGCAGGGAGGACGATTCTATCACATGACTAGTGAGCCTATTTCATTCATCAAACACTCGATTTGTAAACCAATTTCTACCAATCTCTTTCCTAAACCTAAACTTGTCCAGCTTAAACCCATTGCTACGTGTCCTATCCTGCTCATTAAAAATAAGAACCTTACCTATGTCTCCCCTTTTATAACCTTTTAACCACTTGAAGGCTTCACTCAAGTCCCCCTCGAACTCTTCTCCTTTCTAACGTACGGAGACTTAGTCTCTTAAGCCTCTTACCATAAGGTTAGCTCCTGAACCATAAAACATCTTAGTCATCCTTGTTTGCAAAGAGTAGAGAAAACCAATATCAATCCTATAATATGGTGACCAAAATTGCACAACATAGTCAAGATGAGGCCTAACCAATGACATGTAGTCTCAGAATGACATCAGCACTTCTATTTATTACGCTTCTCTCAATAAACCCTAATCCTATTAAGCACTGCTTTCTAGGCTGGAGGTCAGAACTTACAAGGATACCAAAGTCTCTAATTTGGACATTTTTTTTTGTATAAATTAAGAAAAAAAGGATAATGATTATAAAGAAAGCAGAGGTAAATTTCTTTAAGCCTAAATACTGCCCCGAAATACCTATTATAATAGTACGAACAACTCCGTACATAGGCTTAAAGGTAATTAAAAGTACAATGAAGCTCCTGAAGAAGCACACGTTGAAATGTATTAAGTTCGTACGCAAAACACGAACTCGAAAATGCAGGCATGTTTGTAAGTTATAACACAAACTTGAACGTGCATCAAGTTTGTAAGTAATAATACATTGTTCGTACATAAGAACACGCTGAAAATAACAAGCTCGTACATGATCGCACCTTATTCAAAAGCACTAACAAATGCACACAGAGGTAATAAAATTCTGTACCTAAGAACAGATGTATGCAAAATACGGACGATAATATTTGGGGAGTATGTGAGAACGGAATCACAATATCATACATCATCTTAATACATTCATACATAAACACACAAACACATAAAAAATAAATACAGATTTCATCATATTGTAGCTCGTAGAGTATCAACTGCTGTTGGATGAGATGAAGCCATTCGATAATACTGAAAAGACTCTTAGGAATTAAGGACTTTGGCAATGAAAAATAGGAATAATTTTCCCAATAATTACGAGTTTTAAAAAATAGGCCGTTATTTAAACTATCTTCTTCAACAATTAATTGGGTCAATTTTGTATATTTTAGTATTGTTCTTTTATGAATTTGACCTAGAAGATGACGTCCCTTACATGCCCCAACCTTTGGGGTTGAAGGTCAATGAAATTTAATTATTCTAGACATTCATTTTTTTTTCATTTTTCTTATCCATATTCTTTAAATGCGCGTTTTCTTTATTACATGCCTATTCATGAACTTATTGGGCTACATGTACACCTTTAAAACGCACTTTCTATCTTTCTTTGATGTGTATTTTTCATGCACAGCTTCAACTCCTATTTTCCTCCAAATACACACTCCTTCTCACTTATTTCACTTTACTAAATACCTCTCACACACATGCAAACAATAGCTTTTTAAATCTACACATCCCACATACAACTTCACCAATTTGTTTCTTGCTTCTCTCTCACTCATACATATAATGCACACACAGTCAGACCACTTCACTATCGACCTTACACACCCACATAGACAATTAGTTTCCCCGCCGAACATTAAGCTCATAAACGCACCCGCAGGACAGATGGACACACCATACAACACTTCTTTCTTAATCTTTCACGCATACAATCTGTTTACCTGTGGATCATCAAAAAAGAACATCAAGAAGACAGATGGACTTGTAAAGAGACAGTTTCTATATCAAACCTTTATATATATAGATATAACATCAACGAACACATACACGACAGATGGATGAACCTACAATTCAAGTCTTTTGAAATCACGACCCATTTCGCTTTCGCTCTTCGGAGCAGCCAAGTAATAATCTTGGAGTGACGGATCTGTGTCCTTCGCTGCCATGATCCCAACAACATATTTCAGACGGAATTTCGGAGCCACTCAATTTAAAGCTCTGGACTCATTTCAAGGTAGAATTTTCTCTCTGTTCTCTTTCACTTTGCGTGGACAATAAATCAAGATATTGCCCAAAAAGCCAGGCCGCTTAAATGCCCAGCTGTGTTTCAAGTTTATGTTCAGTGGGTCGTTTCGACGAACTGCCTTCCCTAAAGAGGGGGAGGGGGGCGTAAGCATGGATTGTCGAGCTAAATGTCAACCATGCTGCCTCTGAGTGGTCAAGCAGGTGTGGAGAGAAAGATGTTTGATGTTACAAAAGGATGTAGAAACACATGTGATATTAAAAAAAAGAGAGTAGAATATAGAAATAGAAACAGATGTTACCAAAGTAATAGGATATACAAAAGGAATTTTAAAGATTCCTTATATGATGTTTAGGGTACAATGATGTTTTGCAAACATTATATTCTGTAATGCACCAACACCCCCGCTGCCTCTTTATCTCTTTCTCACCCGAATCCGATAAGCTGACATCAGTCTCGCTTTCGATTTGCGTTCAAAGAGATACAATCTAGCAATTACAATAAAACCACAATAAACACGTGATTTATTCCACCTTCTTTTGTGCGGGGGTGGACTCCAATACACGCTAATCCTTGGCATAAACCTTAACAATCAAAGATGGAATTTCCTCTCAGGTTTGATAAAATCCATAATTCATTCAATCATACTTTTGACTACCTCTGAGGTGTTTCTCTTCCGGGCAACTATTTGTCGCAAGTTAGCAAAATTACCAAGGATAGGAGGAATAGATCTTAAAACCCCCTTTCTTCCATAACATTCCAAGCCAGAAGCTAAGGGATGATTCCTCGTAAGATAATAAGGCTGTCTCTGTTGCTTTCTTTGATGCGAGATCGTAATATGTCCGATGGAAGGGAATGAAGATCTGAAACCTTGGTGTGTCAAACTGTTTTACTGCTGCTTCAATAATAACGTTAAGGTAATTATTATTATTATTATGGGGAAGTGGTGAGTATGTGAGTGTGAGATATACTGGGGTACTATAATAGTGGGGTTTGGGAATAGTGGTGAAAATAAGGAAGTCTTAGGGTTGCAAGATTTGCAAAGGTGCCTGGAGATCAGGCTAATCTCTTTCATTGTTTATTTTGTTTGTTTTAATCTTATATATGGGCGAGAGGTGGCTAGCATAAAATATCGGAGTTAATTGGTTGCCGTAGTAACATTGCGGAATTAATTGCGATTAATTAGAGTTGAGCGGTTGTTATGGCAACATTCTGAATCAGCGGCGTGGACAGATATATGAACAGAAATGAATACAGAGCAATATTATATCTCGTTTCACCTCTGCCTCGCAGAGCGCGTATTGGATTTGTGCCCGCGGGTGCTCATGTTGGTCAACAGCGGAAGGCTCATGGTTGTACGCCTGAGTACCAATGCTAAAAAATGCTTTGTGTGGTGCGTAGTTACAAGGTTCTTTTATTGGCTTTATTGCTGTAATGGTGGAGGATTTGACTCACTTTTAGAACCGGGTTTGAGTAATCGGTTAGCCGTGTGCCTCCACCACACAATTCTGAACACCATGGGTCACCATGGGTCACCATCTGTCAAATATAAAAGTGGTTTTGTCGTCATGGAGCCCAAAATTATTATCAATTGTTATTATGAAATTATAATACTTTATTACTATCCAACACCAAAGCAGACAAATGTAGACATATAAAGTATACACAAGTTTCAAAAATGCCTTCGTCATAGAATGGGGAAATTTCAGGAGAGTTACGCCCCCATCCTATACCCAGTACCTGAAGACTCCTTTTTTCTGTTACTCTGATGATGTATTTTTTTGCCTATTCTCACTTTCCCGACGTCATCCTTCTCTTTGCATGACGTTTCAAAATTATGCCCATCTTGGTTTTCTCTATTTTTATTTACCCATATATATATATATATATATATATATATATATATATATATATATATATATATATATATATATATATATATATATTATATATATATATATATATATATATATATATATATATATATATATATATATATATATATATATATATATGTACTGATTTTGTTAATATTTTTATATATTCCTTTATAATGAAGTGAATAAAGTTCTAAAGTAGTCATAAATAGCTTTTCATAATTACTGTGGGATTTGTTTATATATATATATATATATATATATATATATATATATATATATATATATATATATATATATATATATATATATATATATCATCACTAACTCTATAATTTAAGAAGGGGATTTTTTTGAGTATTTGAATAATAATTTCATCTTAGTTTGGTTATGACTTGTTTTTTTATCAAAGTTATTTCTAATAATTCTTTTATAATATAAAAAAAATCGGGGAAGTTAAAAAATAAATATAAGTATCGAAATTTTGTGATTTTTTTTAAAACCCAAAGAATTACAAATGGTGAATTAAGAAAATTTATTTTTTATATCTTCTTCCTCTATAATTCTATATTTTAGCAATGCGATATTATTTTTTTTTATAATTTCAAAGTTCATAAAATTTATAAAAATTTAACCATAACTGCTTTTTTTAGATTTTAAATTTTAATCTTAGTAGCGAAGCGCAAGCTCGTGCGAAGCCATTGCCTGGTATATTATAATCGATTTTGCCCAAATAATTTAGCAACTCTGCTCCTGACACTAATCTTACTCTCGGAGCCTTTTGTAAGAGGTCACTTCAATATCCTTTTTTTTAGATAAATCGAAAACCAACGAGTTCAGATCCTGAAGAAAGTCTGTGAAGAGAAATATGTCAAGAAAGTACTGAAGATAGAGGAAATGAGAAAGTATCGAAGAGATTTAGCCACAGATCCTTTTACATGTATTGATGCCAGGAGACCGCGCAATTCTCCAGATTTTAGCTGCATCCTAGTCAGCCATGCTCCACACATCATTTACGTTGCTCCAAAGAAGTCAAATGTACATGTGTAAAGTACATACACACGGGAGAAGTTTGAACAGAGACAATGAACTCTGCGTGGAAAAATCTGTGGTTTGGCCATTTTAGATAAATCGAAAACCAACGAGTTCAGATCCTGAAGAAAGTCTGTGAAGAGAAATATGTCAAGAAAGTACTGAAGATAGAGGAAATGAGAAAGTATCGAAGAGATTTAGCCACAGATCCTTTTACATGTATTGATGCCAGGAGACCGCGCAATTCTCCAGATTTTAGCTGCATCCTAGTCAGCCATGCTCCACACATCATTTACGTTGCTCCAAAGAAGTCAAATGTACATGTGTAAAGTACATACACACGGGAGAAGTTTGAACAGAGACAATGAACTCTGCGTGGAAAAATCTGTGGTTTGGCTGTGTGGTAAGTAGGTATTTGGAATGTTTTCAACCCCAGGTTGTGGTAGAGAGAATTGTTTCTTCAAGTGAATCAAAATGGTTCTCGGTGGACAGTGGTGATGTGGAGGAATTCTTAGAATGCCACACGAGGTAATACATATACTCAAAGATCTTCATAAGGAACGAACAGAGGATTTGGCAATGGAAATTTCTTCCTTAGAAGATGAGAGAGAGGTTTTCAAGACCGGAATTTGCACTGATGATCTCAGAAGAATGTTTTCCATTTGATCCTAGTTTGTGGGTTTAGGGGGGACGGGGTAGTGACCTCGTGATTTTGCTATGATGACAGAGAACACTAACTCATTTTTATCAAAATGTGATGGGCACTTAAGAAAAATATGAACAGTAGGGAGATACAGGCAACAAATAGAAGGCTCTTTCATAAAACCAGCACAAATCAAGGAGCAACAGACCACAATGGAGAAGTTTGTTTCTATAAACAGTATAAAATAGAATAAAACAGCATTGAACACACTTTAATAAAACCAACATAAATCAGGGAAGCGAAAACAACATTTGATAGATTCTTTACTAAAACCAACATAAATATATCCAGAATTTAAACTTCCTGTTTCCATGGAAAGTGAATCGCCTTCCAAATAATGATCTCTCTCCTCCAGCCATTTCAGTTCTGCAACTTCAATTTGCGTCAAAACGCAAAGTATAGTTCTGGATTCACAGTGCTCTTATTAATTTGCTTCTTTTTTCAGGACTTACTGTATTACTATGTATATTTTTATTATCAATTACATTTTAGTAGAAAATCTTTTGTTGGGGGGGGGGGGTAACTTTTGGGGGCATAGGAACAATTGTCTTAATTTAATGTATTTTAATGAAAAATACTACTTTATGACGAATTATTTTTGACTTTTGATCTACTCTTTCTAAAACTCCGAAAACTAAGATTCCCCCGTCTATTTATATATACAGTAGCGGCCATAATGATTCGGACACTCAGGTTTCCATCACAAAACCTACAGTAGCTTCAAACTAAATAATGGTAAGTAATGCATGATAAATAAAACAATATAAAATAAGCATGGCTATAAGTTGTACATGTACATTGAACACGTTAGATAGAATGAAACTGCAGGTTACGTGTAAAAGAACATTTTTATTCAAAAAATAAGGTGGTGAAAATGATCCAGGCAGCGTAACTCTATTATTTCAATCTTTGAGACAACTAACTAATTTAGGGTAGTAACTTACATTAATTCCTAGCACTTTCAGTCATTATCTTGTCAGGTTCTGAGCACAAAACATGCCTAGGGAACTCACGACATCTGCCTATCCAGGAGCTAATTGTTACATCAACAGGATCATCTCTTCATCAGGGTCATAGCTAAAAAGGTTAAACGACCCCAAAGTTTAGTACATACCATTATATCACGTACTGATACCACATGCTCATGTATCAGTAGGAAAAACCTCGAAGAAAGATGACCAAGCCATCGTCCGTATCTCAAAAAAGACCGATACAAGAGAGCAGCCAGGATATTCCGAGGAGTAAATGAAACTATGGGCATTAGTGTCTCCAAGAAGACAGTATCACGCCTCCTGCCGGAAAGATCTTGAAAATCTCGCACACCAGCAGTTTAGTCATTGATCATCCTCCAAAACAAGAAAGTTAGATTATCTTTCGTGACTAAACACGTTCTATGGATATAAAACAAATGGTCCAAAGTACACTTCAGCGATGAATCGATGTACAATTTGTTCGGTTCAGATGGCAGGAGGTTCGTCCGTTGAAGACCAGGCGCAAGATCATCCGTGAACGTGAGGAACAACGTCAAGTTTGGTGGAGGAAGCGTTCGTCGAACGGTACTGGCCCACTTGTCCTCTTGCAGGGCAAATTAGAAGCTTGAGTGTATAAAGAACTTCTGCAAACCCATATTATACCCCATATGAGATCCATTTCTTCCCAACTTGTCATTTTTTATGCAAGATAATTCACCTTACCACACCGCAAAGTTGGTGAAGAATCTCCTAGATCAGGAGGAAGTAAGTGTCATGGACTGGCTTGCTCAGAGCCCGGACCTCAGCCTGATTGAGAATGTGAAGAAAACGCTAAGAGAGAGAGAAGCAAGGAGAGAAACCAAAGCACCATCGAAGAACTTTAGGAAATATTACAAGAGGAATGGAGAAAAATAACACCAGAAGAAGGCCTTCGCTAGTGTACTCCTGTGCCAGAAGATGTAAGTAGGTAATTGATATTAAAGGTCTACATACGAACGAGTAATATATTGCAACAACCGAAAATTATTTGTTGATTAATTTATATCATTATACTTTCTCATCTAGGTCTGGTGTTATTTGATCGGATCATTTTGACCACCATATTTTTTTTAAGAAAAATGTTCTTTTACACGTAACTTGCAGTTTGATCCATTCTAACATGTACAATGTACATGTACAACTTATAGCCATGCTTAGTTTATATTTTTTTTATTTATCATGCATTGCTTACCATTATTTGGTTTGAAGTTATTCTAGGTTTTGTGATGGAAACCTGTGTCCGAATCATTATGACCTCTTTTGTAAATTTAAAACATTGTAAACATACATATGCCCACATACGGGTACATAAATGCTCACATACTAACATACGTCAACACATACATGCATACCCTTCGTAAAACAGACAAGGAACTTTGACCTACCTCAAAACTGCTGTGCTTCGATCCTGACCGCCTGACAGTTGGTGCGGTCAGAGTACCCTCTTCAAAGGCACTTCCAGGCACGGGATCTGAAAGTCATTTCACAATTATTATTATTATTATTAAAGTAGAAATAAAGCATTTTGATATCAAAACTTCAGGGACAAAATTATTATTATTAAAGGTTCTAATCAACTTTATCTGACGTTCACATTTCCTTGTTCGGACCCCCCCATCCTGGTATAAAGAAAGGGCAATACGATCGCTGGGCTGGTATCAAATCACAAATACAACCCGGTCACCTCCAGCCTCCTAAAAGAGAACTCTTCCCTGGTGCCTTAGGCCTTAACAGCGATTATCATTCTTACCTCCATGTTGATTTCATTCTTCATTAGAGGGGGGGGATCTCATCCAGGATTATATGGATGGATGATGCAATTGGTAATAACAAAACCCATTAAACTCACCCTAAACCCATTCTCTAAACAACTCAAATTTGCCAAAAAATTTAACTCAGTGGACAACTTGGATGCTTAGACGTGGCAATGGAGTAAAATAGAGTTCCGAACGGGCGTCCTCGCTCCTAACCATCCTGAGAAATAACGAAGATTTATACCCATTGGAAATTGATTGCAAGCGTTTTTCATTTCATCGATGCAGAGATGTTGGTTTAATCGTTGTTCATTGCAAACTTTCATCAGGAAACAGTGGCGGATCCAGGATGAAAATTGGGGGGGGGGATAACCTGAATTCGTCTTTCTTAGTCTTTGAAAGGGCCATTGATGATTAATAATGGTTATTTTATGAAGTAGAATTTATTGTACTTTTTGGACATCAGCTAAGGTACGAGGGGCGGTCAATAAGTTTTGCGAATTGGTAGGGAAAAACAAAGAAAGGGGGATGGCTGTTTGTGGAGGTGTTAGGAGAAGTTATGATAGGTCAGGACCTGCAGCCGCACGCTCCTTCCTCGTCTATTTAACAAGCAGCAGCTGATCGCAGATTGTCAGTCAGAAATCTTTCAACAATAGAGAAGGTGGAGCACCGCGCAGTGATCAAATTTTTGACCGAGGAAGGCAAGAATGCAAAAGAGATCCTAGAACGCATGGTTGCAGTGTACACCGACACCGCCCCTTCCTATGTAACCATTGCTCGCTGGAATAGGGAGTTCCACCATGGTCGTGAGTCCCTTGAAGATGACCCACGTCCAGGACGCCCGCCAGACGTGACCAACGAGCACAATATGGCCCGTGTGGAGAGGATGATCCTCAAAAATCGACGGATGAAGGTCGAAGAAATCGAGCGAGAACTTGGAATATCACATGGAAGTGTTATCAACATCATCCACGACAATTTGGCCATGACCAAGGTCTCTGCCTGTTGGGTCCCTAGAAGCCTCACGACCCATGATCGACTTCAACGTCGTCAAAGTCCACAAGGCCAGAGTTGCACAAGCTGCCCTGCGCGAGTGCGGATTCGAGGAGTTCAACCATCTCCCCTACAGTCCAGATCTGGCCTCTAGCGACTACTTTTTATTCCGCCAGCTCAAGGCTGCACTGCGTGGACGCCGGTTTGGGGACGATGAAGATGTCCAGCTCGCCGTCCCAGGAGTAGATTGAACAGCTGTCGGGAGATTTCTGGTTGTCGGGAATTCGAAGCTTCAGGGACAAGTGGCGCAAGTGCATTGAAGTCGAGGGTAGTTATATTAAAAAATAATAAGACACTTTTCCTCATATCTCGTTTCCTTATATCCGAATTGCCAAACTTATTGACCGCTCCTCGTATAATACTGAATTTAATAATTAATTTCTGAGATTTACCTGTTTTAGACATGTATCACTTAAGATACATTTTATCGCAACAGTTTAAAAAGCTTTATATATATATATATATATATATATATATATATATATATATATATATATATATATATATATATATATATATATATATATATATGTATATATATTATATATTATTACATACCTCATTTTGAATAGCAGAATACAAGTATGCCTTAAAAATAAATATAGAAATAAACGTGTCTGAAAGTTGGAGGACTACAGCCCCCACCCCCTTGGGAATAATGTACAGGGAATAATGTACAGAGGTCCTGGTGCACGTCTCCATTTTTTTTTAATTAAAAGAGAAAACTAGCAAGGGCATCTCCCGCAGAAAGTTTGTAAAGAGAGATCTGTAATAGAAGTGGTGACAATAGAAGTAAAAAGTGCAAAGAACCATAGGGCTTCCTTCGGAGGATGGGTGCGTAGGGACGCCCAATCCAGCAGATGTAAGCTGCAGCATGATGTCGCATGTTACAACTGACGAATTCTTGCGGGGATGGGCGTCTTCAAGTCGAAAGGAATAACCTAAGATTCTGGATGATTTAAAGTGTGAATGGTTATTGGTGTATGGTAGTTAGGGAGGGGGGCAAAGATAAAGGTGAAATATAAATAGATAGAGATTGCCCGGGGGGGGGGAGCATATTTCATGTCCTGTTTTGATATTTTGTCCTTTTTTTCTTTATTTTATTTTCTTTGTAGCATTCAAGCTTTTCTTAAGTTGCTTTCAACAATGCTTTTTGCCTTTTACTCTACTTTTTCTTTAATCTCTCTCTCTCACACACTCATATTTCCAAAGTTCTTGTGTAACTTTGATAGAGCCTGTTAATAATATAGCTCTTGATGATCCTTTTTTCCTCTTTCTTTTCTTAAAATTTTCTAAGTGTAGTAGGTCTTCGTTGACGTAGGTTCTACCGCGAGGGAACATTGGTTTTATTATCGCCTAGTTCTTTTTTACCTTGGGTATTCTTAAGTCGTCGTTTGGAGTTAGTAATATTTCTCTCACTACGTCTTCCTTGCTTGCCTCTGGACCACGGTATTGACCATTTCCAGGCTGCTTCTCCGATTGAGCTCTACCTGTTACGCGGTCGCATCTGCAGTCTCCGCACATGCACAGAGTTGCTTTGATTTGTACTCTTTGCATCTGTCACTATCTGCATCATGACTGCTGGGTACGTTAATGTGGATCTAATATACAAGGGGTATATTTTTAGCTGTTGTATTGAGGCAAAGTCCCCGGAGCTGGCAGGTCTGGGCCAGTCTCATCGCTGCGAGATTCATTCTGCTGGTGACGTGCTTTTTGTATCCGCTGATCGTGATGTGCAGCCCAAGGACTTGGTGCCTGTCTATGTAGCCATATCTCTCCCCGTCCGCGACCACGTATGAGAGATTTCGATGGTTTATGGGGATCACCTTGATTTTTTTTTAGTTGATCTTGATCTTCGACTTTATTTCAAAGCAGTTAACGTTTGCGACTTTTGCCGCTGTTTCCCCGGCCTGTACCTTCTCATTCCTACAGGAGCTTCAAACGATTTGGGTAATGTCATCTGCGAATTGCAGATACATGAAATCATCCTTTACCGGTGAAGGCAGATCTATGGCAAAGATCTGATAAAGGAAATTTATGAGGCAGCTTCCCTATGGGACTCAGCTTCAAGGGCAATTTTTTACCTCCATGACTCCCAACCATAAGTTTCAAATACTGGATTTTGCAATAAATATTTGCTAAAACTGGTAAAGGAGGCAATGGGATAGTTAAATTGATAAAAGAAGTAAACGATTGTGATTAATAATAAAAACCAAGGAATGTGAAACTATTAAAGGGGACTAAGGAATTGGAAAATAATAAAGAAGGAAAATATTTAGGAAACTAATGAAGTAAGCAAAGGTAATTAAAGACTGTTAAAATAGGCAATGTGTTAGGCATGCAAATGAATGGAAAACTGTACTTTTGTGGCTATGGGAAATTGTATAGGGGGCAAATGAATGTAAAATTGTTAGAAGAGGAGAATGTGTGTGAATTTGCTATAAGAGGCAAATGAATGTGACTGTTAAACAAGGCAGATATTTGTGAAAACTGATGAGAAGAGGCGGGGAATTATAACTAGTAAAAGAGGCTACCGCATGGAAAATGGACAAAAAAGGCAAAGGAATGGGAAACTGATGCAGGAGGCAAAGATTTTGGCGGGTATATAGTCGGGTGGGACTAGGAAATCAAGAGGAAGAAGGATTGTTGTTAAAGGAGGTTCTAGAGACGATGGCGTGGGGAAGGCCGTTAACCTCCAGAACAATGAAAGTATTCAGAAACATAGATGCTTATGAATTTGAACAATGGGTCCTGATCCACAACATGAGCTCTGTGGGCAATTATTCCATGAACTTGTTTATGGTGACGAAGATCCGTTTTTACTGAAAATAAAAGCCCCACGATGTATACAAACTTTTACCCGATAAATAAACGCATATATCTTTTCAATTATGACGTTTGTGGCTATGGATAATTGGACAATTTATTTAATATATAAAGAAATGCGCCTAGTACGCTCCTCCTTTCAATATTCGGTTCGTGGGAGGAAGTTCTCATCTGCGGAGCAAATTCACGCTTTTCTCAATATCTGGATTACCATTAAACAATGGATATTATTTGCAGATGGCATCAGGTAATTGCCAACAAGATGGATTTATTTGTTTTTAGTTCTTCCAATATGGCAAATTGAGAGATGTATTTGTGAGTTTATGTGCCATAGTATGTGTTAATGCAGGTGTGATTCGTACTCTTGGTGTGGGGCATATGTATGTGAAATTTTTTCGCACAATACTCTCCAAAACTAGAGAACAAATATCAGATACTACATATTCTTTAAAATACCTATTTAATTTACGTGATAGTTGCATAGAGCAGCGGATAAAAGATAATATACGAGGAAAGGATGCGTCCAAAAGTAGAGAACGATAAAATAACTGGCAGATTGGCGTCCTTTGAAAAAAAATACTATCAATTCATAAACTTGTTTTGTCATAGGATAACATAAAATTATGGACTGCACTTTAGCAGAGTTTGACAGTCTCCGCAATGGCTCCAATTGAAAGACCATCTCGATGCCGCAGCTTTACGATAAGTTTGCGGACAGAGAGAGGCGTGACCGATGTCTTGGTCATGTGACCTGGACTACAGTTGGCAAGGGAATGACCTATCGTACACGAGATTGAACTGAAGTTAGCTCGTATGCAAACAATGCCGATCTCTACAAGAAACCTAAGCGTTCGGGTCATTTTGGACACTTCAATATTTCTAGTATTTTGCTTATCTGCTGATAACTTTCGTTTTATTCATTCAAATTTGCATAACATTTACCATACGTTACTTTCTACCTGTACGTTATAGTAGACCTAACCTAACCTACCATACGTAGTTTCTACCTGTACGTTATAATAGACCAATTTTGGAAATCTTAGATTTTCTCTGTCAAAAGCTCGGGAAGATGTTGGGTTAGAAATACAGACATTCTGATCCTTTTGATCGCTACTTCATATGAGAGTTGGTCTCGATACCACTGGTCTGCTCTTCTAAGCGACCAAAGGAACGGCCTCGGAAGGAAAAGTCCCGCTCTAGGTCTATAATAATTTGTATATACGGAGTATGTATTTGAGTATGTTGGGGAAAAGCGAGTCATGCAAAAAAAATCTGAGCGCATGTGTGATTTGTGCATTTATTTTTATGAGCACATTTCCATTTTTTAAAGTTGCGTGTTCATGATTAATGGTTATGCATTTGTTAGTTCGTTCGTATGAACCTAAGCATTTATGTATGTAACTTGTAAGAACCTCACATTAATCGAGTGAGACTAAGGATATTTTATATTCTTGCAGGAATTTACATGTGTGTACGAATATGTAAGTGGGCAGTATGACAGAGAGAGGAGTATTATAAAAAAAATAATCTTAAAGCTATCTCCCTTCTCTCTCATAAAGAAGGGCAGAAATCTCAATTTTGATCCCAACCCCCCCAAAAATAAAACCGAACTACATTACCCGCATCACAAAGGGAACGTGGAGGTGTGACGTTAATCATAGATAATCCCGGAGTTATGGAACCTCATAACTTATAAATAAATCAAGAACAATATCATCTACGGCGTCAAAATGTTATTTCCAAGACGGGAGGGGGGGGGGGAGAGTAGAACAAAGCAAGGAAACGCAGTGAAGGAAAACAATCTCCAAGGAGAAACAATTCTCAAAAGCAATCGTTAGCGGAAAATCCTCGTCTCCGTTTAGTTCCTTGTCTGGGGATAATGAATAAGGAAGGGGGGTCGGGGAAGCAAGGGGGAAAGAACGACCTTTCGCTATTACTCTGGGAAAAAGTTCAGGAAATATAACAAATATTTACATAAAAGGAATTTTCTCTTTTTAGGCGACAAAACGGGGGATTTATAGATATGTAAACATTTTGGACAGGGAAGTCAGATCCATTCTTTGGGAATGCAGATACCCTAATTTTTGGAGAATTAAAAATAATACAGAATTATATTATTTAGGACCATCATAGACCTTAGAATTTCTCGAAGTCATCCTGAGATTTTACTTGTATTTTATAGGAGTTTCACCAGTCCTCTGCCATCAAGTGCATAAGCCGCTAAAGTTAAACTTTAGCCTAATCTTAAAAGCTATTTGAGCATTTTTAAACTTAAAAAAAACAACAGATAATCCACGCAAAAACGACTAGAAGGAAAACTAAAAGCATGAACCTGTGAAAGAGGGAGGGCCGCTCGCTCAGGGGCTGGAATATACAGCCAAATAGGACAAACACACAAAACGATATATATACAATGGACGAGGCTGCCTCCTCCCTAAATCTCCGCGAGTCTTCTTAAGATAGAATAAATGGAAAGCTCCAGCAAAAGCGAACTATACTACGAGACGAATCAGCTCTCTTACATTTAGAGTGTTCTGAAACGCATGGTGTTAACTCCAATGTTAAGACAGAAATTGCTGTTACGGATTTATTACCGTGGCCAGTCCGGATCTGGCAAGCCATTGGCACCCGCTTAACCCCTGAGTTCTCTGGTACACACCTAGACATCGAGGTCGACCGACAAATAAGACCATTTAAAAGCAGTAAGATACAGTCTGACGGCGACGTGACTCCAACATACACATGACAAAATCGACAAAACACACAAAAAACGACTAGTGTAATGCTCAAGTTTCTTTAGTAGAAATTCAAACTTTGCAAAAATTCAAATGAAACTAAAAATAAACTTTTTCGAAAACCCACAGAGGGAATAAAAAACCCGCCTCAAATAAAGGCTTGAATGCCATTAAAGACAACTAAGATCTAAAGAATTAAGAATTAAATTAACAAGATTAATTTAATTGAATAAACTATAAATTTTATAGTTTATTAAATAAAAACAAAAAACAAACAAAATACATCAAAAAAACAAACAAACAGAGAAACCCTTTCACCGGGGACCTATTTATTCTGTCTCCCACGCATCCTCTATTCTTTAAACTCAGCCTATTTCACCATTTCCTCTCTTACTATATTTCTCTCTAAATCTCCCTAAATCTCACCACTTTTTATGTCCAAGGTCCAAGGTATCGTGGCCAGTCCACCAAAATATTGATTTCATGTTAGGTCTAGGACTAGAGATACACACTTAATTGCGTCTATGCCTAAGATTCATGTAAGTGTAATGAAATGGATCTCAAATACGACTTTATAAGACAGGAAATAATTAGAAAAATCATACTTCCGCAGACTATTGCCTGCTAGCGGTTAACTGAGTACAGTGGTAAGAAAGCGCGAACGGCATACGGATTTTTTTTCGTCAAAATTTAAAGTCAAAAACAATGAAAGTGCCCCCCGCAATAAGTTTGTAAGGAGATATCTGTAAAAAGTGAAGAAAGATCAAGTGAAATATGTTGCAAAATAGTTTTTCTTTTATTTTCGCTAGTCTTTTGGATCGTTCTGTGAAGGTTCTTCCCATCTGTAATATTTCCATTTGGAAAATACTCGGGATCTTATATGTTTGGTATTCATTCTCCGATATTTTTAGTAACTTTTTACCATTAATCCCGTTTCTTACGCTGATTCCAAATTGGTATTTGTTATTTTGGAGTAATTATTAGTTTTTATAGAGATCGGAGAATGTGCACCAAAGCCAAAAGATCCAAAAATCGCTTCTAGAATAATGTTTCAAGTTGATTGCAAATTTTGGTCCAAGAAAGCTGCATTCCTTGAATTTGCGTCGCCCACCTCTTTATTGTGTGAATTCGATGGCGCCAAGCAAATGTTTACAAATTTAAAAGGATTTTGGCAAGTGTTCGATTTATCATCCATCTCAAAGAATAGGCTATAATTAATATTATGAACCCTTTTTGTAACTCATGAATCAGGTTTCTTCGTAATTGCAAGTGACAATAGGTCTAAAGACCGAGGTTCTACTGCGTAAAGTATATTCTAAAGATCGACAATTAGTTTAGTTGCTCTGTGTTGCGCCATTTCTATCAGTGATACGTGGTCGAGATGGTGACAAACAAGGGGTTTATATAGAGGTATAACAACATTTCTCTAATTAAACCTGAAATTCAGGGTAATGTAGATTTGACGCATACCTTTAGAACAATTAAACCCCTTAGATGCATTAGGGTAACAGACTCTAGAACTTGGAAGATCATTTTGTAATCCACTTTTAAATTTCGACATTTTAACTCCCTGACCTTGTATTTACGTAGGTTAAAATTCGTTTACTTGCGTGTCGGAGAGAAGTGGTCGTTCCAACAAATTGATTTCTTTGCATTGTGGGAAATAGCCTTGAAAGGTCCTCAACAGTAAAACTAATTACATGCATGTTTAAAATCTTGTAAAGGATCGTTTGTGATTATTCATTGACTACTCCTAATTGGTCTTATGACCTCTCTTATGGGCTTTCTACTGTTAACGTAACCAACGAAACGTTTAGGCTCATGTTTGCAGTCATGTGCAATGTGGCATTTTCATAATTCTTTTGCCTTTTCCTTCATGACTTTCAGTTCTCCCATATTACAATATATATATATATATATATATATATATATGAGACGAGAAACGTGTTTTTGGGGGGGAAGGGGGTAGAGAAAGGGAGCAACATTGGAAGAACACAGATCAAAAAGAGCAAACGGGGGCACAATGAAGGCAATGCATACCGAGAAGACAGAAATAACGCCAGGGAAAAAAGTTTGAAATTCCTAGTTGGGACTCCATCCTGGGTCTGCTGATTGCCGGTCAGATGCTCTACCGTTAAGCTACCAGGGACAGTGAATCTACTTCGCCCAAAGCGTTACCCCCATCAAACCCAGTATCTCCCTAAGCTAGGAACCTCCAATGGATTTTTATAGCATATCTTCTTTTTCACTATTTATTTTCTGCCTTTCAAAACAATTTTGAAGACAGAAAGAAAGATGCAGAGACCTTCAATTGCAGACTATATAACAATACAGTACAAAGGTACCCTCTTTGAATGGACCGTAAGGTCTCCTAGGGTACCTTCTTTCCTTGTTGTTACTCCTTGTTGTTACTCCTTGTTGTAAGAGAGAGAGAGAGAGAGAGAGAGAGATTTGATGTGAAGGAGCAATGAGACAAGAAACAGGAGTTATTTGCTCTTTTCTCATATATATATATAATGGAATGGAAGATACCACATTAACGTGATGTATATCAGTGAAACAATGGTAAACCACAATATTTGAATCAAGATGCCATTTGAAAATGCCATCTTGCCGAAACTAGTCCGATAGCTATAAATAAAATCTTGAATCTAATATTGTGGTTTACCATTATCTTTCATATATATATATATATATATATATATATATATATATATATATATATATATATATATATATATATATATATATATATAATGGAAAAAAATCACAAAGTGGCACGTGAGGAAAGCAATCATATGAAAAATAACCCACAGGAAAATGAAAAGATGAATCCAAGCACTTTCGAACTATATTTGCAAGCTCATTTTCAAGGAGTAGCATGAAAATGGAGAAGACAACCTTATATAGGGTACAAAGATACGAAGGGAACGCCCATCACATAGTACAAACCAATGGAAAAACATAAAAATAAGACAGAAAAATACCAATAAAAAGAACAATAGGCAACTAATAACAGACATATGAATCCCTAAAACGATATACACACAGCAACGCCATATATATGAATGGAAGTGGTTGGTAGAAAAACAAAAAAATATTTTAAAGGATTATCATTAGAGCGAAAACATTTAGGGCTAAGAGTTAATCCACAGTCAAAACAGAGACACGTGGTGGGGGAGGCAATGCGAATGATATTGCACTAATAAAGAGTGACAACAGGGTGCATTATGAAGTTATTTCATTTAGTACAAGTTTTTTTTTTAAACAGGGTCGAGTTTAAATAAGCCAAGGGAAATATTTATATTAGGCAAGATGCCAATTAATGAACACTCGACAATATTTCGTTTTGTGAAATCAGCGGAATGATAAAGAAATTTTGCAGAGTTCCAGTCAATGGGGTGGTTATTTTTGGATAAATGTAAAAATAAAGCGCTGTTTATTTCACATCTTCTAATGTTATACTTATGTTGGTAAATTCTAGTAGATAAAGATTTCCCAGTTTGCCCGAAGTAAGGTAAATTGCAATTAGAGCATTCTATAGAATATACTCCACCTTTTTTCCTAGTATTATTGTGGACTAACATTTTATATAAAGTGGATTCATATCTAAAATTTATAGAGATACTAAGTTGCTTAAAAATACGGGTGAGACAAAAAAAAATGGTTGAAAGTATGGCAAGATAAGACAATTTTTGTAATTGAAAACCGGTGGGTTATCAGTTCTATAAAAAGTTCTCTTATCAAAGTTTAATGAGGTATGCAAAAATTGACGAGGTTAACAAAGTTTTTTACCTATTTTAAAGATATTGGACAATTCCAATTTGACCGTTGTTAATTGTAATGTCGAAATCTTGTTGGTTTGTAATGACTTTTGTTTTTCAAGATTTATTTTTAGGCCGATTATTTTGCTTTCAAGGTTAAGTTCTTGTAGCATTGTTTAAATCTCTCCTAAGCTATTCTCTATCAGTACAATAACATCTGCAAATTTCGGGTGATTAAGGTTTTCCCCATAGATCTTAATGCCTTTGTTTTGATAGTTTAGCCTCGTGAAGATTTCTTCTAGACAGGACGTGAATAATTTTGGAGATAGTATCTCCTTGTCTTACACCTTTCTCTAATTGAAAGATGTCTGAATTCTTATGCAATCGAATGTAGGATCTGCAATTTTGGTCTATGTGTTTTATAATATTTATCTAGAGCGGACCTTGATTCTTCAAGGCCGTTTTTTCTATTGAATCAAATGTTTTCTCGTAGTTTATAAATACAAAAGAATAAAAGGATATTGTACTCTCAAGTTTTCTCAATGGGATGGTTAAAAATATGTAGGTGGTCAATCGTTGAGAAGCCTTTTCTTAAGACAGCTTGTCCTCTCGGTTGTTGGGCATCGAGCTGACTTGACAGTCTGTTAGGAATAACTCCTTTGAAGAGTTTATAGACAGACGAGAAAAGGCTGAGTGGTCTTTCGTTTGCAAGGTCTGTTTTATTACATTTTGTGTATAGATGATTATTATGGTATTATGTCAGTCCACCGGATTCTTGCCTTGTGTAAGAAGACATTCAATGAATAGGCAAGCTGGTTTGTCCACAATTATATATTACTAAATTGACTTCCGAGTTGTTGTATTTTTTATAGCTGGTAAATGTCTATTTGCCTCTCAAATGTGTTTATTTATTTGTTTATCATTCCAAGGGGAAAGGGGTTCTTTTTGATTTATGAGGTTTTCTGCGCATAGCGATTTGCGAACTCTCGCTAGCTTAATAAATGAGCGGGTGGATTAACCACGCCTGAATACCAGGTTCGATTCCCAGTGTAAACACACAAAACATTCATCAATCGCTGGGAGCAGCCACCACTCAGTCAGCGCGTATTTTCTGAGATATATCAGCAGACAACTCCCGGTCACTTAGTTGCCCCAATTAGTCATGTCACTCTTTACGCTGAATTTCCTTCACAGATACCAATATATTATTATGAGAGATAGATTCTTTTAGGTATATTTAGTTCTAAATAAACTACATAGGACATTTAAGAATAGAATAAATTAGATTTAGTGAAAATTTATTCTGTATTTCACTATTTAAAGCAGTAATGTGGCAACAGTTTGAGACGGTTTTGTTTCAAAACGGGGTTGCGACATTCCACCAATTTTTCCCTTTTCCAGCTTAATAAACTTAGTATATTTATTTAATGTATTTATTTAATGTATTTTATTACCTCCTATAATTAATTTTCCAGTCTAAGATATGTGGAAAAAGATTTTTACTTTGCGACACGGCACGGCAAAGCGTAGTGACAGTCATACAAGCCTATTAGAGGATTTATAAGCATATATTTATATTGTAGTTAAATTACTTTTGTCCGAAACATAATTGCAACTGTACATCGCAACACAGGCAACCATTCATAACACCGCTGTTTCTTCCTCTCGTCTCTCTTAGCGCACAGAACAAAACTCTTCCAATACAGAATCTACCTAAAGGGGCTATTCGACACTCCCCTGAGGCACGAATGGTCCTTCGTTCGCTGGTGGTTGTATGCACTTTTATTCTCCAAAGAAGCCAGACCATAGTGCCCACGAGGTTTGCCAGCCAATGTCATTCTAATCTTAATGTACATTACAATAAATGGTCTGACGACCTCGTCCACGAGTGAAAAAGGGACGTATGGAAGGACGGGGGGAACTTATTCGACTCCCTAAACTAAAAAATAAAGAAAAAAACTAAATATATAAATTAAACAAAACGAGACATAGAAGCTTAGAAAAAAGACGACTGATAAAGCCCGAAACCGCGCTTCCGTGACTGTCCATAAAGCAGCCGCCATTTGCTACTAACCCGCGTCCGTCGCCAGTCTTGCGTCTGTGGTCAAATGGCCAGGATTTATGAGGATTAAAAGCCGCGATTAATTATAAGATGGGAGCTCACCATATTGGGCGGTTGGCCACCAGTGATGCAGGTACGCGCGCGTTTCAGGCTTCTGCAACTGCATTCCGCGCGGGAGATTTCCCGTGTGCTCTCTCTCTTCCTTAAAGGAGTTCCTCTTGAGTGTGCTCCCGCCTCTTGTACTCATTGGATAAAGGTACTCTTCGAGTCTGGGTAGTACAGTTGGGTGGGCAAATTTTATACTTCTACTATTGCTTAGACAATAGATAATATTTTGCTCTCTTAGATTTTTATTTTCACATTTTGTACTCTTGCACTCTTACCTACGTGTTTTTGATCATAGTTCGATGTATAAAGTCTGTTTTATCCCTTGAAGGGGCCTAAAGTTATTTAATTTATTTCACGTTTGTTACGGCAGTTCTTCTCATCCTTGATCCTACTATTTTTCTTCTTCCCACTTATCCCATTCTTTTCCTTATCTCGTCCTATTCTTGTCGCCCTCTAATCTTATTTATAATTTCATTGTCTTCTCGTCCCATTCTTGTCCTCTCTTCACTGGGGAATCTAAGAGGAGGGGTCTGCCCCAGGAGGCACGTTTAGGGACGGGCATTTTATTTAATAAATTCAAGTCAAGTCCGCGCTAAATATCGTCTGGTATCTTTTTTTTTCTTATTCTAGACAAATATGATTTCATTATTATTATTATAGAAAAAAAAGAAACTGTGTAAAATAAATCATCATCATCATCACCATTAACTCTATAATTTAAGAAGGTTTTTTTTAGTATTTGAAGAATAATTTCATCTTAGTTTGGTTATGACTTATGTTTTTTATCAAATTTATTTCTAATAATTCTTTTATAATATCAAAAAACAAAATGGTGAAGTTCAGAAATAAATATAAGTATCGAAATTTTGTGAATCTTTTAAAACCCAAAGAATTACAGATGGTGAAGTTCAGAAAATTTATTTTTTATATATCTTCTTCTATAACTATATTTTAGCAACGTGATATTTTGAAAAGGGGGAAATATAGTTTAGAGTTCCTTTTTAAAATTATTATAATTGGCGAAGTTCAGACAATTAAAATTTTAAATTTTAATCTTAGTAGCGAAGCCATTACCTGATAATTTTAAAATAAATTTTAGTGTATTTTTGAGATACATCCTGCAAAAGTGTGTGGTTGGACTATTTTTGATAATAAAATAAGTTAATTTTTTACTAGTGCTTGCCAGCTTTTGAGGATTGTGTGAGCTTATCTCTAAAGAGTTTTTGTAAAAAGGTGCTATGGCTGCAGTCACCCAATAAACAATTCTGGTTTTGGCACCCCGGAACGAGGTAGAGGAGCTACCACTCGCCCCAAACGCCCGGCGTTCGCTACAATCGCATCGCTCGATTCGTTTGCGGCTTCTCGATTTGGAATTTTCGGATGTTTAGGAATAGTGTGTTTTTTTAAAGAGGGTGGTAAATTCTACGAGCGCCCCCCGGGGTGGCAGAAACGCTCGGTACAAGTCTCCCTCTCTTTATGCGCTTCGATAACCGGGTGCTTACTGGGGGCATTGAATTGGTAACGGGGAATGGATTGCGACTTAAGACCTTGCTAGGGGTCGTGATTACCTGTTGGGTTGGTGGTAAAGGGGTCGGTAAAAGAAATTTGAAAGTACCATGTGAGTACAAATAGTACATTTTTATAAATTACAATAATACAAATGTTATAATTACAAGGAGGCGTCCTAACTTACAGAAACTTGGAATGAGTGGGGCAGATATTAATTAACTGACTGGAATGTAAATGATGAAATTCCTAAATAAAAGAACGACTAAAATATATACATGCGATAGAGAGACACTAGGAGTTACAAGGACAAGAAGTGCCTAAAAGAATGTTACATCCCATAGCGAAGAGGGACCGACCTACATAATTGGGGAAGTAGATCAAGCAATATACATACTCGTACTTGGTGATGCAGGAAAATGAGGCCCATAAGAAAAGCTGTACCTCTTAAATTTGATAAAATCTTGCACATCATTCGAAAGAAGATAGTGTAAGTTCATACACTCGTACATAATTCAAAATAAAAACAAAATTGAAGGTCACCATTGCCAAAGAGATACAGGCTATAGCACCGCACACGCTTGATAAAGTGATACAGGACTTTAAAGGGCGAAGACTAGGCTGATTGGAAACTAATAAAGTCCATTTGAAAGGAGTCATTTTTAAAGGATGAATAATTGACATTAAACGTGTAATTCTACTCTTTCGAAGGACCTATAGTTTTTATGAAGGAAATACAATATTCAGAATATATGGCTTTTTCTTATAAGTTCCATTTGCTGGGTCACCATATATATATATATATATATATATATATATATATATATATATATATATATATATATATATATATATTATATATATATATATATGAAATACACACATGACAAGACAAAATATGAAAGAAATTTATAAAGAAAAGGCCAATAAAGATAATTAACTTTATTTCAATCTCTCGCAATTGCCTAATCCTACACCTCTTAATATAAGTCAATTACTTATTACCTCATACTTCTAGTCTTCACACAATTCCACATCCCACATCAAAACAACATATTCATACTGAGATATGTATCAAAGGTTGCGATTCCGTAGTAAAATCAACATACAAAAAATTCTTGCTTTCAATTTAAGAAACTAATATATTTTACATCAAAACGAGAAAAAGTATATTAATAAATAGATGCCGTTTTTATAGTTAATGCCATTATAATAGACAATCAAAACGATGTATACATCTATTTATTACAACTATGTAAAAATTTCAACAGTTCCTTCTTACTACCTGGCCATCATGTTTATTACTTGATTTTTCTTTGAAATCGTTTTTTTTTTAAGAGGTAATTTATTCTTGCAAATTTCCCTCAACTGTGCTCCGTTTTTACTCTATAAGATTAAACATAAACAGACAACCTCAGAGTTTGGATAGACAATAGATAAATACGAACCAATACCCCCACCCCCCTCTACCGCCATATCTGAAGCAAACCATTCTCATTGAGGTGAGGTGGGATTGAACTAAATCAATAAGGTGGTGTAGGATGAAGGAGAAATACCTAACTTGGTTTAATTAACGTTCCCTTGGCCAAATGTGTGGCATCAAGAGAGGTGCAGTGTCCTGAAGGACTTTACACAACACACTCAAAATATTAAATGATGGACTATTAAGAATCTAAATATGGACATAAAATAGCGTGACTGTACACCACACGTCCTGTAATCCTTCAGAGGCAGCAGATAACTACCATTGAAAATTGTGTTTTGCGATTGCTGTAGAAAATGTGGCTTGTAAAAATTAAAAATAAATGCTTAAGATGACCTGGAATGCACGAGAGAAGAATGAAGTGATAAAAAGAGCCGGAATCGAGAGAAAGAAAGATATATATATATATATATATATATATATATATATATATATATATATATATATATATATATATATATATATATATATTGAAAATCTCACAAAGTGGCACGTGAGGGAAGAAATAATATGAAAATTAACCTACAGGAAAATGAAAAGATGAATCCAATCATTTCGAGCTATATTTGCAAGTTCATTTTCAAGGAATAGCATGGAAATGGAGAAGACAACCTTATATAGGGTATTCCATTTTCATGATATGTCTTGAAAATAAACTTGCAAATATAGTTCAAAAGTGCTTGGATACATCTTCTCATTTTCCTGTGGGTTAATTTTCATATATATAAATATATATATATATATATATATATATATATATATATATATATATATATATATATATATATATATATATATATATATATATATATATATATATATTTATAAGAGGAAAGAATATTCGAATTGCTAATAAAAAACACAAATCCTTTAGTTCACAAAGAGAGCGATGGTTTACTAAGTGATAAAGAGGGTGGAAGAGCCAGAGGAAGACGAGTGAAATGTGTGATGGCGCATGAGAGTGGAGGAAGAAAAGAAGTCTGGTGGAAATGATTAGAATGGCCCAGAATAGAGCTGAGGGGCGGTCTTGGATAGCCAAACGTCACAAGCCAGGTGACACGCTGAGGTAATTGTCATTAATATTACCACTGAGTTGAACATGTTTCCGCTGAAATTTGGCCACAAATGAACATGTATTTGGTACAAGTTTTGCCACCGTTTTACCTTCGATTTAAATTTGTTTCTCGTGATGGTTTTAACATCGATTTACCCATAATTGAAGTGCATGGTTTACCACTCATTGATAAATATAAGTGCAGGGTTTACCACTCATTTATAAATGGAATTCATGCGAATTTCACTACCAAATTTACCTTATTTTGTGTAATGTTACCACTGCTTTTCATTTGTTTAGGCACAAGTTTTGCCTCAAATTTATATGATTTGTCTGCAAATTTTACCACTGATTTACGTTTTTCGCGTTATTTTACTACTAATTTAAATTTGATTTATGCGCAACCTTTACCACATATTTAGACTTATTTGATTTAGTTCCTAATAAAATAATAATAGTAATGATTTGCTCTTTGTAATAACTTGCTTTTTGAAGCTTACATTGTGCCCTTCCGGCCCCAGTAATAAGAGTTAATGAGGTTTACTATTGTTCTAAATTCTGCGCTCTACCGCTTTCCCCCAATCAAAATGTCGCTAATAGGCGTTTCGAAACTACCCCAAGAGGCTTTGTGTTAATCGATATTCTTAATACAATTTTTATTATGCTCTCTGTCACTCATGAACGAAGATTAGACACAAATGTGTGTGGAAATTAATGATTGTCTCACACGTGAAAAAAATAAATTATTTTCTAATCTCTTCATCGTCATGTTTGCATGATTAAATTCCCTGGAGAGGCGATTCCAATGATTTACCTCCACAAATAGGCTTTAAATTCTGTTTTGTTTTTTTCCAAAAGTTTCATTCATTTTATTTACGTTTAAAAATCTTCCTCTCCTATTTATATTCTTTGTCGTATGTGTTTTTTTATCAATGTAAGGATAGAATTAAGTTTTATAATCGCTTCGTCATATTTTCAATAATATTTCTCGATGGCAGGATCTCAAATAAGCTTTGTTGGTTGGTAAAAATTTTAAATAGAGTCACCCAGTTACTTAACCTCTAAAATAGGCTTTATCCATTTTAATACAAACAAAATCACCCGTGGTAACAAACCTCCCCTAAAAACATGCCCCAATTTTGATAGGCTTCATTTCTTAATGTTTTGTCGAATTAAGAAATGAAGCCTATCGAAAGTTTAGGGACGTTTGGGGTGTCACCCTGTATATATTTCTATCACAATTGTAAAAAAGGAGTGCTCTAATCTGATTTCCAATAGGCTTATCGATCGTCGTAATCTCTTCAGTGAGTGTCGTGTTTGCATGATAAATTAAAAAAAAAAGGTTGTCACACTGATAAACAATAGCGTCCAAAACTAACGAACAAACTACCAAGATCTACATTTTGTTGAAAATACTAATTTCTGTGAAAATTGTTCAGAATTTTCTTTGAAATTTACCTTTGAGAATGTCTAAATTTCACTTTTTATAATAACGAATAAAAAGGTTGAGGGAAATATTATGTGTTGGAAGAAAATATGGGTGGAAAACTAAAGAAAAATAACTTATTACCTTCAATTTACACGTATAAATTCCTAAAGTATAGATGGCACTACTGCAGTGTAGATGGTTATTGAAGATATCACTCTTTTGGCAGGATGGCGAGACGAGTAGAGGTCGACAAATCCTTTTGAAAATAGTGCAGTGGAAGAGTGACGGAATGACAGTCTGACATTACAGGACATTGTAATCGCCCAAAAGTATGATTTCAACCGAACTAAAACAGTACAGGGTGCTGCGAGTCAACGAAAAACAAGGCCCACCCATGAAAAACCACTGCCAAGGAAGATCGTACGATATGACGAATGTTGATAAGGATCGAATTGTGAGAGCAGCCGATATTTCATGTCAAATTGCCGAGATTCTGAACCTAAATGAGTCTTGCCAGACTTCCTCACGTCGCTTGAGAGAAGTCAGACGTATAGCACGCTGCCATGCTAAGAAATCATTCAAAGGTAAAACAAAAAATAAAAAGACTAGGCTGGCCTTAGATACTGAGCATATCCTTTGGAGTGCTGAAAAATGAAAAAGTGCGTTTTTCAGCGACGAAAGCAAATTTAATTTATTTGGATCGGATGAGAAGCGGAATGTAAGGTGTCATATACCTTGAATCACACATGCACGAAAAGAGTTAAATTTGGAAGTGGCATTGTTAAGGTGTGAGACGTTTTTCAAGCGCTGGAGTTTGCCCGTTTATGTGGCATACATGAATCTGCTCTAGGAATAAGTAATCCCTTCTCTCCGAACATCGGGGGATACCTGGAATCTGTTTGCATTCAGGGGAATGCTTCTTTCCACACTAAGCAGACGGTAAAACAGTTTCAGATGATGGAAATAATGACGTAATGAACTGGCCTACGCAAAGCCCTGACTTGAAACCTGATAGAAAACAATGAAGAAGTTTAAGGCTCAGAAACTGACGAATGTCGAAGATCTCAAGCAAAGATTGAAAGAAGAATGAAATAAAATCACGCACAAACAATGCCACAAATTGGTGAAGTGTTGCGGCTGAAGATGTTGCGCTCACCTCATTCAAAACAAAGGCCTACATACTTCCTACTAATATTTTTTTATTCAATTTTTTATGAGATAATTATGTTCTTTTCCGGTTGTAGCTGCATTTATACTGATCGTTCTCTAGATATGGACACACCCTTTGCTCAAATACCCTTTACATTCTTCATAACTTATTTTCCACTGTTCTATAAAATGAAACTTGGATATTGTGTAAATTTAAAGGAAATTAAACTAGTATTTCCAAGAAAATGTCAATTTTGCTATTTTGTTCTAGAATTTTGAACGATACTCTACCGTAACAAATAGGCTTCGATCATTTTTTTTTTTGTATCAAGTTGTAATCCTTTTCGGTTCCAATCTTTTTATTTTATTTCACCCCAAAACTTCCTCAAAATTCGAATTATGCTTTTCACTCGATTTATCAAATTTCCCAAATGTTTCAACAAATTTTAGAATTAAAAAACCTACCCAGTTATCCTTAAAAATCGGCTTTCTCCACCCCTCCTTTCCTCAAGGCCTACCTCTAAATACTTCATATTTTATGCTAATTATAAAAGTGTGGTAATTAATGGTGGATCCCGTTTCAATTCGGGTTATTTCCAAATAGAGACTCAATTTACCATAAATATTTCGCTCCATCTAATATTAATAGACATAATTACGGTATCCTTAACCACCCCCCCCTCTCTCTCCTACTAGTGAGGAAATCTGAGAAACCGAGTTTTGATTGGTCTTAACGCCACTTAGCTAAGGCAGCGATCGACTCAATGACTCCTTGTATTTGCTCGATTTAGGAGCGCAATAGCAACGAGGACGTATCACACAGAAAGTTTGTAATGAGAAATCTGTGAAGAAAGTGGTGAAGATAGAGAGAGGGCAAAATGTGTGAAAGATATAATTTAGCTGCCGATCTCCCAACAGGCATTGGGGCATACAAGCCTCCCGATGTCAGCCGCAGCAAGGTTGCTACACCTGATATCCCCTTTGTGGGTGTATAAAAGGAAAATATGGGGAAAGGGGGGTAGGTAGTAGAAAGAGCAAGGTGGGGGAAGAATACAAGCACCCCTAACCCGAGCTAAGAGGGATGAACCAGTCTGCTCCTCTTCAGCTCACCGACCTGGGACGAATGGACGAATGCTGGTCGGCCACTAGCCTGCAATATTAGCCGTTGTAAAAAAGTGTCCATAAAGAGTAACACGGAAATTTCTATAGGAAATAAAGCCCAGTTAATTTCAATCTAGTTTAAGACTGCCGGGGGCACCGGGGTAGGGAGTGGTGGCGCTCATCCAAGTACCAGGACTATCAGTCAAACGGGCTAAGCCCTTGTGGGGGTTAAGGAACCGAATAATGATTAAGCAAGACTAAGACAAGGTGGTAATAAGGAGAGGAAAAGAATAAAGTGAGAACCAATGAGGGCATCTGCCTCAGAATGTTTGTAAGAAGGGATCTGCAAAGAAAGTAACCAAGGGTGAAAGAGATGAAAGGGTGTTGAAGATGCACGGGGGCAAAGCATTTGCTGACGTGGCATTCAGCCCTACAGATGTCAACTGCAACATGCTACACCTTTAAAGGACCCAGGAAGGGCGTCATTCCTCCAAGCTTCTGGTGTCGTAGATGCTTTACCTCCGTACATCATCCACCCCCTTGCGGGCTCAGAAGAGAGGGTGGGGTGGAGTGGATTGGAATGGAATGTGGTGGAGTCGAGTGGAGTAGGGATGAAAAAGGATAAAAAAAATCAACCCTCGTAAGACCTTGATAAAAAAATTACATTACCACCCCATAGTAAATAGAAGGAGGGAGGGGGGCTCTAAACCCTGGAGGTAAAAGGAAGACATTAAACATGGTTCGAAATCACTAAACAAGCGAGTACGAATGGCCTAAAATCCTCTCTTTTTGTCTTTTCAAACCTTGCCACTCATCCACGCGTGAAATTATTTCAATATTTCGAAATATTACATTCATAATGCGTACATTAGTGTGTGAGTAAGGCTCATGTATATTCCCGCACACGACTACGTATCTGGATGCATGCGCGTAAGACAATTTCGACCACAGCCTGTACGTGAGTGTGTATAGGCGGAACAAACGGCTGTTCCTATATTACAGGACGCGTGTGGAGGAGGCGGGGGTGTTGTAGTACCGCAAAACTGGATGGTTGGATAAAAATAAGTTGTGATTTGTCTAAAAAAAAAGAAAAACCAAGAAATGTAAAACAGAGGAACTTTCGAAATTTGGCAAATCGTGTTAACCTCCGACGCCTCCAGCCACTAGGAAAGCCCCGCCATCTTTCAAAGGCCTCGCTCGTACCAAATGCTACTTCTGAACAACAACAAAACAATTTAACTTTCAAATAAATGTTGATTCGAGATGATAGTTTTTATCAAAGTCTCCTTAAGGTAAGATCATAAAATTTCGTCTTCTTTAGTACTCTATTTTTCTTATTATTATTTTCCTTTGTCACTAGTCAATTCTTCTTTCATCCTTCTTCTCTTTCGTCAGTACTTCATTCTTCTTATTATCATCCTTCATCAGTACACCATTCTTCTTCTTATCCTTCAGTACTTGATTCTTTTTCTTCTTTTTCGTCAGTACTCACTTTTTCTTATTTTCTTTTTTCTTCTTATTATTCTTCAGTACACCATTAGTATTCTTATATTTCTTCAATACTTCATTCTTTTTTCTCCTTCAGTACTCCATATTTTCTTCTTTTTCGTCAGTACTTAATTCTTCTTTTGTTTCAGTACTTCATTTTTATAATTATTATCTTTCTTTTGTAAACCATTTTTCTTCTTATCGTTCTTCAGTACTTCATTCTTTTTTTCTCCTTCTTTTACCTCAGTATTCAATTCTTCTTCTCTTTAAGTACTTTACTCTTCGTGTTATTATCCTTCTTCAGTGTTCCATTCTTTTTTTTTCTCTTTCCCTACTCCAGTCCTCCTCTCGGGCTGGCAATCGCTGGGTGCCCTTGGGTTTTGTTCGTCTTCAATCTCTAGTTCTTTTTCTTCTTAATTAAAATAATGATAAAAAAACACAACCCCAAACAGACTCCTTATTATTGCATCCCTCCCGATTGATCATCTGAACCAGAGCTTTTGAAAAAATCCCTAAGTGGTTAAGTTAGGAATGTAGTTTGGCTTTTTGCCATCCATTTACCCTTGTTGTCGCTTCTGTCAGTAAGGAAGGTGAAGTGTAAGGTGGAATTCGAACTTCGGGTCATTACAACGGGAGCAGCCGATTAAGCAAAGTCGACCGCAAACGTAACACCATCCGGCGACTCGCCATAATCAATTAAACTTAACGTCAATCGATGAAGAGACATCATTCAAATTGAATGTTTACTCGCGACATACTCAAATTTGGGGTTCATTCTGGGAGGGATGTCAGAGACGTGCGGAGACGAGCCTTGGGTTAACCCGGTACTCTACGTGGACAATTTTTGTGAGTATATTAGATTCAGTATCAATTGAAGGGGAAATCTTTCAAACTCTTATTCCCCCCCAAAAAAATTATTTGATCTTTAAAGCGAGATACTCGTATTTCCGTTGCTTCTATCCTTCTTTGTTCACTTTTTATATTAGACGAAAAGATATACCCTAAGTGCAAACGACTGGTAGTAAAAGAAAAACTGTTTCCGACCACTGTCCTCTATATTAAGGACATATCGAAGAAGCTTAAGTTTTAGGTACAAAAGACACTAATATAATTAGGGCTATTATTGTTGATGTTGTTATTATTATGGCAAGCGATTTTATAATTATAATTATTGTTACTATTTTTAGAGCGTTTATAGTCCTTGTTTCTATTTCATGCGGAGGGAAGGGGCTTTACAGTTTATGGCTTCGCGTGAACATTTTTTTGTTATTTATCATCATGGTCATCGTCATCAGCCTGGGCAAACGACTGCCCTGAGAAGTTGCGCGCTGATCTCGCTCCAACACTCGAGTTTGCCACCCTCTTTTGCACGAAAGATAAACCCCGGTTTCTATTCATTTGATGCAAGAATCATATTCGCACTCGATATTAGTGAATCAAGACCAGCAAAGAGACTTTGATCAGCTCTATGGCTAATCGTAGTATGAACTACGGCATAGCTGAGTGGAAAACAATGCCTCCGATTAAAGCAAAGTTAAACTAAATAGGGTGTGGTTAGTAGAAAGATGGCGTCTCGATTTGGGCTACCTTCGAAGCGGCTACCATACGCTGCAGATAGCCGTGGTTCGGATTACACATTAATCTTAATCCGTAGAACCCCATTGAGAAATAAGAATCATCAATAAGGGGGCTGATCAGAGGTATTTATTTCCCTATTATATATATATATATATATATATATATATATATATATATATATATATATATATATATATATATATATACTGTGTTTCCTTGCCGTATTCTTGCTCTGTATATTTTTATGTCTTCCTTACTTAAAGTTTATTTCAACAATCTAAGTAATTGTCCTCCTTTCTTATCAACAAAGCGAACATTTACCGGTTCTTATTAATAAAATATTAATTTTCTATCATGTTTTAATTTCTTCTGAATCAAAAATTTCTCAAATTCAAATTTCCTCTAAGTCAAATACGCTTCTTATTAAATTAAAAGATATTCCATCATTTCTTCTAAATTACAATTAGTTCCTTACGCAAAATTACGGAAAATGCTTCTCTAATTTGATTTTCTTGTATTCTTCGATTCGTGATGTATATGTAAACCATTTAATTCTCTGAAACGAATCTTTAATTAAATTTATTAAGCTTTTTCCTATACTCGAACGAATTTATAGCATTAAAATGACATATGAACAACACCAATTAGAAGAGTCAAAAGCACTTAGTGGTAAAAATAAAAAAGGTGATTAAGAAGGATGTATGAATCTTGAACGATGGCAAAACATGATTACAATTCAGAGGTTTTCGACTGAGCCTTGGTGGTTTTGCCCTTGTTTAGTGGCACTACAATGGGTCCCGAAAATTAACAAGGTCTGCTGACCAAAAGTCGCGTGCTCTCACTTATTCTGATTTATGACCTTACGACCTTCAAAACTTTCAATAATTCCCGGACTAACCTTAGGGAGGACTTTGAAAATTATACCATTCGAGAGAATGTAAAACAACATAAGGGTTTCAAACTTCGTTAGAATCGGCGAATAGTTATGATGTTATTGACAAAAGAAAATAATTCCCGTGCTAACCTTGGGAGGACCGTGGCAAATATAAAATTCAAAAGGGAATGTAAAACAACATAAGTTTTTTAAATGTCGTTAGAATCGGCCGAATAATCACAATGTATTACAAAAAAAAACCCCGACATAGTGAGGTATAAAGTCGCACACGACTAACAAAACAAAACCACAAAACCACCATTTACCTATCTAAAAGACCCACTACTATAAAAGAAAAACCATACTACAAACTATTTTGGCCGTTCCTAGGAAACCCAGATTCCTATAGTTGAATAAAAATGAAGCATCTTTTAGAAACAAGTGAAATTTAAGATTAATATCTTTAATTTATCAATTTTTATAAGGGAAAGAGTAAGTAGTGCTAGAGTATGAAAGATTGAGAGCAGATTGAAGCGTTATGTAAAAAGAATATGAAGGAGAACGAAGCGTTTGGATGATAGGAATAAATGCAAACACGACTCGTTGTGGTAAAGGCAAACTAAGGGTTTGCTTGGTCCATTAAAGGTGGAGTTGCATAGTGTAATAGATGGGTGTGAAGCTGAAAATTATGTTGTGAAGTTGAGATAGGCAAATATGAAGCTGTGTGGGTGGTTGAAGTATATGTAACCTGAAATAATAGGAGGGTCTTTGAAAGATGTTGTGGAATGATATAATCATTTGGGACGAAGGATAGATTTAATTAGGAATGGATATCAGTTGATGATTGTATTCAAAGTGATTGTACGTGATATAGAGAGAGATAAATAGATGCTGGAGTGGGATGGAATGATCGAGACTTTTGGTACATTTGAAGAACGGGAAGAGTGAAGAGTGATTGTTAAGTTTCTGTACTGATTTTTTTTTCCAAGCCAGCGCCAGCATACACGTACACAAATATATTTATGAGTACTCATAAAAAAATAAGAGGATCAATGTAAGTTTAGGATTGAACTGTGTTTGGTGAGAATGAATAGGCTGGGATATGTCACTGATGTGAAAGCTGTTCAAGATACGAACATAAGACTATCCGACCAAATTATTGTGCTGTCTATGGTTAAATTAGTTGTAATGCGGGTAAGAAGGTGATAAAAGCGGCAAGTAAGAGAGAACCAGAAGGAAATGATGATGAAGCAGTGAGAGAGATAAAAGGAGTATGTGTGTGATGCGTTGGGGGCAGAAGGGAGGAAGTATTACGAGTCAATGTGTTAGTAAGGGAAGGAGGGAAAGATCACATAAATAATGGATTGATTGTGTTTCAGGGGGTTGAAGACTGGGAGAGAAGTAGATGACAACGAGTATGGCGGGTGTGCAGATAAGGGATTTGTGAGGGGGTGGGCATTTATCCGGGGATCTGCTCTGACCGAACGAGATGCTACAGAGTATAAAATTCCATCTTTCCTGAGATGATCCTTCAATGGATGGATGGATGGATGCTACAGCACATAGGACACTATATACCTCTATGCAATTGTAGAGTAAATAGGACGTCATCTTTAGGACACGATCTATCCGATGATTTATTTTTTATTATCCCTTCTAGCGACCGCCAACAAGGGCACAGCCGCGGAAATCATGGAAACAAGACTATCTTTGTGCAGGAGTTCCTACCAAGGAATCGGGACAAAATGTAGCTACCCAGCCTGTAGCGGTACTGGGGCGAGTGCTGTTCATAATAATAATAATAATAAGTCTTTTGTAATGCGCTCTTCAAGGCCTCAGGCCTTCCCAGAGCGCACGTTGTGCTGAGATGAGACATCCCCCAGACTTGCAGCAGCCATGGTGTTAAATATACTGCGAGCTAAGAGATGCAGAGATAACAATGCCTTAAATGAACTTAGCGCGCTGTGAGTCGGGTGAAGCGCGCAATCTCTTCTACTCGTACCAATCTGTGAATTGAAACTATAAAAAATGGGGCGGGGGGGGGCGGTAACCTGAATTCCTCCCTCTGAGTAGTCTGAGAAAAGGGCAATGATCATTAATAATGTTTATCTTACACAACATTGATAATAAACAAGAGTACATCACACCGGAGTGAGCACTACCTCTCTCAGATCAGAGGGGGTTTCCGACATAGAAAATTATGAATTGTAGCTGATTGTAGTTTTGAGACGTCAGCTAAGATATAAGACTGAATTTAATATTTTCTTCTTTAGATTTACCTGCATTTCTGACAAACCCACATACACACACACACACACACATATATATATATATATATATATATATATATATATATATATATATATATATATATATATATATATATATATATATATATACAATTGCTGAATAACAGAATACAAATATGGCTTATAGAAGAAATACAAACATATAGAGATCTGAAAAGATTAATAACAGCATCCAACATAATGGATTGGTCACGGGATTTCACATGAACATCAACTTCTTGTTCCTTTGGGCAAACACATTGATTACGCTTTCTATTCTAATATCAATTTTGTTGTGAACATCGATCAGCGCCAGGCCACCGAGCATTTTCAGTCCTTTCAAGTCCGAAAATGAACCTTCGGCCTCCGGCTTCGAGACTGGGAGAGTGATCAGAACTTAGAAGAGCCCGGCCAGGTTCGGATACATTCGGGTATGGGCTAATGAAAGAACAAATTTTGGACGAGGTTACAGAGGGACACGATGTCTGTCCAAGAAATACAAACGCAATACTCCCAGTCCTGTAGAAGCTTGAGAGCACGGAATTACGACAAACGTTCAGAGGTGGTATTCTCCAGGGTGCCGTCTTGGACAGAACCAACGGCGTAACCTGCCTTAGGGTTAAACCAAGCTTTCGAACGAGTTTCCTAGCCCTAAATGCAAAACGCTTTGGGCATAATTGACGTCGTACAACGGCATAGGTACTACCAAGATGAGCTGCGGATGAAATGAGAGTCGTTGTCGAATGGGGGAGGCGCTGGACCCGCGCGAACTGCACTGTGAAGAGCGTAAAGTAAGGGTCATATCCCCAGCATCGACAAGGAGGGTATCTATGGGAAACGTGCGGAAGGCACCGGTCACCAAGTGGAGGTGGATCGAAACCACCATCCGCAATGGGCGTTCGACAGCGGATGAGTATAACCGATATCAGTACTCTTAGCTAGGAGCAAACATAGGAAACAAAGGAACTGTAGATTATTAAAAGATTATCCCTATCAATAGTCCAAGTATTGAAAGCCCCCGAGCGTACAATATCCATGGTATGGACAAAAGAACCCCAACACTTCGGCTGTACTTTTCTCTGATGGGGCGTCGGGTAAAAACAAGATTAAGGAGACAACGTGAATCTACGATATCGAGGCAAACTCAATTTAGGTCGAGATCTGGATCGACGTGAAGCAGTAAAAGACGACAACAACAAGGAGTAACAACAAGGTAAGAAGGTACCCTAGGAGACCTTACGGTCCATTCAAAGAGGGTACCTTTGGACTAGCAATTGAGCGGGCACAAGGCTGCTCAATTGTTTTGCGTCCCTAAACGGCCACTTTTCAAGACTTTGTCTAGTCTTGACTTGAACTGGTCAACAGATTCACTGTTGACAACTTCCACTGGAAGTGCGTTCCACTTACCGCAAATACTGTAAGTGAAAAAATTTCCACACAGATTGTGGTTGTAACGCTTCAGTTCAAGTTTGAAGCCGTGATTGCGCGTTCTGTTCTCACTCTGTGTGAACATATCCCGGTAGTCAACATTGTCGAACCCTCGAAGTATTTTGAAAACTTCGATGAGCTGACCACGCAGTCTATGGGTTTCCAGCGAGAACAGATCTAATTCCCTTAGTCTATCCTCATAACTTTTATGTCGGATAGAGGGAATCAGCTTGGTTGCCCTGGCTTGTACGCGTTCCAATCTCGCGATGTCCTTTTGCAATGAAGGACTCCAAAATTGTACGGCATACTCTAGGTGCGGTTGGACAAGTGAGTTGTACAGGCACAGTACAATCTCCTGGTTCCGATAACCAAACTGGTGCTTAATATAGCCTAGCATCCTTTGGGCCTTTTTCTCCGCCTCACTGCACTGCTTCGAGAACTTGAGGTCACTAGTGATTGTTACACCCAAGTCCTTCTCAGTGTCACTCGATTCAAGAGCAGTGCCCTTAAGGATATACTGAGATTGGGGGTTTCTGTGGCCGATATGCATCACTTTGCATTTCCCCACGTTAAAAGGCATTTGCCACGTGTCCGACCACTCCCCAATCTTTCCAAGATCTTTCTGCAGGCGGGCAGTATTTCCATCCTTTGCAATGTTCATGCCAAGCTTGGTATCGTCGGCAAATTTGGAAATCTTGGCAACCATGTCACCGTCCATGTCGTTGACGTAGATGATGAATAGTAGTGGTCCCAGGACAGAACCTTGAGGCACCCCGCGAGTAACGGGCACCCACTCAGAAGACTGTCCATTCACCACCACCCGTTGCCGTCTGCCACTTAGCCAGTTCTCGATCCAGCCGGCTACCTTTCTGTCTATGCCTAGCGCTCGCACTTTCCGGAGAAGGCGGCGGTGTGGTTATTTATCAAAGGCTTTCTGAAAGTCTAGGTAGACCACATCCACCGCCTTGTCCCGATCGTGCTCACTGAAAACGAAGTGGAAGAATTCCACAAGGTTCGTCAGGCATGACCGTTGCCTTCGGAAGCCGTGCTGGGAACTCCTCAGTAGCAGGTTTGACTCTAAATACGACGTCACTTTGTCCACCATGATGCTTTCCATGAGTTTACCGACTATCGAAGTCAGACTGATAGGTCGGTAGTTCGACGGTTGGTTACGGTCTCCTTGCTTGAAGATAGGAGTCACCTCCGCCTCACGCCAGTCTCTAGGAACGCATCCGGTCCGGATTGACATGTTAAAGATAGCGCACAGATGTCGTGATACTTCATCGCACACTTCCTTCAACACTTTAGGTAGAAACCCGTCCGGTCCAGGGGACTTATTCGTCTTTAGGTCAGCGATCTTTTTCTTTATTTCTCCTTCGGTGAAGTCCATTGCTTCCAGCTTTTCCCTCGAGTAGGAATCCGTCGGCTGGGGAATGGGACCACCCTCTTCAGTAAACACTGAAGAGAAGTAGTCGTTGAGAAGGTTAGCATTTTCTGCATCTGAATGCTTTAATGTCCCCTCCTCATTCCTCAAAGGGCCAATCGTTCGACGGATTGGCTTACGGCTGTTCACATATCCAAAGAACTCCTTGGGATTCTCTTTACAGAGTCTCGCCACTCGGAGTTCCTCAGACCGCTTAGCCGCCCTTATACTGGACTTCACTCTTCTGGCTAGACTCCGGTATTCGTCAAAGTCACCTGAGATCTTCGATTGCCGGTACACATTTCTCTTCTCCCTAAGCAGTTGCCCGATTTCTCGATTAAACCACTTTGGTTGAACAGAAGACCGACGGGGGCATTTCAGAGGAATAAAACGCGATTGAAGACTCATGAATGTGGTTTTGAAACTGTTCCAAGAGTCTTCAACAGCATCGCACTCTTGTAGCCTCGCGTCAGTCAGTCCCGCGCGTAGACCTGCAAAGTCTGCTCTTCTTAAATCCAGTTTCCTTGATTTACTAATTGCCGGCCCTGCCTTGGGGACTTTGACTACAAATCTAAATAGTCGGTGGTCACTGCCACCGAGCTCTTCGCCAACAGAAAGGTCCTCAACGATGTCATCCTCAGAGGTGAAAACCAAGTCGAGGATATTGTCTCCTCTCGTTGGCTCTCTCACCCATTGAGTGAGGAACTCGTTGTTCGTGAACTCCAGGAGTAGTGCGTTCTCGCCACAGGGTTCTCTGGTTTGCCAGTCAACTTGTGTGTTGAAATCACCCATGACGATACACACTCTGTCTTCGACAAGTTCTCCTAGTAGCTGGTACAGATCTCTGTCCTTTTCAACGAGTTGGGCAGGAGGTCTATAAAGCCCTAGGGTCCTGTATTTGGCAGGACCTATCTCTAGGTCAACACCTAGTAGTTCATGGTCGGATATGATGTTGCAATCCGTCGAGTTGAGAGTATCCTTGACATACAACATCACACCGCCACCCTCTCTGTCTGGCCTATCTTTCAGGAAGAGCTGGTAACCGGGAATCGTAAATTCACCTTCAAAATCTCGGCTTGAGGTTTTTATCCACGACTCCGTTATGGCCACCATCTCAGGTTCCTCTGTTACTACGAGGCCACGGAGCTCAAGAAACTTATTCCTGATTGACCTCGCATTGAACAGAAGAACTTTGAGGGAGTCCCCTAGTGTAGGACTCCCTACGCTCTTCCGTTTCCCGGCTTCTCTGTTTTCGTGGTCACACCCTTTTTGACGACCTCCGAGAAGGTCGTTCTAGGAGTGACACGGGCATGCTGGCGCACGTCCGCTTTCGCTCTGTTTCGAACGCTCCTTTGGGTGCGTTCCACGACATCTTGAATTAGATTGGCGAGAAAGGCCTTCCCTTTAAAGGAGAGATGTACCCCGTCCCTTTGGTAGAGGTCGTCTCTACCGATAAAGGTACGATAGGGGTCCACGAAGAAGACTCCTTCTGCCGTGCAGAGATCCGCCAACCTTTTGTTCACTGCCACGTTTCTTTCGTGAGCGGTTCGGGATAAACCTCTTCTCGGAAGCATCCCAACCACCACACGTTTGCGGGTTTTAAGCCCTATGTCGTCCACGGCTCCCATCACTGTTTGGATGGTCTTACCACTGAGGCCCACTTTACCCCCTCTGAGGTAGATGTCGTTGCCGCTCACCATCAGAGCAACAACAGAATTCTCAGAAATCTGAGCTTTCTCTGCCTCTACTCTGATGGTGTGGTTACCCCGTCCTGACAGGCAGCTTACCTTCACGCTAGTGCGAAGGCGGGCCGCTAGCAGCGGCTGCAGATCCCGTGTTTGCGATTCACCAATGAGGGTGACCTTCGGACACTTGGTCTCTGAAGACGGAGTCTTCCCTTGTGGAAGAGGCCTCCCCTTTTCCTCTTTACTCTCCACATTCTTATCCTTCTTTTTCTTCTTCTTTATCTGTTTTTCTTCTATTTTGGGTTCTACTCTTGTTTCAACTATCACCTTTTTCTTTTTTTTCTTCGTTTCTCCTTTCTTCTTTTTCTCCTTCTCTCTCGCCTCAGCTGGCTTAGCCTCAGATGATGCCGGAATGTCCGCTTCATTACCAGGGGATTCCGAAACGTCAGTGGGCGGCGCCTCTTCTAGGCATCGAACCTGAGATACGTTAAGGGCTTCGAGCTTCTCCAACTTTCCCTCAAGGACCTTAGCTCTCTCCTCTGAGGCTCTATAGAGGTCTTTTAATTTTTTCACCTCTCGCGTCAATATGCAAGTAGTGCAGATACTTTCAGTGCTGCATTTTGAGTAGCAGCCCTCCGGAAAGTCAACGCACCACTTTTCTAACTGGCATATTGCACAGTTGTGTTTGAGACGAACGGGTCCTTTTTTGCCTGTCATTTTGAGCGCTTTCTCTCTCTCTGAAAACGAAAACTCGTGACCAATCAATAATAAAAAAGGGGGGGTGGTGAGTTCTCCCAGCGTGAGTCGCTCCCGCTTATCGATTCGAGAGGTTTCGGATCTTTCAGAAGGCACGCTCCATGTGCTGCTGTTCGTCCGACCGAGTCGTCAAACCTCGGCGTGCCGTAGCTCCCAACCAAGCAGCACTGACGGTCCCCGAAGGGGCCATCGATTTCTCACCAGGTGAACAACAACGAAGCACGCCCCGTACTAAACTCCTACTAGTTCCCTTCACAACGGCCAGGATCTCGGAGTAGCGTTCAATGGATATCCCGCCACACCAATGAACTCAACCCAAGGCTTTTTATTGGCCTGGCAACCAACATGGGAACAAAGGGCCGTCACCTCGGAACAATGCTACCATAAGCACCCGTCAACGGTCACTGGGAACGGTCAATAATTACGCGCCAGGGAAGGGGTTAACGAGGCACTACCCTCATCCCATTAATCGTGCCCCAACGCCTAGGACACCTCTAGTCCTAGTCTCTCGCAACCAGTGAGCGTCGATGGCGTTGTTTATAGAGGTTCCAAAGCCTCTCTTCTGACGCATGAGGTAGCTGCCAGGTCCTTATAGGTAGATAGAGGAAGAAAGGGAAAGAGTGACACGATAGGAGTAGGCTTTTTTTTGTTGTTTTTTCTTTTTGTATGAGTAGGAGATAGCATAAAAGTAAAAAAAAGGAGAGGGATAGAGTAGAAAAAGGAAGGAATGACGCACTTAGTCTGGAACCTCGTTTCCGACCAAATCGACAAGGGAAGCCCTACCAGGGGTACCCAGAAGAGGTACACCCGCCGACATAGCTCGAAAAGTCCAAGGTCCACACAAGCTCTCTTCCCGCGACAAGGGGGCGTCACCTCTCTCTCTATTTTCGTCACTTTACTCTTGGCCAAAGGAAACCGAAAGACGTGTGTGGCATAAAAAGAGATAACGTTCAATGCCTGTTAGAGTAGGTGCTCTAAGGTAGGCATCTTGGCCGCATCGAATGAGATCGATGTCACCTACTTCGAGTGTGAATCGAACATCTTCTGGCAGCGCCGAGGCGATACTGTCGACGCTCAAGGCAGAGAGTGGCACCCAAAACAATTCTTTCCAGACGTAATTTCCCTGCCCTATTGGTTCGGAGAGGGCTTTTCCCGCCCTTTACACTGGTAGACAAAATCTACGATCTCGTAGAAACTCAGGAAAATGTTGGAATGCTTATCCTTGCCCCATAGTATGGAGGGGGTGAACCATCCCTGGATGAGATGCTACTTCACATAGGATACCACCTGCCTGGGGTGGAAACAGATAGGACACCATCTGGTCTCCAAAAAGTCTTTATGGGATAAGATGCTACATACAACATATAGGTTACAATCTGCCATTGGATAAATGATACGAGCACATTGGATACAATATGCCCGTTATGAGCTTTCATTGGATCAATGCTACAACATAGGACACCACCTGCCATTGGATGCTCTCCCATTGCATGAAGTGCTCCAAAATATAACTAACTCCCCAACTCTATGAATGGCTAATGTCACGTAAATGCGATGACCAATTTTGTTCTCATTATGAAATAAATAGGTGGGTGGTTAGCTGCAATCCACATGAGTAATTTCTGTTTTGGACCATTAGAACAATTATCTCTTGTTTCCTCCTTTGTAATGTCTTCTTTTTATTAGTTTACCAGGCAATGGCTTCGCCACTTCCCCTTTGCGCTTTGCTAATAAGATTAAAATTTAAAAACTAAAAAATGCAGCCATGGTTAAATTTTTAGAAATTTTATGAACTTCGCCAATTATAATACTTTTAAAAAGGAACTCTAAACTAAATTTCCTCCCTTTCAAAATATCACGTTGCTAAAATATAGTTATAGAAAAAGATATGTAAAAATAAATTTTCTGAACTTCACCATTTGTAATTCCTTAGGTTTTGAAAAATTCACAAAATTTCGATACTTATATTTATTTCTGAGCTTCACCATTGTGTTTTTTGATATTATAAAAGAATTATTAGAAATAACTTTGATAAAAAAACATAGGTCATAACCAAACTAAGATTAAATTATTATTCAAATACTCAAAAAATTTCTTTTCTTAAATTATAGTTAGTGATGATGATGATGATGATGATGAAGTGATGATTGCATCAGCATCACATAAATAAGTCTTTTTCCAGGTAGATAACCTAGGGGAACAATTTTAATCACATTTTATGTGTGACTTAGATTAATCTGCCAATTTTAATTCGGTTTTTCATGCTGATTTCAAATATATAATCCATTTTTACCTACATGCTATAGTTATTCTGTAATTTCTATTTAGTCGTTTCCCCGAAAACTGCCCTCCGGACGGACAGAGAGGGTGCTTTTAGAAAGCAAATACTTTACAGTACATAGTAGTAACAGCTACATATGTGGCTGTTACATGCTATTTCGACAAAGGCGCAATATATCAAACTTTGTGATCCGCACTTATAAGGCCTATTTTGATGTTCTTCTTGGCGATCAAGATAAGAAGTGGGTCCCACATGCTGTTTGCCATAGTTGTGTGGCACATCTTCGTGAGTGGACGAAAGAAAAGAGAAATGGTCTTCCTTTTGAAATCCCCATGGTGTGGCGAGAGCCAAAGGATCATGATCGGACTTTTATTTCTGTCTGGTGAATACTGAAGGGATTGGCAAGAAAAATCGGCACAAGATCGACTACTCCAACATTCCCTCGGCGATCCGGCTAGTACCTCATTCTGAGTCTTTACCAGTTCCGATTTTCAGTAGATATGCTTCCTCCGAGGATGAAAATGATGTACATGATATGGACGTCCACGAAATGAATTCAGAGTCTGCAGATTCATCATCAGATGCTGAACAGTCATTAGCTCCTCACTGTTTCAATCAAGAGGATTTGAATGACTTGATACGTGATTTAGCGCTCTCCAAGAAAGCTGCAGAACTTTTAGCCTCCAGGTTGAGTGAAAGACATATGCCTAACAGGTCGGTACGGGTATCATATTACCGAACAAGGGAGAGTACATTTTTTAAGTATTTCTGTGAGGACAAGCAATTTGCATACTGCCACGATGTTCCTGGTCTGTTTACCGAGTTGGGACTTGACACCTATAGCCCTGCTGAGTGGAGACTGTTTTTGGCTAGCTCCAAGCGTAGCCTCAACTGTGTCCTTTTACATAATATCAATGACTTTGGTGCAGTTCCTCTTGGTCACTTTGTCAATCTGCGAGAAACTCACGATGACATAAGAATGGTCATGGATTTACTTAAGTACCATGAACACAATTGGATCATATGTGTAGACCTTAAGATGGTCAACTTCCTCCTTGGCCAGCAGAAGGGATATACAAAGTTTCCATGCTATATCTGTATGTGAGACAGTTGAGCCCGTGACAAACACTGGTCCCCAAAAGATTGGCCAGTTCGGGAAACTTTGGAAGCAGGAATGACAAATATTGTTAATGAGCAAATCGTAAGTCGAGAGAAGATTGTTTTCCCTCCATGTCATCTCAAACTGTGGTTGCTCAAGGAATATGAGCAGTAACGCGTTGAATACTGATGATTCTTATCAGTACACAGTATCGGCGTTTCCTGCTTTGCCATACGAAAAAATAAAAGCAGGAGTATTTGATGGTCCCCAAATCCGAAGACTTCTGAATGATTCTAGATTCGTGAACACCATGAATGAAAAAGAGAGAAGGCAGCCTGGCTCTCATTTCCTGCCGTTGTTTGTAACTTCTTTGGAAACAAAAAAAACGCATAACTACGAGCATCTGGTTACTAATATACTTTTAGCATATCGTGATCTGGGATGCAACATGAGTGTGAAGCTGCATTTCCTAAATAGTCACCTCGACCGATTCCCAGAGAATCTGGGAGCCGTAAGCGACGAACAAGGGGAACGCTTCCACCAGGATTTGATGACGATGGAAGAGCGCTACCAAGGTCACTGGTAGCGCTCTTTCATCGGACTACTGCTGGACGATTAGAAGAGATCAGCCAGAGAAGACTTACAAGAGAAAGAGTTACAGACGCAAATTTTGCCCGATTGAAATCAAAATGAGGTCCTCCAGCCTCATGTACCTCATTAATAAATTAGCATCTATTTGATTACAGTATTTGTAATCCTAATGTGTATTTCAAGTTTATTTTCATATACAATGAAATGTTTGTGCAAAAAACCTGCTTTACTATAAATAACGCAAAAGGATGATTCAAAATTACTTCAGGGCATGATAATAGGCGTGATAAAGTGAAAATTATTGTATAATATTAGTTATTGATATTACGAAAAATCTGTAGCATTTAGAGAGAATCTGACTTCAGATTTGAACTCAGTATGCTCGAATTAGGTAGGAAAATGTACTTTTGTCAATTCACCAAATACATTGTTCTCCAGTGTAATGATTGATATTATCGAACATCTATGTACAAAGTGCCATAGAGTCTTATATACAGTGACGGAAGATTATTTTATCAGGGTAATAATGTAGCGGTGAGTGCCTCGTATTATGTAAAGATGGAACTACAAATACTGCCCGGAACTAGAAAACAAAATACCCAATTCTACATTTTCTTGAAATATTCGTTTCATTTCCATGAAAATTGGAGAAAATATTCTTTAAAATTTGCCTCTGAAAAGTATCCAAGTTTAATCTCAATGAACAAGGAATAAAAAAATGTTATAAGGGAAGAATTTGAACAAATGATGCGACAACAAAATGAAACAAAGAACGGAGTTAGGTGAAAATAATGAATCCACTACGAATATATTTCACTTAAGGTAATTTTCGGATCAATTGTATAATTTGGCCTCCAGATGTGCTTGGAGTAGAGATTGGCTACATGGAGATCGTGGATCGAAGAGATGCGGCTGCGCTTTTACACAGTGTGCAAGCAGTTGTGCGACTTGGGTCTCATTCACACCGACAAATGGGGATACCGAAATTTGCAAAGTCTTGGGTTCGTTCACAGAACCTTCAACCATTTAGTGCCCTTTGTCGACCCGGTGAATGAAGTCCATACCTAACATATTGACTGGCAATAGAACAAACACAAGGCCCAAATTAAGATCATGCGTGGCTGTAAAAGTAAATCATTGAATTCTTACATACAAGAAATCATGTGGAGAGACAATTTTGCCTTAAATCAGTTTGAAAATTTGTGTCAACACATTGCTTTGCAATATCCTTAATAATTAATGCTTTTTTCGTGCATGCATTACTTTCGGTAAATTTCTTCTTGATTATAATTATAGTTTCATTTGTCTTATTTTTTAAACATTATGTATCGGGGTGGAGATTTTACAATTCATCCTAATTTTCTTTAATTTCATATCTTTGCTTAAAATATTCATTTCGTTATATTTTAAGTGAAAGGTATTCTCAGCGTGTTCGATATTTTCACTTATCTCCGTGTTTTGTTTAATTTCGTTTATCTTGTGGATTCACAAGTTTGTTTTCGTCAATTAGTCATCATGGATTCCCCTCTTTATTTTTACTTTATATGTAGTTATAGAGAGATAAAGCTTCTAGAGATAAATATACCTCTATAAAATTTGTGTCTGTATCATAATTTTCAGTTTATACGTTAAAATTCGCAACGTATGGATGGCAACTCTCTCCCACAACTGCTACTAATGCTATCACTAGTTTGTTAGGATAGCGATAAACTAGCGGTATCCAGTGGAATTGTGGAGAAAAAACTAACATTATGAGGTATTGTAATCGGTATAAAGTGTGATTTGTTCCATGTAGGATATCAATCAGGCCGTGCGAGTGGACGGAAAAATCGGATCAATCTCGAAAAACTAGTCCCAAGGAAGATCAGACGATTCAACGGGTATCGATTAAGGACCGATTTGAGACACCAGCCATTATTTGACGTCAAGTTGCCGAAAACAAGAGAGTGAATGAGTATCTCAAGACTGTCTCAAGTCGCCTGAGCGAGGTGTGATTCATAATAAGGTCGCCTGCTAAAGTTCAATCATGAGTCCCCAAAAGAATAAAGCAGCTAGGTTAGCTCTCGCTACTGAGCATGTCCTATGGAATCTTGAAAATTGCGTTTTTCAGCGACGAAAGTAAATTTAATCTGTTCGGGTCGGATGGGAACATCATGTAAGGCGGCATAAAACATGGAACCACATGCACGAAAATGGTTATAGTTTTGGGTGAGAGTGTTATGGTATAGGACATATTTTTATGCGCTGGAGTTTGTCCGCTCACCCGTTAACTCGGTAAAGTAAATGTTGTGGTATACAGGATTAAATTCAGGAACATGTGTTCCCCTCTCTCCAAAAAGATGGACTACTACTCTTGTTTTCATTTAGAAGGTTGACCCGTTACATATAAAAAAAGAACTATTTCTTGGATGCTAAAAATATCGAAGTGATGAACTGACCTGGGCAGAACCTTGACTTAAAACCCGATAGGAAACCTATAAAAGATATTGGATGATAAGGTGAAGCCTCGGAAACCGATACATGTTAAAGATTTCTGTCAGAGATTGAAATAAAATGACTCCCAAACAATGCAACCAATTGGTGAAGCCTTGCAGCCGAAGACGGTTGTGCTTAAGTCACTCAGAACAAGGGCCTACATACTCTTTACTGATACTTTGTTCAATTTTCAATCAGATAATAATGTTTCCTTGTTATGACTTCATTTATAATTATCGTTTTCTAATTTTGGAGGTATCCTTTCTTCTAGTACACATTACTTGACTCACAAAACCTAATTTTTGGCCGCTGTTCGATGAAATGAAACTTTGTCAGAGGCAAATTTCATAGAATATCCTGTGCCATTTTCAAGGAAATTAAACGAGTATTTCCAAGAAATGTTGATTTGGGAAATTTGTTCTCTAGTTTTGGACGCTACTGTAGGATTTAGTGTATAAACTGATGTGAGAGAGCGAGAGCATGAGGGAAAAAAATATGTTGCGATGGTACAAATATAACATGAGATTTTTTTTTTTAATTAAAAGCTAAAGCAACGAGGGTCCCTCCTCCAGAAATTTCTTCAAGAGAGATCTTATGCAAATACGTGAAAAAAGAAGAAAATGAAAATTGTGAAAGCTATAAACCGCTGATCCTTCAGCGTTTATTGAGGCCAGGAGGGCATACAATCTTCCAGATGTTAGCTGCAGCCTGCTGGCTCATGCTACACTTGGCAGCGCATAGGATACCAACTGCCTTGGGCGCAGCACATAAGCTGGAGAAATTAAGAAATAGAAGAAGAAAAAGGTGCGGTTACTAAAAGAATATGAGATATAGATCAAGTGTGTGTGGGGAGGAGAGAGAGAGGGGGAGGAGAGAAAGAGGGGGAGGAGAGAGAGGTTGCATTTTCGTTTTTCAATTGCATCTCGAGGTAGATTTCTGTAATTAATCCTGCCCAAAGGCAGGATCAAATCTGCAAAAAGTATTCAGGAGACCGAGATAAAGAATTAAGCCCTTTCTTTATTTCTCCCCTGTGTAGACCGAACAACGAGACACGAAATTGCGTTGCCTTTTAAGACTTTTTACAGAGAAAAGGCTCGTTGTTTCGGCATCCATGATTATAATATTACTGTAGGTGATATGACAGTTTTAATTAGCATCCTATATTCATTTCAGATATTAACTAAATTCCCCTAGTTTGAAATACAGGAAAAGTGTGAGTAGGAACCTAATATTTGAACCTTTAAGCCTATTTTTATGGTAGGCCATCCAACTTTTCTGATCCTCTATTCGTGATCTAAAATCGGGTCACGTTGCATTGCTATAATTTGCATACTGCCCATATTTGAACTTATCTTCTTCCTGATACCACGATAGAGCCCAATTCCTACACACTACACTTTCATCCGCAACCTACCTTTTGCATTTCACTCTTACACACTCGCATACACAACCCACACAACGATAATGACCCAAATTGAAAGATAAACAAAGTCTTCCGCTTCTGCCGTTAAATGTTAAGTGACGACAGATTTGCTCCATCCAGTGTTTCGTGTGACGGATGACCTTGACAGACAAACATTTCTGACAAAGAATAAGAAAGAGACAGAGAGAAAATGACAGACAGACAAAGAAAGATAAAGATATGATGTTAAAAGAAAGATAATCAGCCACACACCAAAGACGAAGCTAATTTAACAAACAGGGGAACAACGAACCTAAAAATCACTAATATAATACAAAGCATCACGGGAATTAGAACTATCAATGTTTCTTAATCTTCCAAAAAACACTAAGCCAGCAACGGCCACGAACAAGCTTGTAAATAACTTCTAAATCGAGCCGTTTGAGGCTAGTCTGTCTGCTACTCTAGGCTATATACAATGTAAGCTTCGAAATTCTCGAGAGTTTCATGGATTGAGGAAGAATAATAATGAATAGATTGTCGAAAGAAATTTCGTTCTTTTTAACTTGTTCTTTAAAATAAAAATAAGCCAAAGATCAATATGACCGATTGTTTATAAATGTTTCTTCCGGGATATTCTTAAAACGTCTTCCTAGTCAAAATGGACAAGTTATTCGTCGGAGTTAACATGATGGTTATTTATTTATATAATTGTCATTTCATACTTCTCTATTTTCCTTTCCTAGTAATCTACTTTTATGCATTAACTACAGAATGTCAGACTGAGCATAAAGAACCCTATGATCCATTCACTACCAGCCTGAGATGTAAAAGAGTAAGTCTGAAGAAAATATGAATAACAACAGGAGAAAAATTCATCTATTCAAGGCAAGCCCGAGCAGATAGACTAGATGGACAGCGTTAACACAAGTCAACTGGATCCAAGGACTACGGGATTACTCCCATGTTATTTTTTAATAAAATAGGATGCGAATGAAACAAAAATAGGATAAAGGCAAATATAGGTTCAGTTCAACCCTATCCTTTGGAGTATGGGCGTAGAAGAATTTTTAACTCTCGAGAAAAATGGGCCTAAAATTACATTTCCCTTTAACAATAAAATATATTTTTAAAACAACTTCTGCACAACTTCAGTAAATATTACAACTTTCATAACGTCTGTAACTCGAAAGTAACTTTAATTATTATTATTTTTTACAAACTAAAAACAGGGTTGGGGTTTTTTTTCTTATAATTCTGCCAGAACCTCTTTGGTAATGAAGAAATATTTCTCGAGATGTTGCCGTATGGCAATACAATTCGTATAATTGCAACCAGGCTTTAATTAATTACAATATATGTATATATTTTCTGGTGTGATATACATCTGTTAAATTTTCACTGGGTAAAATTTAAAAAAATAATAGTCCATATTTCGTGTATAACTCGAGAATAGCAGACAATTTGGCTGTTTTGGTTATGGGAGAGATTATCAAATAACCCCCAAAAGTTTGAGCTGTTTTTTGTACTCTTTGTACTTAGTACTCATAAATGCATTGATCTTTTTGAGTGACAACAATGGTAACTATTTTCTTCAACAAAAAACCTGCGCGAAATATTACCTACATACTAGTTTACCGTCACAAAAGTGTTGACAGAGAAACAAGTCAAAGCAAAATGAGTATATGAAAGATTGTTTGTGAGGCTGCACGAGTTCAAATTCGGAGCCAAAGCAGTACAAGCAGTTCGCAGGTTGAATGCACTGCTTGCAGGGCATGAAATTAAAGATAAGAATACTCTAAGGAGGGCTGAAAAGGTTTTCGGTGCCGGTTTAGTATGTGGCCTACCTATGTGATTCTGGTTTAGTATGCGACCTACCATGTTTTTATGTGGCCACGTAATCAGCATAGGTGCGGGTCATCGCGATAATTTATCGTGATAACGATATCGGGTTATCGATTACCTGATATTTTTTTCCGCGTTATCGATTCATCGGTATTGCCGATACTTTTGGTTCCAAACTAGCGATAATCGATAATTTCAGGTTTTAGTTCCAGTTTAGCACAGGGGCGAGCTATGCGTGCCTTGGAGGCAGAAATAGGTAGGTCCGAGCTGGGAGGAGGATCCTCAAAACCTATGAAAAGATCAAGGAGAGCCTCACCAGGTAAGAAACTAAGGAACAGTATTCAAATATTCTTACTATTGTATTATAAAATAACGCTATATATAGTCAATAATCAATATTGTATTATAATTTTGGATTTATCGATTATCCTCTTATAGGGCGATAAATTTATCGCCAGTTATCGATTATCGGTTATCGCTATCGGTTTATCGGTTATTGTGACACATTTTTCGTTATCGCGCTCACCTATGCTATAGTCAATTAAAAAATAACTTTAATTAGTAAAAATCTCTCGAATATCTTGAAGCATACATAAAAATAAATCAGCATCCCCTTTGACACACGCCAGCAGTATTCATGGAGATGGCCCCTGGAGGTGATGACTGGGGACTCCACGTTTCTTCTTCTCTCCAGCCAAGATCGCTCAATTGACTCAGTGTGAACGCCACTATCAGGATCGACGTAGTGGCTGTTGATGATTTATGGTTTTATGGTGAAATCTTTTTCTCCTGCATTCTAAGCCATCCTGACGTGGCCACGAAATTTTCTGTTCGTCAGTACCATGGGTCCTTCACACTTCGGGCACAAATTTGCATCCTATAAAAAACCCTTCTCTTAAAAACACTGTAGCACTTTTTTCACTGGCAGCAAGAGTGCAGTAAAATGTACGCAGCAGCATTTTAGAAGTGTATGTAAACTAATGCCATATAAACTATTAGAAACAAAACTAAAGCTTTGAAATGTCAGTTCGCATATGAACGCAATCTAGACCAAAGTTCACTGGTTTAGTATGCGGGTAGGGCACATACTAAACCGTCAGCAGGTTTTCTACTGGCAAAGGGGAATATGAAGATATACTTCATGGAATAAATTAGTTTTCTACTTTATTAAATTCAGTTAACACAAAGGACAACCCTGTTTCTGCACCACATCGTGTAAAGATTCGAGGGTTAGACTTCATCAACATAAGTATCCGAAGCGGCTGAACTCTCTTGGGTGCCTGATAATTTGTTAGTTTATTAACATGTTCTCTATTTGAGAATAATTATTGTGACAAATATCCTTTTGGGCATACAAACTGTTGATTTTTAAGGGCGGGTATAGGGTACTAGTCGAGTTTGGGGGGTACACACTCCCCACAGTCAGATGAACAACCCGTTTCACCTCTTCCTTCAGCTCGAAGCCAACAGCGTTCTTCCCACACAATGGCGACATGGAGTGTGGGCAAACGGGTAAAAACAGGTCACTCCCATGAATTCTCCCACACTCTCACCATTTGCAAGCACACGCCACTATCCACGGAGGCGCCCACACCGCGAGTAAACCGGGTCAACCACCCCTTTCTCTCAGGTGGAGGATTTGAGCACCTATCGGCTCCTCGAGGATGATGTCACCACTAGTCGAAACTCTCAACCGAACACAAAAACTTGGGGATGCGAGGGTGGGGGCGAGGAGCTAACATGGGATAAAGAAAGTAGCAGTAGTCAGTCATAAGTGGTAACAAAAGAATGATAACAATAACGAAGACATATACGCTTATCGTGTCTTCAGGTTGGTTAGGTTTCTTGTTACTTTGCTTGGTTAATGCGCGGTTTTGTAGCAGACGCTCTTCTGCGCAATTAATGATGTCATCTCTCGTTTTGACCTCAACAAGCAAGGCGTTTTTTTCTCGCTCTCTCTCGTTTCTCTCCCGCGGAAAAGTAATAGGAGAAAAGGAAATGATACAACAAAACACCTTGTTATGCCCTTTCTATCATGACTTGTTGCTTCTCAACTTTTTAATTATAAATAGGAAATAGGTCAGGTATATATATATATATATATATATATATATATATATATATATATATATATGGATTCAAGTTTCAAGTGATCCGTTCTTTATAGTCCGGAGTTTCTTTTCTGCTGCCCTGGTTCTCTTATATATATATATATATATATATATATATATATATATATATATATATATATATACAAAGCCTAACCCGAGATTCCTTTTCTGGGTGTCTTTGTAAAGAAATACCTTCCGAGATTTCTGGATTATATGGGAGATATTATTCCCAATGGTCTGTCTTGCTAGGTTTCTTTCATGTGTGTTTATAAGAGATGGGCGTGAGGGAATCATTAATGGGTTTGATCCTCAGCCACATAAAGGTCCGTCATCCTATTCGTTGGATCGATCTTTCATCGCTGAAATTCCAGCTAGAGGTAAGGGGATGCATTTTTCTTCCTTCTCGCAAACTGGTTTGTGGCAATTAACACGCGGGTTCTTTAATGAGTTCCAGTCTTCTTTCGCTGCCATTTTGAAAACACGAGGAGAATGGCCTACCTCTATACAATAATAATCCAGAGTAGGCGGGCCTACCCGAGTTTAGTAGTCACCTACCTCAAGACAATAACCCCCAACAATAATGATACCAAGTAGGGATGGCCTACTCCTAAAAAAGCTAAGATGGTCTATCTGCGTTTGCTAATAGGCTACCTGAAAACACTAATGACTGAAGAGCCCTCGGCTGAATTTGGTCTCGATAAATCACGACCTTATCCAATTGACTGTTTATGATGTCCTTTTATTATGGTATCCGTACTCCACTTCATAGGGCCTTCACTAAACAACTTATCACAGTATCTAAATATTTATTTCGGTTGGTATTCGTATATTTTACAATGGGAAATGCCTTCGCTGGTTAAAGCAGATATCTTTTTTTAAATCTCGTTTTAGGAAGAATGATCTTAAATTTTAAATTGTTTTAGATCGTAAGTTTGGAAATTACTTTCCCGGTTATAGCGCTTCATAAAAGAGCACAATATTTAGAATGTTTACTAGGTTAAGTTGGGTTAAATTATGATAATGTTAAATAGTATGTTGGTATAAGAGGTAGATAGATAGAATAATATATACAGATGTAAGAAAGATAGGAAAAATAGAAGAGTTAAAGATAGGTCCCAAGAAAGACTCAAATGATAAGAATAAATTTAAGAGAAAGTAGAATATGAAGGGGGAAAGTAGAATAGGAATAAAATTAGAAAATGAAAAATAAACTGAGAAAAAAATAAATGGGGGTCTTCCCGTTACAGCAATATCTGGCGTGAAGCCTTGTTACTTTCGAATCAAAAACCGCCGTGTTGACTGCGCACGCGTGGAGCCGGATGTGGTCGTTCTTAGGGTGGTTTGATTCGTCAGAGATGATTTTGAGTTCCGATTTTTCTAATACTCGGGGGTGGAAGGACGGAGGCCGATCACTGGTGTTGGTAACCTTGATACGTACTTCTTGTTCGAGGGGGATTCATAAATTCGATGCTTCTAGATGATTGGTAAACCTTTCAATTTAGAAGAATGGTAATAATTAAAGAACTACTACTGAAGAACCACAACAACAAAAAGAGGAAGAAAACTACCACAACGAATGAAGACCAAGACTGTAAGATTCGCTCAAGGCCATACCCAGTGGGAAATTAGAAATTTACTCAAGTGCCGAGAAAAAAGAAAGAACCAACAACCAATTTCAAAGTGGTTGTTCAATTGCCTATATAAAGACTATATTTAAGCCACAATACAACATTTCAGACAGACTTCTCCCCTAATTAACAACTGAGTTGCGTGAAGCAATTCTCTCCTCATATCAACTCCATCTCAATTACTCAGTTTGAATTAGTTATCTCCGCTTCGTTTGGTCCAGATAAGGAGGGGGGAAGGGGTCTTTGCTGAACAGATTACTTTGTCTCCTACCCGTCCCCAGTATGGGTTTCTGTAATATACATTTGTTGTTTTACTTGTGAAACCTAGGTGAAATATCTTTACTCCGATGGTGCATTCATTGTTCAGATTGGGAAAAAAACAAACCATGGTTGAAGAGTTCTGCTAAATCTATCCAGTCGATTTTATATTAGAAAGTGAAAAACAATAAGAGCATCTCCGTCAGAGCTTTGAATAATAGTTCATAAAGTAGTTAATGGTAGTGAAATCGTGGGAAGAAAATCACCAGTGTAGCCAAAAAAAACTATTTGGGCACAAGGATTGTTAGGGAAGGAAAATCCCCATAACTGCCTCCTTGCATGTAACATGCAAAAAACAAGATTTACTTGATTTTTTCAAAGCAAATAATAACAAAAAACACTATAAATAAAATTATATGGAAATAAGTAGCAATTTAAATAATATTCCAGGTTTGTGTAGCCATGCCAATGACCGTGTAAAATCCTTCTTCTCCTTCCGCAACCATAAATCCACATTCAATTAAAATACAAAGTATAAACGGCCTCTTGCGCCCAACAGAAATAAAGCGTAAAGTTGCAACCCCGGAAGAGGGAACGTGATCTATATACACAATTGCACCTACACTGCGATTGTTCAAGACAAAAGGTGAAATGTCACCAAACGATTCTCGTGGTGGTAAAAATAAAGGTGATGTGACGAGGAAATTTCTTCGTAATTTCCGCTTAAATGTAACTAGAGTAGGCGGAGAATGAGTGAAGTGTAGTGAAAGTGAGCGCTATGGCATAAAAGGGTGTTTGATACTTTGAAATTGCGCCGAAAGCAAAATAAGGACGGGGGCACATTGCCAAAGATGGACAAGTGGTAATTAATACGAACAAACAAACAAAGAAAAGTGGCATCGACATATGGATTTCAACTTCACAGTGCACATAGGTGTAATGGGTCGAGATAGGTAATATACTATTTGGAGGATACGAAGGCAAAAAACACTAAGAGCGTCACAAAATCAGTAAAATAGATTTCATTAAAATTATTTGCTACGAAACTGCTTTTCGGAAACGTCAAAGGCAGAAATAAAAGACGTTTAAAAGATGCTAAACTTAAAATAAATTCCAAGTACTTCCTCGTCTTTGTTAGGGAATATCATCATTGTAACCTTAAAGAATTTGCTATCAAGGCTGCAGAAAGTTATTCAACCAAAGCCCTTTGATACTAAGCTGCACAAAGCTTTTTATCAAAGCGTTTTGATACCAAAGCTGCAAAAATATATTCAACCCTAGCCGACATTTTGAGCGAATTCTCTCTCCAAGAAAACTGAGGCCATTATTATTTGTTGTGGTGGCCACTTGAATATTAAAACGATGGGTGGCGTATGAGAGAAAAAAGACCAACATATTATTCCTGAAGCCTTTTTTTCATCCAACATTTATCCTATTCCTTATATTTTAATTGTGAATATGGCTTTGTGGGTTTTATATCCCTGTTAATTGACAAAGGTCGGAATATGGTATCAACTTTCGATGACTGAAAATGATCCTATTTGGTTAAAAAAATACTTCTAGGTGACTTCATTGGCTACGGTTGAGTCATTTCCCTTTTGACTCACAAATGACTCACCAAACACTCGCATAAATTAGATAATCTCAAGATAATCAATTAGTGCTAACAGCACTTAGGCTTTAACGATCATTACTTCAAATATACTTATCTGATCAAATGAGATAAAATAATGGTGAAATTATATATTTTAAGCGAAAGATTTCAATCGATTTAAACCAAATTAGTATAATGGTTATTACTAAATATTAGCAATAGTCATGAAATGAGCTATTGATGACGAACAGATGGTTATCATTAGGAAGAAAGGCAACGGTCAGGGTGGAGGGGCAGATATTTTTTTATTACACCCAAAAAGATGTAAAGGGGTTCACCACAACTTTTGCAAAATCTTAATAAAGTAAAATGAGAAGTACAGAGTGCCCTTGATATTTACTTTAATTAAAAAAAGTGAAAACCAACGAGTCAACCCTAGTTTGGAAGTTTGTGAGGAGAGATTTGCAAACAAAGCTGCGAAAAAAATGTAAATATTTCACGGAGGTTAACGGTAGCTCCCTCTCCCCCTTTCAGTAACCACAATAACCAAGGCAAATTTGCTTGAGGCTATTAGGGATGGAAAGGCACGCAATTGTTCTCCAGTAGGGTTGCTCTACACACGACCCGAACACTACCAAGCTAATTTGAATGGTCTCATGAATAACCGTAGTTACCTTTCAAAACCTCCAAGCTTAGGATCTCAAACTATTAAGAATAATAATAATAAAAGAAGCAAGAATTCGTATTCAAGCTTTATCACCTCTACTGCCCAATGGCTTGTAACACGTTATAAATTTCAACAAAATCTTCATTAAAATCTTATAATGTCACTCCATATTTAATTAATAATAATAATAATTTATTTGTAATGCACTTTACATGGAATGAACAACCTCAAAGTGCTGCAGGGTTAAAAGCTGAAGTATTTATATATATACATATAATATATATATATATATATATATATATATATATATATATATGAATGCAATGTCCCGCAGGGAAAAATGAAATAGTGTTTCAAAGTACTTTCGAACTTTATTAAGTTATCCTTGATAAGGAACTTAATAAAGTTCGAAAGTACTTAGAAACATCATTTAATTTTTTCCTGCGGGACATTGCACTTATTTGCTACCCTCACGTGATACTTTGTGAGTTTTTCATTTCATATATATATATATATATATATATATATTTATATATATATATATATATATATATATATATATATATATATACATATATATATATATATATATATATATATATATATATACATATATATATATATATATATACATATATATATATATATATATATATATATATATATATATATATATATATATATACAAGGAAATCTCTGTCTATAAAATATAACTTTACAGAAATAAGAGTGGGGGAACTCATTCCTTATTCTCTCTTTAGCCTTTTCTTTTGAACTCGCCTCGAGTGGATCTGTAGATCTTTACTAGTTCATAATTGTGTAATGTTCGACACATTTTTATTTCTCTAACTTCACCAGTTTCTTTAAGGATCTTTGCTTACATAATATCTGCACGAGATGCCCTCGTTGGTTTTCGTTTTAAATGTATGTTTTTTGGGGGGGAGGGTGATGCTATGTTTATTTGAAAGAGTATTATCGCCTTTTTTTTCGAGAGTGGGGAATAATTCAGGATATTCCGTTTGGATCAAGTAAAGATAGTCCCTCCTAAGACAAAAAGGAGGAATTAACTTTACTTGGTTAATTGGGGAAAGGATGATCTTTACTTGATAAAATGGGAGGTAGACGAGGTTATGACATCGTCATTTTAAAGCTACGGGAATTAGCATAAACTAAGAATTAAACGCATGTTAGGATGTAAGAGAGAAATGCTAAACTCTTATCTACAGGAAATACCGTTTTAATTAAGTTATTAAAATATATTTTTTAGTTCCACAAAGTTTACAGTTTTTAATTGTTTTAAAATAAACTTTCTAACAAATATGTTCCTAAATAAAAAATTGTAGGTTTTTTTTTTATCCTTGGGAGGGATTAGCTTTACTAGTGTAACTTTGGGAGGGACTATCTTGATCCTTCTGTTTGTCCTATTTCTGAAACTCGGCCCTAGATGGATAAATGGCCCCCACATTTAGCTGCGTTACTACGTGGCCAAGTAAAAAACAAAAAAAACACCGTATGTTACATATTTGCTATAAAATGGGAACGTTAAAGTGCGAAAAAAACTCCGTTAATTTCGATTTTCAAACTATGACGAGTCACTGATGCTTAATAAAACAGTTTCGAAAATAAAATATTTATTATTTTGCTGATTTTTTTTCGAATTAAGATACTTTGGAAGGGGGAGGGGAGAAAAAGAGATTTGAGGAATTTGGGAAATTTTTGAGGTGAAATATCCAATTCTGGAAAAAATAAAAGTAGTCTTTATTTCGAAATGCCAGTTGAGGCGTGTCCATTATTACGGTGTTTGCATTCATTTTTTTTTAAATAAGGAAATAGATAAAAGGGAGATAGTGGTTGGTAGATAACTAGATTATAACTAATAGTTATCGTTTCGGTTGATTTACCCAAAATTAGTTGATATGTATGAGAAACATATGGGAGTTTTTTTGCAATGTTTTTACTCTCATACATAAAATCATTACCCTATTTTTATCTTTTACCCTTTTCATACGTCTCATATGATGATATTAACATATGAACCATGTGTGTGCATGTATAATCTTTCGTACTATGTTCATTCTCACTTCCAACTTGAGCGAAAGGAGCTAATAGCCGGTCAATCTATTGCACGAGGGGTATTTTAGTGAATGCAAATCCCAGGAACGATCTATCAACAATCATTGACGTTATGACTACAACGATGGGAAAGTAACGCCGAAAAAAAACGTAACACCAGCAATTTACTTTTCCCGAAAAAAATGACCACAAACAGAAACGAATGTAGCATTTTACCTTGGGAGACGCCATATGTCGTACAACGGCACAAGTAAAGCTGAAAGTTCACTGAGCTTTGAAGGAAAGTTGACTTCAATTCCCATTTTCCAGAGGTCGGAAAAATCTAGAACAGCTTGTTTCGCTTCCTAACTACCCTATCTTCGGGTGGGATGGAGGAGAGTGACCTCTCCCAAAACCGATTAAATCTCATCTTCAAAAATGTTTTTCAAAGCAATATCTTCGCCATCGGGTTGGAGGCTAATGCCCTCGGGTAGAAGGAGAAGACAGAATAGACAATAATGAGGAAACAGAACAGCGAATAATCGGGATGAGGAAGTGAAAACGCGACTTTGTCAACAAGGATGGCATTGGGCGATCTCCAAAACGTTAACTGATATTCATTAATAACTCTATGCCATTGTCTCGTAAAATGAGAGCAAATGAAAAATGTTTCATAGTCAAAGGAAACAACTTGCGCGCAAAAAGCCTGTACTTATAGTTATAGTAAAGGCAGTAATAGTTTTGTAATATAATAATTTTATATTATTAGTTGGCCAAGTTCTGATAAAACCCCTCAATAAAATCATGCGAGGTGGGAGGGATTTTAAAATTCCACTAACAAACGAATAGGAGTTTTGGTGTTGCAAAATTATCTTCCTACTTTAGCATTAAATAATTAAAATATCACCCAGGCTTAAATCTTGGTCGGTTTTACCATACACTCAATAATTGCTTACCGCGAGTATTTAGTTCCTTAACCATCTAATCATATAAAAGCCATGCTTACTGTAAGGAGTCTTGTCTCCCTTAAATGATTGCATTTAAAGGCTTTTCTCCGTAGTCTATGGCTCTTTTACATTACAATCATTCAAAGGTTTAGATTACTCAATTATTTAACTCCTACACCACTAAATTATTCTAAAGCATTTTTACCCGGGTATATACCTCCTACATAATCCAATACTCCCTAAACTCTGCTTACACAAATCTTGCCTACTTTACGACACAGTAATCCAAATGAATGTCTTCTTGACTCTTTGCCACCTTTACAATCAAAAGTGTCGCAAACTTTGGTTATCCGACTCTTTGCCTCCTTTTGCATCTACCTCGGATGTACATTTTTCATTTGTCTGTTCTCACAGAGACCAACTCGCTGTTTTCTCATAAAACAAAAAGATCACATACAAGAGGTAAATGGCTGGCTGATTCGCTCACGGACAGGATTTTTATTTCAATAAGTAACCGATGACAGCGATACGACAAGACGCTATTGGCGGTTCCTGGCATATTATGGCTTTACATGCAAAACGATACGAAAGAACAAAAAAGATATTAATGGACTTTAAGAAAGAAAAAAGGGGAGAAATAAGGGAGATAGAGAGACTGACAAAAGAGAAGGAGAAAGTTATTAAGAGAAGATTAGAGAAATATTGAGAGAGTGAGAGGGAGGGGGGTGTTACAAAGAAAACAACTACTTCATAGAAAAAATGCAAATCTTATCGAGTTACTGAATCGGAAAGATCTTAACATACTTAATATGAGAGAAAGCATAGAGATAAAGATAGTTATGCAAACAGGAAATGCCACTAAAGTCAACGATAATAGGGCTATGTATTACGGCTTACCTTACTGACAACACGTCTTTCAACCCTAAAGAAGTTGTCACATCGCCTGTGGTTAGTCGCCGAAGGAGGGTCGATATACATCAACTTTGCTTGAGTGGCTGACCTATGGCGACCCGTGATAGGGATCTTTGTTTAAGTGTTAACAGTGAGAATGGTTTAACGATTCAAATTTGTGGTAAAACGCTTGACCTCCCCACTCCCAACAAAACACTCCAAAGCCTGTAAATCAACTCTAAACTCTCAAAAATTAGTGAAATTGAGTTAAACCCTTTTTCAATCCCGCAGAACTATAAGATTCCCATGGAAAGCCTCGAAAAATAGTGAAGAACGAGGGCAAAACGCTCACAAAAAACAACAACAACATGATTATAATACCCAACGGCAAAGACCACTAAAATAGTGTTTAGAACGGTGTAAAACCCGTGTCAAATAGTGACAGCTGCAAAACTGTGAGATCCCATAGGAAAAGCACTAAAAGTTTATTACCTATCGGTGGTAAAACACTTACCAAAACTCCACCAGCCCTTGGATTTTAAGAAACCGACAAGCCCATAGAAACAAGCCAAGTCCTTCAAGTTCGACCTCCCAATTTTAACTCGCATTCGTCCGAGCGAAAACTAAGATCGAATTTTAAGCAATGGCGTCAAAACAAGTTGAAATTCAGATTCTCTTTTTGCAGATATTTTTTCTCTGTAAAACTTGTGAATGCACTGATGGTGGGATGATGTGAGTATGTTGGGAATGCAATGTTGGCGGCATGATATATATATATATATATATATATATATATATATATATATATATATATATATATATATATATATATATATAGAGAGAGAGAGAGAGAGAGAGAGAGAGAGATGGGAATGCAGTGTTGGCGGCACGAAGTGTACTCGTATATGTTGTAAATGCAGAGTTGTTGGCATAATGTTTATGTGGTTTGAATGCAGAGTTGGTGGGATAATGTGTAAATGTTTTAAATTCAGTTGGTAGCACGATGTGAATATATAGCATGGTCAGCATGAAGTGTATATGTTGTAAATGTAGCATGATGTGTATATATTGCAACTGCAGCGTTGGTGGCACGATGTATATAAGATGTAAACGCAGGAAGTGCAAAATTATGTCTATAGGTTGTGAATGTAGCATGGGCAGCATGATATGTATATGTTGTAAGTGCAGCATAGGTGGCACGATGTATATATTCTTGTCTATATGTTAAGCTCGGCAATATATGGCTCTATACTTTTTTATTTAGAAAAGAAGAATTTCTCCGTATCTAACTGGGAATTTTCACCCACATTAAGATGAAGAATAATTAAAAAAATAAATAAAAACAAGTATTTATAAAGCCCCCTCCCCCCAAACTTGGGCCAGAAGGTCATGTTGGAAACATCGGGGGGGAAAGTTCGTGCTCACAAACCTGAAATTACTAACTTCCCGAAGAAATAGAGAATCTAGTCAGAGATTTCAACGATCTTACTAAAGTGATCCAAAAACAGAACTTTAGAAAAAAGAAACACGACTATCCTCTGTTACTTGCCACGGCAGAAGGATCAAATCTGTAACTTTAAGTCATTCGTGCTCTGTCCTACGAACATGTTCCTAAAGGGGCGGTATCCATTCCCTTCCCCAGGCTATATGGAGTAGAGGGGGAGTTACATTATTTAATATTGAAATCGGGTTAAATTCAACAGCCCTCATTTTCTATTGTCATACTTATTTGGAACCAAGAAACTTTGTGAGGAAATTCATACATGTAGTGGAGTAAGAGCGAGTGAAATAGACTAATAATTTTGGAGCTCGGACCCGTGCTGGCAGGCAACTCTCTCTAATTTTTCAGGCGACACCTGACGCCCAGGGAGGGAGGGGAAGGGGGGTAAAACCCTTCGGGTTACTTCGCCTTCAAGAATTGTTTACTTTGTGGAAAGGAGATAACTTTGGGTAATTATGGATAAAAGGTGTCAACTTGTATTTGGCCTTAAATTATATGTCATCAAGTTCATTTTTAGGTGCTAAAGCAAAATATAAGAATAGTTTGTTGTGCAAATGATTCATTTTAGAGAAAATAAAGTAACAATTTACTATATGAAATCAGCTGAGAAATGCATTTTTTTCATACTATGAAACAATGCATTTTTAAGCAGTTACCTACTTCATGTGTTTTTCTAAAACTAATCATTTGCACCACAAATGATTGTCAGATTTGGCTTTAGCACCTAAAAATAAACTTGATGACACTACAGGTCATTATCTAGCTTTGTACCCCACGGTCCCCAAGCGCATAAACTACGCGGCTATGTATTTTTCATACATTTTCACTTCTAACTTCACTGTTTCCTGATATTTAACCCCCCTTAACATCACCACTTTTGAAACCTCAGCCAAACTTTTTGGTTGAGATGGTCTCGTTGGTTTGTTCGGGGGAGTGAAACTTCCCACATTAAATTGCTCTTCCGTCTCATTCTCAAAAATAAAATATTCAGCCATTTATTATTTACCATTACATCCTTTATCGAGAAAATGAAACAAACAAATGACCCATTAATAACAGATGCACCCAAAACGAGTTAAATGCCTAATGTCAAAATTCACTAAAAGAAGAGAGATTAATTGTGCTCAAATACAATAAAATTGCACAATGCATCGCGATTAAAGGTAGCATCTGATTGATTTTTGTTGCAAGTTGTTATTCAAGTCGGCAAAATGCATTATTCTTTTTTTTCTTCAATGCTTGAGTTGGATGTCGTACAAGGTCAAGCAAGCTACCTCCTACGTAAGGCTACATCTGGTCATAATTATCAATTCCTTTCCTCCTACACGTACCTAGTCGCTGCATTTTTCTTCCCCATTTCCAGATTTTTAATAACGACTGTCTTATAAGTAATTTAACAACAGTTTAGCAATAATTCAGAGTTATAAGTCCCTATTACTTACCTTTGTGCAACAACACCCAAATAAGGAGAGGATATAAAAACAGATTACTGACCGCGTGTTCAAGAATTTTTTTTTCTTTTTATGTTTAATCTTAATTAAATAACTTTTTCCATCTAAAGAACACTTAGGATATATTTACGGATAAAATCACCTTATTACAAAGTTTTATTACTGTTTATTTGGATTTAAAAATACTTGAAAACACTTCACTTTAAAAAAAAGTCAAAATAAATGATTGCTCCATCAAAATCGATGAGAGCACACGAGAACACGTCTGCCCGCACCGACGATTAGTTTCATTCTGAGGCGATTCATATTCAAATGCATAAACTGGGCAGAATACGAGTTCTGTTTAAGAGAAATATTCCGGCGTAATTTATTTAACGTACAATAAGGCTTCTTTAATAGTTTAATTTGCATCTGAATGAAGCTTTTCATATACGCCAGTTAAATTAATTACCCACCTCACATCTATTCACAAACATGAACAGGTTCAAGCACTATATCTCCTGCAAGCACACCCTAACACAACGCAGACGAATGTACGCCTATATGAACCAACATAAATGGGGGCGTAAAATCCTCTAGTCCTTTTTGAGTTTAAGACTCTTGCTGATGAACGGGTAGAGCTTGACAAAGACGTGGATGGCGACAACCAACAGAAGAGTGAGACAGACAATGACGACGAGGAAAACGTCTGCGTTCGTATACTGGATGAGAGGCAGGGATGAACCACTGATCTTGTGCCTGAAATACGAGAGTTTAACGGGACTTGGCATATCTGTTGAGTAAAAGAAGATAGATGGAAAAAATGGTGGTTAAAAGAGGAGAAATAGAGGAAAAGGGGATAAAAGGCGAGATGAAATAAAGGGAAGATAATTTTTATGGGTCTCGCCTTTTTGTAATTTTTTAGTGTTTGTATTTTACATGTTAAATAGTTCGGGCTTAAGTTAAGTGACTCAACCAGACCTAGCCTGAACTCATAAAAAGGATTTGTATTTTTACATGTTAATTAGTTCAGGCTAAACTTTGGTGCTTCCACCTAACCTAGCTTATAGCTATCCTAAGATAACTGATGAAAGATTTTTAGGTATTTTATTTCAAAGTTAATTAGTTTAGGCGAGACTTGAGATGGGAGTCTCGACCTAATCTAGCCTAAGCTAACTAATGAAGAATTTTTATATGTTTTTTTATTTAAAAGTTAATTAGTTTAGGCGAGACTTAGGATGGCTCTCTCAACCTAGTCTAGCCTAAACTCATAAATTAACAGGCTGGAGTTAGATTGTGGACAACCTTAATTTAGCCGAAACTCATAAACATAAGTTTTATATGTTTGCATTGCCATAGAGTTTTTAGGTCTTTCTTGTTTACATGTTAATTAGGTTAAGCTTGACTTAAGTTAGGGGATTGAGCCTAACCTAGCTTAAATTTAGCCTAAACTAATTAACATAGAAGTTTTACGCATTTGTATTTGATAATTAGGCGACCAGAAACATGAAAGCCACCTAATCCAATATAGGGAAGAGATATAAAATAAACTGAAAATTCTCAAGTGTTAAAAATGTGTGTAACAAGATGATTCTTTTGCAATTCTTGGGGCCTCTTGAGTGTGGGCGGGGGAGAGATGTAAGAAACCTCTAACCTTTAATATTTTCTGGTAACATGACAGGAACATAGCAGTTAGGAACCACACTTTTTCTGAGGACGAAGGTCCAAACCCCAAAATAAGTTTTGATATCGACCAATCTATAACAATACGATAAATCCTAAAGAGTCCAGCAAATTCAGAAAGGCTGCTTTTTGTACAGTACCAAGTGAATTATTTCCTTATCGGAGGCTATGGTTTAGTCGAGTGGAAACACAGTTTCCAATTTTAGTGAAGTTAAGCAACATCAGATATGATTAGTCGCTCAATAGAGTTAGAATTCCGGGCGCCTTCACGACCGCCGCCATAGGTCCATGGTTCAGATCCCACGTTAATCAGTAGGTCCCAAATGAGAAATAAAGGAATCTTAACCCTGGAACAATAACCATCAGTTCACTGCACACCATTACTAACCATGGGTATATCATACCCGATTTGAATATATATATATATATATATATATATATATATATATATATATATATATATATATATATATATATATTAAATCTAAAGCTTTAATGAAATAGATTTACATGAAGGTACTTCAAACTTTGAACTTTGACTTAACATTAAGAAAAACTGACAATGACGTCGTTGCTCTGGGTACCCTGTACCCATGTTTAGCGTTCTAGGGTTAAGTAAGTGTAGATCGATGGTAAAACTCTTATCTATATCTATAAAATCCCTAATCTGTTCGTCTGTTCGAACGGAGGAACGTGAGCTGGGTTTAGACTGGTGGCAAGACAGGTTACTTTTACTCTACATTGTTGTCCACGTGTGGGAAGCAAAAGCAACCTGTTTTTCTAGGCACTACAAGGAAAGACGAAGAGTATTGTCTACCAAGAAGTGTTGTGATGTAGCATTGGTTAAAAAATAATTTGTGATAAATATAAGAATTTCAACCTATCTCTTGCTTATGATTTTTTTTTACCCGGGAAACGTCGGGTACCTCTTCAGCTCGGGATTAAATAAGACGTTATAGACAAATCACTAACGAGTACATGACGACTGGATTGAACAAGGACTAATGGCGTTACCGTAACACATGGGGCAATCTCGAATTAACCCTTTATTTTTACTTCTCTAGTTTCATGGACGAAATATTTACTCTAGGCGACGGAACCTATAAAAGCCAACTGATCATAGGGAAGAAATATAAAATAAACTGGATAATTCTGAGGTATTGCAAGACAAATTAACCAAACTATTCCAATGACCGAAGAAATAGACAATATCATTTAACGTAAAGTGTAGTGAACTTATTTTAGGTAGGATTAATCCTCTGAATAATTATAAATTAAATCGCAGAGTATTAGGAAGATCAGGGTGCGAAATAAATCTAGGTGTAAGCTCCAACCTCGGGCCTAGAAAGCAGTGCTTAGGGTTTACTAATAGAGCTGATAGGGTTTATTAGGAGAAGCGTAAAAAAATAGGAGTGTTGATGTCATTCTGAAACTGTACCTGACATTAGTTAGGCCTCATCTTGACTATGTGGTGCAATTTTGGTCACCTTATTAAGGGATAGATATTCGTTTGTTAGAGTCTGTACAAAGAAGGATGACTAAGATGATTGATAGGTTGAGGAGCTTACCTTATGGTGAAAGGATCAGAAGACTAAATATTCATATGTTAAAAAGAAGAGATCGAGATTATAATAGGGGAGAAATAGATAAGGTTCTTATTTTTAGTGAACAGGATAAGACAGGCAGCAATGAGTTTAAGTTAGACAAGTTTAGAATTGGGAAACAGATTGGTAGATATTAGTTTAGAAATCACTAGATGAATGGAATAGTCTCACTAGTCATGTGATAGCGTCCTTCCTGGTAAGTTTTAAGAATAGACTGGATAGATTTATGGATGAAGATGCTAGGCGGAACTGAACTTGGTGATGGGAACAGTAGCTGCCTCGTATAGTCTATTGATTGGTCTTTTTCAGACTCCTTCTTTTCTTTATATTCTTACCAGGCAATGACTTCGCCCCCCCCCCTCCTACCAGGGGAGCTTGAGCTTCGCTAATAAGATTAAAATTTAAAATTTAAAAAAGCACCCATGGTTAAATTTTTATAAATTGTCTGAACTTCGCCAATTATAATAATTGTAAAAAGGAACTCTAAACTATTTCCCCCCTTTTAGAATATCACGTTGCTAAAATATAGTTATATATTATAGAAGAAGAAGAAGATATATAAAAATAAATTTCCTGAACTTCACCATTTTGGTTTTCAAAATTCGCTAAATTTCGATACTTATATTTATTTCTGAACTTCACCATTTTGTTTTTTGATATTATAAAAGAATTATTAGAAATAACTTTGATAAAAAACATAAGTCATAACCAAACTAAGATGAAATTATTATACAAATACTCAAAAAATTCCCCTTCTTAAATTATAATTAGTGATGATGATGATTGGTTGAAAATTGCTTAGGTAGTCTATGGATGTGTACTCCTAACCCTTTAGTTTCTTCCTTTATATCAGGTACTCTGTAGCTTTTTTCCTTGTAGCTTCTTTGGAGCATTTTACTTTTAGAATTCTATATTTTCCTAATTTCTTTAATGATCCTTTCTATTTTTCACATTACTTTTATGGTCCTGATTTTTTTTGGAAAACTAAAAGTAACTCGATCCACATCTTTTTCTGTAGTGTTAGTCCCGATATCTTCTTTCCCCCTGACCAAAGCCCCTGTAGTACCAGACCATGTAGTTTCTGCCACTGTAGTCCAAAACTTTGCGTTTTCTTCTCTTGCAGCCCCAAATCAGGTAGCCTATTTCCATGTGGTGCGATACCTGTTGCAAAAGCACATGTAGCTTTTCCACTCTTAGGAACAGAACCCAGGCTTCTTCCCCTGTAGTTACAGAACTCGTAACTGATTTCCTGATAAATTAATGAACTATAGCTAAGGACCCTGTAGCTTCTTCGAATGTAGTCCCAAAACCTATATGTCCTTTTCCTATATCCCAAATGACTGTAGTTTTTCCATGTATATCAAGCCCTTTAGCTTCCTCTAATATAATCCCAGACCATATAGTTTTTTCCATTATAACCCTAAACCTGTAGCTTATAGCTCTGTAGTCCCACATCCTATATTTTTTGCCCCATTACCCAAACAACTGTAGCTTCTTCCACTCTAGCCCCCTATACTGTAGGCTTTTCCAAATCTAGTCTCATACCATGCACCTTCTCCCCTAAGCCAACCCTTTGTAGTTTTTTTGTAGATTATTTTCTTGTAGTCCTCATACGTAATCATTCTTCTCCTATAGTTCAAGCGCCTGTAGCGTTTTCCAATGTAGTCCCAGACCCTATAACTTCTTCTCATATAGCTCAAGCGCCTGTAACTTCTTTCTGTGTAGCCCCAGACCCTGTAGCCTTTCTTATCAGCCCCGCCCCTCATTGAATTATTATCCCCCTTCCTTCGGACAACCAGGAGCAGTTTCAAGGGTGTAGATGGCATTGTGCTCGAAATTACTTGTTACTATTTACTGACAAATAAAAAAAAACATTGAGAGAATTTCCGCCTGTAATTTTGTGGAATTGTAAAGCAAGTGGTAAGTTAGAAGAAGTACAAATGTATGGAAGGCATATAGGGCTAGTATGCCAGGGAGGAGACTAGTTGGCACTCTAAGGACGGGGAAGGATCACAACTCCCTAAGTAAGGAGAATTCTGTGGTGGGTGTTGGGAAGGAAGGGTACCACACCTCTAGATGTCAGCTGCGGAGAAATCACCCTTTGTGCTCCGCATTACCCAATTTTGGGGAGTTGCGATATGTATACTTCCCGAAGTATACATATTGCGTAAGGCTAAAAATAGGAAGCTTGTGAAAAAAGCGGCATTTAAAAAGGAAACAAACGAAGGCATTTCTGCAAAAAATATTCTGTTGCATAAATTTAAAAGGAAAATCATCGATGGCGTTAATGCAGAAAGTTTGTAAGAGGAGATCTAAGAAAAGTGGTGAAGATGGAGGATGTGAAAAGGTGTAGGGAATATATAACTGAGATCCGCCTGTGGATGTTGGGGCCGGAAAGGAACCTAATCCCACACATGTCAGCTACAGCATGGTTGTCCGTGCTCACCTTGATACCCAATTAAATGACACACATCGGGATGGGGAAGGAAGGGCACTCAACTTTTGTGACCCGAAAGGGATGAAACGCAATCTGCATCCGCTTCTCGTGCCCATCCAACCATATCCCATCCCCACTAAGCATCGTACCCCTGTGGGATTGATCCCACACATCCTATAATAACCAACCACACCATTCACTACTTAACCGAACACTCACACATTCATTTATGATCCCCATTGATAGATGGTGTGTGTGTGTGTGTGGTAGAAGGGAGTTGCTATGTCCTCGATGATGAGTAATAGGATGGCAGTTAGTGTAATTCAACCAGAGCATTCACTCAGTCAATGAATAAGCTCAAGTGGTGGTGGAAACCTTGTTTGCTCCACAAGGAATTACGTGTTTTCACGGCCACAACAAGTGGGATTGGAGGGGGGGGGGGGTCTTCCGTACATCTTCACTTGCTCGATCTTCTCTTTTAAAGGTTTCTCCTTACAAACTGTCTGACAGAAACTTCCTCGTTGGTTTTAGTTTCTTAGTGCTCTCCCTGTCAAAACAACAGCAAGTCGATTTGCGGTTGTGTCTTCCATACATCTTCGTCTCCTCCATCTCTTTTTTTACAGATTTCTCCTTACAAACTTTCGGGCTGAAATGCCCTTGTTACATTTTTTTAAGTTTAAATAGGAGTTGACGCCAATGTCAAAGACCTCATGGGTTGAGCCCGAAAAAGGTCTGATAGCTGAAGATTAAAGAGGTAGGATTCAGCTCTGTAGAGGTCGTTAGGTGAGAAATAAAGGGTTCATATTGAAATGCCGATGATGAGAGTGAGGAAGTATTAATGGATCTGAACAATTACAGATTTCTGTGAGATTGAAGACAATTTTAAAGGGATATAAAGGGTCCTGGTGGCAGGAGATTAAGCGGTAATCGCCAGGAGTTGACGTGAGAAAAATGACGTCAAAGAAAATTTCACCGTGGAGTGATAGTCAGCGAGAGGGAATGGCGTCAGATCAAAAGTAGTGATGTCAAAAAATGACACACCGCAGAAAAGTGTCGGTTGAAAAGTTCACCGTAGATGGGTCATCAGCGAGGGTAGGAATGAGTTAATATCAGAGTTAGTGACGTTAACATACGACAGACGGTAGCAAAGAATCAGTTCGAAACTTCGCTGTGGAGTGGTTTTAAGTGAGGGAAGGAATAGAGTCCGATTCAAAGCAGTGACGTCACCGAACGATAGACCGCAGAAAAGAGTTGGTTCGAAAAATCGACAGGGAGTAGTCTTCAGCTAGAGAGGAACTGGCATTAGGTCAGAGTCAGTGACATCGGGAAACGACAAATCGGAGAAAAGAGACGGTCGAAATTTTGCCATGGAATGGTCGTACGCGAAAAGGAATGACGTCAAACCATAGTTGTCTGGTAGATTAATGGGTCAAACTTTTTGTTGTTAAGAAATTTGCAATAATCCGAATTCCTGGTTATCGGGTTGCCATTGTTTGTATAGATGCGCGTATAAATACTGATGTGACCTGATGAACTGAGTTCAATTCCCAGTGAAAATGGCCCACATAATGATAGTTTAAAAGAAACCCTTACCAATAATACACCACGCTCACAGGTATAGTACTACACTTCAACTCACCCAGACAAAGAAAAATACTAGAAAGTACAAACATTTCACGGTTCATCTCTGCCCCTCCCCTCTCTATGAACACTCATACCTCCATTACGCCCATTGGGCTGGACATGAGTCGACCTCGAAACGGAGATTTATTGTTAGCGCGGCTTATGAGCCAATTTTTTCGTCTCCTTATTTGACGGGCTCAGTCAACGTTGCGCCCTTGTTCTCGTATGTTCACCCCTCAAACACGCGAGAGACAACGGTTGATGCCGAAGGACTGACACGGGTTCTGAGGGATTCAGGATAATTTTGAATAATAGTTAAGGAGTTACAAAGGTTCAAAAGTATTCAGAATTATTTCGAAGGATGCTGAACGTCCTACAAGGACTCTAAGCGATTTTAAATGATGCCGAAGGACCTACAGTGGTTCTTATGGAAGAGGAGCAATTTTGAATGATAGTTAAGGAGTTACAAGGGTTAAAAAGAATCAGAATTATTTAGAAGGATGCTGAATGTCCTACAAGTACTCTAAGCAATTATTAACAAATTTAAATGATGCCGAAGGAGTGGCACGGGTTCTGAGGGATTCAGGATAATTTTGAATGATAGTTAAGGAGTAACAAGGGTTAAAAAAAATTTAGAATTATTTTGGAGGATGCTAAACGTCCTACAAGTACTCTAAGCGATTACTAACAACTTTAAATGATGCCGAAGGACCTACAGTGGTTCTGATGGAAGAGGAGCAATTTCAAATGATAGTTAAGGAGTTACAAGGGTTAAAAAGGATTCAGAATTATTTAGAAGGATGCTAAATGTCCTACAAGTACTCTAAGCGATTACTAACAATTTTAAATGATGCCGAAGGTCCTACAGTGGTTCTGATAGAAGAGGAACAATTTTGAATGATAGTTAAGGAGTTACAAGGGTTCTAAAGGATTCGAACGAGTTTTAAGGATGCTTAATAATTTTATACGGTTGTGAGGGGTTCGAAACGACTTTGAACAATCAATGAAGGATTCTCAGGGATTCTAAGGGACCTCGAGGGATTCCAAACTATTATAAATAATTCATTAGGGTTCTGGTGGATTGTAAACAATTTTGAACCACTGTCAAAGATGCGGAGGATGTCTGAGTGAATCTGAAGGATTGCAAGAATGCGTCGGCGAAGGTCAACCCCAATTTGCATAAGAGATGGGTTGTCAAACTCTCCATGTTATTTATTATTTGTTGCCAGATTGTTGTGGTAGAAACAAGCTCACTTGTGCACACATACAGGCATGCACATTGTACATACGCACACACGCGAAGTGTGTGAGAGTGAAGATAGCCCATAAAAAAAATGTGTGGAAGGTATATAAAGCCCGAGTAATCTAAAGAAGAGACTACATGGGACACTGGATCTTTAGAATGCGAAACTCTCCATATGCTCATGTGGGTTGAGGCCGGTAGGGCAGGCAAACACCAGATAGATGATTATGGTGATACTACTACTACAATCAGTCTGGTCCAGGTTCTGAAACCTGCAGCAAAAAAGAACCCACCCCGAGAACTACAAAAACACCCATTAATTGATTGCCCTTCCAATTTTAAGCAAAGTTTCCCAACCGGAGAATGAAATTCATACAAAAATCAGTATGACAATCACCGGGAGCTCTCGCTAGTCTAGTGTATAAGGCGTAAGATTGTTATACCTCGATACAGAGTTCTAATCCAGTGAACGTAGGGCGCTAGCCGTCGATTGGTGCATGTATGTCGAGTCTTGTGCGCGGGTACAGAGAGATCCATCTACATATGCCATTACACATATAACCAATCACAACACTGAACTCTTTTCTACCTCCTTCCTTCCGCCCCGAAACCTGTGGAAAAGGGCTTTATCTCTACACTACCCGGGCAAGCAACGGGTTTGCTCGCCCTTGGAGTACGACAGATTCCCTACCCGATTTATGACCTTTGCCCCTAACGAAACGCGCCACCTGGTTGCAACTTCCCTAGCTATAAATTCAATACTAATTCGGATTTTCTCATCTTTGAAAGGCTTCATCCACGTCAGAACCCAGTTCTGGGTCGCGTCGAACCCCATCAACTTGTTACACAGATTCAATTATGTTCACACACTTCCAGTAATTTTGTAAACAAAGTAATGACTCGATCTCATTTTTTTTTCCAAGGTCCAAGAAAGAACCAAGTTTATAAAGTCACCTTCTTGGAACAATAAGTAAGTAACGCCATCCATCTCTTGTCCATGGCCGGCCTCGATCGGATAATGAAACTAACATAAAGATAGCAACGGCAATCACAAATGAACGCAAGTGCACTTGGAGCTGGTCCTTGTTTCTGGGGTTGGTGTCGGGAAATATCTTTTTTTTTACACCAGGGGTCAGGGGGTGAGCCGTTCCGCGTTAAGGGTATGTGGCTACAACAACTCATCGGCAGGATTCATTGGAAAAAGGAATAGAGTATGTTGGGCTGTGAAGACGGGAGAGGAGACAGAGCGGTGTGATGGCGTGTGACAGATCTAGCTAAGCATAGCGCTTCCAACAAATGGTAGCCAGAAAACTCTATTCGGGCTGACCGAAACAATATCACAGCATCAACACCAGAACCAACATCAGAAACATATAAAACAGAAATAGAAACGTCAGAAATGTAAACAACATCAGAAACGGATAAAACAGAAATAGAAACATCAGAAATGGAAACAAGATCAGAAACGGATAAAACAGAAATAGAAACATCAGAAATGGAAACAAGATCAGAAACGGATAAAACAGAAATAAAAACATCGGAAATGGAAACAAGATCATAAACGGATAAAACATAAATAGAAACATCAGAAATTGAAACAAAATCAGCAACGGATAAAACACAACTAGAAAGATCAGAAACGGATAAAAAATAAATAGAAACATCAGAAATGGAAACAACATCAGCCTCAGAATTACATAATATCAAAATTGGAAACGAGAGCATCACCAAAGTGTCGAACATCAGAACTAGAAATAACATCCGCACCAGCATCACTAATATCACCATAGGAAACAAGAGCAGTCTCATCACTACCAATATTTCAATTTGCAACGAGAGCAGTATCATCATTACCAATATTTCAATCTGCAACGAGAGCAGTATCATCATTACCAATATTTCAATTTGCAATGAGAGCAGTATCATCATTACCAATATTTAAACTTGCAATTAGAGCAGTTAGAGCAAGATCATCATTACCAATATTTAAAATTGCAATTGGAGCAGTTAGAGCAGTATCATCATTACCAATATTTTAATTTGCAACGAGAGCAGTCTCATCATTACCAATATTTCAATTTGCAACGAGAGCAGTATCATCATTACCAATATTTCAAATCATCGAAAGAAGTATCATCATTACCAATATTTAAATTTGCAACGAGAGCAGCATCAGCATTACCAATATTTCAATTTGCAACGAGAGCAGTATCATCATTACCAATATTTCAATTTGCAACGAGAGCAGTCTCATCATTACCAAAATTTCAATTCTCAACGAAAGCAGTATCATCATTACCAATATTTCAATTTGCAACTAGAGTAGTATCATCATTACCAATATTTCAAATTTCAAAGAGAGCAGTATTATCATAAGCAAAATTTAAAATTGCAATTAAAGCAGTATCATCATTACCAATATTTCAATTTGCAACGAGAGCAGTATCATGATTACCAATACTGAAATTTTCAACTAGAACAGTATTCTCATTACCCATATTTAAAATTGCAATGAGAGCAGTATCATCATTACCAATATTTAAATTTGAAACGAGAGCAGTATCATCATTACTAATATTTCAATTTGAAACGAGAGCACTATCTTCATTACCAATTATTCAATTTGCAACGAGAGCAGTATCATCATTACCAATACTGAATTTTCAACTAGAACAGTATTATCATTACCAATATTTAAAATTGCAATGAGAGCAGTCTCATCATTACCAATATTTCAATTTGAAACGAGAGCAGTAACATCAGTACCAATACTGCAATTTTCAACTAGAACAGTATTATCATTACCAATATTTAAAATGGCAATGAGAGCAGTATCATCATTACTAATATTTCATTTGCAACGAGAGCATCCTCATCATTACCAATATTTCAATTTGCAACGAGAGCAGTATCGTCATTACTAATATTTCAATTTGCAATGAGAGCAGTATCATCATTACCAATATTTCAATTTGAAACGAGAGCAGTATCATCATTACCAATATTTCAATTTACAACGAAAGCAGTATCATCATTACCAATACTGAATTTGCAACTAGAACAGTATTATCATTACCAATATTTAAAATTGCAATGAGAGCAGTCTCATCATTACCAATATTTCAATTTGAAACGAGAGCAGTGCATCAGTACCAATACTGCAATTTCCAACCCAGAACAGTATTATCATTACCAATATTTAAAATTGCAATGAAAGCAGTATCATCATTACCAATATTTAAATTTGCAACGAGAGCATCCTCATCATTACCAATATTTAAATTTGCAACGAGAGCAGTATCATCATTACTAATATTTCAATTTGCAACGAGAGCAGTACCATCATTACCAATATTTAAATTTGCAACGAGAGCAGCATCGGCATTACCAATATTTCAATTTGCAACGAGAGCAGTATCATCATTACCAATATTTTAATTTACGATGAAAGCAGTATCATCATTGCCAATACTGAATTTTCAACTAGAACAGTATTATCATTACCAATATTTAAAATTGCAATGAGAGCAGTCTCATCATTACTAATATTTCAATTTGAAACGAGAGCAGTATCATCAGTACCAATACTGCAATTTTCAACTAGAACAGTATTATCATTACCAATATTTAAAATTGCAATGATGAGAGCAGTCTCATCATTAGCAATATTTCTAATTTGCAACGAGAGCAGTATCATCAGTACCAATACTGTAATTTGCAACTAGAACAGTATTATCATTACCAATATTTAAAATTTCAATGAGAGCAGTATCATTATTACCAATATTTCAATTTGCAAAGAGAGCATCATCATCATTACCAATATTTCAATTTGCAACGAGAGCATCCTCATCATTACCAATATTTCAATTTGCAACGAGAGCAATATCATCGTTGCCAATATTTCAATTTGCAACGAGAGCAATATCATCCTTACCAACATTTAAATTTACAACGAAAGCAGTATCATCATTACTAATATTTCAATTTGCAACTAGAACAGTATTATCATTACCATTATTTAAAATTTCAATGAGAGCAGTATCATCATTACCAATATTTCAATTTGCAACAAGAGCATCCTCATCATTACCAATATTTAAATTTGCAACGAGAGCAGTATCATCATTACTAATATTTCAATTTGCAACGAGAGCAGTATCATTATTACCAATATTTTAATTTGCAATGAGAGCAGTATCATCATTACCAATATTTCAATTTACAACGAAAGCAGTATCATCATTACCAATACTGCAATTTGCAACTAGAACAGTATTATCATTACCAATATTTAAAATTGCAATGAGAGCAGTATCATCATTACCAATATTTCAATTTACAATGAAAGCAGTATCATCAATACCAATATTTCAATTTGCAACGAGAGCACCCTCATCATTACCAATATTTCAATTTGCAACGAGAGCAGTATCATCATTACTAATATTTCAATTTGCAACGGGAGCAGTATCATCATTACCAATTTTTTCCTTTTCACAAAAGGATTAGTATCATCATTACCAATATTTAAATTTGCAAAGAGAGCAGTATGATCATTACCAATATTTCAATTTGCAATTAAAGCAGTATCATCATTACCAATATTTCAATTTTCAAGGAGATCAGTATCATCATTACCAATATTTCAATTTTCAAGGAGATCAGTATCATCATTGCCAATATTTCAATTTGTAACTAGAGCAGTATCATCATTACCAATATTTGCAACGAGAGCAGTATCATCATTACCAATATTTGCAACGAGAGCAGCAGCATCATTACCAATATTTCAATTTACAACGAAAGCAGTATCATCATTACCAACATTTCAATTTGCAACGAGAGCAGCATCATCATTACCAATATTTCAATTTGCATCGGGAGCAGTATCATCATTAACACTATTTGAGTTTACAAAGAGATTAGTATCATCATTACCAATATTTCCATTGTCAAAGAGAGCAGTATCATCATTACCAATATTTCAATTTGCAATTAGAGCAGTATCATCATTACCAATATTTCAATTTTCAAGAAGATCAGTATCATCATTACCAATATTTCAATTTTCAAGGAGATCAGTATCATCATTACCAATATTTCAATTTGCAACTAGAGCAGTATCATTATTACCAATATTTGCAACGAAAGCATCATTATTATTACCAATATTTGCAACGAGAGCAGCATTATTATTACCAATATTTCAATTTACAACGAAAGCAGTTTCATCATTACCAATATTTCAATTTTCAAGGAGATCAATATCATCATTACCAATATTTCAATTTTCAAGGAGATCAGTATCATCATTGCCAATATTTCAATTTGCAACTAGAGCAGTATCATCATTACCAATATTTACAACGAGAGCATTATAATCATTACCAATATTTGCAACGAGAGCAGCATTATTATTACCAATATTTCAATTTACAACGAAAGCAGTTTCATCATTACCAATATTTACATTTTCAAGGAGATCAGTATCATCATTACCAATATTTCAATTTTCAAGGAGATCAGTATCATCATTACCAATATTTCAATTTGCAACTAGAGCAGTATCATCATTACCAATATTTGCAACGAGAGCATCATCATCATTACCAATATTTGCAACGAGAGCAGCATTATTATTACCAATATTTCAATTTGCAATTAAAGCAGTTTTATCATTACCAATATTTCAATTTTCAAGGAGATCAGTATCATCATTACCAATATTTCAATTTTCAAGGAGATAACTATCATCATTGCTAATATTTCAATTTGTAACTAGAGCAGTATCATCATTACCAATATTTGCAACGAGAGCAGTATCATCATTACCAATATTTGCAACGAGAGCAGCAGCATCATTACCAATATTTCAATTTGCATCAGGAGCAGTATCATCATTAACAATATTTGAATTTACAAAGAGATTAGTATCATCATTACCAATATTTCAATTGTCAAAGAGAACAGTATCTTGATTACCAATATTTCAATTTGCAATTAGAGCAGTATCATCATTACCAATATTTCAATTTTCAAGGAGATCAGTATCATCATTACCAATATTTCAATTTTCAAGGAGATCAGTATCATCATTACCAATATTTCAATTTGCAACTAGAGCAGTATCATCATTACCAATATTTGCAACAAAAGCATCATCATCATTACCAATATTTGCAACGTGAGCAGCATTATTATTACCAATATTTCAATTTTCAAGGAGATCAGTATCATCATTACCAATATTTCAATTTGCAGCGAGAGCAGTATCGTCATTACTAATATTTCAATTTGCAACGAGAGCAGTATCATCAAAACTAATAATTCAATTTGCAACGAAAGCAGTATCATCATTACCAATACTGAATTTGCAACTAGAACATTATTATCATTACTAATATTTAAAATTGCAATTAGAGCAGTCTCATCATTACCAATATTTCAATTTGAAACGAGAGCAGTGCATCAGTACCAATACTGCAATTTCCAACTAGAACAGTATTATCATTACCAATATTTAAAATTGCAATGAAAGCAGTATCATCATTACCAATATTTAAATTTGCAACGAGAGCATCCTCATCATTACCAATATTTCAATTTGCAACGAGAGCAGTATCATCATTACTAATATTTCAATTTGCAACGAGAGCAGTACCATCATTACCAATATTTAAATTTGCAACGAGAGCAATATCATCCTTACCAACATTTCAATTTAGAACGAAAGCAGTATCATCATTACCAATATTTTAATTTACAATGAAAGCAGTATCATCATTGCCAATACTGAATTTTCAACTAGAACAGTATTATCATTACCAATATTTAAAATTGCAATGAGAGCAGTATCATCATTACCAATATTTCAATTTGCAAAGAGAGCATCCTCATCATTACCAATATTTCAATTTGCCATTAGACCATCCTCATCATTACCAATATTTCAATTTGCAACGAGAGCAGTATCATCATTGCCAATATTTCAATTTGCATCGAGAGCAATATCATCCTTACCAACATTTCAATTTACAACGAAAGCAGTATCATCATTACCAATATTTCAATTTGCACCTAGAACAGTATTATCATTACCAATATTTAAAATTTCAATGAGAGCAGTATCATCATTACCAATATTTTAATTTACAATGAGAGCAGTATCATCATTACCAATATTTCAATTTGCAACAAGAGCATCCTCATCATTACCAATATTTGAATTTGCAACGAGAGCAGTATCATCATTACTAATATTTCAATTTGCAACGAGAGCAGTATCATCATTACCAATATTTTAATTTGCAATGAGAGCAGTAGCTTCATTCCCAATATTTCAATTCACAACGAAAGCAGTATCATCATTACCAATACTGCAATTTGCAACTAAAACAGTATTATCATTACCAATATTTAAAATTGCAATGAGAGCAGTATCATCATTACCAATATTTGAATTTACAATGAAAGCAGTATTCTCATTACCAATATTTCAATTTGCAACGAGAGCATCCTCATCATTACCAATATTTCAATTTGCAACGAGAGCAGTATCATCATTACTAATATTTCAAATTGCAACGGGAGCAGTATCATCATTACCAATTTTTTCCTTTTCACAAAAAGAGTAGTATCATCATTACCAATATTTAATTTTGCAAAGAGAGCAGTATCATCATTACCAATATTTCAATTTGCAATTAAAGCAGTATCATCATTACCAATATTTCTATTTTCAAGGAAATCAGTATCATCATTACCAATATTTTAATTTTCAAGGAGATCAGTATCATCATTGCCAATATTTCATTTTGTAACTAGAGCAGTATCATCATTACCAATATTTGCAACGAGAGCCCTATCATCATTACCAATATTTGCAACGAGAGCAGCAGCATCATTACCAATATTTTAATTTACAACGAAAGCAGTATCATCATTACCAACATTTCAATTTGCAACGAGAGCAGCATCATCATTACCAATATTTCAATTTGCATCGGGAGCAGTATCATCATTAACACTATTTGAATTTACAAAGAGATTAGTATCATCATTACCAATATTTTAATTGTCAAAGAGAGCAGTATCATCATTACCAATATTTCAATTTGCAATTAGAGCAGTATCATCATTACCAATATTTCAATTTTCAAGGAGATCAGTATCATCATTACCAATATTTCAATTTTCAAGGAGATCAGTATCATCATTACCAATATTTCAATTTGCAACTAGAGCAGTATCATCATTACCAATATTTGCAACGAGAGCATCATCATCATTACCAATATTTGCAACGAGAGCAGCATTATTATTACCAATATTTCAATTTACAACGAAAGCAGTTTCATCATTACCAATATTTCAATTTTCAAGGAGATCAGTATCATCATTGCCAATATTTCAATTTGTAACTAGAGCAGTATCATCATTACCAATATTTGCAACGAGAGCAGTATCATAATTACCAATATTTGCAACGAGAGCAGCAGCATCATTACCAATATTTCAATTTACAACGAAAGCAGTATCATCATTACCAACATTTCAATTTGCAACGAGAGCATTATCATCATTACCAATATTTCAATTTGCATCGGGAGCAGTATCATCATTAACACTATTTGAATTTACAAAGAGATTAGTATCATCATTACCAATATTTTAATTGTCAAAGAGAACAGTATCATCATTACTAAAATTTCAATTTGCAATTAGAGCAGTATCATCATTACCAATATTTCAATTTTCAAGGAGATCAGTATCATCATTACCAATATTTTAATTTTCAAGGAGATCAGTATCATCATTACCAATATTTCAATTTGCAACTAGAGCAGTATCATCATTACCAATATTTGCAACGAGAGCATCATTATCATTACAAATATTTGCAACGAGAGCAGCATTATTATTACCAATATTTCAATTTACAACGAAAGCAGTTTCATCATTACCAATATTTCAATTTTCAAGGAGTTCAGTATCATCATTACCAATATTTCAATTTTCAAGGAGATCAGTATCATCATTGCCAATATTTCAATTTGCAACTAGAGCAGTATCATCATTACCAATATTTGCAACGAGAGCATCATAATCATTACCAATATTTGCAACGAAAGCAGCATTATTATTACCAATATTTCAATTTACAACGAAAGCAGTTTCATCATTACCAATATTTCAATTTTCAAGGAGATCAGTATCATCATTACCAATATTTCAATTTTCAAGGAGATCAGTATCATCATTACCAATATTTCAATTTGCAACTAGAGCAGTATCATCATTACCAATATTTGCAACGAGAGTATCATCATCATTACCAATATTTGCAACGAGAGCAGCATTATTATTACCAATATTTTAATTTGCAATTAAAGCAGTATCATCATTACCAATATTTCAATTTTCAAGGAGATTAGTATCATCATTACCAATATTTCAATTTTCAAGGAGATCAGTATCATCATTGCCAATATTTCAATTTGTAACTAGAGCAGTATCATCATTACCAATATTTGTAACGAGAGCAGTATCATCATTACCAATATTTGCAACGAGAGCAGCAGCATCATTACCAATATTTCAATTTACAACGAAAGCAGTATCATCATTACCAACATTTCAATTTGCAACGAGAGCAGCAGCATCATTACCAATATTTCAATTTGCATCGGGAGCAGTATCATCATTAACAATATTTGAATTTACAAAGAGATAAGTATCATCATTACCAATATTTCAATTGTCAAAGAGAACAGTATCATCATTACCAATATTTTAATTTGCAATTAGAGCAGTATCATCATTACCAATATTTCAATTTTCAAGGAGATCAGTATCATCATTACCAATATTTCAATTTGCAACTAGAGCAGTATCATCATTACCAATATTTGCAACGAGAGAAACATCATCATTACCAATATTTGCAACGAGAGCAGCATTATTATTACCAATATTTCAATTTTCAAGGAGATCAGTATCATCATTACCAATATTTCAATTTTCAAGGAGATCAGTATCATCATTACCAATATTTCAATTTGCAACTAGAGCAGTATCATCATTACCAATATTTGCAACGAGAGCATCATCATCATTACCAATATTTGCAACGAGAGCAGCATTATTATTACCAATATTTCAATTTACAACGAAAGCAGTTTCATCATTACCAATATTTCAATTTTCAAGGAGATCAGTATCATCATTTCCAATATTTCAATTTTCAAGGAGATCAGTATCATCATTGCCAATATTTCAATTTGCAACTAGAGCAGTATCATCATTACCAATATTTGCAACGAGAGCATCATAATCATTACCAATATTTGCAACGAGAGCAGCATTATTATTACCAATATTTCAATTTATAACGAAAGCAGTTTCATCATTACCAATATTTCAATTTTCAAGGAGATCAGTATCATCATTACCAATATTTCAATTTTCAAGGAGATCAGTATCATCATTACCAATATTTTAATTTGCAACTAGAGCAGTATCATCATTACCAATATTTGCAACGAAAGCATCATCATCATTACCAATATTTGCAACGAGAGCAGCATTATTATTACCAATATTTCAATTTGCAATTAAAGCAGTATCATCATTACCAATATTTCAATTTTGAAGGAGATCAGTATCATCATTACCAATATTTCAATTTTCAAGGAGATCAGTATCATCATTTCCAATATTTCAATTTGTAACTAGAGCAGTATCATCATTACCAATATTTGCAACGAGAGCATTATCATCATTACCAATATTTGCAACGAGAGCAGCAGCATCATTACCAATATTTCAATTTACAACGAAAACAGTATCATCATTACCAACATTTCAATTTGCAACGAGAGCAGCAGCATCATTACCAATATTTCAATTTGCATCGGGAGCAGTATCATCATTAACAATATTTGAATTTACAAAGAGATTAGTATCATCATTACCAATATTTCAATTTTCAAAGAGAACAGTATCATCATTACCAATATTTCAATTTGCAATTAGAGCAGTATCATCATTACCAATATTTCAATTTTCAAGGAGATCAGTATCATCATTACCAATATTTCAATTTGTAACTAGGGCAGTATCATCATTACCAATATTTGCAACGAGAGCAGTATCATAATTACCAATATTTGCAACGAGAGCATCATCATCATTACCAATATTTGCAACGAGAGCAGCGTTATTATTACCAATATTTCAATTTTCAAGGAGATCAGTATCATCATTACCAATATTTCAATTTTCAAGGAGATCAGTATCATTATTACCAATATTTTAATTTGCAACTAGAGCAGTATCATCATTACCAATATTTGCAACGAGAGCATCATCATCATTACCAATATTTGCAACGAGAGCAGCATTATTATTACCAATATTTCAATTTGCAATTAAAGCAGTATCATTATTACCAATATTGGTAATTTTCAAGGAGATCAGTATCATCATTACCAATATTTTAATTTTCAAGGTGATCAGTATCATCATTGTGCCAATATTTCAATTTGTAACTAGAGCAGTATCATCATTACCAATATTTGCAACGAGAGCAGTATCATCATTACCAATATTTGCAACGAGAGCAGCAGCATCATTACCAATATTTCAATTTACAACGAAAGCAGTTTCATCATTACCAATATTTCAATTTGCAACGAGAGCAGTATCATCATTATTAACATCAGGAATGAATACAATATCGCCGATCAACAACATCACTCCTATCGCTAACATTAGTATACCATTAGCTTCATCAGGACAACTCCAAAGTGAATGATTTATATAAAAATGGGGAAACCAACTTGGTCAATTTCACAGACACTTTATGAAACAAGATGGTGAATTTGGGTATGTTAAAATTCATAAAAGCTCCATTTAACTCCCCCAAATGGGGGACAACATGGAACAATAGACACCTCGAGTAGCTTAAAGAGTGAATTTACCTTGGACATTAGACCCAGTGGGTAGAGTAGGCCGTTTTATGTTCCACAAGGAGAGCGGATTATCCTGCGGGGCCCATATGAATCAAAGAAGCCATATTAGTACCCCTATTATCAGTCCAGATGGCTTTATGAAGGCGTCGGGTTCTTCAAGAGGTCAAGGCCACCTGAATCTAGACTTGTTACCATTTAACTCTACGAGATCGCGGTGGGAGAAATAATGACTGTTCTTGCACCTGGTGAGACTGAATACATATGTAGCGTTGATGTACACCAACCCTTATTTGTGGTAGGTTACACTTGAAGTTGGACATGTAGTCTAGGTGAACAGTATGTTCATGGGGCGGCATGAACAAGGAGTAACAAGGAAAAGAGGTACCCTAGTAGACCTTACGATCCATTCAAAGAGGGTACCTTTAAGTAACACTTGAGCAGGCGCAGTGCTCTAAATGGTCAGATTAACGCTCTAGAAGAGCACTCACGCCACGCTTCAAATCTCCAAACGGATATTTTTCAAGACTTTGTCTAGTCTCGACTTGAACTGTTCAACAGGGTTGTTGTTAACAACTTCCACTGGAACACAGAATAAAAAGGGTTATGAAGAATGTAATGGGTATTTGACAAAAGAGTGCTCAAAACTAGAGAACGATCAGAATAAATGCAGCTATAACCGGAAAACAAGATATTTATCTCAAGACAATTGAACAACATATTAGTAGGAAGTATGCGAGCCTTTGTTCTGAATGACGTGAGCACAATATCTTCCGGCGCAACGCCTCACCAATTTGTCGTATTATTCGGGCGTGATTTTATTTCATTCCTTTCCAATTCTCTACCAGACATTCAACATTCTTCGGTTTCCGATTTACTCCCATCTCACCGGCATGCATTACGAACGCGTGCATATAAGCCTAAAGTTATTTGATCGTTATCTAGTTTTGGACGCATTTTTTTTCTTCAATTACCCATTACATTTTTGATCATCTTTTTATTTGCTATTCTACGAATTGAAGCCAGGGCATCATCAGAGGCGAATGTCGTAGAATATTCTTTGAAATTTTCATGGAGATTACACGAGGACTTTTAAGAATTAAGAAATTTGGGTATTTTATTCTCTACTTTTGGACGTCAATATACGTGTCTGTGTGTATGTATCTACCTTTATTGCGTAGATATATTTACATGTGTATATATGTAGAGTTGCACAGTTACATTTTCGCGCGTGCATGTGTTGATCTGTACATTTAAGTTCGTAAATGCAGCTACGTGTCTATATTTGTGTAGTTACGTGTGTTTGTATCTGGACGTGTAAGTTGGGAATATTGGCGGAAAAATAAGTTTGTGTCTATACGAAAGAGGTGTAATGGGTACAGACTCCTCTCCCCCCCCCCCCCTGACCCGTGCTGCGGAATGCAATTTATCAGCCAGAACAGCCACCACCCATCAATGACTATCCCTAATCAAGGGATTGGTCTGAGCTTAGGAAGGAGTTGGCTTAAGGAAGAAGATTCATGGGATTATTAACCTCTTCCTTTCTGAAAGGTACCTCATTCAGGAGAACTGGGCGTCGATCTCTCTTTAACACCTCAAGTAGTTTCACCATCCACCTTTCCCTAAATTTCACTTTCCCTAACTTTACCACTTGAACATCTCTTCACAAACCTTGTGACTTAGCTACCCTCGTTGGTTTCCCCATTTTTTAACAAATCTTAGAAATGGAAGACGGCGGAGGTTCCTGAAGAATTGATCCCCATTTACCTGATGGACTGGGGTCTCCTGACGACGTTCTCCACGTGGAACAGGAGCCGCTCGGAGGGGGTGAGGGGCTGGTCGTGGAGGTCCTCCGCCAAATCCCGCGCTCTCAGACGATACCTGAAAGCGACGGCTTAAGTTAAGTTAAAGTTGAGTTGGGTTAAGTTGAGTTAGATTAAGTTGGGTTGGGTTAAATTAAGTTAGGTAACGATAGATTAAGTTAAGTAACGATATATTAAGTTGGGTTGGGTTAAATTAAGTTAGGTAACGATAGATTAAGTTAAGTAACGATATATTAAGTAAGGTAACGATATATTAAGTTAAGGTAACGTTAGATTGGGTTAAGTTGGGTTAGATTAAGTTGGGTTGGGTTATTTTAAGTTATGTAACGATAGATTAAGTTGGGTTATGTTAGAGTAAGTTGGGTAACGTTAAATTGGGTTAAGTTGGTTTGGGTTAGATTAAGTTAGGTAACGATAGATTAAGTTGGGTTGGGTTAGATTGGGTTATTTTGGGTTAGATTAAGTTGGGTAACGTTAGATTTGGGTTAAGTTGGTGTAGATTAAGTTGGGTTGGGTTATATAAAGTTGGGTAAGGTTAGATTGGGTTAAGTTGGGTTAGGTTAAGTTAAATTGGTTTAGGTTAGTTAGAGAGAATTTTCTTTTTTTCATTTTAGGCTTCCTCAGGCAGGTACCAGCGAGGCCACAGCCGCCAAATGGCCCGAAGAAGTAGTTAAGAAGCAGAAAAAAAGACAAAACCGCAGAAAAATTATACAAAAACAGGTGCCGGAGGAAGGTCCACCTACCTTAGGGGCCTGAGAACTACCAGGGAGGAGGAGACCTAAATCACACCACAGTCCTGTGTGCACGAGTCCCTCCCAAGGACTCGGGGAGGCGATAACAGCCCCGCCTGTCGCGGTACTGGAGACAGGTACCGTTCACGCCCCCCCCCCTCCAGACTACAACATACAACCAGTTGGCTTAGCCTCTGGGAACCAAGCAATATTGACAAAAAGGTTCAGAGGGTGGGGTCAATGCAATATCACTGCGTCCTGCGAGTGTATCCGATTCGGAGGCGACAAAATTGCCCTGATATCGTTGAAGCATTAAAGAGTAGGTCCACGGGAAATGCCTAAGTGCAAAGGCACGTGACTTTAAATTCCAGGCTGCCGTCTTCCATCTTCATTGACATACAACCCGAAGAGCTGTCCTGATCCCAACCTGGTAGGCGAGGTGGATAAATGCAAACAACTGGGCTCATCTCTCGGTCTGTGCCGGCAGCCCAGAGCCCTCCTTAGCGCGCTCATTTCACGCAACTCCTAAATGTCCAAGAATCCAGCAGAAGCCAATCTCAACATCCTCCTGGCTTGAATAAGCCATGAAATTGCGGATAATGCGAAGTAGGGGACGCGGCGATTCCAATGCTTCAAGGACATTTAGCACGCTTTGTAAGACGCAATGGATAACAAATTGGTGTTCGAGCCGGGTACGAAGCGTAATCTTTCGTACCAAGCGGTATAATGAAAATAATTCGGCCATGAAAACAGATAGAGCCCTTCGAAGAGTCCTGCAGGCTTAAACAGGAGGAACATGGAAACCCATCCCTTCGAAATTCAATCCATTTATATATATACCGGCACTGCTCCATTGTGAAACGATATATGCTCCGAGAAATACGAATGCAATACTCACGGTGCTGTTGAAACTCTGGGAGCAGAAGCGCAGCCACAAACGTTCAAAGGTGGTATCCTCGAAGGTAGTGTCTCGGACAAAACTATGAGCGCAAACTGCCTGAAAGTTACACTAAACGTCGAAGGAGTTTCCTAGGCCCAATCTCGAAAAGCACAACGCATTGTTTGCATCTCACATTGGAGTAAGCACCGTCGAGATTGACCGTGAATGGAATGATTGCCGTTGGCAACTTTGAAAGACGCCGAACCCTCGCATAGTGCACTGTGCACGCGGGAAAGCAAGTTACATCTCCCATGTATCGACACGTAGGTTTTCTCTAAAGGACGTAGGAAAGGCACCGGTTATCAAGCAGAGCAGTGTAGTGGATCGATTCTATTTTCTGCACTAGAGTTTCGGATGCCGCTGGATAAAACTCGTATCAGTAGTTTAGCTTAGAGGGTACAAAAAAGAATAATAACGTTGATAGGTTAGCCCTATCAGCACCACACGTGCTGAATGCTAAAGATCGAAGAATTTGCTGCAGGACTGCACACCTCGGTTTTTGCAAAGAAAACCGAAACCCATGCGCGTCGGCAAAACTAGAGAAGTGTGTCAGAACCTGTTCGAGTTGGTACTCGTTAAGGCATCTGAACCGCACCAAATGAGATGAAATAAATTCAGCATAACGAAAGAAACAGCTTGTCTATTCGAAAGATTTTTTGGTCTTTGGCATAACCAAGTGGTCTAAGGCTCTGTTTAATTGACATTAAAGCGGTTGCTCACTGCCTCAGTGTGCTTGGTTCGAATCTCACCCTAGTACGGAATTTTTCGAATTAGGAAATAACTTTTTCCGAAGAAAAAAATATCCTGATTTTTCTTTTCTTGTAGTATGCTGGATTTATTTCATCATTTTTTCGCGCTCATGAAAAATATACATTGTATATTCGCTGCGTGTTTACCTCAATTTCTCCTTTGTCATTTGAATTCCAAATTAATTTCTCTCTCTTTCACAGTCCCGATCGACCTTGAGAAGCGTGGGTTAAAAGCTTGTCTATTCGGAAGATTTTTTTATCTTCCACGTAGCAGAGTGGTCTAAGGCTCGGTTTAATTGAGATTACAGCGGTTGCTCGCTGCCTCAGTGTGCTTGATTCGAATCCCACCTAGTACGAAATTTTTCGAATGAGAAAATAACTTTTTCCGAAGAAAAAATTATGCTGTTTTTCTGTTTCCTGGGGGATGCTGTATTTATTTCATCATTCTTTGGCGTTCATGAAAGATATATATATATATATATATATATATATATATATATATATATATATATGAATCCATTAAACCACATTGAAAGAGAAAACGGAATCATTTTTCCTTGCAGTAATATTTTTATTACCTATTTCGAAAAATCCGTGCAGGGAAGCGATTCGAACCAGGCACACTGAGGCAGCGAGCACCGCTTTAAAAGTATGCCGTTAGTACACTACGCTACGCAGAGCCTAGTGTACTAACGGCATACTTTTAACTGTGATCAAAGCGGTGCTCGCTGCCTCAGTGTGCCTGGTTCGAATCGCTTCCCTGCACGGATTTTTCGAAAAAAGGTAATAAAAATATTACTGCAAGGAAAAATTATTCCGTTTTCTCTTTCAATGTGGTTTAATGGATTCATTTTCATCATTCTCTCGTGCTACTTTGAGATATATATATATATATATATATATATATATATATATATATATATATATATATATATATATATATATATATATATATATATATCAGTGCTGAGAAATCGAATCGAATTCGGATCGATAAACCTTTAAAATCTATATATTTTCAAACTCGAATCGAAATAAAAAATTCGAACTTAAAATTTTTGAAAACTCTAATCGCAATTTAAACTCGATTTCGAACTTGAATCGATTATAAATATAAGTTTTAAGCGGAAACGTCGAGTATCATTAACTAAATAATTTAGGAATTCCAAGAAATAACAGTGGTTTAACTTGTGAATAGTAGGTAAATGTATATTTTAATCTTTCGTCCTAATCCTAGTCCTAATCTTGTTTTGCTAATCACAGAATGACCTAAAGCTAAACCTTTCTTCCGTTCCGAGTTTTTAAATCCCTAAGAGATTTTGAATTTAAATTTATGTCAAATATATTCACTATTTGGCTCTCAAGTTTGTTTTTAAAAGAGCTCAAATTGTTCTTAATAGATATTATTTGTATTCTGTATGTTTATTGCATAATATTTCAATATAATAATGCAAAATTTGTAATATTTGCTTTATCAGTTTTTATGCACAATGTTTTATGGACAATGTTTAAAAATGCTTCGTAGGTTCTGTATTTTTATTGCATAATATTTCGATAGAGGAAAAAAATGTAGTATTCCATTAAAAAGTTCCCTTTGACTGCGGTTTTTTCATCCTTACATACGGTTCCCATGCATTGGGACTTTGCTACTATTTTACCCATTAATTTCAATAGAAAAGTACACAGTAAATTTGGGTATTTGGTACATATGGATAGCTATTGTAAACAAGAAATAACACAGTAAATAACGAATTTACATTAACTCAAGGAAAATGTCAAATAAGAGTGGAAAAAGTTTTATAAGTTACTCTGTTATATATTTTAAGAGACAAAAGCATCTAGAACTCTGAAATAATAGATTTAAGCATTTGAAATGTAGGTTGAACTCGAACTCAAATCGAATTCGAATCCAAATCTATATTAAAAAATCGAAAAGTGGAAAAATTTGAATCGAAAGGAAAATTTGATATTTTTAAAAATGCCAAACTCAAAATGAAACTTGAATTGATATTAATTTCTGTTCCCAGCCCTGATATATATATATATATATATATATATATATATATATATATATATATATATATATATATATATATATAGAAAAGGAAACATCAGTCTCGTTTCTCGGTATACTTGTAATACGTTCCAATGATCATTCGTCATTTAAAATAATTAGAAATGTCAGGCATATGGATTCATACATCCATTTAATACATGCAATTTTCATTTCACTTTCAAGAATTCAAAGTAGGTTGCTGAATTTTAAGATTAATAATGGATACAAACTCCTAAATTGGACAATAATGATACGAAATTTAATCTTCGATCTAAACTGCACTTAACCTAACCTAACCTCACCTTAACCCAACTAGTCTACATTCATCTAAGCTCAACTAAGCCCAACATATATAGATTGACTTAACATAGGTGAGGTTACATAGTTAAAATGCAGAATTAAGCCCCTAAACAAGTGTAAGTTCCTAATTTTCCATAATTGTACATAGTAAGCGATCTACTTAAATCTACTAAAAAAATATTGATGTCTCCCCTATATATTTATATGGAATGGTCTCCCATTCTCTCTTAAGCAACTTGGATTCCTCTTAAAGTTATTTTAGTAAACATCTTTTAAAGTAACATATTTTACTGAATCAAAATGATTAGTGTTACTTTTACAATGCAGTTACTTGATTATTTTACAATGCCCCGGTTTCTCTTTATAAAACATTGCTATAGAAGCTAAGCTTAATATGTTAGCCAATCCGTTATTAAATTATTGTTATTCATTTTATTACGGTTCTTATTTAGTAATAACCGCTGTTACCATCGTTGCTACAATAATAATTAATTTGTTTCCCTTACTCCTCCAACTATGCTGAAGACCTCTGATCTTTGCTTGCCCAGCCTTTGCTAGATGGTGAATTGTAACACAATTTTAACGAAATATTTATTCAATTAATACTGTAATCTCATTTCATTAACCTTATCATCATTATTACTTGTGTTAGTTTATACGTATGGACATTTTAGAAGGTTCCTAAATCTCTTAATCTTTCCCCGGTGAGGAATTTTAATCACTTCAAACCTTATCGAATTTCTTTCTTTTTTGAATAATTAGTACCACTGCAAAGGATCGTTTAAGGCGGTATTTTAAGTATCTGTATATTTTTTATATTTGATTCTCGAGTTATAAAATAATTACCACCGGCAAAAGGAGGCGACTACCTTGGTAAGCTCAGAGACGATGAGGAGAGGAGACTCTAGAAAGCCTATCTCCACCCTCTGACCGAGTAAATTTAGCCATATTTCCTTCTAAGACAAAGTATCAAGCTAGAAAATCGAATTGTTAAAAATGTCTAACATCAGAGATAATATTTTTCATGTTTGCGAAACTTGTGGGTCACTCCAATATTAGATCGAAATCTCTCATTACTAATACGTGAAGCAAATCAAAAGTTGTTGTTCAGATGACAAAACATGTTTCTTTATAACACTGGCAATAAAAAATCATTAAAGCGAAAAATATAATAATATATATGTATATGTCATCATAATTCTCTCAAACAGTTAAGTTTCACACTTCTGCGACAGCCGCAATCAAACAGGTAACCACGAATGGACAATTATGGAACCGACTCAAAATGTGTGCAATTTTCTTTAACGATAATGAGCTCACACTTGTTTGTACAGTATGTGGAGAGATCCAGCAAGATAAAAGACAAACAATTCGACGTTTCATTCCAGTCTCAAAACCTCATCGGACATTATTTAAGGTGAAATAAGAATTACGAGTACAGTGAATTGTGGGGGTACGACGGGAAGAGATGTGGATGAAAATGGAGATCCTAGAGTGCTAGGGGGTGTAGAGAACAATCTATAAACTTTCATCTATGCATACCTGAAAACCTACATACATTTGGTACTCATATACGTAGTTAAATATGGAGAGAGATGCACATATAAGTGCGTAGAAAGATTACAAAAAACCGTGAGATTAAGGATGTATGATAATAGGAGTCTTCTTCAAAAGGTTCGTAGCAAATGGAATAAAATTAAAACAAAAAGTATAAATTTTATTTTTCAACATAAGCTCCAATGAGGGCCAAATATCTTTAAAAGCGATGATACCATCCATTTAAACCATTTCTATAAAACTGAGAACTCTGAGAAATAAAGCAAGTTAAAACAGTTCTATTAACATCATCAACAGAAGAAGAACGATGATGCTTTTATTAAGGTTTGAAACCAAAGTCGGATGTGGCGAGGTCAGGACTTTACGAAAGGTGTGAGTTGAACACCCAACAAGTGCGGGCGTTATTGTGATGAAAGAGGACTTATGTGAAATTTTCCGAGGCGCTTCTCCGATATACCCTTGAGAAGTTTTATCAAAACACTTTCGTAATAGCAAGGCATTTGATGGCTCATCGTCCTTCGGGAAAGTCAACAAGTATCAAATCTTCGGTATCCCTAAAAGTAGCGGTCATGACCTTTCCTTCTGATCGTTCAGACTTTGCTTTAAATGGGTCACCTTCTACCTCTTGGTAACCATTGTTTACTCACTCACAAAGTGAGTAAAACTCGCAGATACTCACAGATGATCTTCTGGTAGAGGCAAATTATGCCTGTGGCTCCAGGGTGAAATCAGTTATCCTTCTCTTAGGTGGACTGCCTGCCATGGCTACGAGCTCCCCCTCCTCGTCCTCGTCCTCGTCCTCCACCGTGGTACCCAGTCACGGAGGTAACCTCTCTAGTAAATAGTGTCAGCTTAAAAAGAATCCAGACGGAGATTCGAACTACTGACCCAACGATTGCGGGTCAAGCGCGCTAACCACTATACTAGCCGGGAAGCTAGACTGCTCTTTTTCTTCTGGATCATAATGGTAAATCCAAGTCTCTTTCTGGTTAGAGTTTTTTGCAAAAAATCTTCGGGATCTTCTTCTCACTTGTTCAAAATTTGCAATGAAAGAGTAGCTCTTTTCTCCAGCCGATCTTCGCACATCAATTTTGGTACCCATTGAGCAGAAAGCTATTGAGATTCAGTACGTGAACCACGATGGAATAATCTGTACTTACCGCCTTATTCAATGTACCTGCTATCATTTGCAACGTTATTTGACGGTCCTCTTCAATTAGTACATGACCACGATTGATATTTTGAAAGTGCTGCCATATCATTCACAATGGAGCAAAAAGATTTATGTGTACGTGATTAATAGCACATAGGTAGAAGATTAAATCACTTTAATTAGAATTTTCACCGGGTATCTCATTTTCTTGTAATATTGGTTTTCTACAAACTTTTGAAGACTTCTTGTATTAGCTGTAGAAAAGGAAAATTGTGATTTGGAAGGCTTGTATCTAAATTCATGGAATCAAAATTTGTTTGATAAAGTCGAAATCACTTGGAAGAATATCTTGTCTTATTCCGATCTTATAGAGACGTTATGTAAGCTCACCGGGTAAAAGAAAATAGTCACGTGGCATTTAAAATAGTTTAAAATACAGGGACCTGTAGTTAGTATTGAATGAGGAGAATCGGGAGGTGACTACCTGAGAAGTGTGTGGCAGGATTCATAGATGTCTGGTACGCTGTATAAAATGGGGCGCAAAGCAAATGTTACTGAGTAGCAAAATTACGTGATTACGATTGGGCGCGCCAAAGGCCATCCTGTGAAGCACGTAGCGCCGCAGTTCTTGATAACTCTTATGTATGAGCTCATTACTGATTTTTATATTTCTCGGTGCACTCACTTTTGGCGTTAAGGCATCGACCGCAGTCTGTTGTTCCTTTTAGATAGACGGTAGTGATATATTTTCCGTCGCTGTTCTGTTTTACGTCTACATCCAGGAAGGGAATACGACAATTACCTTCAACTCGTATCTGAATTTGAGAACGGAATGGGGTGCTAAGGTTTCTTTGAGTTGTAGTAATTGATGTTCGTCCTTAGTTGTAAGGTATATGTCATCAACAAATCTACCAAGAAATGCTCACCTTTGAACGCACTTGATGAAGAATTGCGACGATCAAAACAAATCCTAATAAACAACAGCTACTCCAATAGAGAATTTGACAAATTACAGAAGAACATTCTCAACTCAAAGTTTGAGGTGCAGCAAGAAAAGAAAAAGAAAGATAATATCACTCTACTACAGGAACCATATGACGGATACCTACAAAACAGACGAACGAATACTAGAAAACATCCTACAATAAGTTATCTACGAATATATTATAAAAAACGAAAAAGTCAGCAACCTACTAATGAAAAACCCTCCGTGAAAAATAATCCATCCTAAAGGTAACAAATGTGGTATACAAATTTGATTGCCCCCATGAGGATTGCAAGCCTTACCCAAACAACCAATATATAGGTATGACCACCACTACCCTCAGCCGACGCCTAACAATGCACTTGCAAGAAGAAGGAATCAAAACACACTACAATGAACAAATTATAAGTAAGATCCTTGTTGAAAACACTACCATCCTCAGAAAAACTCGGATCTCCACCGCCAAAAGATGCTGGAGGCTCTTCTCATCAAAGAGATGGGCCCGAATCTGAACACACAGCGAACCAACTCAAAGCGAGTATTGCACCTTTTCTAAAAGAAAAGTGAACCGTACTCTGACTCCGACCTATAAAAGGCATCAAAGAACGAAGACAAAATTCATGATTGATTGAATTCACCGTTTCGACTGTCTACACGCCACTTGCATTCAGCTTGGCAAAGCAGAAGCCCGAAAAATCTTCTGCCGCTTTTCTTCATCGGAGAGATTTTTTATCATTCAAGAAGTTGGAAGTACGATACCTTTTCAACGGAGAAATTTGACGTGTCTAAAATTTGGAAGAAAATAGACCAAAATTAGCCGCCTGTTCAAGAAGAACTGAAAAAGAAGAAGCCTTCCACCTCAATTTCCTCTTATTTTTCATTTTTATCCATCGTCTCCATCGTTTCCTCTCCCACGCAAAAAATCCTCCCGTTCAGGAAGGTACTAAGAAGAGAAAAATAATACTTTTTTAGGTCAGTCAGCATTAGCATCATGATTGCCTAATTCCCCCACCCCCACCAAGGCCCAAGACCTTAGATAATGGACGCTAATATTTCGACCTCGTCCCGACTATACAATGCAGTGGCAACCTTATGATTGGGGATACGGGAGGAGAGAGGTTTGAGGAATAGCCCACTGCCAGATACCCGTACCAGAGGAGCCCCAGACAATGGGCCGGGTTCAAACTTTGCAGGGAAGTCTAACCACTCCGTTTATGAGGGGCTCCCCAAGACCACTGGGGGACAGGTAACCGTCTTAGTGTATGGTAGGAAGCAACCGCGGTTTTTAATTCCCTCGAAGCGGCGGTACCCTCGGCTAGCGATGGTTGAGTCCGCGTTAGCCAACAAAAAGTCCGTCACTTTTAACCCCTCGAAAGGAACCCACCCGGGTCCATCCATTCATCCATTTATTCATCCTATTAATCATATGCGATAATGGGGGGAGGGAACCCCATTTCACAAGTATGAACATGGTGTACAGAAGACTTCCACTAAGGACGGAGCAAGGATAAACGAAACCGGAAAGAGGACTACTGATCAGGACCCTATATACTGACCTGAAAATTGCAATTGCGAAGTTGATAGATGTGCCAAATGGGTAAGTTGCACTCTGTCATAAACAGGAAGACGTCGAACGGATGGCGGCAACGAACGGGCTAAAGGCCCTGAACCACATTGGTCTAGCTCAAAACTGCCTCCACAACTAATAGCTAACGGCTCCTTTATATGTCGCAAATGGACCTGTATGACGGATCTCACACTAAAGAGGAGTTAAAAGAGGAGCTGGAAAGGGAAAAACCAGTTTCTCAAAATCTCGGAGCTCATTAAATTCGACCACCACACACGTCTTCAAAGTAGTGTTCACCTCATTCAAGATAGCCAACAGAGCCACGACCAACGGGGTATTGACGTTCGGCATGCGAATTGCTCCCGAAAATATCGAAGTTGAGAAGTTTCCCAATGTGAAAACTTGCTTTCAGTGCTATGCAATCGAGGATCATGTGACAAGAAACTGCCTCTGAAGAGATCTCAAAATCTGCTCTGAATGCAGCGATACCGGCCACAATTTCCGTGAATGCACAGAACAATCCAAAAAATGCCAGGCCCACACAGGACCATGCCCATTAATTGGCCAAAAGGAAAAAGCCATAATAGAAAAGAAAGAACAAGAAGAAAAGGATGAAATTCAAAAGAAAAAAAAAACAAACCTACGCCAGCGTAGCAAAAGCTAGATTAAAAGAAGTAAAAGAAACACAAGAACAAAAAATTAATAATAACGTAAACGAAGGCACCGGCCTCGACATATTGGCGTGCATAATGTTCGCATACGTGCACAATATAGCCCAGCCGGGAACATTCGCAGAAACTTTGAATCTTTTATTGGAAAATAACGGTATTCGTAAGATGTGGTTCCCTCCCAACCCTCCCTTGGCACTCATTTACAGCGTTACTGCCGGGAAAACACTGCAAGTCAAGGATATGTTGAAAGTAGGAGCCACACTAGCAGATAAAGAACATCAAGAAGAATCTGGAGAAACAAATGGGGAAGAAATGGAAACCGATGATACAGAAAAGGAACCCAAAACCATGACGAAAAAGAACCACAAGAAAAAGAAGGAACAAAACAAAAAAAATACCACAGAGACAGAAACCACAACGGATTCCGAAGTGGAAAACGCTCACGAGGGCTGCCAGTACGGAACAAGAGACTTTAAACTCAAAGTCTTCGTACACGAGGCATATCCTCTGCCTAAAGGTGTCAAACCAGCAGACGCTAGAAAAGGCATAGAAAGAGGGACATGCAAATGGACCTATGTCACCGACCACGAGGAATCCTCCATCATAAAATTATTAGAAAAAAAGCGAATTAGATTCTACCCCAACGACGTTAAAATAGTCAAAAAAAGACTTTCGAAAAGGTGACCAATGGAAAGTAGAAGAACGCTAAAACAAAACAAAGAGCAAACAAAATGGAATAGAAAACTTTTCGCTATCATGAACCACGCCAACAGAAAATTTAAAATCCTCCACCTAAACACAGATGGATGTAAAAATAAAAATATTCAATACGGAAACTTCTTCTGCCAAATAGACCCAGACATACTAACCATTCCCGAACACGGAATCAAAGACGATGAACAAATAAAAATACACAACTATGACATCATTAAGAAGAACCCCACCGAGGAAAGATACGACGGAACAGCAATTGCTATCAAAAAAGGTATATACTATGCCCAGGAAAGAGAGGTCGATGAGGTGTACGCTGCTGTGACTGTGCAGATGGAATTCTCTCCACTCACGATAGCAGCAGCTTACCAACCACATCGCCGCTCAAACATACCAATTCATTCGCTAATGGAAATATTTAACAAATCAAGCAATACTATTGGGAGACCTAAACGCAAGACTGCTGAAAACAGCAAATAAATTTAGGGAACACTGGGGCAGAATATATTCCATCGAAGAAGAGGACAACCAGAGATATGACATAGAGACGGAAGAAAGAGTAAACAGATTCTTAATAACAAACAGGCACGGAATTACCCCCAAAAGAAGAGTGGAATACACCACACAAGAAAAAGTAGGACTAGGAGCGCAGGAGAGCACAAAAGAGCTGAAAATTGCCATAAGACCGTTTAAGCAGAAGGCTTCCGGGAGCACAGATCTCACAAAATATAACTATGAGAAAGGCCCGGAGAATATAACGAAGGCAATTGTTGACCTGTTCAACGCCTATCTGAACATAGGAGCTTATCCGGAAAGATGAAGACAGCTAAAATGGTCTTCCTGCTGAAACAAGGGAAACCAACAGACTTAGTTTCAAGCTATAGGCCAATTTCTCTATTGAACTTTCTGGGTAAGGTCCTTGAAAAGATCTTCAACCAAAGTCTGGTCGAGTACTTGGAAGAAAAAGGAACATACAATGACCATCAATTTGGTTTCCGAAAGGAAAGGGATTCTTCCTCGGCAATAGCCATACTAACCGAAAAGATTGCACAGGCTAAAGCAGAAAAAAGATACGTGGACGTGGTCCTCCGTGGTGTCGAGAAGGCCTTCGATAGGGTCTGGGTCGAAGGGCTTAAATATAAGCTCTTCCAACTGGATCTCGGCATAAAGATGGAGAGAATGTTTGCCGACTATGTCACTAATAGCAAAGCCTATGTCTCCATCGAGGTCCACGTGGGGCCAACTTTCCGTCTACAGACGAGGGTTCCATAGGAGGGTTGTCTGAGCCTTACCCGATACGCGATCTTCACGGCAGATCTTCCGCCACCAATAACACCGGGATATCTAAATATTCAATACACGAACATCAGCCAATTAATTCCATCGCGATCTATGAATCCAAGATGGCAGGCACGTGCAACAGAGAGAAAAATAAGGAATAGTAACGACTATAAAAAAAGATGTAAAATTATAACTAACATCCACAAATTTAAAATAATTCCATTAACGAGACTCAAGAAAGACCAAATATCCATTGACGGCACAAACTACAGTTACGCGACGGAAGGAAGTGTACTAGGGCTACACATTGGCACAAGAGGCTACCACGCTCATGCAAAGGCAAGATAGCCAAAGCCAGTGGTAGCCTAAAGCTAATGCACACCCAACGCAGAATGAATATAAAACGACTGAGATCATTGTACAAAGCCTTTGTTAGAATCAGGCCTAGTATACCCCCCGATCCCGTTGCACACTATCCAGAAGTAAAATAAGAAGAAACTTCAAAGAATTCAAAATAAAGCAATTTACTTATTAACAAAAACCCAAAGAGCAGAAGGCAAGCGCATCGGGGACTTAATTAAAACTGCAAGAATTGGCCCAATCAACTTGACCCTGGAGAACAGGGCGAAGAAAATATGGCAAAAAATTGAACAAAAAGATCCGCAGATAATTAGAGATCTAAGCACCCAAAATGAAAACTCATCTCAAGTTCCCAAGCAGCAGGCTCCACCTACGGGGGGCAGAACTACCAATTAATGCAAAAAAACATAATCCGAAACAGAAAATAAATCATGACCAGAATACTCAAGCAGCAGACAAAAATACAAAGGCATGAATGCCTTAAAGAAATAATACAGATTAAAAAGTCAAAGAAAACAAGAATTAGAAGTAACAAAGAGTTGCCCAAATATAAATATATATATATATATATATATATATATATATATATATATATATATATATATATATATATATATATATATATATATATATAAGAGTATAAATTTATGATTAGAATTTAGGCACCTGTAAAAGGTCCAACCTAGCAGAACCATTCAAAGAATATAGAAGACTAATTAGGATACCTCAAAAAAGAAGAAAAGCCAGTCTCCTGGCATATATTCATCACTTATCATACGTACTTTTTCCCTCCCTTCATTATATATATATATATATATATATATATACATATATATATATATATATATATATATATATATATATATATATATATATATATATATATATATTAATGAAAAAACTCACAAAATGGCACTTGAGGAAAGCAATAATATGAAAATTAACCCACAGGAAAATGAAAAGGTGAATCCAAGCACTTTCGAACTATATTTAATCTTCAAGGAAAGGGCTTGGATTCACCTTTTAATTTTCCTCTGGGTTAATTTTCATATATATATATATATATATATATATATATATATATATATATATATATATATATATATAACTGTGTCACAAAAATATGGAACGCGATGAATATATAAATAAAGTCAACAGCCAAGAAGGAAAATGAAACGCGGAGAATCTGCGAGGCCTTTTGACTGATCGTCCTTTACAAAACAGACTGAAGCAGAAAGAAACATAAGAAGATATTTTTGTAAAGAAGACGAACAGTCTGCTTTATAAAAGACGATTAGTGGAAAGGCCTCGAAAATTCCACGCGTTTCATTTTCCTTCTTGGCTGTTGACTTTATTTATATATTCATCGCGTTCCATATTTTCGTGATACAGTTATATATATATATATATATATATATATATATATATATATATATATATATATATATATATATATATATATATATATATATATTAGTGTAGATGGGTAGCAGTCTTTCTTGAATTAAAACTTTGTTAAAGACCATGGTGTATATCGCCTTAATCAATTTCCTTTGGCAACTTTCTATTCTTCTAACTGTCTTTTTTATTCCATCTAAAAAAGGCAGTTAGAAGAATAGAAAGTTGCCAAAGGAAATTGATCAAGGCGAAATATACTATGGATTTCAAAAAATTTTATATATATATATATATATATATATATATATATATATATATATATATATATATATATATATATATGATAGTGAAACCACTGTATTGGAGCATTATGAGCATAGAATCTATTTATGACTAGTTTCGGTATGAAGTTGTTTACCATACCTTCTGTAGTCGTATACTGAAAATGGAATGACTACAAATGATGAAATTAATCCAGCAAACTGCAAGAAACAAAAAAATAGGGTAATTTTTCTTCGGAAATATTATTTCCTAATTCGCAAAAAATCCGTAGAGGGGTGGGATTCGAACCGTGCACACTGAGGCAGCGAGCAACCACTTTGATCTCAATTAAACCGTCCCTTAGACCACTCGGCTACGCGGAAGACAAAACCTTCCGAATAAACAAGATTTTTAGGTATGCTTCGCGAGGTCGATCGGGACTATGAATTCCCTATTAATTTCTTTCTCTTTCACAGTCCCGATCGAACTTGCAATTTAGGCTCCATTGTTTCTTTGATATTATTCATTCCTCTGTTGTTCTTTCCTTGAAGAGGCTGTAATGAACGAAAGCGCCCTCGATCTCGCTTGTTTTCTTTTAATTTCTCGTGGTTTATCCTTTGTATATATATATATATATATATATATATATATATATATATATATATATATATATATATATATATATATATATATATATAACATCATCATGAATGTAAGTACAAAGTGTTCTTAAGATCATTGTTCTTAAATGAGGCTCGTTTCTTGTAAGTGCAATGTGATCTTAAGATCATTTTCCTTAAGTCATGCCGCTCACTGTGGGTACAAAATGTTCTTAAAATTTGTGATCTTAAGATCTTAGTCCTTTGGTCAGGCTAGTTCCTTGCAAGTATCATACAAATTTTATCGTTCTTGGTGGGTAAAAAGGACGCTTCGATGTTTCATTTTCTTCTCTTACGCAAATAAATTAGTTCCTTGTATGTAGGGAGAGGAGCTATAAAAAAAGGTGTTCATAACACTAGTCAACAATGATTTTGCTACTTGTGTATTAGCTTGTGATTTATGCTAAATCGAGTATGCTGATTCCGAATCTGTAATCAGAGTTGTTCTAGCACGTAAGGTTCCTGAGTTACACACATACTCTTTAGTTACACATATGAGCAGTGTTGCCTCGGCTACCGTAGTAAGAGGATGTGTTGTGTGTGTTTTGTTCCTGCGTTACACTTCTGCTTTATCACGTTGTCAAAGTTAGCCATTATAGTAGTGATGTTGAAACGGTATTTACATACAGTGATTAAGTGCATTTTTCTTTCAGATTTATCTCTCAATTAATTTGTAAATAAAATATAATTGTACAAAAGTATATAACAGGATATATACAAACTAAGTTAAAAACATGAATCGGCGAGGATGTATAAATAGCCCAGATAACTTTTGTTATATCTGTGGAAGATATACTCCAAGCAACCAGCGGACAAATTTAGCTAAAAGAGTGAAAACTGCATACAATTATTATTTTGGTTGTAAAGTTGGTGACCAAGACAAACCCTGGCGCCTTATAAATCTTGTACTGTGTGTTATACGGGGCTCATACAGTGGTTAAATGGCAAACGGAAGGGTATGCCTTTTGCTATACCAATGGTGTGGCGTGAGCCAACAAATTTTTTCTTATATAAACAAAGGAAAAGTCAAGAAGAGGCGACTAGGAAAGCGCACACCTCGTATGCCAAAGACGCTAAAGCAGCTCAACCTGAGGCGGCAGTCAATAAGACCTACCTCAAAATACAAAACGAAGAGTCGACCAGAATCCTGACATGCATCCTGTATGCCCATGTCAGGAATCTAACCCAGCCAGGATGCTTCGCAAAAGAGCTGAACCAGATGCTGGAGAAAAATGGCCTGAAACAGATGTGGTTCCCGGACGACCCCCTTTCAGGAGACGTCCTACAACTACAAATAGTTCCTAAAGAGAAACAAGCAACGGTCAAACAGGACAGGAAGACTCAGGAAAAATCCAAAAGGCTGGATCCCAGGATAGAAGCCAGGAAGGAAAGGGAAGCTGCTGTCAGGACGAAAAACAGAAACGAAAAGGAGAGCTCAGAGGATTCTGAATCAACGGAGTCCTCAGACACTGAAGCAGCACCAAGCGTTGGGAAGAGTGGCAAGATTAAGCGAGTGACTAGGAAAACCCTAGACGTGGATAAGCTAAACCTCAGGATCTACGCATCGGAACAACTCCCCTTCCCAAAGGACATTGACATTAACAAGATCCTAGTTGGTATCAAAAAGAAATTTTACAAGTGGGATTACGATGCCCAGTGTGACGAAGAGGTAGTCGAAGAGGCCCTCAACAACAACAACATCACCCTCTACAGGGACACACTGGAAGAATTACCTACGGCGGAATATAAAAAGAAGAGGAACGGGAAAAAGCGTCCCTTCACCAAGAAACACTAGGAGCCAGAAAAGAGAATGGAAAACCCGAACAACAGGTTGAAGATAGCAACACTCAATGTTAATGGATAGGAGGGAAAAGCAACGGCGTATAGAAACATATTCCGTGTGCTAGACCCCGACATCATATTAATTTCGTAGCACGGTATCGACATAACATCGTACAAAATAAAGATACCGGGCTACAGAGTAGTTGCTAAGAACTATTCTCAGGAGAGGTTTGACAGCGCCGCGATTGCAATCAAAAAGAATCTCTCGTTCAGGCACCTTCCAGAACTGGACGAGTCATTCGTAGCGGTTGAGATGCCTACATTAGTGGGCAACCTCGTGATCGCAGCGGCGTATCAACCCCCTCGTAGAGCGTACCTGCCCCTCAACAACTTCTACACCTTGTTCGGTCACGGCAGAATGGCATTCCTTAGGGGTGACCTCAACGCCAGATGCCGAACGGCTGGCTATGGTAACACGAATAACAGAGGCCATAACTTGGAAATGATTATGAGACGCAAAAAACATCCAGAGGATAGGACCAGAATTTCCGACCTATATCACCTCACGGGCAGCAACCAAGCTCGACATAATCATGACAAGTGATGGCTTCCCATTCAATTACTATAGCGAGCCAGGACCAGCAGTGCCCAGCGACCATATGGCGATCTTAACGACCATCTCATTCGCTCCGATCCAGATTCCGGTCCCTCTCCGCAAGAGCTACGCCTCAGCCGACTGGGAACGCTACGGAGAAATCCTAGGCGTTTACGAACCAGCCGACCTAGCCGAGGCCACACTAGAGGAGATTGACGGGGAGCTGGAGAGGATAACAGCCCTCATCATCAAGGCTGACCGCCAGTGCGTACCCATGACAGGGTACAAGACTCTTCCACAACCTCGTTGGACCGAAGAGATGGAAGAGATCGCCAAGGAGCACAGGGAGGTGTATGAGGAGATAAGAAGAGCGGGTACTAATCAGGAGCGAAGCTCGCTACTCCGTCGCCTACGCGACGAGCTAAAGCTAGCTATTAACCAACAACAGGCTGAGATCTGGAACAGCCTAATAGCCAGGTTGGACAGTGAGATGGCCTCCGATAAATTCTGACGCCTGGTGAAAAAGCTAAAAGGCCTACGAAGTAGAGAAAAGACCCGCATCAAGGAGGGCGATGACTACTTGGAGGATCCGGCGGTCCTGGAGGAAATATTCCGCACGTTCTGGAAGGAAATCTTCTCAATAACACCAGAGGACGATGCGGAATTTGACCAGGAATTCAAAGACAATCTGATTGAAGAGCTCAACCAGATCATACATCGAACGCACCCGCAAACCTACGTCGACGAAAAGAGGGAAATGGTGGACCATGGCCGACCAATAACAAAGGTAGAGGTCATGGAAGTCATAAAAACCTTTAAACAAAAGGCGCCGGGCTGGACGAGCATCACTAAGAACAATCTGGTGCATGCTCCCCGGCAGATCATTCAGGGAATCACTAACATCTTCAACGCTTCCCTGAATACGGGCTTCTTCCCCGATGGGCTAAAAATGGCTAAAATCATTTTTATCCCTAAAGGGAACAAACCCCCAGATCAACTGGTGACTACAGGCCAATATCCCTCCTGGAGTTTGTAGGCAAAATCTACGAGAAGCTTCTAGCCAATAGGCTATAAGATCAACTGACCGAGCTGGAAGCTTACAACCCTCAGCAACACGGGTTTCGCAGGTGGCGGGGGACTGATACAGCCCTTGCCCTCCTAACCGAAAAGCTAGCCCGCTGCAAAGCTGATGGGAAGTACGTATACGTGGTGTTGCGTGATGTACAGAAGGCCTTCGACAAGGTTTGGCTAAGAGGTCTACAATTCAAGATCTTATGCCTCCAGCTTAATCCGGTCCCGGAAAGGGTCCTCTGTGACTACATCATGAAGAGGAAAGCCCGAATCTCGATCGAGGGCAATAGAGGTCCCATATTTGAGCTAGAGGCGGGGGTTCCACAAGGTAGCTGTCTGAGTCCGCTGCTGTACCTTGTGTACACGTTGGACTTACCTGCTCCAGTCGGGGAGGATGTGATGTATCTGCAGTTTGCAGACGACATCACTCAAATCATCCCCGGTTCCTATAGGAACGCTGGAGTTCAAGCAAGGGAGACAGCTACCGAAATCGAAAACATCAACCGATTCGAAAGAATGTGGAAAATAAAAACAAACCACCGAATGTTTCAAATCCTCCCACTGAACCGCCGTAAAAGGGACGACGTCATCGTCAGAGACGAGCTTTACCCGTACTCCAACGAAGGTAAAGTCCTGGGTCTGCGCCTCACCTCAACGGGGTATAAGGCGCATATCAACAGCCGAGTCTCCCTAGCCAAAAGAGAACTTGGAAAACTGTACAGGTTCATAAATCTCAGTTCCAAAAACATCAGGAAACTGTACAACATTCTGGTGCGACCAGTTTTGGTGTACCCCGCGGTGGTTATGCAGGCAGCCAGTTCATCCTCTCTCAAACTTATGCAGAGTCCAGAACAAGGCTACCCTGTTTATAACCGGCGCGAGGAGATTGGAATATATTCGGCAGACGGAACTGCACGCAAGAGCAGGACTCGAGCCACTGAATATAGTCCTCCAGAGGCTAGGGAGAAAGACCTGGGAAAAAGTCGAACGCGATATCCTCCCACAGATAGATGCGGACCTCGAAATACCGAAGCAAGCTATTGGAAGAGCTACAAGGAGAGCACTATTCCCTAGTGGAAGAATGTGCTTTCAGGAAAACTAAGTAGCCTTGTTCAGATAGCGAGAGGTACTTACATAACTTGACGCAAGAAACAGTTCGCAAGACCACTATTCGATTTTGACTCCACGAACAAGCCAAGCTAAGTAAAAGATAATATAAAAGAGGCGAAGTGCCCAACTACAGATTTTAAACACATTAAATATAAAAAAGTGGCGTAGTGCCCAATCCCGAAGAATTAAATGAAGACAAGAAAGAAGACAAAAGAGGCAAAGTGCCCAAAACTCCAATTAAGAATAAAAAAAAGAGGCGAAGTGCCCAAAACGCAAAAATAAATTAAATCAGAATTTAAAAAAAAGAAAAAAAAGAGGCGTAGTGCCCAACTAAACAAAATAAAAAAGAAAGTAAATAGAACAAGGCAAGCAAATGGGGCGAAATGCCCGCAAAGGCGAAACCAAGTATAACTCAAAAACAAATAAAGTAAAGCTACGAGTTAGCAAAATTATATTTGAAAGGCTTGAATGCCTAACACAACGACGGAGGAAAAAGTTTTATATAGAGGGATTATTTATACATATAAAAAGATATATATATATATATATATATATATATATATATATATATATATATATATATATATATATATATATATATAAGAAAAGGCAAAAACAAAAAAAAAACAAGGCAAGAGTAGTTAACTACTGCAGGAAGGTCAGCTAACGCTGACCCAACGAAAATGGATGAAGGAAACAAAACTAGAAAAAGAAACATGCCTGGGATGCCCTCTGCTTCAGGGCAATAACAAATCTCCTTCAACACTATCAGCAACTACTACACATTTTCACCACTTATTCCATCAATCAATGTAAAAATCGAAGGCAGAAGAATTTACTTGAAAAATCGACACTGAAATACATCTCTTACCCGATAACGGAGGAAAAGGTTGAGGAAAGGGAGTTTCAAAACGCTAAGTTTTCCCTCATCAACCCAAGGGGACCATAGGCAAGTTATTTTTTGACCGGCTTCTAGACGACTTAATGTCGACCTAACTCCCCCCCCCCCCCTCCCCTCCCTCGACGGAGTTGCGAAGCTGAAATGAACTAATCTGCCACTCATCTAGTCTCGCTCCAACTATGTCGGTCCACTTTGCTAAACATAATTGGGGACGTAAAGGAAAGCAGATTTAAGGACTAACCCACTGTGGAACTCTACGGAAGAGACCGCCCGGTTACGAGGCGATGCTGAAAGCTTTGGGGAAGAGTTCGCTCTAATCTCTAAGGGTAGCTTCCGGCCAAGACCACAGGGGGACATGCAACCGTCCCTGTGTAAGTTGGAAACAGCATCGATATCCAAACCCCGGATGGTGGTAGTTGATTCTATCACCACCCATCATCAAGTCCGCCACACTTCACCCATCTGAGGGGCCTGCCCGGGTCCATCCACCATCATTCATCCCCCCATTTGGCAGTTTATCGTTCACGTAGGCTTAGCGACGAAGTAGAGGGTGTCATCAAGTAATCCAAATACAGAAGATTAAGAAGTAAAGGTGCACCATATTGACTTAAATCAAGTCGCCCACAACAAAAGTAGTGCGAGGTAAAGCAAACACAGGGCTGAGGGGCCACTCACGTGAAGAGATGGCCCAGGACCATACGACCAGGATACCTCTGCGGGTTGTCGACGGGCAGCCCAAACCTAGCAGAGAAACCGTATTCGAGGCTGTGTATGGCAAGCTGGGCATTGCCATGGTGAGGCTGCTAGACATAGCCTCATGTTATATCGCAATATGCGAAAAGGAGAAAGATATAGAGGATATTACGAAAGAGAAGGCAGTTGGGGTCCTATGAGGCATTGGGCTGCAGCCAGCAGTACCCCAACAGATCCTGGCCCACAGGAGCGTGGTATGCCGTCGTGTCGACCGTGGATAGGACAACACTCCGCGGAAGAAATAGGTGTGGAAATCCAGCTTCAGCAAGCCTGGGCCAAGGTAGCCGAAGTAATAAAGTTCAAGAACAGGAGGAATGGTGGCGAGTACACCCATGTGTTCAAGGTGGTCTTCGCGGAGACGACCATGGCACAAAAGGCAAAAGAACAAGGCCTTCTAATGTTCAACGGCAAAATTAGCGGGGGGCAGGTTGAGAAAGGAGAATATACTCCTGTCCAATTCTGTTTCAAGTGCTACAAGATGGAGTCACACGCCACCAAGGACTGCAAAGAGCCGCAAGAGACGTGCTCTAAATGCAGTCAGACGGGGCACAATCGGCGGAACTGTAATAGCAACACAGAGAAGTGCGTGAGCTGCGGGCAGGGACATAGGACTATGGCCATGTCATGTCCCGCAAAGAAAGAAATTATGAGAAACAAGCAGGAAGCCAAGAAAAACGAAGAATCAGGCATGGCAAACACGTCCTACGCCCAAGCAGTAAAGGTAGGCATCTCGGAGGTGGACGCCAAGAAAACTTACCTCAAAATTGAGAACGAGAACTCCAAAAAAATCATGACGTGCATCCTTCACGCGGACGTCATGAACCTAGCTCGCCCAGGCACGTTCGCGACAGAACTGAACCAGATGCTAGCGAAAAACGGAATGGAACAGATGTAGTTCCCGGACAACCCCCCATCCGGGGATGTATTGCATCTACAGATGGTTCCGAAACAACAAAAACCAGCAGAGCAAGAAAATACCAATAAAACGACAAACAAGAAGGGAAAGAAGCAAGAAGTTGAGGCAATAATTCCTGCGCCCAGACAGAACCAAGCAACCACATCAGGAAAGGACAACACGGGAACAAATAGTTCCTCAGAATCATCAGATTCCTCAGACTCCAAGACAACAAAATCCCAAGAAACCAAGGAAAAGAAAAAGAGAAACAAAAGATTGCGGGCGAACGACATAAACTTGAAAATATACGCCTGCGATCAATTCCCCTTTCCCGAGGAAATGGAAGCCAGGAGTATTTTCCAAGGCATAAGATCTAAGATATACAAATGGGAGTACGACTATGAAGTAGAACCTGAAACAGTGGAAGAGGCTATGCTCGCACAGAATGTGACCCTACATCACAGCACCTGCGAGCAAATCTCGAACGCTGAGTTCAGGGAAAAGAAAAGTGGGAGAAAGAAAAACTTCACCCAGAAACACTAAATAGTCAAAGATGGAGAGAGTAAGCAACAGAATGAGGATTCTGACACTCAACGTGAATAGATGGGAGGAGAAGGCCATGGCACATGAAAACATATTCCGAGTGCTTGACCCCAACATCATTCTTATTAAGGAGAACGGTATCGACACCACAGCTGATCGAATCAAAATACCGGGCTACAAGTCATGAAGAATCATTCCCAGGAAAGGTTCGATGGTACTGCAATAGCTGTCAAGAGGAGCATCTCCTTTAAACAACTACCCGAACTCGATGAGTCCTTTGTGGCGATCGAGCTACATACACTGGTAGGAGACCTCGTGATAGCCGCAGCCTATCAACCCCCTCGACGAGCCTATCTCCCGTTAAGTAACTTGTACACACTGTTCGGGCACCGCAGAGTGGCATTCTTAGGGGGAGTTCAATGCCAGATGCCGTACGGCGGGCTATGGTAGTACCAACGATAGAGGCCGAAACTTGGAACTGATTATGGGAAGAAAAAACATCCAGAGGATAGCGCCGGATTTTCCAACCTATATCACTTCCAGATCAGCAACCAAGCCTGACATAATCCTAAGAAGTGAAGGCTTCCCATTCAACTACCATAGTGAACCAGGCCCAACAGTCCCAAGTGATCGCATAGTGATTCTCACCACAGTATTTCTCGCACCAATCCAGCTCCCAGCCCCTCTCCGGAAAAACTACGCCCTGGCCAACTGGGATCATACAAGCAACGACTCAGTGAATATGCGCCAGCTGACCTTAGCGCGGCGTCGTTAGAGAAGATAGACAGGGAGCTGGAAAAAGTAACAACGTCCATACTAAACGTGGAACGCGAGAGCATACCCATAACAGGGTATAAAACACCTCCTCAGCCCAGATAGACAGAGGAGATGAGAGATATCGCTCGCGTTCACAGGGAAGTGTACGAAGAAATAAGACGGGAGGGTCACAACTGGGAAAGAAGCTCGCTCCTTCGACGCCTAAGCTCAGAGCTTAGAGAGGCTATCAACCTCCAACAGGAGGAAATATGGAACAACTTGATAGCCAAAGTCAAAAGCGAACTTCGCCCGGCTAAGTTCTGGCGCCAAGTCAAGAACTTAAATGGGACTTACACCAAAACCAAAGGCTCGGATAAAGGAGAACGTAAATTATATGGAGGACCCGGTGGTTCTCGAAGACAGGTTCAGGAACTTCTGGAAAAACGTTTTCAGGATCCCCCCTGAAGAAAACGACGAGTTCGACCAGGAATTCGAAGGCCAACTGATCGAAGAACTAAATCAGGTAATGCATCGCACGCACCCACAACATCGAGTCAACGAAGGCAGGGAGTTGGCGGGCCACGGCCGTCCCATAACACCAGAGGAGGTCATGACCCCTGTAAGAGCCTTCCAACAAAAGGCACCAGGCTGGACGGGCATCACCAGAAACAACTTGGTTAATGCCCCACAGCAGATCATTCAGGGAATCGTTAACATCTATAATGCTTCCCTGAATACGAGCTACTTCCTGGAAGGTTTCAAGATTACTAAGGTAATCTTCATATCCAAGGGAGGTAAACCCCCTGATCAACTGGTAAATTACAGGCCGATCGCCCTGCTGGAGATCGTTGCGAAAGTCTACGAGAGACTCCTAGCTGACAGGCTTCAAAAACAACTAGCCGAGCTAAGATCTCACAACCCTCAGCAGCACGGGTTCCGCAAGGGACGAGGAATGGAAACAGCCCTCGCCCTCCTTGCGGAAAAACTCGCTTGCAGTAAAGCTGAGAGGCGGTACGTAGACGTGGTGCTGCGGGATGTAAAGAAGGCATTCGATAAGGTTTGGCTGAGAGGGTTACAGTTCAAGATCCTCAACCAACAGCTTAACCCACTCCTGGAAAGGGTCCTTTGCAACTATGTCTCTGATAGGAGAGCCAAAATTGCGATCGAGGGCTGCAAGGGACCCGAATTCAAACTCGAGGCGGGAGTTCCACAAGGCAACTGTCTCAGCCCTCTGCTGTACCTAGTGTACACGATTGACCTGCCTGCTCCAGTGAGGTACGATTCGATGTATCTGCAATGCGCAGATGACATCACCCAAATCGTCCTGAGTCCATTCAGGAACTCTGGAAGTCAGGCAACGGCGACAGCTGTCGAAATCGAAAATATCAACTGATATGAGAAGAAGTGGAAAATTAAGACCAACCGCCAGAAGTTCACCATTATTCCAATGAACCGCCGGAAAGTAGACGACGTCATCGTCAATAACGAACTCTATCCGTACTCCAACGAGGGTAAAGTCATGGGCTTAGAACTCTTCAAAACTGGATATAAGACCCATATAAATACCAATGTATCCCTAGCCAAAAGAGAGCTGAGGAAACTTTACCGTTTCCGATGCCTCAGCGTGCCAAACATGAAAAAGATGTATATGGCCTTGGTACGCTCAGTCCTAGTGTACCCGGCCGTGATCACGCAGATTGCAAGCTGTACATCTCTCAGAAGGATGCTGAGGGTACAGAATAACCCACTCTGCTGATCACTGGTACGCAAAGGATCGACCGTATTCGGCAATCGACTCTACATCATAGAATCGGACTGAAGCCGGTCAATACGGAGATCCAAAGGCTAGGGAGAAAGATATCAGACAAAGTAGACCAAGAAATACTCCCAACAATAAACCTTAACCTAAACATACGTGCAAACAGAAGACGCGCAATTAGTATGATGGCTCTGTTCCCTAGCAGTAGAACCTGCGCGAGAGAAGCAGGACTACCTATGTATACGTAGTAGTACACAAAATCGAAATCAAAGTGACCATATTGATAGTTCAAACTTAATAAATTTAAATAAAAAAGAGGCGAAGTGCCCATACTAAAGAATTCCCCATAATATAAAATAAAATCTTAATTAAATTTAAATATAAAAGAGGGGAAGTGTCCATATTAAATAATTAAAAACTAATTAAAATTTTAGAATAAAAAGAGGCGAAGTGCCCAATTCCCAATCAAATAATATGAATAACAATAACTAAAAACGAAAAAAAGAGGCGAAGTGCCCAAATAAAAGAAATAAATTTACAACTCAGAACTTAAAGAGATTCAGCATATGAGATACCTTTGAAAGGCTTGAATGCTACGACGGTATAATAAATTGAATATAATAGAGTAAAATATATATATATATATATATATATATATATATATATATATTATAATGGAGGAAACTGGCTGTCAACGACAGTCAACACCTTTAATGACGGAGGATATCTTTACTATTAAGAAGAAAAATGAGAAGATTGCTAGTGATGCCCTAAAACCAGGGCAAACTAGAAACCATTTTCATACCTTTATATACCTACCACACAATTTCATCACTTTCACTAAATTGTAAATTGTAATTGTAATTGTAAAAATCCGTTAGAGTCAGAAAATTATTGTTGTTTTAATAAGAAAAGTTATATTCCTTGTTCACCATTTTAATAGCTTATTCCGGCTATAATATACAGGAATAAAGAATACAGATATAAATATATATTTTTCCTTCATCCCGTAAGGAAGCTGATAATCACTTAAACCCAGCCTTCAAAACTAAAGAGAGAGTACCATAACTGACTTAGACCCTACAGAATTTTCTAAAGGACGGTGCAAAAATATCTACTTTCCGTAAACGCAATGAGGCCTTAGCTGCCTTCTATAAAGAAGAAGATGGTGCTTGTTTCTGTACTGATGTTAATTGCTTCATGAATCAGCTAGGAAACGAGCATTTACCTAATGAATGGAGACTATTCATCGATGCAAGCACTGCTAGCCTCAAAGCTGTGTTGCTACATAATGGTAACAAAAACCCTCAATTCCTGTCACGCTTATTGTCGGATGATAGAGACATATGACTCAATGAAATATATTTTAGGTGTTCATTACTCGCATCATAAGTGGAATATTTGTGGTGATCTAAAGGTAATTTCTTTACTTCTTGGACTGCAGCTAGGATATACAAAGAATATGTGCTTCTTATGTCTATGGAAGAACCATCACGACATGAATCATTATATTGTCAAAAAGTGGCCTGAAAGAGAAGAACATATAGTTGGCCGATACATTGTGAAGCACATGCCTTTGGTACATCCACAGAATATCTATCTTCTACCACTTCATATCAAACTTGGCCTTATCACGAATTTTGTTAAAGCAAATGGCCCATGGTTCTGATAGATTCCAGTATCTCAAAGAGAAATCTCGTGCAAAGAAAACCGATGCTAAACTTAAAGCTGCATTTTTGTAGGACCGGAGATCAGAGAATTGATACGTGACAGGGAGTTCAGAAATAAACTAACTCCACTTGAGTTGGCAGCATGGGATTCATTTGTCCATGTAGTGCAGAACCTCTTTGGTACTCACAGGACTGAAAACTAGAAAGAACTAGTGGACAACATGCTAAAGGCCTATCAACGAATAGGGTGTGGGATGTCTCTTAAGATGCATTTCTTGCATTCGCATCTAGATTTCTTTCCATCTAATATGGGTGATATTAGTGACGAACATAAGGGAAGGTTCCACCGAGATATCGCAATGATGGAACGCTGGTATCAAGGCCGCTTCAACGAAAACATGATTGGTGACTACTGCTGGTTCCTACAACGGGAGGTTCCTATATCCACGCACAAGCACAAGAGCAAGAGTCTCAAACATTTTTGAAAAAATTTCTAGTTAATGAGTACTACCTCTTTTATATGTAATGCATATCTTGCCTGGGTCTGCAAAAGGACGTACATAATGCCAAATAGGGTGCCCCGATTCCAAACCTTTGCCCAGAAACGTCTCATTCTTCTCAAACTCGTAATAATTATATCATTAATTGATCCAAGGTGACAAGGTGAGCCATAGAGCCTAGTTGCATAACTCAGGAACCTTACGTGCTAGGATAAATCTGGCACAGATTTGGAATCAGCGCACCAAAATTAATCAGGTACAACAACATTTACTCAAGTAGCAGAGATAAAGTTAAAATTTGTTGGCTAGTGTATAATGGACACCGAATTTGAGTTGGGCGACACTTTTGTGTTTGAAGTTTGAAGGGATGTTTTTATCATGTTGTTATTTCTCTTCAATCCGATTAATAGTTTTTTTGTTTATTTTTTCAGAATATTTGTGTGCAGTGCGTCAGGGAGCAGTTTACAACTGAGCAGCGCGTTCTCATCGTGAAGACATCTCACCAAAACGGAGAAAGTGCGACGCAAACAGTTCGAACACTTCGAACCATTTAGGGGAAAAATGAAGCACCCAACGAGTCAATGGTTCACAGACTAATGACCAAGTTTAAAACAAATGGTTCACTCGTAACGGCAAAATCGCCTGGGCGGAATCGTTCTTGTCGAACAGAACAACAAATTCAATTCTCCGACGTTCGTAGCAGTTGGACATCCCGACCACTTCATTACATCGAATTCTGCATAAAGATCTCCATATGCCTGCGTACAAAATCCAACTTGCGCAGCATCTTCAGCCACCTGACCACGGGAGGCGGAAGCAATTTGGTAACTGAGTTGTGGAGAGACTTGCAGCCGACGAAGATTTTGCAAGGAAAATAATCTTCAGTGACGAGGCCCACTTCCACTGGAGTGGATTTGTCAATAAACAGAACTGCCGGTTTTGGGGAAATGAAAATCCTCGAATAATGCAAGAGCGTGAAATACATCCACTGAAAGCGACTGTGTGGTGTGGTTTTGGGGCAGGTGGAGTGATTGGACCGTTCTTCTTTGAAGATGATGACGGGAATGGAGTTACCATTAATGGAGAACGTTGCCGAGACATGATAATACACTCAGTTATGGTCGAACTTGGAAAATACGGAGATTGACAATCTCTGATTTCAACAGATGGAGCGACCTGCCACACTTTGGGACAAACGTTTGCATTACTCCACGAAAAATTTCCGCATCGAGTGATATCCTTGCATGGTGACCAGGAATGACGACCGAGGTTCTGCGATCTTACCCATTGTGATTTCTTTTAATGGAGTATGTGAAGTCACAGGTATACACCAACAAACCACGAAAAATTTCTCAAGCCTGAAACCAGGCGTGCGATTGGAGGCATCAAGCCACACATCTGTGAGAGAGTTATCGCAAATTTCGAGGAGCGAATAAATGTATGCAGACTCAATAAAGGTGGACATATGGCCAACATTATGTTACATACCAAAACGGGAGACATAATTCATTAGAAATATGCAGAATATAACCATGTTTATAAAAAAATGGTTTTAATTATTCATCCTTCAAATTCGGCGCTCTTTATGGAACAATCTCTAGGTAACTTGTATGTAAGAACGTACGCCAACCGGCTTCTTTGTCCTTAGGTAGTTAAATAGTATCTTGTCTTTTAGGTAAATTGCTTCTTAATCCTTGTGCTTAGGTAAATTGTTTCTTTGTCCTTTTCTAGGTAAAGTTACTTCCATGGTTTTAAGAAAATTGCCTTCTTGTTCTTAGGTAAATTGCTTCTTAGTCCTTAGGAAAAATAACTGCTCCCTTGTCCTGAGCCAGGTAAAATGCTTCCTTGACCTTAGCTATGTAAATTTGCCTCCTTCTCCTTCGATAAAGTTTGTCATAGTCCTTAGGAATGTAAATTGCTTCATTGTCCTAAGGGTGATAATTTGCTAATCGTATGAAAATGCAATTTTATTTAGTATTTTTTTGTTTGAATAATACATGTATGGCATATTCTTGAGTATGAAAATTAAGTAATCAACCCGTTATATCATTACAAACTTCTAAATTCAAAATCAATATATTTAATCTTCTCGTTTACATTTATGTTCCATTGAAGATGTGTGAATGAAAACCTCTTTTGGAGGTTTCTTACACTAACATTGGGATTCCAGTTACTTTTTTGCTTTGTCAATAGACTCAAGAAAAACTTGGTCATTGTTTGTTTAAAACACTTACCAGAAAACATATATTATGTGTACATTATAAATTGAAAGCTAACGAAAACGAAAGAAAAAGTTTAATAAAGATATAATCATTTTTATGTGGTTGTTCCATGACACTGAAAATAGATTTAAGCGGGAGATAGTGAAAAGAGATTGAGAAACGCTGGTCCAGACGTACTCAAATTCGTTCATTGTGTTGAAATACCCAAGTGAAACGTTCTTTATTTTTCCGTTCAAAGGATTTTTTTGTTCGATAGCTACTTAAGTTCTTTTCTTTTGTTCGTAGGTTAGATTTTTCTTATGGAGTAGATTAAATGGAGTTCGGTGTCTTAAAGTTCACTGCAACGGAGCCTTTATGGTTGCGAAATGGTAGGAAGTGTTATTAAACCCACTCTTCCCCATCACTAATGCTTCCATGTATTTTATCCTCGATCTTACACCCGTACCCCCATCTCCTAACCTCACCACTTCCTTCTTACACCTCCACTTTTGGCAGAGATATTTTCGTTGGTTTTTGCCTCTTAAATACCGATTAGGAGTTGAATTGAATTCACCAGTATCTTTCGATTCATTACTTTCGTTTTTAACCCACCAATTTCCTCTATTTTTCACCTCTCGTAACACCCAAATCACACTCTTCCACACATTGCCCGGGGCATTTAGCGAAAACCTGTTTCGATCAAATGTATGCAAATGGAAGAGATCTTTGGTGTGGTTCAAACGTCTTATCAAGAGCCGAATGAGAACCATGGTTACAGCCTTTCAAGAGCGGCGGTTCGACGCACATCGGGATCGCAAAGATCTACTTTTTGTGTGAACTTGTGTCCTTAAAATGTTAAGTGCTCTGCGTGGTGGACGGGGTGCACACTCTCGTTTTTTTTTTACAGAATTATGGAGTAGGAAGGACGGAGTGCACACTCCATCCAAGTGTTTTACAGAATTATAGAGCAAGGAGAACGGAGTGCACGCTCCATCCAGGGGTTTTACAGAATTATGGAAGAGGGAAACTCCAAAGATCTACGCGAAACCAGTCCAAGATAAAAAAAAATGACTACGCCCCAGACGGGAGGTGGATCTTAAGAGCCACGACCGAAAGAGGGTGTCGTAGCATAGGCATCCATGCTACAAATGACATCTAGAGGATGGATTGCCCTTCCGGCCCCCAAACCCGGAGATGAATCTGCAACAATATCTCCACATACTTTCACTTCTTCCAGCTTGCCGCATTTTGTTTGCAGATCTATCTTTACGGATGCTCTCGTTAGTTGCTGCTTCTTAGTATTAAGTAGAAAATAGTTCTAAGAGCCATTCAAGGTCAGTCCAGGAAAAGAGATTTTTTTTTCTGGTGACCGACAACGAAACCTATGCCCCGAAAAAACCCCTGAAATGTTAATTCAGAAAATATTTATACAAAATCAAAGAATAAAAGCCAATAAGGGAATGCCAGGCTGCCCAAAGAGAAGACCAACTCTTTTAGGGCATCTTCAGACCCCCCCCTTCGCAAATGGGTAGATGATGTAGCAGGGACAAATATCCGTAGTACAACTGAAATCTGGAGTAGCGCCACGCCTTTTTGACCCCACTGCCCTAAGATAAAAGTGTGCTCTCTCTCGGGTCGTCTTTTTTGGACCTCTTATATCTCTCACTATTTTTTTGGCGCCCGTTTAGGCCCATCAAATGGCGAAAAAGGGTGTTAAATGTTCTAAAAAGATCTTCAGAGGCAAATTTCAAAGAATATTCGGTGCCGCTTTAGCGTGATTCCTATCAAAATTTGATTCCTACCTTTGTGTTTCAGTTTTAGTGTGGTTCCTACCTGAACAAGAGCGGCTCAATCGAAGGTGCTTTGTTATAAATATCTCTATTTTTTTAAATAGCACTTTCACAAATTAAGGCGCGGAAGTTTCTAATTATGTCTATATGACGAAAAATAGATTGGCAGCTATCTTTTCATTGATAGCTTGTTTTGAACAACCAAAAGAATGAGTTATGTTGGGGTTTAGGTAGGTTCGTTCTTTTTAGTTGGTTAATTTTTAGGGAATCGATTTAGTTTGTTTTAGGTAAATTTTTAGTTTTTTGCGTGCTGATTTTTCGGCGGAAGAACCAAACAAGAAGCCTAGTCTAGTTACCCGCCATGAACTAGCCTCTGGTCCAATAACTGTATTGGACATTCGTAAAATTATCCATAAGAGTTACATTATTTCATTTAATTTCATTTTCATTTTTCACGTTTCTAAACAAATGAGTGTTTAAGTTTTTAATCAAGCTAAGAGTAACTTCTTCTTTTTCTCGGCTTACTTGATTTAGCAATCAATCCTGCGAGTATGAAGAGATAGGAATCATGCTAAAATATAAAGTTGATATGTAGGAATCACACTAAAGCGGCACTGAATATTCTGTGCAATTCTCATGGAAATTAAACGAGTATTTTTAAGAAAATATAGGTTTGTATAGTTAGTTATCTAGTATATGAATAGTACTGTATAAAAAAATAGAAGAAAGCTGCGAAAATATCCTTGAAAAGTGTCGTTGTGGACATCTTTTTCATAATAGCTCGTTGTGGTTTGTCGAGAGAGAGAGAGAGAGAGAGAGAGATAAGGACGCGAAATTGAAAGAATGGCTATCGACAGCGCGGCGTAATGCTCCTAAATGAATGACAATGGCGAGCTGGCATAGTTTAGGGTCACTTAGGTTGCTACTTCGGTCTTTACGAATAGAAAATTACACAAAGGACATAAAAGAACGAAATAATTTTCCAGAAAAAAATGATAAAAAAACTTGCTTTTTCGACCATCTACTTCTATTCAGACGAACACAGCAGCGCTCAAGGGGTCTGTTACGACACGAGGTCTTCCCCAGAGCCGCTGTCTTGTCCAGAGCCCCCCTACAGATGCTATGTTGAAAGTGGTTCGGAGATTGTCATGGGTGATTTCAACACACAAGTTGACTGGGAAACCAGAGAACCCTGTGGCGAGAACGCACTACTCCTGGAGTTCGCGAACAACGAGTTCCTCACTCAATGGGTGAGAGAGCCAACATGAGGAAACAATATTTTCGACTTGGTTTTCACCTCTGAGGATGACATCGTTGAGGACCTCTCTGTTGGTGAAGAGCTCGGTGGCAGTGACCACCGACTAATTAGATTTGTAGTCAAAGTTCCAAAGGTAGGGCCTGCAACTAGTAAATCGAAGAAACTCGATTTGAAAAGAGCAGACTTTGCAGGTCTTCGTGCTGGACTGACTGAAGCGAGGCTAAAAGTGTGCGATGTTGTTGAAGACTCGTGAAACAGTTTAAAAAACCACATTCATGAGTCTTCAATCGCGTTTCATCCCTCTGAAATGTTCCCGTCGGTCTTCTGTTCAACCAAAGTGGTTTAATCGAGAAATCGGCCAACTGCTTAGGAAGAAGAGAACTGTGTACCGGCAATCGAAGATCTTGGGTGACTTTGACGAATACCGGAGGCTAGCCAGGAGAGTGAAGTCCAACATAAGGGCGGCTTAGCGGTCTGAGGAACTCCGAGTGGCGAGACTCTGTAAAGAGAATCCCAAGGAGTTTTTTGGATATGTAAACAGCCGTAAACCAATCCGTCGAACGATTGGCCCTTTGAGGAATGAGGAGGGGACATTAAAGCATTCAGATGCAGAAAATGCTAACCTTCTCAACGACTACTTCTCTTCAGTGTTTACTGAAGAGTGTGGTCCCATTCCCCAGCCGACGGATTCCTACTCGGGGAAAAAGCTGGAGGCAATGGACTTCACCGAAGGAGAAATAAAGAAAAAGATCGCTAACCTAAAGACGAATAAGTCCCCTGGACCGGACGGGTTTCTACCTAAAGTGTTGAAGGAAGTGTGCGATGAAGTATCACGACATCTGTGCGCTATATTTAACATGTCAATCCGGACCGGATGCGTTCCTAGAGACTGGCGTGAGGCGGAGGTGACTCCTATCTTCAAGCAAGGAGACCGTAACCAACCGTCGAACTACCGACCTATCAGTCTGACTTCGATAGTCGGTAAACTCATGGAAAGCATCATGGTGGACAAAGTGACGTCGTATTTAGAGTCAAACCTGCTACTGAGGAGTTCCCAGCACGGCTTCCGAAGGCAACGGTCATGCCTGACGAACCTTGTGGAATTCTTCCACTTCGTTTTCAGTGAGCACGATCGGGACAAGGCGGTGGATGGGGTCTACCTAGAATTTCAGAAAGCCTTTGATAAGGTACCACACCGCCGCCTTCTCCGGAAAGTGCGAGCGCTTGGCATAGACGGAAAGGTAGCCGGCTGGATCGAGAACTGGCTAAGTGGCAGACGGCAACGGGTGTTGGTGAATGGACAGTCTTCTGAGTGGGTGCCCGTTACTAGCGGGGTGCCTCAAGGTTCTGTCCTGGGACCACTACTATTCATCATCTACGTCAACGACATGGACGGTGACATGGTTGCCAAGATTTTCAAATTTTCCGACGATAACAAGCTTGGTATGAACGTTGCAAAGGATGGAAATACTGCCCACCTGCAGGAAGATCTTGGGAAGATTGGGGAGTGGTCGGACACGTGGCAAATGCCTTTTAACGTGGGGAAATTTAAAGTGATGCATATCGGCCACAGAAACCCCCAATCTCAGTATATCCTTAAGGGCACTGCTCTTTAATCGAGTGACACTGAGAAGGACTTGGGTGTAACAATCACTAGTGACCTCAAGTTCTCGAAACAGTGCATTGAGGCGGAGAAAAAGGCCCAAAGGATGCTAGGCTATATTAAGCGCCAGTTTGGTTATCGGAACCAGGAGATTGTACTGTGCCTGTACAACTCACTTGTCCGACCGCACCTAGGGGAGGACGTACAATTTTGGAGTCCTTCATTGCGAAAGAACATTGCGAGATTGGAACGCGTACAAGCTAGGGCAACCAAACTGATTCCCTCTATCCGACATAAAAGTTATGAGGATAGACTAAGGGAGTTAGATCTGTTCTCGCTGGAAACCCGTAGACTGCGTGGTCAACTCATCGAAGTCTTCAAAATACTCCGATTGTTCGACAATGTTGACTACCGGGATATTTTCACACTGAGTGAGAACATAACGCGCAATCACGGCTTCAAACTTGAACTGAAGCGTTACAACCGCAATCTGTGTGGAAACATTTTCAACTACAGTATCTGCGGTAAGTGGAACGCACTTCCAGTGAAAGTTGTCAACAGTGAATCTGTTGACCAGTTCAAGTCAAGACTAGACAAAGTCTTGAAAAGTGGCCGTTTAGGGACGCAAAACAATTGAGCAGCCATGTGCCCGCTCGATTGCTAGTCCAAAGGTACCCTCTTTGAATGGACCGTAAGGTCTCCTAGGGTACTTACTTTCCTTGTTACTCCTTGAGAGTATAATGAGATGAGCAGTATTTTTTCAGCTGCAGAAGGGGAGGGGGGGGGGTAATCTGTTTTTGTATTCAGTAAGGCTGATGTCCTGATTAAGGACTTAAGGAAGAAAAAAATTAGACAGCTGCCCAATCCAAGTGGATTCTAAATGGGAGCACAAACAAATGGGGGCATATTTATTATAAAAAGGGAGAATACGACTTTAAGATAAACAAGGGATAAGAAAAAACGAAGGTTTAAAAGATTCCTCTGCCAGAAGAAAACGAAGACAGGACAGGCGAGGTACTGTTGAAAGGGTCGGGAAACAGGAAGACCGGAGAATGGAAAAATGAGATGGGCGACCAATTGGTCCCCACAACTTAAATGACAGCAATGGATGATTCGAGTACCAGTACCAGCTTACCAATGATTTGAGTACCAGCCGAAACAAGAGGGCAATGGTTAAGTCTCATGTGACAAATGCGAATATGACAAAGGACCACCTCTAAGGACAATAATGTCTGAAGACTCGACAGCCCGAAATGAACAGACTTTGATATTGTGTAATTTAAAAGATGAACACCTATCTCATTCGTCCCCTCACAGATGAAAAACAAACCCCTTATAGAAGAAAAGAAGTGTATAATAGGCAATTCAGACATTAAAGCCCCGATATAGGCTGAACGGACCAGCTGATCAAACCCATTCGTTGCCCAGACCCCTACATGCCCGGGGACCTAACAAAATACAACCCAATAACGGGACGCATTCTGGATCAGGTAGTTGAAAATTTCTGTAACTAAGGGATGAGAAGCACTAAAAGAGCGAATCACTTGTAAAACAATCCTAGAGTCGGAAAAAATAACGAAATTTTTAAAAGGTCAAATTTAGATCAGTCTAAAAGCTAAAAGAATGGCCAAAAGTTCAGCCGTTAAAGTAGAAGCTGCTGCCATCAGCAAAGACGAAGTTAAAAACTCTCCCGAGTAACCGGCTGCGCTGCCCATGCCTCACTCTGACCTTGCCCATGTGCGTATATGGGACCATGTTGTGTATGTGAGGGCGCTTGCTCGAGGAAAAGGCACTTAAGGGAGCAAGGGCCCACGGAATATTGTCCAAGTTCCACATGCTGGTGCAAACTGTGGAGGGGTGTGAGGTGGAGTACCACAACTAGGGGTTAGCAACAACGGAAGGGCAAGGACCCTTAGATGTCCCAGGCTGGAGAGATGGTCTCCTATCCGGAAGTTGAAAGGGCGGGGTAAAGACGACAACCTATCGAATGCCGCAGTTGATTCAACAGCATAAAGGCTCTGTGAACCTCTGACGCAGGGAGCTGCTGTACCCGACAGGGATATCGCATGCAGATCTGGAGTCGATGCTATTCACGGGGGAGGTGTAGAAGGCTCCACTGGAAAGACGAACTGAGAGGTTGTGAATCGGGTTCAGCATTTAAAGGGCTGAGGGTGAAACCGAAGAGTAAATTTGGCACCCATAGCTTTGGATCAAGATTTACATCCAGGAACCGAAACTCGGGGACAAACTCAATCTATACACTTTGAAGGTAGATAGGTGGCGGAACAAAAGCCCCTCTACCCCAGTGGAAGCACATAGCCTTCATTTTGCCTGTGAAAAAGCGAAATCCCCAAAGTTGTGTACGTTTCGAAACCCCGCGTAGACTGCCAGCTGCAGACGATGAGCTGCTGATAGAAAGCGAGGCTAGTAACAGTAAAGTACCGAATCATTGACGAAAAGGGTCATTGATACACCCTCTGGGAGAGAAGAGATGATATTCTTGATCGCAATTACAGAACATAAAACACTTAAAAACGCTGCCCTGAGAAACACCTGCCTCTTGGGGTTGCAGGTCAGAGTAGGTGTGACTAACACGCACCATAGAGGATCGAGATGCTAAGAAACTTTGGATAAAAGACGGTAAAATACCTCTCATACCCAAAGCGTGTAGCTGCTTTAAGACGCCGTATCTCCATGTTGTATCGTATGCCTTCTCAAAATCGAAAAATATTGCCAAGACACGGTGCTTTAAAGAGAAATCTTTCTGGACCGATCACTCAAGATGTACTAAGAAGTCAAGAGTGCTATGATCCGTGCGAAAACCACGCTCAAATGGAGACAGTAAAGGATTGGTTTCCAGAAACCAATTCAGCCGCACCAGCTCCATTTTCTCTAGCAACTTGCTTAGACAGCGGGTATGAGATATAGGGCGATAGTGATCACTGTCAAATCCGTTCATGCCCGGTTTGACAAAGTGGAGGACAATACCAACGCGCCATGATGATGGGCAAGAACCTTTTACCTATATATGGTTGTGTAAGTCAAGTAAGAACAGGACAGAGTGTGGATGTAGGTGCCGAATCATATCATAATATAACTCGCCAAGGCCAGGAGAAGTATATCCACAAAAAGATAATGCAGCACGCAACTCGTGGATGGAGAACAAGGCATTATAGGAAAGGGTAGAGTTTCTCCCAAAATTGTGGCGGAAGAACCAGGTGAGCAATCCTTACTCATCCCACGGGGCTAGGTAGAAGAACCATCACTGTTCGATACAGAAGATTCCTTCAAATAGCATCTAATGTCGTCAAGGGTTTCACCCTGAGTGGCGGTCTCGGCTAGAGCCGCCGGGGAGAAGGGAGCAACGCTAGGTATCTCAGTGTGAGAGCAATGCTTCGAAGGTATATCGGGAGTACTTCTGACATTAGCGGTAGACGGGTCATGAGATGCCACAGGTGGGTCGGAACTAGAATGTGATGGTCACTTTCGTCCATCGTCATGCAAAACATTTAAGAGAAGACGGCCAAAAGGCGAAGTTTTTTCTCGAGCACGTTGGCGAGTCGGGAAAAGCAAGAACCTCCGCATCGTATAAGATTGGGCAGGTTATCGACGCAGCGCTATGAGCACCACTAAAGTTGGCACAGCGCGTTGTTCTGGCGCATTTAGGGCCATGGTAATCAGAACCACTACACAGGAACGGGGGTGCCGCCAGGCACGGCCAACATGTCCAAATTTGTTTCAGTTGAAGCAACGTCTGGGCAGTTTGACCTAGGGGCTTACCGGGACACAAAGGTATCCAACTTTAATAAATTGAGGCAGTTCCTGGCGTTCAAATGTTAAAATAAATGTGACAGTTGGGAATAGAGCACATCCCACAGTTGTAGTCACCATGTGTGACGCGTTGGGAACTAAGCTTACTCTAGAGGAGAGATAGATCGTAGTCCCTTAATTCATTCAAACGGTTGACACCCTTGACAAAATTATCAGTAAAAAATATAAAAGAGGTGCATAAAAGAATTAAATAATTTTAACGGACAAATATATGAAAGAAGACAAAAGAGCATAAAAGAAATGTTATTTTACCATAAAACTAGATAAAAGAAGAATATACGAAACATAAAAGAACGAACTCATTTTATCAGTAAAGGATATAATAGCTTGCCTGGAAAGTGCGTGCGGCTTTGGAAAAATTTTAAAAATCAACAAATTTAATCAATTATGTAATTGTCATTTAATTCTACAACCCTTTCCCATTCTATTGTTTTATTATATAAAAAAAGAATATTCTTTGAGATATGGAAGGAAAACTTCACGTAGATTTTGAAAATTATTATTCTTCTTCAAATAGTTGATTTAGAGTTTGAACACAGATGAAAATTTAATAGAAAATTCACGTAACGAATCTTTTGAAAATAGTAATCATCACTTATTTCATTTCAGAATGAACATTCTTCAAATTATTAAGGAAAGTTCTTAGTTAATTCCAAAACTTTAAATCTTGTAATTTTGCATATTTCGTGATCGCTCAAGGCACGTAAATTGGCCTGAGATCTAGACAAGCGATTTGGATAAATAGTATAATTAAAGAATGCATACGGGAACTAGCAATAACGTTGAAAGCATGCATAGATATATTTTGCAAAATATAGCATAAGGAGAAAGAACTAAGTGGAACCACGAAAAGGAATTAGCGTTTGCATCAAAATGCGAATCTAAGAGATTTTATGCAAACATTAATAATCGTAAACCAATAAGTGGAGGACTTGGTCATGTATGGTGGAAAGGAAGTTTACTATCCATCTTTTTGTCATCTTCCTCTTGGAAGATTTTGAGTGGCATAAAATGAATAGTTTGCAAAGGTTTTTAACTTAAAGGACACCGAATATTTACCTACAATACTCGGTGCAATTAATTTTGATGATGGCAATACTCTTTCAAGTATTAATATAACCGAAAACAAAATAAGTCTTTGTATAAAGAAAGCAAAAAATATCCTAAACGCCAGGTATCGGCAAAGTCTATATAATTTACTTTACTGGATTAAAAAGAGTACTATCAAAGTTATTTTGTATTAAATCAATTAATGAAGGAATAGTTCCTTTTAAATTTAAAGAGATAGATGTGACTCCGAATTTTTTAAAGGTATCAAAACTAATCTTGAAAATTTTAGGGCAGCTTTTGCTAACTTGCCAATCTTTTAGGTATATTGTTAAACACTGAATCGTGGATAATTTAGAATCTAAAAACATAACGATACTAAGGGTGGTTTTCAGCGGCAGCGCTCGTGTTTTATTATTTTATTAGAATTTTTTTTACAGCATACATCTATCAATATAATTTAGTTTAAATTTCAGAAGGCGTTCCATACTGTTCCACTTATGAGACTTATGGTGAAGTCAAAAGCGTAGGGTATACGGAGGTGAGGGGTACTTGTAAAGATGGAGGAACAGGGGAAGCCTGTCCCCTCCACTTTTGAAATCCAGAAATGTAAAAATATATGCCTATAAGTTCATCTCCCTAATGGTACCACCTGTAGGCAGTGTAGGCTATCTTACAAAAATATAGTTCCAATGGGCCTAACATGCATATCATAGCTGTTTTTTCCTGATTAGTCCAGGCCTTGACTGTCAAGGATCGTAGGAATAAATTTAGGGGGAAGAAATTTTGTTAATACTTGCATTTAATATGGGTATCATATTGAACACAAATTGTATTACATATACTCTCATAGAAGATATAATGCTGTTGTGTCTATCTATTCTATTCATAATTCAATGAGTTTGTGTCTTTGAAATATAATTTTTGACTCTGAATACAATTTCACGTTTGTGTTTGTTTCGCACTGTGAATCTATGGTGGATTAAACTGCTTAAATTGGACTACTGTTGATACATCAATGTCCTGTGTAGCTGTGTTATTCAAACATGCTTAGTTATGACAGGGCGCGCTGACCAGGCCGGGCCATTCCACTTTGAAAATGGTTCCTCCAACCCTGGGTACTTGCATGAATAAAAACTGGTTGTCTGACCGGAGGCAAAGAGTCGAGGTAAATGGAATTAACTCAAACATCGGCTATTAGCAGTCTTTCAGGGTTCACTTCTTGGTCCAGTGTTTTAGGATGATCTATATTAAAGATCTTGACAGTAATGTATTATGCAAAAGTTAAAATTTGCAGATGATACAAAATTAGGAGATAGAACAAAATATCGTTGTGATCTAGCAAATTTACAATGGGACTTAGAGCAGTAGAAAAGACCTAAAAGTAACAAAGGAATAACAGATAATTATAATATAAAAAAGGTTAGGCCGGAAAATGACTCGGGTGCATTAATTTCGACAGACCTCAAAATTTCCAAAGTGTCTTGTAGCATCCTCACAAGCGAACATACTTCTGGCTTACACTCATCTAAACATGCTAATCATCCAACTCTACTCTTGGGGACATAATTCTTTCCATCCATGTCACGGCATCAGTACAAACCCATCGCACCAAAAGGACAAGACTACATCCTTCTTACAATTCTCCATTCCCTCCTCCCTACCTTTACGACCAAACAGAGAGATACCGCGATACCACTCACGCACACACACTCAGTTTGTTGCCTACCAAAAATAGCCAAAGACCAAGAACATCTTACAAAGACACACTATAGTCACCTTATCCATGTTCAGGCTGTCCTACTACCCATTTATAAAATACCACAAATACCTAACAAAGCAAACAAACAGTAAAAACAGTCCGAGATATCACCAGATAGAACATTGTCCAATCTTCGAACTCCTAACACAAGTACACGTTTTGTCAGTCAGAGGGTTTTGGGTCCTGCCCACCGCGGTGGCACCGTTCCTGGTGGAAACCCGGTGTGTGTGTGTGTGTGTGTGTGTGTGTGTGAGAGAGAGAGAGAGAGAGATAGTAAGGTAAAAAAATATGTTAATCTTGCATTGCATAAATCGCTTGTCAGACCCCACTTAAAATATGTGGTTAAATTTTAGTCTCTTCATTTGCGAAAAGGCATCGTAACCATAACAACCGTTCAACGTAAAACGACGAAATTAATTCCTGAACTTAAAAATAAATTCTATAAACTCGGAATGCGATACCTTGATTTGCTTTAAATGGAGAATCGTCGCTTGCGCAGTCAACTTATCAAAGTCATTAAAATACTAAGCGGTTTAATTAAAAATGTGAGTTGCAGAGTTAGAAAACCGACGGCCATTAAAGGCTTCAAGATTATCAACTAAAGATGTAACGATGCGATAGCGCAAGACTTTTTCTCGTTCCAAATGATCAGATATGGAATAATTTATCTTCGTGAGCCGTTAAAAGCATCTCAGTGGATATGTTTAAGTATAGACTTAATAAATATTACTTTAACATATAAAATTACCTAAATAAAGTCTCATTGTGTATAACTGCTATATTAGGTTGTCTCAGAATTCTTAAAAACGAAATTAATTCCCTGATTTTCTCTCCTCTCTTTTTCTCGTTCTTAGACTGGTTTTGAATGGATCTTAGGGTCGTTGCCGGTCTGTAATTTTGTAATTATGACAAAATCTAGATATGAGAGATGCTGGATTTTTAGGAGAACTCCGCTCGGTCGGCAGAGTTCCTCGAGGCTGCCAGCTCTAAGAAACCTTAGCCAGGGGGAACTTGTGTAAGCTCAAGGGAACAATCAATATCAAGACTAGCTTTGAAATTCCCAAATCACACCTTAACAACATTACAACCGTTAACCAACAGCACGAGGAGTTCAGTCCTATATTTAATTAGGCTTTTTCAAGGACGAAATACCAGTATTCTTACCAACGGGTCAGGGCACTAATAAAAGAAGCAAAAACTCAGGACGTCAATTACGCGGTGCAACCATCGCTGAAAACCGATTGTATCTAAGCGCTCATCGTTGAATCCTAAAATGGAGGGTTTAATCCTGCAATATCTCGGGCTTGTGTTTTTAATAAACAGGCCAATTTCTGTAACTATCTATCAATATATCAACAATGGGATTTTTTTTGGTTTAGGGGAGGGATATTTGAGTTCTTAGCTATTCATTTACGCAATTGAATTATTTTTGGACGGGGGGATCCTTAACAATTTCTTTATTTTTATTTATTAAAAAGCAAAAAAAAACACTGGCAAACAGAGAGGGAAAGTTTCGAACGAAAAGTTATTCAAAAGTGGAGAGTGAGAGGATGTGGAAATGTGTGGAAGGGACACACCTCGATTAGATAACATGGATCCTGCTTTAGCAAGATCCTTCTCCGAGATGGAACAGGTCTTGGCTTTCCTTTTCTAGTGAGTGTTTGGCGATCCGAGCCGTTTGAGGAGAAGCTTGCACAAAGGCTGACTCAGGTTTGGTGTGTGACACCGCGTCAGGGTTTGACCCCATGGAAGATCCTGCAGTATGGGGCTGGGTCACTTCCTGGTCTATGACCATCTAGCGCGGGTGGGGGGAGCTCCATGCCCCCCCCCCTTCAAGGTATCACAAATCCCATTCGAGGTAGTTTTTGTCATGTCCCCTCTGGCCGGCGAACCGACGTCCCCAATGGGGAAGAGAGGGGGACGAGCACGCGATATTTGGGCGTAGGAAATACGAAGTCCGCATGCCTAGGCTATTAGGCTATAATTAGCCTTGTTTCTCTCTCTCTCTCTCTTTCAGTCAGCATTTAAACTAATTAGTTGTGTTGTTATACCTCCTATCACAATGGTGTTAACTTTTAATGATAAAATTGTAATAGAAGCATGTTTATAGAAAAAAAGGTTTGAATTGAAATAGATTTTTTGGTGATTTTCCAGATAGAAATTTGACTCGTAGAAGTGTTTAGAACTTAATTAAAAAATAAAAACGACTGGTTCGATGGCTCGAAAGTACGTTCCTGGCGGCCATAATAAAACTGCTACGACAGAGAATAAAATGATTGAAATAAAATAACGTTTTATCAAAGGAAGATTCCGAGTGAATTATGTATTTCCCGTTCTTCTGTGCAACGGATTTTAAAACGACAAAAAATAAAAGCTAATAAAAGAATGCGCATTTTCCGTCGTTATATTAATGTAAGACAACGTAGAACGACACATTATAAGTTGTTCTACGATCGGAATTCATCTCAAGAATCAATAAATCTTTTGTTTACCGACGAAAGAGATTTCACTTGTAAGTGCCAACAAATAGTCAAAATAAAAGAGTTTGTGGTTCAAAGAAAAAGGACATTTATCCATCCCTTTTTATCATAAATCTTCAAGATTTAGCGAAAAAAACTATGGTTTTGCCGGAGTGTCATGGAATGGTAAAACGAAGATTCATTTTATCGATACTCAAACATCCAAAGGTAACTTGGGTAAAGATCCCCCAGATTGGAACACTCAACAATAATATGGCGAACAGTTTGGGAGACTATGCAATCGTCATGGTAAAGTACGGGAGAGCATCCATCAAATGGCGAGTGCGCCCAATTCGAAGACGACAGAAAAAGACCCGAAGTTCGCGAAACATTGGAAGCTACGTTCACAGGAACAGTCAAAGGGCGATGACACGCAACTTTAGATTCCCTTCGGCCGTCTTGCTTCTTCTTTGCCAGGCAGCAAGTAGGGCTGACCTGATTCGTGCCTGGTAGTCAGTGTGAGAAAAAGCAAAATCTAGTCTGGTCGCCCAGTCCTCGCGAACTCTTTGGCGCCCTCATGACACGCTCATTACGCTTAATCTTACATGTCCAAGAACCCAGCGGAAGATAATATAGACATCCGCATGACTCGCGGCAACCATGGCGTCATGAATACCACAAACCAGGGGGGGCTGAGATTCCAATGTCCCAGGAGCATTCAGGGTCCTTTGTGAGCGGCTATAAATCGCAATCGGTCTCAGAACGTTATCTCCAATACCGGGCACTGTATTGTAACAGATCGGCCGTGAAGATAAAAGCAGCGCCTGGTAGAACCTCGCTGACTTCAAATAGAAGGGATACGGCGTGGAAGAAGATCCACTCTTCGGACATAGATCAATCCGTGTATACTGGCACGGTTCCAGCATGACACGAGATTTGCTCCAAAAAGGTTGATGGTAATACTCCTGGCGCTGTATAAGCTATGTGATCAGAAGTGTGACGACATATAGTAAGAGATGATACCCTCTAAAGTGGCGTACTAGAATGAACCAGTGGTGCCACCGGTCCCAGAGTTACACCGAGATTTCGAAAAAGTTTCCTAGCCCTAAACTCAAATGTCTAAATGAATGATTTGTAACTCTCGGCGGCATGAGCACAGTCAAGATAGGCTGCAGATGCAGTGCGAGCCGTTGGCGACTGATGGAGACGTCGGGCCCACGCGTACAACCACACAATGAACAATGTATGGCGCAGAGCAAGTGGCATCTTCGCGGCATCAACAAGTAGGCTTTCACTGGGTAGGGGCCAAAGGCACCGGTCGCGAAACGGAGATCAATGTGGTCGATCTAGTCAACCTTCTACAATTCACACTCGTATTTAGACGCATAAATTTGAATCCGTATTAAATATTTTATTGAATACATGATTGGTAAAATAACAAAGGGGTAGCTATATCAACATTCCAAGTGCTGAACATCACAAAACAAGGAATATCCTTGGCGCGAGTAAAAAAGACCATAAGGCTACGAGTATGGGCCTCCCTGGCGAGGCGTCGGTCGAAGACAAAACCAAGGGAACAGTGTAAATCCCCCAATTCCAGGCGAACCCTTTTTAGGAACAAGTTTTCGTCAAGGAAAACCGAAACATGCCCGCTTCAGCATAGCGAGAGATGAATTTCATTGCTGGTTGAAATCAAAGATCCAAATTGGCATCAGAGCTAACACAAGAGATCGAAAGGTCGTCACCGTACAACGTAGAAAGAATATCGTCCTGGAGTACTCAGGTGATACCATTTATGCTGAGGGAAAATAGGGTGACACTGAAGAACGCCCTCTTCCTATAATATTGGGCCGTATAGAGTTTCTCCCCCGTAGGCGGAATCGATGATCTCGAAGGAATTCAGAAATTGAAATTGGTAGGCGTCACCTCTTTGCCATCGTGTAGAGGATTTCCATGATACCGTATCGCTATCGGTATCATAGTCATTCCCTGATCAAAAAAGACTGGCTTAGTTCTTTCCACAAAGGAATGACTCGAAGAAGGCATGGGCTGGAACTTCTGGAAGCCGCAGTCTGCAGAAGACAGGTGTCATGCGCTATCCAGGAAAAAAAGATAATCAAATATTTACCAATTTCTTCATCAACCCGCACAAGCAGGAGCTTAGATAAACTGGGCATATGCGGGCAAGGGTAGAGTGATATCTCCCAGGTTTGCAAAAAGCGAGCACAGTAGGTATTTCCAGTAGTCTAGGAAGATCACTGTAGGTTGGAGTGAATTTTATTTTTAAGTAGAATAATGATTGAGTAGTTCTCACTAGGTGCATATATATTCAAAAATAACCCATAACCCAAAATTGGGTGGTAGCCCCCGCCAAATTAGCCGGCTGCCACCCACTAAAGGTCGCGCACGGATTAAATTCTACTATTTCGTCATAACTTTTGAATTATTGGTCATAGGAAGCTGAAATTGATGTCAAAAGATGCGGAAGATGCATGTTTATATGGGTCAGGATTAAACTTTCCGTGAATTTTATCTTATTAAATCTATTGTAAAATTGCAAAATAGTTTCATAGCATACGTAATACAGTATACAATAGTTCTTAGTTGGTAGGTCTATCTAATCACGATCATTTCCTCACCACCACAGGGTGAGGTTGCATGGCGCATTGTCTCCATTTTATGTGTGTAGACTTCCCAGTAGCTGTACTTTCACTTTATTGGTGATTCGTATCAGGTTTTCTCCCTTAGACGGCTGCCTTCACTTCGGCTATAGAGTTCAATCTACCCTTTGAAGAAGATTCAACTAGGATTAAAATTGCATCTTTGTATTGAAGCACTTCATATGTTTGTGTGATCTTATCTTCTGGCGAATCAACCCATTTCAACTTTCAAACCCTGCTACTGATTATGAAGCTTTTGTAACCATCTTAATGTGTCATTCAACCACCTGGTTATGAGATAGATGATCTAACTTAAGCGGCTGCTCTCGAATTTCTTCAATGTCTTTATCGGAAAAAGCCCTGATTGCTGAAGGTTCAACAACATTGTTATCATTTAAATCCATTTTATAGTATGATTTCACCTTAAAATTGATTACCAGGAGTCTAGATTTGCGGATATTTGAACTAAAATGGTATTCAGCTTCTTCATCAGATCTGGCTTCGATATTTAAAGGAAAATAGTCTTGATGGACAAATTCACCCTCAATTACAAATTCAGTGGGGGTACCTCTTAAATGTAAGATCTTATTAATGGCTAAATGCCTAATTGATTCATCTTCATTTTAGAGCATCGATATTAGTATGTTTTCTTGGTGTGCAAAATATGGATTCCTTTGAAACACTGTCAAAGCAGTTTCTCTTATTCCTTAATCTGGAAATTTTAACACACGCTGAATCATGTTGTAGAAATTCCGAGAACCATCAGTGATCTTATTATGACATTTAATGTCAAACCAGCTTGCAAAATAGACTTTAGGGCAGAATTCTGCCAGCAAACACAATTTCAACGAAGGGGACCATTGACAGACATAAAACCTCAAAATGCGACTGGCCAACGTCAGACATCTTGCATGGCAAATTTCTCTAATCTCCAGTAGCTCTAAATCTTTATCAACCTCACCTAATATTACACTAATGTGACGAAGCGGTAACTCTTTGCGATTAAGCAAGCATATAACCCATTGTAATGGTTTTTTCAGCAAAGATTCCAATAATACCAAGGAGCCGTTGCTGTGCCATCTGATCCTATTATCTTGATTTTATTATGCAGATCAGTGTCCTTTATTGCATGATATAGGGATATTGCAATTTGTCTGCCTTTACCACTATATATAGCTACATGTGCCAAGTAGAAAGAACCCTGTTCACCAACTACCACATAATGTTCTTCTAGCTCTATCTTGTGATATGTTTTTCCATTTGCTTCTGTCATTTTCATTGTTACATCTTCCTGCCATCAATGTATATCCCATCTACACATTGAAATAATCTAACCAAACCAAAATCCTTTAAAGTTGCAGTTGAAACATCAGCACAGCAAGATCTGATATTTGAAATCGTACACATATTAAACTTAAATTTCTTATTGCTATCCTATTTAGGTCATTTAACTTTTATATTTTACCTTCTGACTGAAATTCTTGTGAGTACCAGGTAGCATCAGAGGCAAAGCTTTCACTATCAGATTGGACATAAGTGCTAGGTGGTGCATTTTCAGCTTTTAGTATTGACTGTTAGCTTGAACTCAGCCTTTTCTTGAAATATAAGTCTGAGTTTGACAAGCTTTCTATGACAGGTAAGCATTTGACAACATGTGCACCCTTTTGGTCATTGTAAAACTCATAATATGTACTATTCATCTTCAACTTGTTTTCCTTTTCCAAAACATGCCTTTGTTTTTCATCATAACAGAATATGTCAAAAAGCTATTTTGAATCTTCCATAAACTCTGTGACATACCGTTCAAATGTTGGACCACGATTCTTCTTCGGATATTTCTCTAAAAATTAAAACCTTTTCATTACCTCTGTGATCATTTTCACTACTGTCACTCGATGCACAGTATACACATTGCACCACACTCAATTTTCAATTAATTCCTTAGCTACTATTTTTTCAGCCTGTTTAGTTTTCCATTCTCTTTCGTGCAACAGATGTTCCACTATTTCTTTCTTTGTCGGCAGCATACTTTGAGTAGGAAATTGACTTCTCTTCATAAATTAGTGTCCCCCAGAGACCTCTTTAACATTTGAGTTTCTTAGCATTTGTATTTTTTATACGATTTAATGTTAAACTATAGATAATAGATATACAATCTGTAAAAGATAAAAAAACATGGTTGGTTTAAATAAAAATACATGGTTAAATGAGGATTAATGAAATGAATGTACCGAAGCATTAGCGGTAGAACCCTATCGTTAATTCTAATGCCATATAACATTGCTTGAAAACATACCTATATAAATTAGATAATAATAAAATACATGTATCAGCTAGTTGTAGTAGTAGATAAGTTGTACTGTTAACCAGTATAATATAATTAGGACTATTTTACAATAACCTGTGCATTTCTATTGTTATACTAAAACACAAAACATTTGTTGCCATAAAATATTGTTGAAAATATGTTTTTATTCATAACATTTTTATATGTAGAGATAGAATAAAATGTTTATCAATAAAAAATATTAAGATGCATCTTCTGCATCTTTTGGCACCATTTTCAGCTTCATATGACCTTTAGTTTAAAAGTTATGATAAAATAGTATAATTTGACCCCTGCACGACCTTTAGTGGGTGGCAGTTGGCTAATTTTGGGGGGCTACCATCCAAAATTGGGTTAGGGATTATTTTTGGATGTATATGCATCTATTGAGAATTACTCAATTATTATTCTAGTTAAAAAAAAATTCACTCCACCCTGAAATTTCTTCAGGCCAGATTCTGTTAGACAAATCTAACAAAAATATCATGCCTCGCTCACCTAGGTTTCGAAGCATGGCACACGGGACATCGTCTGGAGGTATCTGTGCACATGAAACGATATCGGAAAGGCAACTCACTCAGTGTAAACCTATCTTTAAAGGTTTCTTCACTTATGTAGGTAAAATCCAGTCGGTGACTTTCCGTGACATTACGACGTTGATTGAAAGCTTGCCGAGCAGCACCCCGGATGGCGAATGTGGAGAAAACGGTTGCGAAAGACTCCGCCATGGACGAGTGGTCTGAGATTGTAGTCCCGTTCTGCAAAAAAACGGGAAGGAGTTCCTGCGAATACTTGTCTCGAATCCTCATTACTCGCTTCCACAACTCTGTACGAGGAGTATTTCACGTTAAATGAAGACACATATGGCCGGCTGTACTAAATTCATAAGTGAAATCGTCATGGCGGGGATTATAGCGCATGTAGACATATCGCTTCTCTCTGATGGGCGTCGCACAATAAGCCTACCAGTGATGAAGCGGACTGCGTGCAAAATGTCCAGAGGTTCTAGGAATAGTAATTAGGCTCACAGCAAAGAGGTTGCCGGAGAAGGACTCAACGGCTTCAGCAACTAACCTAAACTCCTTGACTGGGACAGAGAAATCAGTCATTTTCTGAAATGCAAAGCAGCGTGGCCGCTCTAAGAACCACCTGGGGGATTTCTCAAGCGGCAGCGGTCCAGAAACTGATATTTGAATATGAAAGGGGTCACTAACACGAAGGTCATCCAATACCTTGCCACCTAAAATCTGGCTGTGCATCCGGAGTGCATTGGGCTATATCAAGAGAAGAAAATAAAATGGTTCTCGGGCAGTGATACGTACTTATCCATTTTCAGGACACCCATCTAAAACTCTTCGATCGTGCGGCAAAGACGACTGTTGGGATTCATCATGTAGATTGTAGGCCCTCAAGCCTGGAGGCCTACTGTTTAAATACCCGGGGAGGAGAAATGAATATATTACTTCGAGGAAGCGGGGCTCGGCTGATTGAAATTCACACACTTGACATTGTATAATATGAATTTATCATGCAATGCATTTGAACAGTTTGTACAAATATCGAGTTGATCCTAATTGGTAAGTTTGAAAGATCAATTAATAGAGCCGAAGTGGTGGTATTGGAAACACCTCCACGGCAGTAGCACAAATACCTTGACCCGGTAGCGATACCAAACGGCACCCAACGACCGGAGAGCCTTTCGCGATCCAACGTGACGAAGAGTGTAGGGGTGGATCTCGAGCCCTCCTCCCCCTTCTTTTCATCACACTTTCAACCTTGCTCGCTCCTTGGTTGGCTAGCTCTTAGGTAATAACTTCTAAATAGTTGTCCACGAGTTCCTTCTCATAAATCACCTCTTTCGAAAAATTCATTACAGAGTGCGGTGTCATCAGCATAGACGAGCCATGAGTGTCCCAAGAGACCAATATTGGCCGCCTCGAAAGGATCTGCCACGTTGGCCAGAAGGCTCAGTTCCAGGAAATAGGTGGCTTTCGGCTCTCTAGCAGTTAACCTAACTAAAAGCTATTCTCTAGTGAAACGTGAGCTTCGACCAATATGCTCACACCAGTAGAGAGAATAACTAAGAAGCTTTTGCAGCCAGCGGGTTCGAAAACGCCAGGTATTCACAATGAAGGGGCGCGAAGGTATTGTCGCTCCACTCACATTATATAAAACTTTTGTCATGGTTTTGGTTTTGCTCTCCCCGTCGGAGGGCACCTCTAGGTCGGACGTGCCAGTCATGGCCTGTCGATCACCTGCCAAAATGGCAAAGGACTTGGCCGCCCTCCTCCCGGAAGGACATAAACCTTTATTTTTTTCCTCTTCTTTTTTCGCTTTAGGAAATGAGGGCGAGGATTGAGTCTCCGTCTCTCTTCCCCAGTGAGGGGTCTCATGCCAGTCTCAACCATGGCCTTCTCCGAAATGACGAAGTCTATAACTGACAAGGGGCACTAAACGAGTGAGGAGATCCCTCCTCTCCTCTTGAGTTCTCGTAGCCCAGTGCAGCCTCAGGAGGATCATTCACAAGGGTTTCACAAAAAGAGTCTTTGTTCGTCCCCTTGGAAGACCTCAGTGTCTGAAGTAGGGGTGGGGTACCTCCGCGAGCATTTCAATCTCAGAAGGGGTATCCAAGTATCCATACCCCTCAACTTGTAAGGGATCCAGACCTTTAAGAAACGTTTTTGGAGTCGGCAGGTTCATCATCTGGGAAGAAAGGGCAGCAGCCCCCCCCCCCAAGCTCATAACACAACGTTTGTAGAATGTTTGTGGGCGACACCAACCCTCCCACCTCTTATGGGGTTCGCAATATCGAGGCACTTCGACCGGAAGTGGTCATTCTTGGGACACTTAAATGCTACTTAATTGGCGGACCCCTACGAAAGAGAAAGAGGGACTGCCCCTGGTAGTGAAGTGGAGTCGTCCAAAGGCGACTCAAACGGAGGGAGTGAGGGTAAAGGCGTCATTCGTATAATTAGGAGAGTATGGAACTCCCTCTCCGCTAAGAATTTCTTGGAGGGGCTCCCGAGAAAGCACATGGGAACCCTCTTATTCAGAAGTGGAGTTCCCGAGGGCAGCTCTGAAGATGGCAAAGGGAAAGCTTAAACGAGAGCAAAGTAAGATTTGGGCTACGCCGAAACGGAAATAAAATGAGCATTGGGAGGCGACGCCGAAACCAAAGCAAAAGAACGATTGAGCGACACCAAGACCCAAGCAAAGGAATGACTTGTTGACGTCGAGACGCTACCAAGTGCAAGATTCAACTTAAGCCTCCCGGTTGCACAACACAACAGCGAAGAAGCAAGCGAGAGCGAGAGAGAAAAAAAAAGAGACAAGTGGAATTGTAATAAAAATCAAAAGTGGTGTGTAATGGTAGTGCTAGGCCAGGTGGGGATGGATGACGTGGTACTGACCTTCTCTCGGTGGTGAGCAGCTGCAGTCGCTCTTCTGCCTCCGGGAGGTTCATCTCGCTTGCCAACAGCATAAAGCCCATTCCTGCCAAGACAGCCAAATGTACTCGCACAGCCAACCATTCATATTTCATTGAGGTAATGTCTGTATGTTTGATCTAGTAAAATATTTCTACACTCATTTCTACATGTCCGCTCATTATAGTCATATCTACCTGTCTAGTGGCACATATGCTTGTCCACTGTGTACATCTAATAAACGGGCAGCGTAAGAAGGGTTCTGGAGATAGAACGAGGGGAAATAGTTGAAAAAATAGGCGATATATATGAAAATATTTGAAAAAATCAAAAAAGAGAAAAAATAATTGAGGAAAAATTAAGATAGAAATAAAAGAAAATTATTAAGAAATATATGGGGTAGATAAAAAAATGGGAAAGAAGTAAAGGGATTTTTTTTTAAATAAGAGAGAAAGAAGGGGAAATGTTAAAACTTAACTACAGACCGGCAAGGACCCGTAGATACACTCAAAGGAGAGCTCGAAAAGCAAGAAGGTGAAAGCTCCAATAAACAAATAATCAGAAGACTAACCAGCTTTAATATCTTGCAAATTAAATGGGCCTGAAAGATGACGTTAGCTTTAATATTAAAGCTGATACAAGCTAATACGATAAAACTATGTATTAATTAAGATTAGGCTTTGTTTTTTGCTATTTCTAGAACTACAGTACACATAGAATTATACACCAGAGAAAATAGGACAGATTTTCTCCCGCAGAACCTGGTAATAAATAATGAAAGGAATATAGTGAAAGGAATACGGAAAATGCATTAACATATTTGTCACAGGAGATGAATCTTTTTCATCATTTTTTCCGCAACCCTTCCAGATCTTTTACTGGACGTGTTTCCCTGGGCCTCCTACTAAGAAATATTTACATTAAAAGAATACTCGCCAAGTCTATTTTTATGCGTATTTGCTGACGTTCCTAAACATTACTCTGTAAAGTAGGCTATTCCACGTCTGTGGAATTTTATACTTAAAGTAATTTTGAGCTATGGCCGTGTTGAAGAACTTGTTTACTAATTTGAAGCCATCTTGACGAGTGTTTTCCTTAACATTCCTTTGAAACAGTAATATGTAATTCATATTAGTGAATCTTTTTAAGATTTTGAACACGTCCATCAATTGCCCACGTAATCGCATACTTGCAAGGGATAATAGGTTTAAGGATGAAGCCTTTCCTCGTACGGTTTATTTCTAAACGCAAGAATTAGTTTACTTGCCCTACTTTTAACTCTTTCTGGCAACACTACGTTTTTGTTTAGGTAGGGAGACCAAAATTGTGGTGCGTACTAGAAATGCGGACGGATGAGCGATTTTGATAGAGGTAAAATTCTATCTTTCGACATAAATATGATGTTAAGGGCAATGTATCTCAGCATTCGATCTGCTCACTTAGCCGCTTCGATGCATTAATTTTAGACTCAGGTATTTCAAAATTAAAACCGCTAGATCCCTTTTTAAGGTAACAAGCTGTAGAAATTGTTTTAAATTGGTATTTACTTAAATTAAAGTTCATCTACCATTTATCCGCCCACGCGATAATTATATACAAGTCTTGCTGCAGTTCCGCAACATCAAATGTTGAAACGGCGTTTTTCCTAGCTTTGTGTCATCTGCTAATTTGAAGATTTTACTAATCATTCCATTTTCAAGATCATTAATATATAAATTGATAAAACAGCGGGCGTGAGGCAGTCCACTGCCGACGGGTTCAGTCCGAGCTTGCCCCATTTATGACAAATGCTTTGAACGATTTAGAGACTTTCCTATTCACTTAAGAGTTTTTTCCTTTTATTCCGTGCGCTTTGAGTTTGAGCAAGAGCTTCATATGCGGAATGGTATCAAACACTTTGGGGAAGTCTATGTAAATTGTGTCCATTGCTTTTTTGTTATCGTAGATATAAATCACTGTGTAGAAAATTCCAGGAGATTAGTTAGTCACGAGCGTCCTGTTAGAAATCCGTGCTGTGTGTCCATGATTAAATTGACTTGGGATGACCCACTCTCATTTCTCTCCCTAATTGTTGAATCTAAGAGGATATCAATTACTTATGTTAAACTAATAGGACAAAAGTTATTTGATCGGATTTCTTTCTTTTTAATAGGAGTGGTGTGACATTAGGTTTTTAAACTCTACTGGGACTACTCTGTACTTAAGAGACCGGTTAAAGATCGTACACAGCGATTTAATTAAAATGGTCGTTGACTTCTTTAGATGAGTTTTGTACACCCAATTAGGCCTGATGCCATCGATTGTTTCATCCTGTTTATATTGTAGATAGCTTTGAGTAGGAAAGGGGGCAAAGAAAAATAAGGAAAGAAAAGTAGTGAAGTGAGTTCGAACGCGCTTCCCGCGTCGCTGGACAGCCGTTGGCGAGCGCCTCAAACCACTCGGCCATCTTGAGTCCCCCAAAAGACTCATTCAAGCAAAGCATTTAAGACGCTCGCCTGAACTTCTCGCACGCTACAATATATCCAATAATTATCCTTCTTTTACTAGCGCCTCTGAGAGAATCTAATGTTCCCCCGAATTGATTCCCTTGCATAGTGTCTATAGCTGTGGCAAGTTCTCAAAAGTAAAAACACACGAATTGCTCATTTAATGCCTTAACATTTTTTTCGAGGTTATCTGTGAGAAATCCTTTTATTCTCTTAATTGGTCATATAGCCTTCTTTGTGGGATTTATACTGTTCATGTAACTATAGAAATGCTAAGGCTCGTGTTTAGTGCATGGTATTGTTCATATTGTTGTCGCTTTCCTAAGGCTCTGCTTAACTATTCTACTGTGGTAAATATATTTTTCAGCGAATTACTTCCAATTAGTTGGGGGGTTTTTTAAGGGTTAGTAAAGTTTATTACATTCTTATGTTGAGTTTATGATTTCGCTGCAGGTCTAGGGAGATCTATACCTATCTTGAACTTTTCGATTATGAAAACAGCTACCCCAATCCTTAGCGATCATATGGTCATGAAAAACATCGAAATTGGAGCTCCCATAATGCGGTTTTAGTTGGTTGCTCTCATTTGCAGTTATGCTTGACTTTATTTAGAATCTATATTATGGTCACTTCTCTCTATTCTCTCACCAACATGAACATTTCCAAATAGTATTCGTCAGAGGTAGGAATTAAATCCAGTACATTTTCGTCCCTCGTGGGTTCTTTGACCTTTCGAAAAAAAAAATTCAGGAATAAAGTTGAGCAGTCTCTCCTTATCTTTATTAGAAATATTTGCTATAAAGTAGCCGTTCTGGAATTTAAAGGATCTGCGTATTATAGGTGTATTTATTCCAGCAATAGAGAGTAAACAATTAAATACGTGTTTTGTCTTCACTTTCTAATGGGTTGAGGAATAAGTTCTTGTGGTTTTATCAAATTTATTCATTGACATCAACAATTTTAGTAAAACTTCATTTTTAATTGATAACAATATGCAATTTAATCAATAATGTATTCTCCGTTGTTATTTACGACTTCTTCCCAACGTTCAACTAGTTTTTCGATTCCTCTGAATAAAAATCTCTGGATTTTGACGGGAAGAATTCGTCTAACAAGGTTCTTAATTTCACATCAGTATTGAACGAAACGCTGCGCAAATTATTGGAGAGCGATCGGAACAGATCGAAATCCGATGGAGCCAAGTCTGGTGAATATGGAGGATCCGGCAGGATTGCCCAATTAAGCGTTTGGATAGCGTCTTTTATCAAATTGGCAATGTGAGGACCAGCATTGTCGTGTTGCAGAAGGACTCAACGTCGATGAGGTCGCTTTTCACGAATACCTTCGGCGAGTCGATATTTGTTGAACGTAGAGTTCTGCATTGACAATCTCGTTGTTCGCAAGGAGCTCATAAAGAATGATGCCTTCACAATCCCACCACACACACAGCATCGTCTTTCGTGGATGAAGTCCTTGCTTTAATCGCGGAAGTGGTTTTTTATTGGGACTAAGCCATTTTTTTCGATGGTTCATGTTGACATAAACACACCACTTTTCGTCGCCAGTGATGATGCGGTGAAGAAATATGTCCTTATATCCACGAGTAGCCTTGTGACGAGGCATTTTTGTGTTCTGAACGAATTTTCCATTTGTGTTTTCCACAATTGGATAGAGTATAACGGCCTTCATTTGCGGCATGCCAATAAACTCCCATGTAGTAAAAGAAAAGGAATCACCCAGAGTCAGATAAATATAATTACAATCGTTGATGCTGTTTTTCGCTCCCATTACGCACAAAAACTCACAATTCTTCAGTGACATCGTAAAACCAAGTGAATCACCTGTCTGTCGTAAAATTTTAATGTGTTAATTGTACAGCTTCTTTTAACAAAGAAATGTGTGTACCTATTAGCCCTGATAATATTAGAATATGCCGGACCAGCCTATTAAATCAGGCCTTCGAAATAAAATTTAAAACGCGATAGATGAAATTAGGGCCGAGTTATGCGGAGTACTGAGACTTTGACGCCTCAAAACGTGACATAGGCAAGATGGGCAAACGAATTTGAGGCAACCGTTAATATGCTGCCAGGGGGAAAAAAAATTGCGTTAAAGGGCTGGAATCCATCGGTATATATAGAAATGCCACTCATGAGGTAATTCGTAAACAAACGCATGGCCTGGATTCATATGCACACTGGAATCGTAGTTTAGGCTTTTCAGAAACGGAACTTGATGAAAGAGGGCTTCAGAGTATTATGGTGTTGACTGCTCTAACCCTTTTGCATTGTTAATCCCAATCGAAGAGGAAACAGAAAGCATCCTGGTAGGAGACTCCTCAATAAAAAATCAGGAAACCAAATTTAAAGTTCTTAGCCCGAGTAAGCGAAGGAAAGTCTGTCTTCGTGGCGGTCGTATCAACAACATAATACAAGAGATCCACAATTTGAAGGAAATGCCATTAACCGATTGGACACAACCACAAAAGAAATTGTATATCGAGCCAGAGATCTAATCAGCTCAACTAAAATTAAGCAAATAAAATTGGAGTAATTTGGGATCATTCCCTGATTAAATGCTAGTCTGAGAATGCCGACAAAGGCGATTTATACTAATGAACCTAAAACGTTTGGGTCAGGTAATGAGGTTTAAATTTTATAACTTCTGGAAGGATTTTCAAGATTAACCGACCCTATTTCATAAAGATGCCATTCATTTTAACGAAGTAGGTGATTTACGATTAGAAAAACTTATCGTAAAAGTATTCTAGATCTTAATGGCTCAGAAAGTATTTGGCTTCGAGGCTCGGCGGAAGCAAGTGTAAGAAGGGGAGTCAGGGAAACGATTAGGGCGCCCGAGTAATGGTAAAGTCGACTTAGATATAAATTTAGTTGCTTAGAACAGTAACGCACAAAGCATAAGAAATAAATTGCCCAAATTTAAATCGTTAGTCTGTTCGGATGACTTTGATATTCAAATCACAGAAATCTTTCGAAAGGATTTTATAAGGGTATTTAATATAATGTGTTATATACTTTACACTCGAGATATGAAACGAGCAAGAGGGGGTGGGATATTACTTTATGCAATGGGAAATATAAATACAAGTACGGTGGACATACGAGTAAATAATCAGGATATGAAAACGGAAATTTTAGTGGTTGAATTGGATATGGGCAACGCTAGGATTAACATCGTAAATGATTAACGACCGCCAGTCCTAATCGAAGGAGAGGATAAGAAGTTGTTTGATTGATTCTCCTTCTTTATTAGAAGAAACACGATAATCTTATGCAGTGATTTTAATTTTCTAAACGTGGACGATTTAGCAAATACATCGGACAATGAGGGAGAACGACTAATGATCTTCATCAAGATAACTTAATTTTTCAAAAGATTAAGGAAGCAACGAGTGGTAAAAATAGCGAGATTTAGTGCAAAACGTTCAAGTTGGGGGGCCGCTGGAAAAAAATAATGACACAATTAGCCTCGATATAAAGGCAAGCATAACCGTAAATGTCAGCCTCCAACTTGTTCCGTTGTTCTGAAAATGCAACTTTTGACTTTTTTTGTGATCGTATACTAAAGCGCATTTGGGATAGCTAATTTTTAAATAGACACACAGGATATGTATTCAGAGTTACAACGAGTAGTGCTAAGGGTAGATTCTGAATTAGTTAAACGAATAAGAAAACCCCCACAGAATTTCAAATGGAGCGCCCTGACTGACTGACGAAATTTGTGTTGAGGACATGACGCAGGCCAACATATTAAGTGAGCAAATCGTTTTACCGAAAATATGATGCTCGATGACAAGCGCGTAAGCGAATGCGTAATCAATACTTATATAAATTTTACTAAACAATCGAAGGCACCTGAGCCAGACGGTGTATACCCGACCTACCTTAAGCATTTAAAAACGAACTTATAAACCTCCAAACATAATATCTAATTATTTTATGTGACGGATAGTCCGAATTGAGTTCAAGAGAGCTAATAAGCTAATTTCGTATCGAGCTTTAAACATGGGGGCAAATCTGATCACGCAACTGTCGTCCTACTAGCCTAACGTCGCTAATGGTTAGTCTTAGAATCGATATTCAGAGACATGATGGTAGCCCACCTTTAGGCAAATAATCTATCCTTGAAAAATCAACACAGATTTAAAACCGTAAGCGCCAATTTAACCAATCTCTTACAATTCTTTGGCCAAATGATTTCCATCTACGATAATAACAGAGTAGATATAATTTGCCTCGACTTTCAAAAGATACTAGATACAGCACCGCATGAGAGGCTCATACTAAAAATTAAATCCTACGGAATAAGGGAGGGGGAGGAGATTTTTAAATGGATGAAACACTGGCTCGCCAATCGTTCACAGCGAGTAGTCATAAATGGAATAGACTCGGACGGGGCCCCATTAACTAGCATGTTCCTCAGGGGTTAGTTCTTGTTGACCCATTATATATATTAGTAAAATTTCCAAGTTCGCGGATGAAAACAAGATAGAAAATAGTGCGACAGCTAGCTGCGATGTTGTAGAACTGCAGGAAGATCTAAAACAAAATGTTGACTGGGCGGATAAATGAAAAACGAAGTTTAACACACGTAAATGGAAAGTCATGCACTTAGAATGCAGAAATCTGAAATAGAATCACCATATGAATGGCCAACTCTTGGAATCCGTACACATGGAAAAGGACACCTTGGGGACGTAATTTCATGAACTTCAAATGTATACAAGCAATGCGTGGAAGACACTAAAAAACGAATCGAATACTAGGATATATCGCACTGAATTTTCCTTATAGAACTAGAGACATAAATTTACTACTATATAAATCACTAGTTTTACTGCATCTAAAGTACGTGGTTAAATTCACGTCTCATAACCTTATCAAAGATGTGGAAATGTTAGAAAGAGTGGAACGCAGGGCGAATAAACTGATGCCTACATTATTTGTTTTTGCCTTCGTAGATGGTATTAGGTCACCGTATGGATGAACAATCCCGTTAGAATGTTGTCTCGAACCTTTGGAAAAGCATTTGCGTATACCACTGTTAGTATTGGAGGGGATGTACTCTGCGGATGAGTGTTAAAGATGGACTGTATCGCATTTTTATTCGGCTTCGACGCAGTGAAATCTTTGTTTAGTAGATTTCTTGATTCAACTCATTATCTTGATTTTAACATAATAATCACCAATTAGAATTGTCATAGCTTTACTTTCAAGTGGGAGCAACTTTTCGAACGTATTTCAAAACTCCACCTTAAGACTGCACAAGCCTTTTTTATCGAGTCCCGTTTACAACTGGCCTAAAGTCCTGCTGATTGTTTGAATATAACTAATATTCTAGATTTCTCTTTTAGCACCATTCGAAACTATGATTTATGATCTTCTAGATTCCCGCATGTTAGTGGCTTTTGCAATTCTTTTGATAGTTTGCCTCTATTCCTCACTGCAAATTACCAACTGACTTATCTGAATTCTTTATCAAGTTCGTTATCTCTCTTTTTTTTGAAGCAGTAAAGTCATCGAACTCCCCTAATCTTCGCTCTCTCGCATTGGAAATTTTAACTTTGTAACATTTGATTGAGCAAAGCAAAGCAGAAGATTCTATTACCATTATGACAATTTTGAACTTAAATTTCCTTGTTAAAGGAAGAGCCGTAAGTATAACATGGATACTTAGTCACCGGCATGCCGTATGTAGTGGAGCGTAACATTTCCAATACACCCTTTACATATGTAATGTAATTAGACATTTGTGGTGAATAAACTCACTATGTATATGCTATGTATTTATTTATTTTTAATTATTATAATACTTAGTGGAACCGCGATAATTCTACGTGGCAATGAATTTCACCACATTTTCACAAATTTCTGACGCTATTTTTCCCCACTAAGTTTGTAATTTTTTATACAATTCTGTTTTATTTGTATGTAATTGTGGTACTTTGTATTGCTTTCCCAAACAATCCTCCATGTGTTCTATTAGATTTAAGCCTTGGTTCTATGGTGGCATTTACATATTGGTGATCCCCATTTCTCCAAACTAATTCTTGTCGTGGAACACTCATTGTCCTGCTGAAATACAACTTTATTTCTTGGTGTTGTGGGGCGCAATTTATGGCTAGATGGCTCTAAAACTTGCAACAACATGATGATATAAGTTGTGGAGCTCATTATTTCCTGATATAAAAACATCTCACTTACTCAGGCTGAAAATATGCAGGCCCATATCATGGTAGAAACTCTTTCATGCTTTACAGATGGTATCACACAAGCGGGGTGAAATGTCTATTGAACATTTTGTCTCACAAAGGTAGCCCACAAGTGCTGGACATCTGCAAAAATTGTTATAAATTAAATTTATAAATAGCTTTCTTACAAGATATATTTAAATGGACTTACATAAATTACATGTATAATAACATTAGGAGGAGAGTCTTTCTTACATACCTGATAATTACTTTCATCTGACCGAATGACTTTAGTCCATTGTTCATGTGTACAATTTTTATCCTCTCTTGCCCACTAAAGACGGGGTTTTTTTTTCTGTTAATCATAGATTTTCATTGTTTCTTTCACGCCATACATCATTTGAACCCTTGATATTTAAGGCTCCTGAACTGTTATGGATGAAATTTTCAATTTGAAGCGTCATTGAATTGTCAACAAGTTCAGAAGATGTTTTGCCGCGATTCTCTACTGAAGCCTGAATGATATATCTCGGTGTTGTAAGACGTTTTCTCTAACTTTTGGCTATGGAAAAGTTAGATTTGTGCTCTCTGTGCTTCTGTAAGTTCTTTAGTCTTAGTCATATTACTTATTTAGAACGATACTGAATACACAATAGTTATAAATTTAGGTTGAAACCTAAGAAATATTGGTTAAATTCTTATTTAAAAAATATTATATTAATTACCTACTATTTAGTAAAATACTAAGTAATTCAAACCACAAAAATATTCAAAGTATATTAGCAAAATACACATTAACATACATATTTATGAAGGATAATTTTTTTAAAATCTACTAAATATGTTAAATATATAAATTTATGAGAGGTGATTGGTGTATAAGAACGCTATTTAACGGATCCTCTGAAATGCCTTCGGAACGGTTCCTATCCCAGTGTCGAGGAATAGGTCACCTCACTAGATTATATATATATATATATATATATATATATATATATATATATATATATATATATATATATATGTATCTATTGATTGGGAGGAAAGAGATAAAGACCAAGGAAATATGTATATATACAGTTATACATACATAAATCCTTTAATGTACGTACACGTCCTTGCTACGTACAAATACGTTCACTTCGTAAAAGTAATCCGTTAGTTACAAGGTATAAGAGTGCGATTTACCACAGGGGCCGATAGAGTTTAACTGAGCTTACCAAGTTGCAGTTCAAAGGTATATTTAAAAAATGAAAGGACGGGGGGGGGGGGGCAGAAGATGAGTTCACGATTCTTCTTGAAGACGGACAATGGCACGTCTTCTCCAGAGAAGTACAACCTCCAAATCAAGACTCCGAGGCGGCTCGGCACGAAGTCTCACACGGGAAACTGGAGATCCTTAATGGAGGGGGGGGGGGGGGGTCCAGATGAGACGGGAGGAATCCCGATCAATCCTTCGGGGACGTAACGATTCGAGGCTTGCTCTGAACAGAGTAAGGCTTCACAAAAGAGATGAGTCTGCCTGGTGTGATCCGATCTCGAGGTATAACTGAATACCAGGGAACTTGAGGAAACAGACACAACGTCTGAACCGAAAGCGACGGATTCTCAATCTAACCAGAGACTCGCAAACCCAGAGATGGCTATTTTTAATGCTCAATCAATGGAAGGCGCAAACGTCTAGCAGAAGACCTCTGGCGCCTAGGGGGATTAGCGTTAGTCGCCCGACCTAGGTCTTAATGGCCTCCAACGATGTGGGAGGGAGACTCGGCAAGCAGCCTCCAAAATACGGAGATTAGCGTTTTCATGGTGGGATTAAATCTTTTAGCGCGCTCAATTTAATTTACTGCACCTGCAAGGCAGCTGGTGGATATTCCAATTCTTTCTTTCTTTCCCCGCTTCTTTTGACTCTCAAGTTATTACACGTGGAGCGAGATTTTTAGAACGGAGTGAGGGAAGAAATTTAAGGGGGATATTCCTCTTTGACTTCTATTTCCTTACGCACAGAGACCAAGTGGGTACTATTTTAGAACACGCTTGATATATTTTTATAACTAACAAGAGGAGCGGCTTCACCAATCCTCCTTATACGAGCAAATTTGACAACGGCTGTATCAAATAGACCAACCTAACCAAAAAAATATCCTAAAACTTAAATACCATCAAGTTCTCGAAGATCTCTCAAATAGGCTACAAATTCTCGAATTTAGTGATCTTAGATAATTTTTTAATCACTCTTTGAACGCTCTAAAATAGAAAAATGGTGAAGTTCAGAATAAAGTCTCCTGTGTATAATTAAGGAGAAATATACTGAAAAATCTTTTACATTTTTTTAAACCAAAACTTCGTTGTTAGAGCTATTCTTCATATAAGCTGCGAATAGATCACCAAACTCCTCAGAAATCTTTGTAAAAAAGGAGAGAATCCAAGAAAAACCCAAATCTAAGGCTAAAAAGATTTGGAAGGTGAAATAGACGAATAATAAAAAGTGGAAGAAACTCCCGGAGGTTGAGCAGTAGTATTCTGAAGCTTAGACTGTTGGAGATACCTCATGTTTCTGTCTCGCCCGTGGGGAAGTAAAGTGATACTTTACGGAATTGGACTGGGGTAACCACCACCATCAATGAAAAGACGTCCCAGCAATGAACAGGCCGGGTGAATCTCTGGACTTACGGGTCCCACTGCGACTAGACGGGAATGAGAAACCCGACAAAGCGAAGGTCTTTTAGGCTATCTTCGGAAAACTGGGGATCGGACTCAAGAGACTAATTGAGGCCACTAGAGGATACACCGCGATTTGCCATACACAGACGGATCTGGTGAAACTGACCTCAACAACCGGCCTAAAAGAACTAGGCGCCATAAGACTAGAGCCCAAACCTTCCCCGGCACGAGCGGCAGGAAGGCTATCGTATGCAGGCGAGTTGACCCATGGGTAGGCGAAAGATCAGCCGAAGACATCAAACAAGAAATAGAGAGAAATAAAGAATGGGCAGAGGTAACCGAAGTGATTATATTTCACAATCTCACACACGTGTTTAAAATCGTGTTAAGAGAAATGGAGATGGCGGTCAAGGCGAAGGAAATAGGACTAAAGCTATTCTCCATGATAATATCCCAAGAGCAGATTGAAAGGAAAAGATTCTTCGAGCTGCTAACTTGCTTCTCCTGTTACAAGGTCGAAAAAAACCCTACTAGTGTTCGCCCAGACAAGGAGAACGTGAAGATCTGCTCAGAATGCGCACAAACCAACCACGACTGGATTCTCTGCGTTAATGAAACGAAGATCTGCATTAACTACGCTGGTCCCCACCGTACCTTGAGCATGCAATGCCCAGTCAGAAAGGAACACTTAAGAAAGAAAAGAGTAGCGGCTGACAGGCCGAACATCTCTTACGCAACAGCGGCGAAGATCTCACCACAAACTAACACAACGCCGGCACAACTCCAAATAGTCCTAGAGCTCACCGATGCAACGCATCCTAAATGCTAGCATACATTCTCCACGCACATGTGATGAACTTAGCCTGCCAGGGTTCATTCAATACCAAGATGAAGAAGATGCTGGCGGCAAATGGCCTGGAATCTATTACGTTCTTAGACAGCCCATAGTCAAACAAAGTTCTCTCGGCAGCATGCAACAAGGGAGCACAAGCAGAACCAGCTAAGCCAATAAAAGAAACAAAAACCCACGCGGATGTACCTACAGCGACCAGACATGAGCCTGCAGCCGGCCAAACACCTCTGCCTGCCTCGCCCAGACAGAAAAAGAACAAAAAGAGAAACAAAGAAGGACCCAGAAAACAAGAGAAGCAGAGGAGGAGGCAGAACGACCACCACAGCAGGAAGAACACGAGCTCGACGAAAGGGATATTAAACTCACCATCACCCTCAACAAAACACCACTCAACAAGGAGGTGGCTTCGGGAGTCAAAAGAGGCCACATCGAGTGGTGCTATGACTCACCATAGGGCGAAGAGTCGGTCAAGACAGCCTTACTGAAATGTAAAGTAAGGCTGTACGACGACAACTTCAAGCTCTACGAGCCATCCTTCTTTCAAAAACTACAATCGGGGAGAACAAACAACCAAAAGCCCTCAAGCAGCTCAGACACACAAGATGGCAACTAGAAATAGGCTAACTATTCTAGCACATAACGTGCATGGGTGGCAGATGAGAATTGGATCCGAACATTCTTTTGTTGTCAGAAACTGGAATCAGAGACGACGACAAACAGAAGATTTTTGGATACAACGTTCTCCAAAGGAACGTCACAGGAGAGAGGTTCGACGGAACTATAATAGCGGCCTAAAAAGATCTGCAGTACATACAAGGGAATCCAAAGGACGAATCGTATCTATCGATCATACTGAGGTGCTCTCTAGGTGGCGTCGAATTCGACGTAAGCAACCAACCTCCTCGCCGTTCATTCTTGACTTACCACGACATGTATACTCTTTTCAAGAAATAGCGCCTAGTATTGTTCGCCGGGGACTGGAACGCCAGGAACAGAGCAGCGGGCTATGCAAGGACAAATGCAAGAGGCAGGAACCTTGACCTCTTGCTGGGAAGGGATATTGCTGAGCGCATCGGGCCGAACTTCCTACATTCTTGTATCCAGGGTCGGCCATCAAGCCGGATGTAGTTCTCACGAATCTCGGCTTCCCCTTCCAGCAGCTCGTCAGTCCAGGACCGCTGAAACCTAGCGATCATGTTCCCATGTTGATTACCATAGCAGCTGCTCCTATTCCAGTTCCTGCTGCTTCAAGGAAAGACTTGTCGAAGGTCAACTCGGAAGCATACAGGAGGGCGTTCCCATTGGACCTACTTGACCTGTACAGTGCATCCGAGGTAGACCTCAACGGTGAGCTTACTGCTATTAATGCCTGCATTTCAAACGCAGAAGCGTTAGCTATCCCGACATCCTCTCACAAAATCACATTGCCAACAACCTCTACACAAGAGAGTGGGGCTTCAACAGCGCTTTACTGATGTCTACAACCGCATCCTCAACATGCTACATAAGGCCCATGCATTTCCGACTCGTTCAATACCTCAGGGGACAGATGAACACCACCCTGGCGCACGAACTGAGGGAGAAGTGGAACCGTCTAATTGAAAATTTATACACTGACAGGAATCCGAAATCATTTTAGGCAACAGTCAACTGACTAAAGGGAAACTACCGTTCCCATGGCCCAACTGCAATTTAGCACGAATTTATCACAGCGACCACTCCCAGAGAGAAGGAGAGGCTGTTCCGTGGAGTCTGGAAAAACATTTTCAAAATCTCGGATGAAGAGAAGGAGAACTTTGACCTAGGCTTCGCGGATCAGGTTATTGAGTACATGGAGATGAGGGAAGGCAGATTGGACCCTTACGGAACCTCGTACCTCTACCGTCTTTATGGCAATTCTCAGGAGGGGAATCCCTTTACCAGTAGGGAATTGTGGGAAGCAATCGCAGCATTCAAGCCTAAAGCCCCAGGCCTCAGCCAAATTACCATCAGGTACCTGAAGGAGGCATCCGAAAGATTTCGGACTAGGCTGAGGAACCTGCTCAATTCGTCCCTAGCAATGGGATATTTCCCAGATGGCCTGAAAACCTCGAAAATGATTTTCATCTCTAAGCCTGGCAAGTCAGCGAACTAGGTCTTGAATTTCAGACCTATCTCATTGCTGGAGACCATTGGATGGGGGGAGGGGGGGAGAAAATTCTCAACAACAGACTATCAAAACACCTGTCAGAGCACTCTATGTTGAACGAGGAACAGCACGGATTAAGAAGACGCAGAGGCACGGAAAGAGCCATAGCCCACATGTTTCAACATGCGGCGGCAGGTCTGGCTAGAGGGTGCTAGATCGACGTCGTTTGCAGAGACGTAAAGAAGGCCTTCGACAAAGATAAACGAATAAAACGAATAAAAAGAAGTTGTACACCAGTTTAGTCAGATCGAAACTGGTGTATTCTGCTATTCCACTCAACGCGGCGTCAAGAACAAATATGTCAAGACTTCAGAGAATGCAAAATCGAGGCCTCCGTTTTATTACCAAGCTAAGTGGTATGAGTATCGGACGTACCTCGAGGAACCTCCATGAAGAACCAGGTCTTGAACCACTGAACACATACCTCTATAAAAAGGTCGAGACATCTGGGCAAGACTAGAGGATATTCTCCCTATGGAAACTGTAGCGGCTCTTGACCCAGAGGCAGAGAGAGCCGGATACAAAATATACCTCCCCAGCACCAGAACAACGGAACCCGTACCAAAAAGTACGACTAAAAAGTAAGAGAAAATTGCGAAATAATAAGAAACAAAAAAAATAAAACTCGCAATGGGACAAAATAGTATCTCCATAACAAGTAGAAAATAATAAAAAGGTTCCGCAGTGGGACAACATTAATAACAAATACGAAAAAATAAACAAAATAACAAATGGAGATGACCCGTTCACCGGGCACCCACACACATACATATCTGACTAACACTTTCTTCCTTTTCTAACTATTACGCTCCCCCCTTTCTTCCAAACTCCTCCCCCTCTTATTCTATCTTTCTCTTTCAAGTTTAAAGTTTGTTTTTCGTACATATCTCTTAATAATTTTCTCTCTTTCTTTTTTTTAACATCAATGCTTATTTTCTAGGCCTAAAGGCCAGAAATCTTTTTAATAGGAATTCTTTTTAAATACAGAAAAAAAACAATCCTCAGGACTTTTTTTTTCTCTAATTAAATTGACTTTAATAATTTCATTTTGCTTTATTCTTTTTTAGGGGTCAGTAGCTATCTCCTCCTGATAAAGATTAAAATTAAAAATCTATTTTAGAAATAATTTCGAATATACGAAACAACAGCAGCCAAGCGTAAAATTTAAAAAACTGAACTTCACCATTTTTAATTCTTTTTGATTAAAATAAAATCAAAACATTCGATACTCCTATTTATTTCTGAACTTCATCTTTTTGGGTTTTTTTTCAAACTTCAAAGGAACTCTTGGAATGAACTTGGATAAAAACTTAAAATATACCTAGGTCACAACCGAACTAAGAGAGAAAAAAATCCATTATTATTCAACCCGTCCCAAAATTCCTGTTCTTAAAATATAATGTTAAGAAAAGATAAATAATTTCGTATATTCGAGATTAGGTCAGGATATATAATTATCACACCACAATTAGAGATTTCCGAAAGCACAAAATGTACGCCAATGTATCAAGTGAGGAACTTTATTAAGAGTGCAGTAATTTTATGTTTTATCAGAAGCAGAGAAGGTGCGGAAATACAAAGGCGAGGAGAAATAATCGGAGAATTGGAGAAATAACGGAAATCTGATAAATTCACAAGAACAGAAGATAATAGTTGAAAAAAAGGCAGAGAAACAAGAGTAAATAATTGAAAAAAGGCAGAGAAACAAGAGTAAATAATTGAAAAAAGCAGACAAACAAGAGTAAATAATTGAAAAAGGTAGAGAAACAAGAGTAAATAATTGAAAAAAGCAGACAAACAAGAGTAAATAATTGAAAAAAGCAGAGAAACAAGAGTAAATAATTGAAAACAAGAGGAGAAACAAGAGTAAATAATTGAAAAAAGCAGAGAAACAAGAGTAAATAATTGAAAAAGGCGGAGAAACAAGAGTAAATAATTGAAAAAAGCAGAGAAACAAGGGTAAATAATTGAAAAAAGGCAGAGAAACAAGAGAAAATAATTGAAAAAAAGCATAGAAACAAGAGTAAATAATTGAAAAAGGCGGAGAAACAAGAGTAAATAATTGAAAAAGGTAGAGAAACAAGAGTAAATAATTGAAAAAAAGCAGAGAAACAAGAGTAAATAATTTAAAAAGGCGGAGAAACAAGAGTAAATAATTGAAAAAAGCAGAGAAACAAGGGTAAATAATTGAAAAAAGGCAGAGAAACAAGAGAAAATAATTGAAAAAAGCATAGAAACAAGAGTAAATAATTGAAAAAAGGCAGAGAAACAAGAGTAAATAATTGAAAAAGGTAGAGAAACAAGAGTAAATAATTGAAAAAAGCAGAGAAACAAGAGTAAATAATTTAAAAAGGCGGAGAAACAAGAGTAAATAATTGAAAAAAGCAAAGAAACAAGAGTAAATAATTGAAAAAGGCGGAGAAACAAGAGTAAATAATTGAAAAAAGCAGAGAAACAAGGGTAAATAATTGAAAAAAGGCAGAGAAACAAGAGAAAATAATTAAAAAAAGCATAGAAACAAGAGTAAATAATTGAAAAAGGTAGAGAAACAAGAGTAAATAATTGAAAAAAGCAGAGAAACAAGAGTAAATAATTTAAAAAGGCGGAGAAACAAGAGTAAATAATTGAAAAAAAAGAGAAACAAGAGTAAATAATTGAAAAAGGCGGAGAAACAAGAGTAAATAATTGAAAAAGCAGAGAAACAAGGGTAAATAATTGAAAAAAGGCAGAGAAACAAGAGAAAATAATTAAAAAAAGCATAGAAACAAGAGTAAATAATTGAAAAAGGTAGAGAAACAAGAGTAAATAATTGAAAAAAAGCAGAGAAACAAGAGTAAATAATTTAAAAAGGCGGAGAAACAAGAGTAAATAATTGAAAAAAGCAGAGAAACAAGAGTAAATAATTGAAAAGTCAGAGAAACACGAGTAAATAATTGAAAAAAGGCAGAGAAACAAGAGAAAATAATTGAAAAAAGCAGAGAACAAGAGTAAATAATTGAAAAAGTCAGAGAAACACGAGTAAATAATTGAAAAAAGGCAGAGAAATAAGAGTAAATAATTGAAAACAAGAGGAGAAATAAACGGAAAATGTGAGAGAGTAATAAGCAAAAATATTTAAAACAAAATAGGAGAGAAATAAGGGGAAATAATTGCAAAAGTAGGAGAGAAAAATGGTAATTGGAGAAAAATGGAAAGAAAGGGAAATATTTGAGAAAAATAGGTTAGCAATAATGGAAAACAATTCGAAAAATAAAGACAAAAATAGGAAAAAAAGGAAATAATCGTGAAAAAAAGAGAAATAATCAAAAATTAATAACGGGAAATAGGTGGAAAAACTAGGATAGAGAGGAAAAAATAACTCCCGAAATTAGACGAGAAATGGAAATAATTGATTTTTCACCATCAATTTTGGGCCCAGAGGCAAAGAATGACTATCATTACGTTAATCGAAAACTAAACTGATAAAAAATAACAAAAAAGAAGAAAAAGGACAAAAAGAACGGCAACAATCAACAAATATGGCCATGGGGGGATGGGTATGCAATCACGTTTTTTTGTTTTGTTTTTAAATTCGCTCATCTGGCCCCTGCCTTCAAGAACAAAAGGCCCCGTAATTAAAATTCTAGCCTAGTACAAGGCTAGTCTATAATTCGCACCCCCCCAAAAAAAAACCAACAAAAAATAACAAACAAATAAACAAAGGAAACAAAATTAAAATTCTAGCCTAATACAAGGCTAGTCTAAAATTCGCCCCCCCCTCCAAATTAAAAAAAACCCAACAAATAAACAAAGGAAACGAAATTAAAATTCTAGACTAGTACAAGGTTATTCTAAAATTCGCAAAAAAAAACAAAATAAAAAAAACACAAGAAAACAAAGAATAAGAAAAAAACAAAGTAACAAAGGAAACAAGAAGACAGCACGTTCCGATGTCTGGAAGAGGCCCGCCTCCCTCCGGCGCAGAAACCTGCCACCTACAAAGCGAGTTAAATAAAATGTAGGAGGCCAGCCTCATCCAAAATCAGATAGTCCTCAATTCTGTGTGCACGAACCAGTCCCGAGTTCAAGGGACAAGCGGTAGCGACCCCGCTCAGGTAACGTGCGCGACTGAGGGTGGTACTGAGCTCGCTCGAACAGGCGCATAAGGCCAAAATTCGAACGATAAAAGGATCGATAGATCTATAAGCAGTAGCCGAATAAGCAGCCCAAGTGCTGAAAGTCAGGGAACGGAGAATGTCCATGACGCGGGTATAAGAGACACAAAGATTGCAAAAATGAGCCTCCCAGGTAAGAATCGTTCGAAAATAAGACCAAGGAAACGGTACAAATCCACCAATTACAAGCGAACACAGTTTAGGAACAAGTAAGGTTGGAGGTGGAGCCGTGAATATAGTCATAAAAAGCACCACCTTATCTTGTCCAAGGCAAACCGAAACCTGTCCGCTTCGGCATAGGAGAGATGCGGTCCATTGCTTGTTGGAGTCGACACTTCAGAGTTGCATGTGGTTCGAAACAAAAGAGATCAAAATGTCACCCATGAGGCAGTTAGCGAGAACATCTTGCGGCAGCACCGAGGTGATACCTTTAATCCTCAAGGCAAAGACTGTGACACTGAGGACACCTCCATGGAGGGACAGAAACTTTCTGCTCCACTGACTCAGATAAGGTTCCCTCCACCTGTATGTGGAATCGATGAGATCGCAGAAACCAGCAAATAAAGATTGAGAGGCGTCCCCTCGCTCCCATCGAGTGGAGAGTCTCCATGATACCGTATCGCTATGTGGTATCATACGCTTTCGCCAGATAAAAAAAAATACCGTGGCGTAGTGCTATTTACGAAGAAAGGTCTCACAGAGAGCATTTTCTAGGGATGCAGAGCATCTGACGTGGGGTAGAATTTACGGAAGCCGCACTTTGCAGAAGAGAGGTGGTCTCGGCTGGCTAGAAAAAGGAACGCAACACACTCAATGTAAGCTTGTCTTTGAAACGTTCTCCACATCTGGAGGCAAATTCCAGTGGGAGGACTTCAGCGACATCACGATGTGCAATGAATGCAGCGGTGCAGCAACCTTGCAAGAAAATGTGTAGAGAGGGGTTGGGAAGGATTCCGCCTCAGACGCGGTGTTCGAGATTGTGGTACCATTCTCCAGGAGAACGGGAGAGGGGTCCTGATAGAACTTGTCCAAAATTCTTTTGACTCGCTTCCACACCTCAGCAAGAGTAGTCTTCCCGTTAAGTGAAGACACACGTATGCTCACCACAAAGAGTGGCAGACGGGATTCAAAGGATACTGGAACCTATCAAGAGCTCGTCGATATTCCTCGACAGTGAAATTCTTCGGGGAACGCTTATAGTACAGTAGGTATAACGCTTCTGTTTGAGATTTGTCTCACACTCAGCTGACCACCACGGAAGCGGTCGGCGTGCAAAACGGCCAAACATCCTAGGAGTAGTAGTTAGGTCCACGACGATGTGGTTGCCGGAGAAGAACTTAACGGCCTCATCCACTGACCTAAACTTCTCGACTGCGCCAAGCACTCCCGGAGGAGTGGGATGGGTCTCTTAGGCGCCATGGGTCCAGAAAATGATATTTGAATAGGAACGTGATCACTACCATGGAGGTTTTAGCCGAGGCTGGGTGTGAACCCCTGTGCCGCCAGCTCTACTTGGGATCGGGCGGGGTGAGTATACTTGGATAAGGGTTCCGAATGGGCGAGATAACGATCGTGCTCGGAGTTCTGAATGCGCTATGAGCAGAGAAAGCCTTTTTTGAAATTGAGGCAAAAAGCGAAATGAGAGACGATCCGTAGCCTGAGTGGCTAGGATTTCCTTCTCTAGGAGATTCGCACCATAATGTTTCAAAGAGGCTGGGTGAGGCTCTCCACAATTGATACACTTGGGCATACACAATAGAAAATTATCCGTATACAGCCTTGTAGCAACTTACACAGACTTCGTGTATAGACGAAATTGCACGTCTACAGAAGAGATTCGTATAGCTAATGCGATGTCAGTAGTAGCACGAATTCTTCAGGCGGTAGCGATACAAGCCGGCACGCGCCGACTCAGAAAGGCTGTGACGGTCGAACGTGAGGAAGAGTGTAGGGTTGGGTCTCGAGGCCCCTCCATGTCTTCTCATCACATGGTCGGCCAGCTCTAAGGTGATGTCTTATATGAAGTAGTCCACGAGTTCCCTCGCGTAGACAACTCCTGTTACGAAATTCATGGTAGAGTGCGGCGTCACACTCACCGATAAGTCATTAAGTGTTCCAAGACAGTTATCCTTGCCATCTCGGAGTGATCCGACGCATTCGCGAGCATGCTCCCGTCCGTTAAACGGGGTCACTTTCGGCTCTCTACCAATAAAGTTAGATAATGCCCTCATTTGCTAGGTCATGTTGCTCTTGGATAACATGCTGCCATCAGCGGAACGAATAAACTCAAATCAATTGAAGCCAGTTGGCTCAAAAACACCAGATAGCCTCTCAATGAGGGGCCCCGACATAATCGGGGCTCCTCTCAGCGCACTTACGACTTTGGTCTTGGTCTACGTCCACCCACATCCCACCCAAGGGTGCCTCGGGGCCGGATGTACCCCGGATGTGTCCGTTTAGTCTTCTTTTCTTTTGGGGGAGTGGAAGGTGTAAAAATGAACCCTCTTCTCTCTACCGCCGGAAGGATCCCCTATTCTGAATGGACCGACCTCAGAAAGATCCTTCTCAGAGATGGAGAAGATCCCACCAGTCAAAGGGGCAGCAGCCTGTAGATAAGGTCCATCCTCTCTCTGTGGGTCTTCGGTGACCGACCGGTCTGAGAAGGAGGAGCTTTCCCAGAACTCGCGTCTGGTTCTGTGTTTGGCAACGAGTAAGGGTTCGACCCCATGGAAGATCCTGCCATCTGGGGCTGGGTCAACTCCGAGACGATGTTCATCTGAGGAGGAGGCTCCATGTAGCCTTCCTCTTCTAAGGCATCATGGATCCCATTTGAGGTATTTTTTGTTGTGTCGTCTCTGGCCGGCGAATCGACATCCATCGGGTAAGAGAAGGGGGTAGGCACGCTGACTCCTCTTCATATTATAGATGAAGGACTGTGGAGGATCTAACAAGAGGTTTCGTTATTCCTTGCCAACCCAAAGGGGTTGGCCCTATTGAGCTACTTCTACCGGGAGCGGTCAATTTAAGGCAGCCTGCCTGCTCTATTGGCATTCCTCTGTAATAGTAAAGGACGGACCTACGCTGATAGCGTGATGGAGTCGCCCCAGATCGCCTCCAGAGTAAGAGGTGAGGGTGGAATCTACTTCCCCCGTAAGCTAGAAGAAGAGTAAGCCTCCTCTCCGGTAGAAGAGGGTTTGAGTGGCCCCTGAGAAAAGATAGAGGGGGCTTCCCTTTTCGGAGGTAGAGCTGCCCATGAGCGACTCTAAAGATGGCAAAGGAGAAGCTCCTTGGCGGCATTGGATGCTGGGAGGGGAGATCCTCCACCGATCAAAGGGGTGTCTCGATTTTTTTCATCCTGACCGACACCTGAGGTAGGCGAAGCCCTCCTTGGAGGCAGATCTCCGTATACTTTTCCGCTATGGCCTTCTATTGTCACCACGTTCAGAGTAAAATAAAGAAAATGCTTCATGATAGTTAAATACTATGACCTCCCTATGAGTTAGAGTGTTAAGGAAAATGTTTCCATAGGGTCCGAAATTCTAGAATGTGATCATTTACACATAATCAGTCCCGGTCCAGCGTTGATGGGCTTTGCCAACCTGTTCCGCCATTCAGGGGACTTTGTCCTGAATGGACGGTACCGGCGGAACCACGTTATAAGTCGATTTGTGGAAGGTGAGCAGAGTCGATGGCCCAACACACCCTGTACTTAATACTCGTCCTATCCATGGAGCCCTCGCAACAGGTAGAGACCTCAAGGTATGCACTCACACTCGACTAAGGTTCATAAGATCACGAAAATGCCCCGGGCAGCCAGAACCTCTGTGGATACAAGAGCAAGTGTGAAAATGGGTAAGAGAGTATGTAACAAAGAGAAGTAGAAATAGGTGGGTCCACTAATGAGTAAGGTGAATGATCACCTATTATTATGATACCCAGATACTAGGTGATACCAGGATGACATGCAGTTCCCCAAGGCACCATGGCTACAGAACCGAACTCTGTACAGGTGAAAACACTCCCCCTGGTACAAAGTGAGGGTAGAAAAAGTTGAGGGGATAGCTGTAATGATAATAATAAATAATATTATTAAATTATAATAATAACACTAATAATAATACTAATCATAATAAAAAAATAATACGTAATAAATGATGATAAATAATAAAATATCATAATAAATACTAATACTAAAAAATAAGGTAAACATGAAGATCGGCGGCGCGTCCAAAAAAAGTGTATTTTTTTGCGTGTCTGTTTCGTTCACCCGCGCCTGCATATTCAGGCGCGTTTGGTTAAATAAAAACTTTACAAAAACCGCTATAAAATCATTCTATAAACAATTATGATTATATACTGGGAGGTTGTGCCCCCCAGACCCACACTCCCATTGATTGAAACTCAGGATCATCATAGGGAAGGGGGGTCCTCCGCAGTGTTTAAACTCCCCACGAGCAGTCCCCTTGAATTTACTCCAAAGAGGTGTAACATATTCGAACAGGGACTTTGTTTTCGGATTGTCTACCCTTTGAAATACCATGTCTTATGGGGCGAGGGCACCTCGGGGCACCATTTCTATCTCAGGGTGGGGGGCTCCAAGTGGCCACACCCTCAAGGTTTCGCGGATCTCTACCTTCCACCTGCTTGCTCCTTTCTTGGAGGTTCTCTTAGAAAGGAAAAGAGGAGCCGCCGCTGGTACTAAAGCGGAGTCGGTCGGCGATATTCCGCCTCCTGCCGCTCTCGCCTATCTCGTCTCGGGTTTTCGAATTTTTCATGGTTCCACCCTGGGGGAGTTTATGATAGTTTTTGCACCTGTGCAGCAACGCACACCGACCAGAACTACCCAACAGGTGGTCGATATCCCCATAGGCCGCAGCTCTCAACTGAGTAGCGCAGAGAGGCAGAAAACAAATAGACGATTTCCTTAGTAGATCTTAATGATCCTCGACAAGACGGCCAAGATTTGAAGATCTGTTGTGGTAGAACTAGAGACAGGATCGGGTACTTTTAGTTGGCTTGGCAAGCGACAAGGCATTAAAACCCGCCTGCCATAAACAGTACAGCCTTATGCATCCGAGAACGGCCGCATTGCCCGCATGGAAGGGATTATTGGGGCCAAACCGATCTTCTCTGGTCTTTTGCGACCTGCAGGCTTTAAAGGACGTCGTTTATATGTAAAGTTCCAAAAGACTCTTCTGACAAGGCATGAAATAGTTGGCCAGGTCCTTAAACCTAGTCAATGGTTTGAGGGAATAGTGGATGATAAAAAAGGAATGGCGAGATGTAACGCGGAGGAAGCACAACAACTTCTTACGGTCTTGTCAGAAAGTTTAAGTTATCCATGTGACGGAGTTTCCCTAATATGCCCTCAGGCCGCGAGTACGTGCGTCTCTTCCAGCTACAAAGGGTAAGAGGCTACACGTGGTGCCCCCTGTGGCGAGGAGATGATGAAAGTTGGTACAGAAAGTAAATGTTAGCGGAGGAAGGAGAGGCTAAGCTAGGGCCGGCCTGGGCGCTGAGTCACGTCAGCACGACGGGCCGGAAAACACATCGCCGAGCCCCTTACGAGGCTTTGATGTGGAGAACTTTGCTCTTAGCATGTTGGGTATAGGGAATGTTTTGATGTAGCTAGTTGCGATTTGAGAGATACTGCTTGGGACTTTTTGCTTTTTTAGTGTGCCTGTGTTAGGGCTAGCGCCTGAATACGGAATTTAGTGTGGTGCGGATAAACTCTTTGTGTATAGTATGTTTATTGTTGTCCGAAGTTGGTGTTTAGGAGGATTTCTGAGGGTGTTGAGTTTGAATCTGACGTTTGAGGTAATTTTGCTTGTTTGCAGACTGGAGGCCATGTGTATCTAGGATGATGCCCAGTAGCGTGGGGTCACGGTTGATTGGGAGAGGTTGGCCGTTGGAGCATGATGTGTGGGATGTAATTTGATTTGTTTGTCAAGGATAAAAAAGAGAGGTTGTTTCGTCTGTGTTTTCAGATGGGAAGGGGGATGTTATGCAATCAAAAGGGGTTGAATATGCCTGAGTCTGCTGATATGGCTGTGGAAACAAGGTGTTATAAGTAGATACTTTAGATGTGGGAAATAAATTAAAAAATAAAATGATGCAAATGAACGATAATAAAATTAATGATGTATAAGTAAAAATGAAGGAAAAAAAGTGAATCAGTAAGGAACTGAAGGATGATAAAAAATTAGTTGAAAATATAGAATAACGGTGATCAATGGAAGACCTACAAGTAACAGATGAAATAAGGGCAAACACTAGAAACAGTAAAAATACAGAAAATTTAATTGAGAAAGATAAAGGGAGTTAAAATAAAGGGTGGGTAATTGGAAAAAAATATTAAAAAAACAACATTAAAAGCTTGTCACCAGATGCCAATAACCTAGGCGCCAACCAATGATGTCATCACGATATTATTATTATGTTCGGACTTTATTTTCACTCCCATTTCTTACCCTTATTACAGTCTCCTATTTCTTTCTTTGCACCTCAAAACCCCATTGAGAACAAGTCCGTTTCCAGCAGGTGGATCCCTTTAAGACGGCGCCTATGTGCACTTGTTTTAATCCCCCTATTAATTTGGGGACCCGCCGCCCCCAAAGTACCTTAATGTAGATAAAATTCAACTACTTATGTGGGGTACGAGAGGTACGTGTAACTAGCAAAGATATAAATTGTTAAAATGTGGCTGAAAAGGTTTATAGAAGGATATTGAAGGAGTGTTGGGTGTAACTAATGGGCCAAATAGGAATTAACAAGGTTTAAGATCTGGATAAGGCTGTATAGAGTGGCAGGAAACTGCCATTGTATCAAGAGAAACAGTGAATTAGGAGAGATTAGTTTGGAAGTGACTACCATTTTCAGTCGAATATACTTTGACATTCCAAGTAAGAACCATTATAAACCTACTAAACATTTAACTTGATAGAGAGATAGAACCCTACATCAGTTTTAGTAAGTATAATAACTAACAACGGTTTGAACGCCTTATATAAACAAACACTACACTGACAAAGATACAAATAGACACGTATTTGTTTTTGTACCTGATTCTCACGCAAAACAAATTTTTAACTTTGTCACACTAACTATAACTACCTATAATGGACAGAGATCGACCCTGATCTCCAAGCAAACTAGCATCTCTTTGTAAACATCTTACGTTTTTTCAGTTTTCAGCAACTATTCTTCTATAACTATTAAATTCACACACTGGACTCACAATAGATACCTGGGACAGAGGTCACGATAAACAGCAACGAACTAAAATAGCTACAAGCTGCACAGCGTAGTTCGGATTCCACGTTAAGCTGTAGGTCCCATGACTAATTCCAATTTTTTGTCTCCTACTATACTTCCTTACTGCTCTGCCCTTAATCTTCCTTCTTTCCCTCCCCTCTCACTCCTACCCACTGTACCCCCAGTGTCTGGAGCCTACTTAGGTTCTAGACAGTGTGACTGCGTGGGATTACAAAGGAGTACTGGGTTTCGCACCCCCCTTACTCGGACGCTCTTTTGAAGGCCAAGCGGGGAGGTTAATCAGTTCTTTATCATCCACTTCTCTTTTCATTTCATTTCATTTCATAATCAAGTTATGAAATTTGAAGGTAATGGAGGCAAGTAGATCGATAAGGCAGGGAATAATGCCTCTCAATTGGAGTAAAAAATATTGTAGGACTGAAGATCGAAGTTTGTTTGGAACTAAATAATTTCTTAATAAACTTGTTCCAAGGATATTAGGTGGTATTCTTATGTTTATCTCTCCTACTCTAGTTCTTTAGTGTGTGCAGCGCAGGTTTTGTCTTTGATACAGTTGTTTTAAAAGACGTTCAGAGAGGAAATGTGTGATAGACCTGAAAAAAGATGAGTGGATAGGGTATATGTGGATAGGGTATATGGCAGTGTGTATAAGGGCAGAAGGGTTAATTAATAAAAATGTGGCTTTATATAAAAAAACCGGTTATTTGAGCAATTGTGGGAGAATAGCGTAAGACAGGGTTGGTTGGTGACAATTTGTAGGAAGCGTGCTTTTAGCCCTATAGCTGGGATGATAAAAGCCTAGCATGACGCGCATGGCAATGAATCCTTCATAGGGATGAGGGCAAGGTCATCGGTTTCAACGGATGCTAATCTCAACATGGCATTAATATTCTATCTGTTATAGAAGTATTAGTAGTGTGGTATCATTGCTAGTACAATACTCATCATAGCAGATAGGCCAGTAGTAATAACAGTAGAAGTTATGGCGATGAGACTGGACACTATTAGTCATTGTTATTCCGTACCATTTACCACAGTTTCCTCTGCCATTCCTTTTATTCCCTCCATGGAGTCCTGCGTGCTCCTTCCCCCAGCTCTTTTTTACCTGTGACGAAGCGGCAGGTCAAGGCGTCGCTTTAAAAAAAAAAAAGAATTAAAGTTCAATTGTACCCATTTAGAGCCATGAAATGACCAATATGACCATGGGACATAGGGTTATTGACCTTTGAGATTTCAAATCTGCCATCGGATTTGGCGTTGGGTGGTGCCATATAGTGGCAGAAGCCTCATTTAGCCATTCAAAGGCACTTGTAAATGATTTGAACCATGGGAAACCATCAATACAATAACCATTTACCATCTTATCACAAAACGCTGCAGGTCATGGGAGGGACTTTCCATCTTGTTCTCTGGAGATCAACAATGCCCACAGTGGGTAAACCCAAGCCCGCTTTTCCTTCCCCACACAAGCGAGTTCAGTTGAAGCCCTATGAATGTTTATCGCCACAATCCAGGGCTTTTAATTCTTCTTCTTTTTCTTTTAAGTAGTTTTACATTTAAGGTAAAAACAAACCTTTGGCGATGCCCGTTTTCTGTAAATAACCCGAGTTTTTTTCCTTTTGTTTTTACAGCAAACCAGAAGTTCGAGAGAGTGAGAGAGGGCGGAGATTTCGATGCGTACACACTACAACCTAGTAATAGGCTACATTAAACTAACAATATGCAAAATGAACAATTAAATAAAGTGGAGGATGCCAGCCTCCTCCAAAAAGTCATCAAGTCCACAAGTCAGTGTACACGAACCAATCCCGAGTACAAGGGAAAAGCGGTAGCGACCCCGCTCATCCCGATACCGGCACAGGTAACGTGCGCGAAGATCACCCAGACTGGGACATTCAACAAGAATGTGCCGAACAGTCTGGGGGACAACGTAGGCGTCACGATAAAGTGGAGGCAAGCGCTCCATCAAATGGCGGTGCATCCCGCGAGTGTGTCCAATTCGGAGACGACAGAAAGCAACCTGAAGCCGTTGTGGTATTGGGAGGTAGGTCCATGGGAACAGTCGCGGTGCAATGGCACGCAACTGTAGGTTCCCTTCGACCGTCTCCCATCTTCTTTGCCAAGCAGCCCGGAGAGATACTAGTATTCCTGCCATGTAATCGGTGTGAGTTAGAGCAAAACGCTGGTCTGGTCGCCCAGTCCTCGCGGATCCTTTGGCGCCCTCATCCGCGCGCTCATTCCCTGCAGTTCTTACATTTCCAGGAACCCAGCAGAAGATAATCTCGACATCCGCCTAGCGAGCCAAACCGAGGCATTGCGGATACTGCGAACCAGGGGAGTCAGATATTCCAATTCCCCGAGAGCACTCAGGGCACTTTCTGAGTCGCTATAGATCACAATCCGGTCTCCGAACCGGGCACGTCACGTTATCTCCCGTACCGAGTGGTGTATTGCAACCAACTCGGCCGTAAAGACAGATGCAGCGCCTGGCAGAGCCCTGCTGAATTCAAACAGAGGAAATACGGCGTGAAAACCGACCCCCTCTTGGGACTTGGAGACATCCGTATACACTGGCACGGTTCCAACGTGACATGAAGTGTGCTCCAAAAAGCCGAACGCAATACTCCAGGCGCTGTAGAAGCTATGGGAGCAGAGGCGTGGCGACAAATGGTCAAAGGTGGTACCCTCCAGGATGACATCCTGGCCAAAACCAGGGGCGCCACTGGGCTAGCTCTCAAAGGAGATTGCTGGCCCTAAACCCGAATGGCTTAGGGTATGACTGGCGTCTCTCGGGGGCATAGGCACCGTCAAGATCAGCGGCGAATGCAGTGAGAGCTCTTTGCGACTGAGGGAGTTGCCGGGCTCGCGCGTACAGGCAAATAATGCACTGTGCACTACACAGAGTGAGTGGCATATCACCAGCATGGACAAGTAGGCTCTCAATAGGGGAAGTGGGAAAGGCACCGGTCGCCAGGCAAAGGTCGTGATGATGGATCGAGTTCACCTTCCATAATACACGCTTGGCTGCGGATGCATAAAACTTGCATCCGTAGTCGAGCTTCGGATGAACAAAGGATCGACAAAAAGTAAGACAGTAGCTCTATCAAATCCCCATGGGCTGAACGCAAAGGAACGAAGAATATCAATGGCGTGGGTACAAGAGACCCTAAGGCTGCGAATATGAGCCTCCCAAGTGAGGCTTCATTCAAATACAAGACCAAGGAAATGGTGCGAGTCCACCACTTCCAGGTGCACCCCATTTAGGAACAAGTCTTGGTCGAGGTGGAGCCGTGCATGGCGGCAGAAGTGCACCACCTTAGTCTTGGCCAAAGAAAACCGAAACCTGTGCGCTTCGGCATAGCGAGAGGCGCGGTTCAATGACTGTTGGAGTCGACGCTCCAGAGTTTTCATCTGGGCCGCGCCAAAAGAGATCGAAAGGTCGTCCACGTAGAGCGTAGCGAGAACATATCCCGGCAGCACCGAGATGATGCCGGTGATGCCGTTGATGCTCATGACAAAGAGTGTGACACTGAGGACACTTCTCTGCGGGACACCATCTTCCTGCTACATTGGGCCGAAAAGAGCTTCCCCACCCGTACGCAGAATCGACGATCTCGCAAAAATTCAGATATAAAGATTGGGAGGCGTCCCCTCGCCTCCATCGTGTGGAGAGTTTCCATGATACCGTATAGCCCTGCAAGATCATAGGCCTTCTCTAGATCGAACAACACCATGGCGTAGTGCTGTCTACAAAGGGAGGCCTCGCAGACGGCATTTTTCAGTCGGAGCAGAGCATCCGACGTGGAGTGGAACTTGCGGAAGCTGCCATGTGTAGAAGACAGATAGCTTCTGTTGTCCAGAAAAAAAAGACTAATCTAACATTTACTAATTTCTCCATCAACTTGCACATACGGGAGGTTAGGGATATTGGGCGGAAACCGACCGGGGTAGAGTGATCTCTCCCCAATTTGCGAAAAGCAAGTACAGTAGCGATTCGCCAGGAATATGGGAGGATACCGTCTACCCTGATACTGTTGAACAAATCTAACAGAAAGGCTATGCCTCGCTAACCCAGGTGTCGAAGCATGGCGTACGGGACATGGGTCCGGTCCAGGAGCCGTGTCCGCGCTCGAAGCGATAGCGGAACGCAACTCACTCAATGTAAACCTGTCGTCGAAGGGGTCTCCGCCTCTGGAGGTAAAGTCCAGTTGGCGGATTTTCGCGACATCACGACGCGCATTGAATTATGGCGGAGCAGCATCCCGGCTATAGAAAGCGGTCACGAAGGACTAAGCCACGGACGCGGGGTCCGAGATTGCAGTCCAATTTGCCTCGAGAACGGGAGGGGGTCCTCTAATAACTTTCCCTGAATCCTTTTGACTCGCTTCCGCACCTCTGTTAGAGGAGACTTCCCGTTAATTGAAGACACATGCTTGCCAGAAAGGGCAGCCGTCGTGCTTTGAAACATACCGAAACCTAGCCCTAGCTCGAAGAAATTAACCGATAGTGAAATCGTTCTGGCGGCGCTTATAGCGCATGTAGGGATAACTCTTCTGTTTGATGGCCGTTATTTTTCCCATTGTGGTAGCCCATCTAGCGACTGCCTTCTTGGGCATAAGTTTGATGGCCGTCTCACATTCAGCTGACCACCACGGAAGCTGTCGGCATGCAAAACGGCCAGACCTTCTAGGAATAGTAGTTAGGCCCGCTACTATGAGGTTCCCAGAGAAAAACTCAACATCCTCATCTACCGAGCTAAACTACTCGACTGAGACAGAAACATAGGTCATTTCATGAAATGCGGAACACTGCCCCCGCGTTAAGCACCTCCAGGTCAGGCCAAAATCTCAGGCGGCAGCAGCAGAGGCCCATAAAATCATATTTGAACGGGAAAGTGCTTACTAACATGGAGGTCATCGACCACCCTCCACTCAAAATTAGGGTGTACATTTGGAAAGCACAAAGATAGAGAGAGGAGGGTGGAGAATGAACCCGCTTTTCTCCTCCACAGGGAGGAGCCCCTAGGCCAGATGGACCGGCCTCGGCAAGATTCTTCTCTGAAATTGGGAAGGTATTGTCTATCACAGGGCACCAGCTGGTGGAGGAGATCCCTCCTCTTCTTGCGGAACCTCGAGGACCCGAGCCATCTGGGGAGGAGCTTGCACAGGGGTGGACTTGGATTCCGTGCTTGGCACCGAGCCCGGGTTCGACCCCATGGAAGATCCTACCTTCTGGAGCTGGGTCACCTCAGGGGTCTCCAAGACATCACAGATCCCATTCGAGCAAGCTTTTGTCTCGTCTCAGGCCGGCGAGCCGGCATCTGTCAGGGAAGAGAGGAGGGCACGTACACTGACCCCCTGTAAACTTAGAACGCACGAATGCAGGACGTTTAGGGGCACGGACCGACGGGCCCTGCCATCCCTTGCCCCCATAAAAGGGTTGGCCCTATCGAGCCGCTCACAATGGGAGCAGTCAATATTGGGGGTGATTTCTTTGCGCTCCCCTGTGAAAGAAAAGGAGGGGGTGCCTCTGGGAAGAGGAGATCGCCCAAATGCGACTCCAGAGAAGGAGGGTGAGGGTGAGTCCCCTGCACCCTTAGGCATAGGAGAGGAAGGAGTAAGCCTCCTCTCTGGTCAGAGGGATTTGTGGGATCCCCTGAGAAAGCACTGGGGGCGGGTTCCTTTTCCAGTTTGGAGCTACCCAAGGGCGGCTCCGATGGTGGTAAAGTGGGCGGGGAGACTTTGTTTTTTTTTAATTGTGGGGGGGGGGGTGCATCATCAGATATGGTGACCCTATTTGTATCACAGGATGCATACGCTAATCACCTCACGCAGTAGCCCGCTCTGCGAAGAGTGAACATGGGGCCGGCAAAAGCCGACGGCCAGGAAGGCAAATTGCCATGGCCCTTCCGGGGGATCTGGGGATGGGAAGGTTAGGAGCCTAGTGCAGAGGGGGGAGGGGGGATTAGGGGATGGTGTATGGAGGAAGGTTTGTTGTTGTTGCGATGGTTTCACTCGAAATGGGGCGTAAACTGACATCTGTAGGATCGCGCGCCCTCCGGGCCCCAATGTCCGTTGGTGGATCTGCAGGGTATCATCGCTTTATCTTCACCACTTACCGTTCATTACAACCTTTATGGCGATGCTCTCGTTGGTTGTCGCTTTAAAGTAAAAAGGTTTCTATTTGAAGCTAAGAAGGGGAAACCAACAAGGGCAAGAACTCGCGAAAGTTTGGTTGGAGAGGTTCGTAGAGTAGTGTAGTTAGGGAAGTGAAAATGTGTGAAAGTTATATAGCCCGAGTAGACAGAAGATGTTATTACATGGAGAGCTCACGGATGCTATGGCGGGCAACTCTCAAGAATCAGATCAATTCCCACAATTAAAGGTTGACTCCCCCTCCCTGGGCCTTCTGGGGCTGGAGGGCACGCACTTACTGTATGTACATAGATTGGGGTGGCTTTATGGTTAATAGGGCATGCTAAGTTCTTTTAGCGGCGTTGATGCGCGCCAACTCTCCCTTCCGAGAATTTATTGTAAAGGTTTTACTTACATTCTATACTTTGTAGGATTGTGTGGCATTGATGTGCGTTGATCACACTTTATGAGGAAGTCGTTGAAAGATGATTAGAATATCTAATTTTACGAGTGTGATGAAACGTGTAAATTAAATACAAACACATTCTATTTACACGTAAACAAAAGAAACCGAGTTTGCGACTCAATGAATCCATTTAAAAAATGAGACAAAGCAGTTGTGTGCGACTAAAATTATCGATTAGATTTTAAATTTTAAAAAAAGTTCAGCTTTAAAATGATTCATCAAATATTGGTGCCCACGACGTCGCAAACCGAGTTACTGATTTATTTGAATAAAATAAAAGTTTCTAAATCACTCGATCTTAATGAATACATCCTCGATACAGAGAAATTTGAAATAAATGACATTTCTTCCCCACTATTGGTAATTTTCAACGAATCTCTCTATAGAAAGGTGTTCCAGATGAGTTTAAACTTGAAAATGTTATCCGGATTTTCAAAAAAGGAGATAAAGCTGACCAAACAAACTATAGACCTATTAGTTTGATGGCAGTCCTTTGTAAACTCTTAGAATCTATCGTAGAAAATCATGGCTTATGAAACAGTACGCAAGACAGTTGTAAGAGGGGGTCACTCTTGCTTAACAAACTTGCTTGTGTACTTTCACGATATGACGACTCCTTGTAAGCAGTTTAAAGATGTATTTTATCAGGAATTTAAAAACACAAGTTTTGATTCGATCCCTCGCAGATTTCATCTGGAGAAACTTAGAAAACACGGGATTATAGACAAATATTAAACTTTGATTCAAAATTGGCGTATAAACCGCATGTACAGGATGCGATGGTTAATTTGTCACCGTTGGCAACTCTGAATTTCATGCATGTATGTTGTCTGGCCTAGGTTCTCTCTTTTTCCTTTCATAGTAGAATCAGTTGTATATCGTTTGTAAAGGAAGCAATAACAATGGCTGAATTCAATCCTCCCTCCAAAATTTGGACAAGGCAAGCTCTGCTGGTTGGTATTCACGCCGGGAACTCCGATGCGAAGATTTCCGAGTGTTTGGATGTTAATCTGAGGACGGTGCAGAGTATCAAGTAAGAGATGGGTGAGCCAAACCGTAATTACGAGGGTACGGCGACTCGGAAACCACAAGGGCCACGTTATGGTCCCATTTATCTTTCCGGAGGGCTACATCAAGTACCTGGAGGAGTTGGGTGTTGCCCTAGATCCATGAAGTGGCTGATGGAAGGCCGTACGTGTGGTAGCAAGAATCTGCACCATGCCACACAAAGAGGAGGACCCAGTCTTGGTTGTCAGGCAATTTCTTTGACCACAATCATTCTGAACATCTGGCCGAGCATCTCCGCAGACTAAAACCCAGTGTACTATTATGTATCAGGTATGATTGAGAGAGACAAAACAAGTTAGCGTGCACGACCAAAGTGGAAGGTAGGTAGAGAATCACTACAGTTTTCAGCCAGTTAAACAAGGAAACCATCGAGAAGGGCTCCAGCAGATTCCGACGCCTCCTGGAGGCGGCGGGTGAGGCTGACGGCGATTTCATTCAATAAAATGAATCGTAAAATCTTTCAAATCTTTACCATGTCACTTTAGTAAATAGATTTGTGCAAATTAAATATCAGTGTTATTTTCTTTTATGTTGAAGTTAAGCAACAAAGTAGCCATCGCACCGTGTAAATAGTAATTAGAAATGGGAATTATCTGAATAGGTGCTTGTTCTGCGCTCTGGGAGGGCTAACAGCCCTGAAGGGCACATTATAAATACCTATTATTATTATTGTACCAAGCGTTGTCTGGCAGGGTTCGGTCTTGGACCCGGTACTTTTCTTAATTTTCATAAAAAATTTTGACTTTAATTTGTTAAGTAAGATAGCTATCTTTGAATGGTGATAACAAGCTAGAACTTGAACTGCACTTCATAATCGACAAGGAGGAAATTTAGCAGGATTTAAGTGCAGGCTTTAACTGCTCTAACATGGCAGATTCCAATGAACGTAAACAAATGTAAAGTGGTACCATAACTAGAATGCTTTTCAGTGGTATTAGTATTACTAAAAAAAATTACTAAACGAAAATGGACAGGCATTCTTTCATATCTGTGGATAGAAGGAAAGGGAGTAAAGAAAAATAAAGAAAAGTAGCGAAACGAGGCTCGAACGCACTTCCGGCGTCGTTGGGCAGCCGTTAGCGGGACTCTTAAACCACTCAGCCATGGTGACTGCCCCTAAAGGACTAATTCAAGCAAAGCATTTAAGCTGCTCTCCTGAACTTCTCGTACGCTATATATCTACTCATGTGTTTAGGGAGGGGCAGCGCTGTTTGTTAGGTCGCAAAGAAAAGAGGTCTCAAGAATTCTTAAAAAACTGATTAATGGTTCAATCGACATAGTGTTCTATACCTTCAGTGTAGCCATGAGGATGACAAGCATGTAATGATTGAAATGAAATAGCGGCAATTTACACCTATTAACGAGTATTAACGAGAGAGGAAAAGAGGAAACCTGACACTACGTTTGCATGAGATAATCTACGGACTGAGTAAAGGTGAGCGATGAAAGTGATGAAAAAATCACACACAAACACACTCCACAGACACAGCCGAGTTTAGGGTGTGGGAGGAGAATACTGTTAAAATATTATGGTGAGATTCCATTTGCACAGATGCTGTATGTATGTAAGCATGTATGTATGCCTGCATCTATATATGTATGTAAGTATAGGATGAAGCCTGTAACTGAAAAGGAGGCATAGAAGAGACCTACTCAGCCCCATATAATATAATTCAGGATATAATGACCAAGAAGGAATTCTGCCCCCCCCCATTTTGGTAATGGAAGAAGGGGGTATTTATACAAAATAAAAAAGTCAAAACCAACGAGGGCATCTCCACCAGCAAAGCTCTCTTGACATACCCCTCCATCCAGTAATTAAAGCAGATACCCGTGCGGGAGTTGGGGCAAGGAGGGCAACCAATTCCCCCTCATGTAGGAGAACGAGGAAAGATGTAATGTGGAGGAGGATTGGTGGAGGAATGTAAAGGGTGCGCGGGGGGCGAGACGAGCCCGGGTCCGTTTTTAAGACGAGTGTGGGTTGCTGTGTGGGGGAAGTTTAGGATCGAATTGGAAGGTGGATCGCCAAGATCCGTAGTCGACCTTGAGAACATGGAAATAGCGACAATTACGGGAGGCTTAAATGATAATTATCCAAGAAAAAATTAGGGAAAAGTCAATAAATGGAAGATGAAAGCAATAAGAAACGTGGAGTCTAACGATAGGAACTATTTCTCAAAGTCTAAGAAGTTCGAACTAAGAAAAGCCTGGAATTCAATAGTACGAACTCTGTAAAAGTTTTTAAGATACTCGTATAGACCCAGATTCTGAGTAGTGGATCCTTTCATTCATAAACTAGACCCAGTTTTGGAAGTAAACAGATTTCGGTAAGGTGTCCATTAAATATAAGCCACTAAAGAAAGTTCAATAACTTCTATAGATTTTATTGCGCAAAAATGATTTATATATTATTAAAAATAAGAGAGTTTTATGTTTTATATGAGCTATGTTTTTTAATGAAATAACGTGTAGTTGTGAAATTTAGCGTAAATGAATTACGAGAAATATTCAAGGATTGATCTGATCTGACGTTCGAAGCTTAGGGGAGGATGTGAATGTTCTGGCGTAATAAGTAATTAAAAAAAAAAAATAGTATACGTAAAAAGAAGAAACTATATTAAAATTAATTTTCGTTGGTCTTTTTTAATTATATCGATCACTTTTTGTGTATGATAAAATCTTTGCAATTCATTGAATTTTCTTTTGGTGGGCGATATTTAATAGACACTTGTAGTTCTTACAGACCCAATAAGCATTCAAGAAAGCACTCATTCCCTGGTTGGATTTATGCCACTACCTATCCCTCTACGGTGGTTGGAGGAAAAAGCGCAGTTCGCAAATTGGGTTTCATTAAATGGTTTGTTGTGAAACTGGCTAAAAAGTGCTTGAAAGACGCTAAAATCAACCCCCAAGATAAACCGTGGCCTACCCAGATTCACTACTTGCGTAGCGGCCAATTGCTGGTCGGTGGTGACGGGTAAACACATGAGAGGCGAACCGAAATGAACGGCCGCCATAACGTCAGATTCACCGCAAGTCGACACCAACAAACGATGCCTTGGATGGTCTGTAAAGAGAATTGATTGGGGCAATTAGTGACGGGATTTATTTGAGTTGAATGTTATTTTTAGTTATTTAAAAAGTGAAAAAAAACTAGAATCCTGACCAGTTTTAAAAGATAGGGTTCGTAGGGAAAGAGTTGAGTTAAGTGGAGTGAAAATAGATATTCTAAGTAGACAAAAACGAGACTAGTCCGGGAATTGGGGGAATTGGTTGGTAAAATGGTAAAATTACGGAAGGTGAGAATGTGAGGAAGATATATACCTTAAATAAGAGACCCAGTAGTGCAAGTCTCCTGACTTTGCCCCACTCCCCATTTGGCTAAGGTTTAGTTAGTGGTTGCATCAAGCGACACCGCGATGCTTTTAATGGGGTCAAATCTCTATTAAAGCAATGTTGCTTCTTGACAGAGAAGCCACGCGTCGATTATCGTCTTGGGAAGGTTCCTAAGGGGGGGGGGGTAAGAGAGCTAGCACTTTCGGGACCCGTCGGAGCACCACGGAACGGCTAAAGGACACTTGATTATTGCAGCGCTCGCAAGTCGTGTGGGTGGAAGGAGCAGGCAAAGGTCGCCTGATTGCATTGAGGCAGAGAAGAATGATGTGAAGTTACGAGTGAATAACAAGGAAATTCAGAGAGTGAGAGATCCTTTGCCATGCACTCAAGACACCCACACTCAATCTCACATGAATTCACCACTCATACCGTTAGTTGCGCAACCAGCAACCAAATACACGGAACTTAACAAATATATTTAAACAGATCTTGTCCTAACTCGCTCGAAACAGACAGAAAGGCGCTCTCACAGAGAAGCGAGATTGATAGTCCTTTGCTAATACCTTAGCTCGCTAATTCCTTTTATTAGGTCGTCTTATTTTCAACGTCAAAATTGACTGATTTACATCAGTAAATTGCCTTAGGAGTCAGTGGTAATCCAGTCACCTACCCCAAGAGGTTGGCCAAGAAGGGTTGCTCTCTGTAGCAACTTGATAATTTGGGGCTAAATGAGTAAATTCGATTATTTTTAACCCTCCCCCCCAAAAAAAAACACCATTGAGATTACTTCCATTAAAAACCTTTTGAAAAGATGGTCGTAAATAAAAGTGTTAAAGTTAGGCGAAGTGAAAATATTTTCAAGCTAATCCACAGTAATAACTTAGAGAATTATAGACAGGAAAGGGATGGGGGAGACTTTCCACACGTACGTCCATTAGGTAACAAAGACAAGTCCTTCTGCAGGGGCATCTGAATAGAAACTCACATGTCCCTTTTCAAAGTCCCCGCTACCCTTCCAGAACGGGCGTTAGAACTAACTTAAAACTTATAATAATCCCATGAAACTTATGGTAAAATTGCATAAAATTACGCCATAAAATTTAATTTCACACTTGGTATAAATTTACTGTGCAATTACTGCGAAACGGCCACATTCCAAAAGTACCCCATTAAAGATGTGGACGAGTGCGAAAAAAGAAATTTAGGGTAGACTATAATACTGTATTAGGGATTAATGTACTGTAGAAACTGTATTAGAAAATGCAACGATGAATAAAAATTTAATTTTAAAATGTACATGTGGAATGTACGCTAGGAATTTATGTGATTTTATGGGTTTATTTTGAACTTTTGAAACTCTTTGCTCAACTTAAAAAGTTATTTTTCATACATTTTCGAGAGGTAAATTTGTCTCAAATAAGTCAAGTCACTTTACGCTGAATTTCGTTCAGTGACAATTTAATATGTTACTAAGAGAGAGGGATTTTTTGAGATATATTTAGTTCTAAATAAACTAGATACGACATATACCAATAAAATAAATTATATTTTTTTAGCATGAGACCGCTGGCTCAGAAAACATGAACTACATGTGTGTATCTTTTTTTATCAGCAATCGGTCGACTGCCTAATTGGACAAAGTTACCGTCATTCTTCCAAAGCCTAATAATAGGCTAAATTAAAAACAAAAGCGCGCAAAGGCATAAAAAATATAAAAAACAAAACAAAAAAAGGCATGGCGAAGAAGGAAGAAGCTCCGGCGTCGGAGGAGGATCATCTCACCCCCTGCGCAGGAACATGTGACCAATGCCAAAGAGAGAGAAATGAAATGGAGAAAGCCATCCTTCTCCAAAAAGTCAAATAGTTCACAAGTCTATGTGCACGAACCCGTCACAAGTACAAGGGACAAGCGGTAGCGAATACGCTCGACCCGAGATTGGGAGGCCTTCCCTCTCCCCCATCGCGTGGAGAGTCTCCATGATACCGTATCGCTATGCGGTATCATAGGCCTTCTCCAGATCTAAAAAAAAACGTGGCGTAGTGCTGTCGACGAAGTAAGGCCCCGCAGACGACATTTTCCAGTCGGAGTAGAGCACCCGAAGTGGAGTTAAATTTGCGAATGCCGCAATGTGCATAAGACAGGTTGCCTCCAATGTACAAAAAAAAGAGGCTAGTCTAACATTTACCAATTTTCACATCAACTTGCACACGCAGAAGGTTAGAGAAAGTGGGCTGAAAGCAACCGGAATAGTGCTCTCTCCCTAGTTTCAAAATGCAAGCACAGTAGCCATTTGCCACGAGGCCGGGAGGGTACCCTCTGTCCAGATCCTGTTGAACAAATCTAACAGAACGGTCATGCCTTGCTAATCTAAGTGTATAAGCATGGAAAACGGAACATTGTCAGGACATTGTCGCTGAAGGGTTCTCCGCATCTGAAGGTACGGTCCAATCGGTGGCCTTCAGCAACATACCGGTGTTCATTATATGCTGGAAAGTAACATCCCGCCTAGAGAATGAAAAGAAAGCGGTAATGAAGGACTACGCCAAGGACGCGGGATCCGAGATTGTGGTCCCATTCTCCTGGAGGAGAGGGCTGTCCTGCGAGAACTTGCCCCGTATCCTTTTGACACTCTTCCATACCCCTACAACTAGGGTCTTCAGGTTAAGTGAAGACACATGCACTCTCTGAGTAGAGCGGCGTGCGTGCTTCAAAACATACCGGAACCTAGCCCAGCTCAATGAAATTCTTCGACAGTGAAATCGTTTGGGCGGGGCTTCTATCACTTGTGAGTACAACCTTGCTGTTTAAGAGACGTCTCACACTCGGCTGACCACCACGTAAGCGGTCGGTGTGCCAAAATGGCTAGACATTCTCGGAATAGTAGTTAGTCCCACGGCGATGAGGTTGCCGGAGAAAAACTCAACGACCTCATCCACCTACCTAAACTCTTTGACTGGGACAAAGAATCAATTATTTCCTGAAATGCGGACCACCGCGCCGGCGCCAAGCACCACCGTGGCGGGCTCTCAGGCTGCAGCGGCCCAGAAAATGATATTTAAATGGGAAAATGCTCCTTACCACGGTTGAATGTACTCAGAAATAACAGTAGTCCTCTTATCCAGGTGCATCTGCACTGCTACTGTCTGAAAACAGGTATTTACAGCAAATAGAAGAAAGGGGGCATCATGCAGGGTTTAAATCGCGTATCCTCCCTCTCGGCCCCCATTCCATGGCGGTGGGGTCGCAAAAACCTTATACCCCGGGAGGTTGGGAGGGGTCACGTGCCCAGCATGGTCTTATGCAAAAAGTAGCTAATAAGGAAATGGAGAAGACGAGCCTCCGCAGCTCCTTCCATTTGACCTGTAATCCGTAGCATTTCCATTGAAGAAATATGCACTCCAGACCTAGTTTAGAGGAGATGCGGGGCCCTCTTCGAAGAAAAGGGCCCGTAAAAATGGCAGTACGCTGTTGGCTGAAAAAGGCGTTGTCACCATCAAAGAATTATCGGGAAAGGTTGGGCTTGTTATACGTGTCTTTTCCTCCCTCCGTATCGAAAGCTTTGGCGGGCGGGGCGGCTTCAGAGGCAGGGATTCCTCCTTTGGAGGAGCCACCGTCTCCGAGCCACGCAATCGAGCCTTGGTTGGGGGCGTAGGAGTCTAAGCTCCTTTGCTGCTGTCTCCTTCAGGGGGCAGCTTTAGGAACCCCGAAAGACGGCCTCATGACCGCTTTCAGTGGTGTTTGCTCTGGCGAGTCTAACGACTCGGTGTTGGCGTGCGGCCGTGTCGCATTAGAAAAAACCATCATTCTTGGGGATGAAGGAGCCCTGGTTTTAGCCGAGGGTAGGTGTTAATCCTTTGTGCCTCCCCCAAGGAGGGGGGGTAAACCCACAGACGACCTTGTCGTAGGTCTGGATGGGCCAGGAGCAGATGGTTTTTATTTTTAAATTGAGGCATAAGACGTCCCAGGCAGCACCAAGGGCATCAAGACCAAGTCCCTAGCCTCTCGAATTGAGAGACGATCCGAAGCCTGACTGGCTAGGTTTCCTTTTTACAGGGGTTACGCCCCACATTGATTCTAAGACGCGAGGTGCGGCTTTCCGCAATGGACACTCTCGGTCATACCTGATAGGGTCTTATCGTATACGCCTTGGAGTAACTTACACAGTCTTCGGTTAATCCCTACTTTCTATGTTTACACGGGCGATTCCTACGGCCACAGTGGTGGCAGTAGTAGCACCTCTGCGGCAATGGCACGAATGCCTTCACTCGGTACGGATACCAACCGAACGCAGTGACTTAGGGAGTCCGTGATGGTAGAATGTGATGAAGAGTTTAAAGGTTGGTCTCAACTCTCCCTAATGTTTTCTCATCACACGTTCGACTTGCCCTTCCCCTGGTCGACCAGTTCTAAAGTGATGTCTTCTAAGGAGTACTCCATGAGTTCCGTCGCATAAACTACTCATTTGACGTTGTTCATGGTAAAGTGCGGCGTTAAACTCACTGGCGAGTCATTAAGTGTCAGAAAGACATTAATCATGACCAACTCTGAAGGGTCTGACTCATTCGCAGTAGCTAATGCTCATCTATGATGCATCATGTTGACTTTGGCCAACACGATCCCATCAAAGGAGCAAATAACCATAAAATGTTTGAAGCCACCTGGCTCAAAAACAAACTCCAAATTGTCTCTGAATGAAGGGACCCCGACGTAAACGAAGCTCTGCTCAACGTACTACCGACTTCGGTCTTTGTCTGGTCATCCCCGTTTGAAGACGCCTCGGAGCTGGACGTGTCGATTGCCGATGCGGTAGCGGATCCGTTCTTCGCCAGAGCCAGCGTTTGAGGGATGGGAATCCCTAGTCCTCTTTGATTTTCTGATTTTCTTTTCCTTGGAAAGGAGGAAGGAGAGTGAACTCGCTTTTCTCCATCCCCGGAAGGGGCCCCAGGGCAAAAAGGACATGCCTCAGCAAGATTCTTCTCCCAAATGGAGAAGGAGTTTGCTGTCAAAGGTACACCGGCCTGGGGAGGAGATCCTTTCTCTCCTTCCGCTTCCTTGGAGGACCGAGCTGCCTGAGGATAAACTTTCACAAGGGCAGACTCAGGTTCGGTGTTTGGCACTGAGCCCAGGTTCGACCCCATGTAAGATCCTATCATCTAGGCTTGCATCACCTCCGAAACTAAGTCCAGCTCAAGGGGGGGGCGTGCTCACAGTGGCCATCCCCCCAAAAGTGTGATCGGTCCCAATGGAAAACTCTTCAGTCTTGTGGTCTATGGCCAGTAAACCGACCTCCATCGGGAAAGAATGGGGTGCAGGAACACCAACCCCTTAAAAACTCGTTATGAAGTACTGCAGGGAGCATATACCGAAGGGTTCCTCTAACCCTTGCCCCTCTAAAGTTCTTGGCCATATCGAGCTGGTCGATTCTGAGCCACCTGCCTGCTTTCTTGGCAGTCCCCTGTAAAAGGAAGTGGTGGAGGGATTGCCGCTGGTGCTGAGATGGAGTCCTCCAAAGGGCGACTGCAAATAAGGGGATGAGGTGGAAGCATCCTCACCCGTAGACATGGAATGGTAAGATAGGAGCTCCTCTACCAGTCGAAGTGATGTCTCACGTTACCTCGTTCTTTCCAACACCTAGGGAGGGCGAGGTCGCGCTTGGAGGTAGCTCTCTATTCATTACCTGCCGCCCACTATTTCTTTCAGTTATAACAATGGTCAATAAAAAAAGAAAGGAAGATGCATGTAAGGTACTATGACCTCCCTATGCCTTGGGAAGTTAAGAGAAGAATCTCTATACGATTAGAAATTTGAATGTGATCATTTACACAGACTCAACCCACGGGTTCGAGCTAAGATGGATCTTGAAACCCCCACTCGCCATTCAGGCGAAATTATCACCGAGTTTTGACCATAAAGGATGGTTCCGACGTAGCCACCTTATATGTGTACTGGAACAAGGCAAGCATAGTTGACGATCCAGCACACCCTATGCCCATACTTGCCTCAGCCGGCGGGCTTTGGGCCCTCGCAGCAGGTAGGGACCTCACGGTATACAATGACACTCGACTCAGGACCCATAAGAGGATGAAGGTGCGCCAATCAGCAAGAACTTTGGTGGATAAGAGAAGGGTGTAGGCGGGTATGTAATAAAATAAAATTGGAATTAGGAGTGTCCACTGACGATTAGGGTGGGCGATTACCTATTAATCATACACTGGCGCGATGTGATCCACCAAGACACCATGTTTAGCGAACCGAACTCTGTCCAGGTGAGAATAGTTCCTCGTGGTAAAAAGGGCGGGTAGACAAAAGGTTGAGGGGATACTCGCAAAATAAAAATACCTACATAAATAAAGATAAAGTAGCTCTGAGGGGAAAGCGGATCAACAACTTTCTCAGGGCCCATCAGAGATGTCATGTCAACACAGTGGCAGGGCTTTCCTAATTTGCCCTCAGGCTGGGAGGATTTGCAGCTCCTCTGGGTACCAAGTGCAACCGGCTACGCATGGTACCCCCCTACAGGGATCTTCTTGAGAGAAGAGGGCAGATAGTGAACCCTCTTCTTGCTCTCCTGGAAAGAGGCCACAAAGCCGCATTAGCTAGCCTCAGCCATGTCTTTCTCCGAAATTGGGCAGTCATTGGCTGACAAAGGGACACCAACCGCGCGTGGTGCTCCCTCCTCTCCTCGTGAGTCCTCAAGGACCCAGGCCGCTTTAGAAGGCTTTCACAACGGGGCAGACTTTGGTTCGGGGGTGCCTCTCACCGAGTCCCTGTTCGCTCCCTTTGAGGACCCTGCTATCAGGCTCTGGAGCACCTCCGAGGCCATTTCCACCTCAGGAGGGGCCTTCAAATGCCTCCCTCCAAGGCATTGGGGATCACGACCCCAGGCTCACTAGGCCTATAGTCTATAGTGGTCCTTTAGGCCAGAGAACCGACTTCTATCGGAGAAGAAAGAGGAGCAGGCACGCTAACTCACCAACAAGCTCATGGCAATCTGAAAACAGTATGGAGCACGGCCCGATGGGCCCCAACAAATCGAGTCTATTTGGCGTCCTCTGAAAGGCAAACAGGGGACACCACTAGTATAGAAATGGACTCATCTCAGGAAGACTCCAAAGAAGGTGGTGAGGGAAAAACCGCCTAACACGTAGACATCCGAGAGGAGGAATTCCCGTCCTTGTTAGATGCTTGGAGAGACACCAAAGAAAACACATGGGCACATCTTCTTCAGAAATGGAGCTACCCAAGATTTGCTCTGAAGATGGTAGCGGAGAAACCCCTTTACCGAATAAAGATGGTTGTAGGGGAGCCCCTCCATCGGTCAAAGTGGTGTTGTTCCAGTTTACTTCGTCTACTCCAACACCAAAGGTCGGGTGAGGATTTGCTAGGAAAGAGTTAGTCCGAAATGTTGATAACAAACCAACAACAAAGGAGTGTAAATTTGGAACCATTGAAAAAAAAGGGGTCGCTTGGTTTCTCTCAATTCCTGGTTGGGTTGTTCTATAAAGAATTTGCTGTTACTTCATAGTATGGGGAGCTATCCAGATTAATTGGATGATGGTCGAAATTAATTGCGGGTACAGTGGTTGGTACCTCAGTTGCCAAAAACACAACAGGCAGTTTAACCCCTGTTCAACCTCGGCGAGGATATTTGTCTAAGGATTTGTTCAAAACGTTATTCCTGTCTTATGTATGGATTTCCTTCATTGCGTTTTCTCTCGCTCCCTTTGATTTAAAGATATTTTCTAATGCTCCTGCCTAGCCTTTAACCTCTTGGTTCAAGTCTCAAGCGCTCGTAAATCGATTAGCATATATTATAATAACCCACTCTTTGCCGGCAATTCATATAAAAATAAAGATAGACAAGTTTTCGTTTAAATTTTCTTATGCTAACTGTAAAAACCTAAGGCATTTATAATTATTAACTTATTTCTGAGTTGTATTGCGATTGTATAAGTATTCTAGGATTTTCGACTGAATTCCCTTTATTCTTATTTGTCGAATGCCCTAAAAAAAAACCGTTAACCCGTAATGAATCACTGTGAATTAGAGATAATATATCTGCGACACCAAAGAATTCGTTTCAGGGAAAATAGGCAAACATGTTTAACGTTCCCTATTACTTGGGAATGCTTGGTATAATTATCAAATAACTTAAACATTTGCTTTCATATATTCATTTGTAAAATTGTCAAAAGGCCTTTTAGCATGTTAAGACCCCCCGTTGTAGTGAACCTCAGTGAAATGGAGGCTGGATCTAAGTCCAATGAACTTTCTAATTGATGGCTAGAAAATCTCAAAAGTATTCCTTATTCAAAAATGGGCAATGGAGTTGATTCACTATTTCGATCGTTGTTTTCGAATCATCTGATAGTATCAGCGCTAATTATGAATAATACCGGGCGATATAAAACAGCTGACACGTAAGTGGTACATTGAGGCACAGTAGAGGACAACACGAACGAACAACACATAATTTAGTTTAGAATTATCGAGAAAGTTATACGTGGAAAATGACGTCATGTTAAAACGGTCGACATAGTTTTAAATTTTTACTTTTGATTGATGGGTTTCGATCCAGCGGAGAAGAATTTGAATTTTAGTTCAGGGGTAGTTTATTAGCTAACATTACTTAAGTTGATTAGGTGTATTGGAATAAGCGATATTTTATAAAAATTAGTAGGCTCTTTAATATATCTATATATATATATATATATATATATATATATATATATATATATATATATATATATATATATATATATATATATATATATATATATATATATATATATATATATATATACATATATATATGAAATTTAAGTATAAATCTAAACTTAATTTTACCTATCCAAAGCTAAAACTATCAATGTTATATTTTATAGGCCTAAGAAGATGACCGTATTATGGTCGAAACAGAAAACACTAAATAATAAAAAAAAATGTCAGCAGCAATTTTCCTTGCCTTGAGATTTCTGTTAAAAATTAAATTCAGGCTATCTAGAAGCAATCCTCATCACTATATATATATATATATATATATATATATATATATATATATATATATATATATATATATATATATATATATATATATATATATATATATATATATATATATATATATATATATATATATATATATATATATATATATATATATATATATATATATATATATATATATATATATATATATACAGTAAAATAAATAAGTATTGGTAGACCTTCAAAATCCAATTTTAATAGACTTCCAACCCATTAAACTTCATGAAATTTACACAATAGATGTATATCAATGCAAAGTTAAAAGTTATGTACACAAAAAATCCTGAAACAGAATTGATATTCAGTAAACTTAAAATTAATTAAAACGGGTGAAAAAAGTTTTCGTACAAATCGATATTTGGTGATTAATACCTAGTTGCGTAACCTCTGTTGGCTTTCACCACCATTAATCGTTTCCTGTAGTTCTTTACTAGTGCGCTGCAACATTCCTTTGGGTATTTCGGCCCATTCTTCTTTGCAAATTAGCTCCAATTCTTTGATGTTCTTGGCACTCCTCAGATGAATCTATCTGTTCAATGTTCACAACAAGTTCTCTATTGGGTTCAAACAGAGAGACTGACTAGGCCACTATGTAGAACGTTTACATTGTTTTTACGGAACCATTTGCGAGTAGCTTTCGCACTATTGTTCGGATCATTATCTTGTTGAAAGATCCATCCCTCTCCAAGTCCAAGATTCACTACAGAAATGAACAGATGTTCTTCTAAAACGTGCCTGTAGTTTGCCGAATTCATGGTCCCATCTATGATCTAGATATTGCCGGTACCCTTAGATGAGAAAAAAAAACCCGCACCATCATGCTACCTGCCCCAAACTTCAGGGTAGGGATGGTGTTTTTAGGGTCTTAGGCACTGCCGTCTTTCCTCCAGACAAGACGGGCATCGTTACAGTAAAAAAAATCATTTTTGTCTCGTCTGGCCACAGGACATTATCCCAGAACTCAGCAGGTTTCTCCAAATGCTCACGTGCGAACTTCAGCTTTGCAGCTTTGTATCTCTTCATTAGCAGAGGTGTCTTCCTTGGCCTGCGAGACTTAAAATCATTCTGGTTCAGTTCATTATTGGTGTTTAGCTTTGTGACCGACGTTCCTGCCGCCAGTATTTCTATCCTGAATTTCTTTACGAGTCATCATAAGGGCGGCTCTAACCTTCTTGAGTAATATACGAGAGGCTTTGGGGAAAATCCTCCGAGGAGCACCTGAATGTTAAAAGTTGTCTATGATTCCCACCTTTTTCTTACTTCAGAATGCCTTAGCAAATGGTGTTGAAAGGTATTTTCAACTACTCAAATATATTCCGGTAGCTACTAAGCCCATCGGTATGGAGCTTCAAGATCGCCTTTTCTGGTCATTAGAGAGTTCTTTATTCTTCGCCATAATAACGTCTTTACTGTGGAAAGGTCAAGTGCTGAATGGTATTCCATCTTTCCTGAGCTATTGTTGACTGCTGTACAGATTGTTGGAACCCTCTAGAACAGACGTGACCAACGAGGAGGACAATGTGGCCCGTGTGGAGAGGATCATCCTCGAAAATCGGCGGGTGAAGGTCGAAGAAATAGAGCGAGAACTTGGAATATCACATGGAAGTGTTATCAACATCATCCATGGCCAAGGTCTCTGCCCGTTGGGTCTCTAGAAACCTTACGCCCCATGATCGACTTCAATGTCGTCAAAGTCCACAAGGCCAGAGTTTACAAGCTGCCCTGTGCGAGAGCGGATTCGAGGAGCTCAACATCTCTCCTACAGTCCAGATCTGGCCCCTAGCGACTACTTTTTATTCCGCCAGCTCAAGGCTGCACTGCGTAGACGCCGGTTTTGGGACGATGAAGATGTCCAACTCGCCGTCCAGGAGTGGATGGAACAGCGGTCGGCAGATTTCTGGTTGTCGGGAATTCAAAGCCTCAGGGACAAGTGGCGCAAGTGCATTGAAGTCGAGGGTAGTTATAGTGAAAAATTAATAACACTTTTCCTCGTATCTCGTTTCCTTATATCCGAATTGCAAAACTTATTGACCGCTCCTCGTATATATAGGGCAGCATCAGTATTTCGAGGTCATTTGTAGAAATGTAGAAAAAGACGCATAGCACTTCAGACAAAAAATGTAGTTAAATGTCAATCATACAAAATATCTTGAGAATCCTTATAACAGGCCTATTCAATGAATCCGCAATTAGCCTCAATAATTGCTTCAATTCGGGGTCTGAAACGTTGACGTCAGAATCAGATGATCTTTATTATTTCGGTCATAGTCTTTGTTATAGTGGACTTGACAGATTGAATTGTGTTATAAGGGTGTTGATTAATATCTCTCTCGACGGCTCCGCATACTTAATAGTCCAATGGATTGAGGTCAGGTGAGCTAGGAGACCATGTATCTGGGAGGACATGATCGTGGAAATTGACACGCATCCAAGCTTGGGTATTTCAAGCCTTAGCAGATGGTGGGAGATGTAAGGTCTTCCGTTACGTACTCTATCTATCCATGGCATAACAACCTTCTCCCAAACTTCTGTTTAGGCAGCAGCATCGACTCTTAAGCCATTTGAAAAAAGGTAATGGGGGCATGACATCTCCCTCACTGCTCGAGTCCCCAAAACATCATAAGTGTTGGAAACTTGGTATGCATTTCTGTTGGAACCATACTTATCACTCTGTAAAATCATCTGTCATTCTTTGGGCTTACCTTTTGGTCCTGGTCGAAGTTTTTCTCATCAAAGAAAAACCAAAGCATTTCAGCTTTTCGATGTTTTTACATGAAGAACAAGCGCTTTTCACGGTCGAACGATTCCCTTTCGTCTGACCAGATATGAACTGACCTCTCCGCATCACCTAGGACTTGTAAGGGATATTTTCATGCACAATTCTTTTGATGGTACATTTGGAAACTGGAAAGTCCTTTGCAAGGACTCTGATTGTCTTTCTGGGATTTTCTTGACATATCCTTACTTTCTGGTATTCTAACCCTTTGCGTGTGTTTTGCTGGTAATGTTTGATCCCTATCAGCAGTTTCCAGGTCTTTTCCAACTTCGGCAACGAATGTTCTGACAACTTTCAGAGAGCGAGCAATCTCTGGATCATGATACTCAGCTTAAATGATTAGAGCGTGAATTTTCATTTGCTTCGCCACTCTAATGTCATTCATTATTAATCTGGAAAAATAAATTCCTTATAAGAAAGGTAGCGCTATTCAAAGTGATGTTCTCAAAGTAATGACGCACTATATATATATATATATATATATATATATATATATATATATATATATATATATATATATATATATATATATATATATATATAAAAATTCGTTCAGGCGTGTTGTTGAAGGTTGGTAATGACCCTCATTATTCTGTCAAGTTTAAAAGTAACACGAAACAATCTCATCAATATTTCTGTGTGCGTTCATGCATACACATGCAGGAAGAGTATGTCTGGGTGTGTATGTTTATTCCTACCACCCTGTAAGGGAAATGATCGCAAGTTCGAGTCCCTGTAATCATATGCGCAGGCCTTCCTCAGTCCCAGCATCCTGGGAGGTTTGTTACAAGTTCTCCTCATCCTCTACCCCTCACGTTCCTCCTGGGGGCCATGCCTCTACTAATGAACACGATAATCCGAATCCTGCCATTGCACTTTCCCCCACCTCAAGTTTCCTGCCATTTAAGGGCAAATGTTTTATTTCCCCTCCCCCTGACAGAGCTCTCTCTCTCTCTCTCTCTCTCTCTCTCTCTCTCTCTCTCTGCCCAGCCTCGGTGTTCGCTTCAATTGGCGCTTTTCTGAACTAATAAACAGGTACTCAATTTGCCCTGGGAGACATCTGGCCCCGTTTGTGATCGCCATTTTGAATATTTGGCCATGGCTCCGGTTTCTTCCACAAACAGGTAAAAAATCCCAGCCAAGGTCGTCCACCTGATATTTGTCCTTTATGTCCTTTATGTCCTTTATGTCTAGAGCCTTCTAAAAATTAATATTTTGTTTAAATCTCAATATCTATACAATTTTGCCACGCGCAACTTCCATAGTAGTGGTAATGGTTCACTAACCTGCCTTTATCTTGGCGGATCCCGATCGGATAATAAAATAGACATAAAGGTCCATATCATATCGCTGGTGAGCGCGAAGGCACCTGGGGCCAGTCATTTGGGGGTAGAGGCGCCAGGCAGTATTGACATCAAACAGCGTTCAGGTGGGACCTTCGTTGTCCGGGGTCAGAGGGACCTGTTCCGCGTCAGAGGTATGTGGATATACATCCCCGTCGGCAGGATTCCTTGGCACAGAGATTGTGTATGTGTGTGTGTGATTCTATAGATTACTATCTATTGGTGGTATCTAACTAAAATAAATTTAGCACCCTAACAATATAGGAAACCTCTCAGGTTTTTTAAAATTTTGCCACAATTTTCTTCTGGTGTTGTACGAAAGGGAGTTTCATTATACATTCGTTCTTCATAGGATGTGTGGCAACCCACCAAATGAGAGCCAATATTTTAGCCTACACGAAGTTGAGGTATGCCACGCACATCTGCACAAAATGGGGCTGCATGGCATGCAAACCGTTACATACAAACGTTCAAGTTATGGCCCCAACACCTCACGATAAGACAACTTGGCTGACCTATTTAAACTCAGCTTTAATTACATACCAAGCTACGCTCCAGAAGATGAAAGCAGGACGCCATAACCACTTACCCAAAAGGTCTTGGTGCAAAATGAAAGAAATATTTATTAAAAATTATAATAACACAAATGTCACTAATATTTCTGAACATAGTTTCTATTTACTCGTAGGTCAATGTACCTCTGAAGGCAATGTTTCCACCTGACAATCCCTCTCTGAAGAAGTCCTGGCTTTTCAAATAACACTGTCTTTACTTCACGTTTTACCTCTTCGATCGATTGAAATCTTGTTCCTTTTAAATGTTCCTTAAGCTTAGGAAACACGAATTAGTACCAGGGGGCAAGATCAGGGATATAGGGTGGATGAAGAATGATTTTCCATCGAACTTCCTTCGAAGTTTCTCTTGTTAGCCGTGAAGAATGGGCTGGAGCATTGTCATGATGGGACATGACTCCTTTGTGCAAGCTGATCATCCCGCAACGCTCTCGTCACCAAACGGGTAGAAAGTTCGCTGAGACCAAGATGCTCTGTTAAAATTGCCTATGCTGATCCTTGGGAAATATAGATTTTTTTCGTAATAAATTCAACGCTAATCCTGCCATCTTCATCCACAAGTTTTTGAACGGCGGCCACCTTTTCTGTATTGGTTGATGTGGATGGTCTTCCTTCTCTCTCCTCGTCATTATGATCTTCTCTTCCTTCTTTGAAACGTTTCATCCACCTCAAAACAATGTTTCTATCTGGTGTAGAATCACCATAAATATGCTGCAAAGAATCGATAATAGCAGGGAATTTCCAATCAAGTTTGGTTAAAAATTTTATAACAGTTCTGATCTCCAAAGTTTCCTTTTCCATGGCTAAAAAAAACGTTTCGCAGGAATCGGCACAAACCAAAGATATGATCAAACGTTTTTTGACTTAAAAAGTTCTGATAATCTTGTAAATTAAAGGCTTGCACCAAAACTGTTTGAAGATCCCTCGTATAGTAACAAAGTAGACAAATGATTATATGTTTTTCTTGCAGTTTTTAGTTGTACTCATAACGTTAATGATAGTCAACAAAGATAATGTATCGGGAAAATTTCTAAAGTACACCAATTTATTTTATGTACCAAGATATACCCGATGCATTTAGAGTCTGACATTCGATACCCGAGTATATGCGGGCAAAGTCGCTAAGTGGTTAATGCTTGTTCTAGACCTAACTCTGCCTTAGCTGGACTAACCATCCATCTCCATTGTTGCTCCCCGTAACAAGTATCAACTTCAAGACCTCGTAAGCAATTCAACACCCGAATCGAGGTCGTCTCTAAGCAACTCGTCCTCAAGATCGAGGTTTAACCTCGGTGATTTTGTGTCGTTCCACCACTACTACCAACATCCACACGAACGCCCCTGACGATACCAGACAAGCAAATACCATCAGACAATGCTACGCAAATACTAGTACCGGAACTCCTGAGCTTTATTGCAGAACGATAAGCAAACTCACTCGCACATAACAGATCACGACATCCCTATAAAGGTAAGCACAGTGAATATACAGTATATACTTATGTATATTAAGTATATATAGATAAACACGTGCGTGTAGACTCCAAAAGAGACAAAAATGTAAATATCACTAAAATCAAGCAAGATAAAGGGGACCCGCCCCATTCAAGGACTCTACAACCAGGTATTAAAAGAGGACCTAGATTTATTGGCTGAGAGTGAGAGAGAATCAGAAAAGAAATTGGATTATTTGACAGAAGACACATCTATGTGAAGAACAGGCTAAAAATATATGAAAAAGAATGGAAAGTGGGGTGGGGTGTGTTATTCAAGTCCGTGGTGTACACTCTGATTAAGGGGTGGGGGTTAAGTAGCTAGGGAGGATACGGATGTGACAGAGTTCGATATCTTTTTAAATGGTAGGAAAGTCTCGGTTACGACCAGAGCGATTGTAAATACCAAGAGTTAAAGTGTGAAATGTGCCATGGAGTTGAATGGGAGCATGCTTTTTAAATATATTTTTCCTTTTAGCTAACCATTCTGGCGGCCATCAAAAAGGATACAACAACCGAAAGTACAAAAGAGCATATATTTAGGAAAATAAAACAACTATAATATAATTAATGGTTACAATAACAACAGCGATAAAAATAAAAGAAGCAAAAAGTACCATCAATGGCCCCTGGGGTGGACGCCTACCTCAGGAACCCAATAACCCATGCAGCAATTAGAAAAAAACAAAAAACAAATAGTATGGAGGATGCCAACGCACGAAGCACCCCATACAATTGCATTCAGCCAAAAATGGGCGTATAGTCTGGAGGGCCGAGCAAACTATCCGATGGTGCTATGTTCCGCAGCTGTGGATGATTATGATCCGCCTTAAAATGATTTGATACCGTATAGATATTTGGAGATAGGTTCACAGGAAAGGCTGGGACGCAATGACAAGCAATTTGAATTATCGCGCACCGTCTCCTAGCTTATTTGACATGAGGTCCTATGGGATATCGATCCCTGCCATGTATTCAGATTGGGTAAAAGCGAATGCCAGTCCGCTTTTTCATTTTTTTTCAAAAAGCGTGGACCCCTCATCGCTGTGCTGGTTTTCAGCAATCCTTAAATATCTAGGAACTCGCAATAAGATAATCTAGATATTCCCCGAACTTGCAATGCCTCGAGGATACTTAGTGCGCTCTTTAAGTCGATATAACTTTGTCGAGAATGGAGGCTCCTTGCCGCCATGTGCCCCGTCGAAACCACGAGATCAGGAACGAGATCAGTCCACGTGAGCGAGGACTATGGGAACAGTCAGAATATCAAACTGCTTTCCACGATTAGCGATGGATTGGAATCTCAAACGCGCACTTCTGTCGTCTCTCAGGGCGTTATCGAGAAACCCCCACGGGAATACTTCCCATCCCTCAAGCACCGTGTTAGTTCGTGGAGAGATTTCCCCTAGCGCACCTTTGACGGAGGCAGTAACGGATCCGGCTGGTCCCTATATATTGTTGGTCCCAATTGGGCATCGACAGTGTATGCCTACCTTTTACAACGAAACACGTCATTCTCGATCACGCCCTATTTCTCTACGAGCTGAAGGCTAGAATTATACCAAAGTTTCTGAGCCCCAGTCAATTGGCTCATGCTTGGTTTCGGTACATTTCGTTTAGCCCGAATACACCCTCCATTTAGTGTTACTACTAGAGATTAAACTCCTTGTGGTTAAAGTCCCTCGAATAACTATCCAATCCCCGTTTCATCTCGTAAAGCCTTGAACCCAAGCTAGGCTGAGACGAATCATCTGTAGCTTCCTTGCCAGTCATCCCTGTATGCGTACGTACAGAGGCTCGTATTGCCTCTTGACCCCCCCCCCCTTTCCGTCTAGCTCGTGTAGGAAGAGGGGGAGTAGGAAAAGGCGGCAAAGAAAGAAAAAAAGAATGAAAGTAGCGTAGGCGAGTTGCGAACAGCTTTTCGCGTCGCCTGACCACTGTTAGCCAGCGGCGAATCGACTCGGCTATCCTGAGTCTCAAAAAAGACTCATTCAAACGAAGCTTTTAAGCCGCTCGCCTGCACTTTTCGTACGCTACACAACCCCCCTCCTAGAAGCGGAGCGTGATTGAAGAAATGAAGATAACCCTTTTGGAAATGTTATCCAAGGGCTAACGCTCCTCCTCCCGGGTCTGGGCACCATTGTAAATAGAGGAGAGTAGGAAAAGGGGGCAAAGAAAAAAAGAAAGAATGAAAGTATCGTAGGCGAGTTGCGAACAGCTTCCCGCGTCGCTGGACCATTGTTAGCCAGTGGCGAATCCACTCGGCCATCCTGAGTCTCAAAAAAAAAAACTCATTCAAACGAAGCTTTTAAGCCGCTCGCCTGCACTTCTCGTACGCTACACTCGCTCCGAATAGCTCTGTTAGTTCAATTATTGTAAACATCGAGTACCCATTGCCATTATTATATTTAATCTATTTATTTTGTATACTGTATAAATATTAAAGTTTATTTTTGTACCTACTTCTTCATAAGCCTCATAGCACGCAGCCTTCCTTAATTTAATATCTACCAACTGCACTCTATCGTTTTGTATTTACAACTTAACACTCGTTCAGGGAATTTGGACACCAATTCCTCCCCCCCCACACACACACACTTCTATCCCCCATCTCTGTCGTGACCACAGTTGAGTCAAGGTCACCCGTTTGACCTTGAGCGTCTACGCATATTGGGTAGAAGTGACGTATATGTCGGGGTCATACTACGACAGGCTTACAAAATGGTATCCAAACCGGGTACGGTGCATAATCTCTTGCACTGAGTTGTTGCAACCATCTCCTCTGAAGACAGACGAAACGTCCGGAAGGCCCTTGCTGTCTAAAAACAAGAGCGGTAGCAAAAAACACCAACCTCTTCTGATTTTGAGTCATTCATGTACCCTCACAGAGCTTCAGTTTGAAACAAAATATACTCAAAGAATGCAATACTCTCAGTGTTGTTGAATTTTGGGGAGCAGAAACCTGGTGACACTTCAAAAGTGAAATCCGCTAGTTTGGAGCCAGCGCATCGGCACCGCTGATCCAGAGAAGCGCCCTTCTCCCCCACGACATGCTCCCGTATGCAAGATCCACAATCTCTTAAGAAATGAAGAAGCGTCACCTCGGCCCCACAAAATGGACGATATTCATTATACCCTATCACCACACGGTATCATTGGACTTATCCAACTTGTAAAATACCGAGTCAAAATGCTACTTACGGATGGAAGCCTTGCAGATAGCACACCCCAAGCAAATAAGAACATCCAAGTTAGAATAGAGATTACGGAAGTCACAATGTGCTGAGGACAGATGACACGAGCTGTTCAAGAAATGAGCTAACCGAACATTTGCCAATATATCCATCAACTTACACACGCACAAGTTTAGAGAAGTTAAAGACACTTCAGCTGGTATACAATGATTTCTCCCCGGTTTTCAAAAATCAAGCACGAAAATCATTCAGCAGAAATCTGGTAAGATACCTTACAATCAGATCCAAATGAACAAAGCTAAAAGAAAAGCTAAAAGTATGATATGCAGAATATGTTACGGACCAGAGATAGTAACCGCTCAGGAAGAGAGAGTAGCTCGCAGCTCACTTAGCAAAAAAAGGCTATTAAATGGTATGCTGGTTTTGGAAGTGAATTCTAGGGCGAGGACCTAAATTACCTTAATGATTTCACCACGGTCACACGGTCAGAGATAATGGCCCTGCTTTCCTAGAGAATGACCTTCCTTGAATGAACTTAACTCTAATCCTTTTGTAAGCTTTCACACCTTTTCTAGAAGGGTTTTATCATTGAGTGAAGTAACGTATGCTCGCGAGGAAAAGCAGCAAGCATGATTCTAAAGGAAACGTCTTCTGCCATCGCTCGGCAAAATTCACATAGGGTCAACTCACACAAACTGCTCTTATAGGTATCTTGCTACTTTCTGATTAGTCTCACACTCGGCCTACTATAGAACGTTCGAGAAATAGAATCAAGGGCCATAGGAATGAGGTTGCCGGATAGAAACTTAACTGCCTCATCCTCCGACATAACTTTTTAAATGAGATAAGAGATTCTAACCATTTCCTCGAACGCGGACTACTGTAATTGAGGCAAGCACCAGAGATGTGGCCAACAGAGCAGCGGCGATCCAATTAAATAGAATTGAATGAAAGATCGATGCCAGAAAAGTCGTCCACTACTTCCAATCCGAAGTTCACTTGTGCCTCTGAAGAGCACATGGTTAAATTAATATAGGAAAATGAAGCAGTTTTAGTACATATGTGCGTGAATTCTTCTTCATTAAAGACACCTTTCTTCAGCTCTTCGACCAGTTCCGCTTGAACCCGGCCAGTGGTCTCTCATTGTAGCCACCCATTTGGGTCCCCGAGAAGGAAGAAGACGCTAAGCAACTAACTTATGAGACGGCAGAACTCTGTGGTACAGAAATAAGATACCCGTGTAAGGTATGCTAACACAAGAGAATACTTCGTATGCAAGATGAGCTGGACAACGGAGCTGAATCTTACTTATCATTACCTTCCTTTCAGGTGGTAGTCTACAAATTGCACAGGGGTGTGCCATTTCCACTTTCCCGGACATCGCCTCATATGAGTCAAAGTGAGTCTGTGAGAGTAACAAATTTGTTCTCGGCGAAACGCGTATGTGTTAGAAGGGGTGAAGGGTCCTAAGTTTTGCCAGGATGACGGCTCGCCCCCTTTGTATATCTCAGCTGGACACCAGGCGCAAGCCCAGTCTACTTTAAAGGTTTACCATTGGCGTGTGAGCTACTATATCCGTAGGCTACGAAAGACTAATAGCATAAGGTTTTATTTCAGTAGTCGAAAAGCATAGAGGCATAACACCTTAGCCATCATCACTAAGTGCGTTTTACAATCTACACGTGAAATTCCAGATTAAGCTAATTTGAGTTTGAGCTTTCTTTGCATGTCGGAAAGATTTACTCGTATTGCTAAAGCGGTAACAGTTATAACAATGCGTTAATATAACCAAAACGTACACACGGTTGTAATACCAGTTAGCATGCACCGATTCAAGGAGGCAAAAAAAACAAGAAAAAAAGGAAGAACAAGAAGTAAGCACGCTCCGCGTGCTTACTTCTTGTTCTTCCTTTTTTTCCGTTAAGTAAAGATACTTATGTTGTTAGGAAGAGCGGCGGGCGTGCTTTGAAAAATACTGGAACCTTGTTATGGCTTGACGAAATTAATTGACAGTAAAGTCGTTCTGGTGGCGCTTATAGCGCATGTAGGCATAACGCTTCTGTTTAAGGGCCATCTCACACTCGGCATGCCACCAGGGAAGCAGTTTGCATGCACGACGTCCAGACGTTCTAGGAATAATAGTTAGGTTCACAGCCAAAAATTTACCGGAGAAGAATTTAACGGCCTCATCCACCGACCTAAACTCCCCAAGTACGCCAAACATCACCGGGAGGGGAGGGGTCTTTGAGGCAGCAGCGGTCTAGAAATTGATATTTAAATTGGAAAGGGATCACTACCAAAGAGGTAATCGATTACATCCCACCAAAATCAGACTCTCCATCCGGAGCGCATAGGCATAGTTCTCGGGCATTGATGCGTAAAATCATCCACATATAAGACACTTATATCTAGCTCGCCGATCAGGCCGGCAAGGACCTAATTCTTGGGATTGATCGATTAGTCTCCTATGATGAGGTGTCTACCTTTCAACTCTCCGAGCAGTAGAAAGGGCCTCGGCAACCGTAACACGATGCGGCGGAATTCCCCCGCGTCGAAGTCAGCTGACGGTGGAATATACGCAGAAATAACAGCATACCTCCTATCCAGGTGTAGCTGCAATACTACTACCTGAGAGGATGTGTTTAAAGAAAAGAGAAGAACAAAGACATCATGCCGGTTGTTAATGGTGCATTGTTCTGCTTGACCCCATCCCGTGATTGTGGATACGCAAAACCTTTATACTCCGAGAGTTTGGGTAGGGGGCACGCGCCCAGCGTGGTCTCCTGCATAAAGACAGCTAACAGGGAACGAGAGACGAACATTTAGACGTTGCTCCCAGTTTACCCGGAGTCCGCGACAATTCCATTGAAGGAATATTCCCTTTAGGCCTAGTTCGGATGGGATGCTAGGGCCATCTTTGAAGAGAAACCCCTCACGGGAATAGTCGTACGCTTCCCGGAGGCAGAACTCCGGGTTTTTTTTGGCCGAACAAGGCGGTGAAGGCGAATGTCGAAGCCTGTCACGCTCGAACGTGACGAAGTGTGTAGGTGTGGGTCTCGAGACCTCTTCCTTTTTTTCCATCACACGTTCGATCTTTACTGCCCCATGATTGGCCAGCTCTAAGGTTATGTCTTCTATGGAGTGGTCTAAGAGTTCTTTTCACGAAGTTCATGGTAGAGTGCGACGTCACACTAACTGGCGAGCCATTAAGTGTCCTAAGATAACTAATTATGGTCCGGTCAGAGGGATCCGACGAATTCTCCAGAAGGCTCCCGTCCGAGAAACGTGTCACCTTCGGTTTTCTATCAATCAAGCTGGTTAATGATCTCCTTTGATCGATCTTTTTTCCCTTGGACAACATGCTGCCATCAGTAGGGCGAATAACGAGAAAGTGTTTGAAGCCGTCCAGTTCGAAAACACAAGGTGGTCTCTCAATGAAGGGCCACAACGTAATTGAGTCTCCGCTCGGCGCACTTGCGACTTTGGTCTTCTCCACCTAAGGGGCCTCAAGGCCGTAGGTGCCGATCTTGTCTTGATTTCACTTCTTTTCTTTTGGGGGAGGGGGAGGGAGGGGGGGCTGAACCAGCTTCTAACTACCACAAGGATTGGCTAGGCCAGATGGACTGGCCGCAGCAAGATCTTTCCTCAAGATGGAGAAAGTCTTAACCGTCAAGGGGGCACTAGTCGGGAGGGAGGTCCCTCCTCTCCTTGAGAGTGCTCGGAGGCCCAAGCCGTCTGAAGAGAAGCTTGCAGAGTGGCGGATTCAGCCATCTGGTGCTGGGTCACCTCCGGAACCATGTCCATCTCAAGGGAACCTCCATGTGGCCACCTCCCACAAGGGTGTTTGGGAGATAAAGCTGACTGAGGAGTGGGTGGATGAAAATGTGTAATACGTGCATATAGAGGGGGATTGGGAGGTAGGGCCTCCTACGCAGGGACGAAACCTAACCTTACCAGATGATACAACACATACAACCCCTCGCTATATAGGGTCGATTGAGAATGGAAAAAGTGATTGGTAGCTATGTGCTTGAAATTACATGACGTGGAGAGGGAGGAGGGGGGGGAGTAGTTTTTAATGACATTACACCGAACCACCCCGTCTTCTATGTAAACGGTTGAAGGTTGAAAATTTATTATTTAAAGTATGCGAATAAATATGGCACTTTGGTGTTTTTTCGAGTCAACACAACTATTCAATCTCATAGAATTCAAGATCTTTGTTTATCTTTTGGATGTCATTGGCCTACTAGACATTTTTCAACATTCAATTTGATTTACCACTCAACCCATTTATGAAGCCAAACTCTTGTGGGCTCCGACCTCGAGATCGGCGTAGAATGCACTACGGGAAGGAGCCAATTTGAAGGCCAAGGGCGTCACCCAGGCCATAATACAAGGTTCTCCTCGAAACGTGGGCCCGCATTACGGGGGTGTTAGCTGTAGCTGACATCTGGAGGTTTGGGTACCTTCTTAGACCCTAATATAAGTGGGAGGATCTGCGGCTATCTCCCACATCTTACAAACTTTATGCGGAAAAGGCCCTCGTTGGTTTTCGTTTTATTATTTTAATCCCCCCCAATTAGCGGGAGCAAGTGACGTCATAACCAGATTCCAAAATCAAAGGGAAAACTAACGAGGGAACTTCGTGTAGAGTGTTTGCAGGAGGTGATCTGTAAAGGATGTGGTGAAATTGGGTCAAGTGAAAATAGGGGGAGGATATTATATATTTGCAGATTCAAGTGCGAGTCTTTGGGGTAGGGAGGGCACGCAATCGTCCAGATATCAGCTGTAGCATTGGTTTCATGCTTCAGCGTACACCTCGTAGTGGGAAGGAGAAAAAGGCGGGGGAGGGGTGCTCCTGATATTTTGGAAGGTACCTTCCTAAAAAAACCCCAGAAAATAGGGCAGAATTGGGGTAACGAGAGGAAAAAAAGGAAGGTAAAGAAAAAAGAGAAAGAATCAAAGAAATAACAAAAAGAGAAAAAGAAGTTAAAAGAAAGAAACAGAAAACAAACAATGAAAACAAAAAGAGAAAGAATGAAAGAGATAAAGAAAGAGAAAAAAGAAGTTAGCAGAAAGAAATTAAGAACAAAATAATGAAAACCAAAAGAGACAAGATGAAAAGAAAGAGTAAGAGAGATAAAGAAATCGAAAAAAGTTAGTAGAAAGAAAACAAGAACAAAACAATGAAAACAAAAAGAGAAAGAATAAAAAAGATATAGAAAGAGTAAAAAAAGAAGTTAGCAGAAAGAAACCAGGAACAATACAATGAAAACAAAAAAAAGAGACTCTACCCTCCGTTAAACTTATTTCTCTTTCGTTAAGTCCTAAATTTGCGGATTTGTGAACTCAAAAATTATGAGTCGATCCAAATTGAAAAAAGAGCGCTTGTCCTCCCTTGAATCCCGATATTTTGAGGCCTTTTTAACTAATTGCTCGATGCCATCCGTGGCCTATAAATTCCGCGCCCTCGCCACCGCGACGACAATTTAGGACGATCTTCAAACGCCTCTAAATAGGAAAATTCCAAAGGAGGCGCCAACTTTCTTGGTGCGAATTTATGAAAATAATTTAGTGGGAATTTCAATGGTGCACAAATATTCATTAAAGATTTCCTGGAACTTTCCAGATGGGGGGCGAAGTGTAGTGGGGCTCTTTGCACGGCTTTTTTTGAATGGGTATTGGCAGAGTGTAGGGAAAGTTAGGGTGGATACAGGAACGGAACTTTAGGGTTGAGAGATTTCTCATTGAGGTCATCCTTAGCTGATTAAATATTATGATTATTAATACTATTATTAAAAATACTAATATTAAAATTATTATTAATATTTCAAAGTTGTTAATAATATTTGTAATATTAAGAATTTATTAACAATAATAATAAGTATGAGTATGAGTGAACATGGATGAGTCTGAGTCTTATTAATAATTATCAATATTATTTTTATCATTATAAATGATAACTGATAATGATAATTGATCATCATTATCATTATTTTTATTACTTATTATTATTATTTTCAGTATTTAATTGTTATTATCATTATTAGTATTATTATTATTATTACTATTATTATTGATATTAAAATTATCATTATTATGATCATTATCATTATTATTTATTAATGAATGCAACTTTTATCAATGTTATTGTGTGATTATTGTGTTATTATGGTATTATTGTGTATTTATAATGCGCCCTTCAGGGCTGTTAGCCCTCATAAGGGGCAAATGGTGTCCACAGGCATGCCACTGGTTGCCAGACTTATCTTTATGTTAACTTCGCCTAAAATCTTTAGCAACAGTTTGTTCATATAATCACACTTAATTGCACAAACTGTTGCTTACAATTTTGGGCGAAGTTTACATTAAGATAAGTATGACACCATTAGCCAGGCCGTGGACAACAGGGGCTTTTTCTTTTCGTTGGGTGGGAAGAAGGAGAAGAACAGTTGTACTCTTTTGACAGCAACGGTTGAGCAAGAAATATTTCGTGGCTCAAGGGAGAGCCACCCGTTCCACTTCAGGAGAGTGCGAAACAGAAACCACATTAGAGTCGCATAAGAGAAAAGTGATGTGTATGCGAAGAAAGAGGCTGGAAAGAAACACCAATGTTATGATTGGCTATGTGATGACGACTATGGATGGAATCGTTTGCGAGCTTGCATTAGATTCGGCGCACCGCAGGGTGGCGGCAGCTCCCTAGGAGCGCTGAATTTTGGTGTCCTCTCTCGCCGGCGATCGAACCCAGTACTCTGGCGTAGAAACAACGGTTTATCCATTTTATTTATCCTTTTAAGTGGAATTAACATTATTATTATTATTATTATTATTGTGCGTTTTAACCAGATCTATTGTATTGATCCTTTATTGTGCCTTTTAAGCAGTACCGACTGTACTAGTAGTAGTAGTTTGGCAAACTGCTTTTATCAAGGCGGATCTCTGACCGGATAATGGAATAGGCATAAAGGTCAGTATGACAATCGCTGGTGAGCACGAACCCACCAAGAGCGAGAGGTGCAAGAAAATATTATGGTTTGAGACCAAACACCGTTCGGGTGGAACCTTCGTCGCCGAGGGGCAAAGAGACCTGTTCCGCGTCAGAAGTATGTGGATATAGATACCCATCGGCCGGATTCCTTGGAACAGATAGTGTGCATCGAAGACGGGAGAGGAAATAAAGCAGTGTTGTAAATGGTTATGCGTATGATGAGAAGTGTAAGATCTACACACCCGAATACAGGGCTGAGCACGGCGCTTCTGCCAATTGTTAGCCAGATGTCTACGTTTGCGGGCGCTCATGCCGGGATCGAACCCAGTACCGCGACGTTGGATAAATTTCTTTTATTGTTCCCTTTAAGTGGAATCTACTGTATTAATCGTTTTAATTAGTCTTTTGTAAGCGAACTCCATAGTTTTATTCTTTTATTGGTCTTTTTAGGTGGAATTTGTATTATTTTTTATTAAGCGGAATCGACTATATTAAACTTCTTTGCTTCTCTTAAGCGGAATCTACTCTATTATACTTATTTAGTTGACCCTTTTAACCGAAATCCACTGTATTAGTTTTTTTTACTGGTCTTTTAAGCGGAATCGACTATATTAATTTTTTATTCGGTCCTTTTAAGTGAAATCTACTGTGATCCTCTTTTTTATTTCTTTTATTGGTCAATTTAACCGGAATCTGCTGTAAACATCCTTTTTCTTGGTCTTTTTAAGCGAAATCTACTGTATTATTTTGTATAAATCGTCTTCATTACTCCTTTTAAGCGGAATCGCATTGTATTAATCATTTTTTAAAATTATTTTTAAGCAATATCCACTGTATCGATCTTTTTTTATTGGTTCAATTAAGCAGAACCCAGTATAGTAATAAATTTTATTGCTCCTTTTAAGCGCAATCCGCTGTAATCGTCTTTTTCTTGGTCTTTTTTAGAAGAATCTATTGTATTAATCTTTTTTATTGGCTTTTAAAGCAGAATCTACTGTATTAATATTTCTATTTGTTCCTTTAAGCGGAGTCCACTTTATTAATCTTTTTATTGGTCCATTTAAGCGGATTCTACTGCATCAATCTTTTTGGTCATTTTTTTCAATTGACATATACATAACAATGCACCTTTTAATCATTATTATTGGATATAATGAACATATGTTTTGAAAGAACGAGACAGTGTAGCATTAGGTACGTTTAGAGAAAGATTGAGTTGATTGCGTTATGTGGAACGAATATGAAGGTGGAGGAAAGATTTGTGTAGTATTTGAGTGATTGAAATGCCAATGACGCGAAAAATGAGATGGGTAGTTTTGAGCTTAATAGGGCATAAAGCCGCCAGATAGGTATGCTTTTTTTTTACTGGCGTTGATGCAAGCTTAATCTAATTTGGGGGAGTAATTTAATAATAGATAAAGATACTTGGAAAAGTTCTAGTTTGGATAAATTTATAAATAATAAAGAACCATATTTTTGAATTTAGGGAAGAAGGTAGGTAAAAGATGGTTGGGGGGGCGGACTTTTCCCTCTAATGAAGAGGAGTTCCACTTACTTAGGAGATCACTGAGAGGAATTTGTTGGGCGAAGATGAATCTTCCTTTGGAGTCAGAGGATTGAGAACTGGACGTTGGGTCAAGAGGGGTCGTGGTGTTAGGTCGCAAATGAGGGTGGGTCACTTTCCAGATGACCGTGAACGAGGTCTTTTCGAGAATTTGCCTTAGAATCTCTATGGATTCCCTCCCAATCCACGATTCCAAATTGCCGGGAATTACGATGATGATTCCCTGTCGGTTCAACACTGCCGATTCCAAAATATCCTGGAAGGGAAGAGACAAAATGAACATAGGATTATTATAATTTAAAAGACAGGGCGGTCTGTCGCAGGATAGAGATTTGGCTATACTAATGTTTATGCCCTTGTTAGTTGCTGCGGTGCATAGATGCGATGACTCGTCATTTTTTACTCTATACAATTCTACGAGGGGCGGTACAATCAGTTGTGCGAATCGGTAGGGCAAAACAGAGGAAAGGGGATGGCTGGTGGTGGGGGTGTTAGGACAAGTTATGACAAGTCAGGACCTGCGGCCGCACGCTCCTTCCTCGTCTATTTAACAAGCAGTAGCTGATCGCAGATCGTTAGTCACAATTTTTTCAACAATGGAGAAGGTTGAGCACCGCGCAGTGATCAAATTTTTGACCAAGGAAGGCAAGAATGCAAGAGAGATCCCTGAACGCATGGTTGCAGTGTACACCGACACCGCCCCTTCCTATGCAACCATTGCTCGCTGGAATTGGGAGTTCCGCCATGGTGGTGAATCCCTTGAAATGACCCCCGTCCAGGACGCCCGTCAGACGTGACCAACGAGGACAATGTGGCCCGTGTGGAGAGGATCATCCTCGAAAATCGACGGGTGAAGGTCGAAGAGATCGAGCGAGAACTTGGAATATCACATGGAAGTGTTATCAACATCATCCATGACAATTTGGCCATGACCACGGTCTCTGCCCGTTGGGTTCCTAGAAACCTTACGCCCCACTATCGACTTCAACGTCGTCAAAGTCCACAAGGCCAGAGTGGCACAAGCTGCCCTGCGCGAGTGCGGATTCGAGGAGTTCAACCCTCTCCCCTACAGTCCAGATCTGGCCTCTAGCGACTACTTTTTATTCCGCCAGCTCAAGGATGCACTGCGTGGACGCCGGTTTGGGAACGATGAAGATGTCCAGCTCGCCATCCAGGAGTGGATTGAACAGCAGTCGGGAGATTTCTGGTTGTCGGGAATTCGGAGCCTCAGGGACAAGTGGCGCAAGTGCATTGAAGTCGAGGGTAGTTATATTGAAAAATAATAAAACACTTTTCCTCATATCTCGTTTCCTTATATCCGAATTGCAAAATTCATTGACCGCCCCTCGTATTAATACCAATAATAATAATAATGATAATAATAATGATGAAAAATATAATAATAATACTGATAATAAAAATGATAATAAAGATAATAATAATGATAATAGAGATAATAATAATAAAGTTGATAATGATGATAATAATAATAATAATTATAATAATAATAATAATAATAATAATAATAATAATAATAATAATAATGAGAAACAATAAAGGAGAAAATTCAAGAATTAAGAAAAATGAGACTAAAGAGCCCACTTTGGGAGTGGGTGAATTCAAGTTAATCAATTATTATTATTGCCCCCCCCCCCACCGCTATCAATAGACGTAGCCACCTTCGACTGATTTTTAGAAAATAAAATGATTTAACCAACGAGGGTATTTTGCTTCGGTGAAAAATAATGAGAAAGAGTGCAAAGCGTAATGAAGAGGAATAGGGTCAGAGAAAAAAAGGTAAGGGAGTGAAATGGTAAAAATATTTAAAAGTATTATTAGCTTTCCCCCTTTTGCAGTGGCACCCGCGGAAAAAAAGTCACGATTCCTGGCACTTTCATTTTTTAAGACTATAAGAAATGTCGAGAAAATAAGGGGAGAAGACTTTATAAAAGGGAAATCTATTGAGGGGATCTGCTCATCTTGTTAGGTAAATAGTCCCTACTAATACTTTCTGGATCATTCCGCGGAAAAAAAGGCTCACGGCCATGAATTTACCGGAGAAGAATTTAACGGCCTCATCCACCGACCTAAACTCCCCGAGTGCGCCAAGCATCACCGGGGAATTTCACGAGTTATCTCGGGTATTTATAACCTAACCTAAATATTTGCCTTTTTTTCTCAATAAATTGGGGTCAAGCCGAGATTTCTCGGGGGTTTCATTTGATTAATTGTACAGGTGTTCCTAAAAGGGTTAACTTGACGCCATTCATTGAAAAATCCTTATAAAATACAAATTCTTGGAATCATTCACTTTAATTAACGATTGTACATAGAGTTTCAACCGTAAACGTTTTGCCCCTTAGCACATCACGTGCGGATGTTAAAAAAGTATTAAAAAAAGGATCATATTTATATTCAATGTTACTCTCTTAGCAAGTTTTCTTCTTGTTACAAGTAAATCCAAACTTTATGTGATGCTATGTCAAATATAACCGTATTAATGGGAAAAGTATGTACTTTGTCCAACCGGTTACGAATAGAAGAGGAATATTCATTATTCCTTAAACGTCTTTTGAGTCTTTATTTTAAGCGTTATAAAGACCTAATCTTCACTGGTTATAAATTAGTAAAGCTATGAAAACCAGGCAAGTTTAACTTGCCCCATCCATTATATAATCTTGGATCGGTGTATAAAGAGAGACTACATAAACTTAAGTATCAATAAAGACCAAGAATAGATATTAAACGTATAACTAACGCTAAGAGGATTTGTACGGGAAATTTATTTTTATTCTTTTGTAGGAAGGAATTCCACAAGGTTTAATTTTGTCGCCTCTTCCGTTTGTAGAAACGGTTTTTGCAATAATTAATCAACTGTTTAAAGTGATACAACTGTAAAAAGGCTTAAAGTTTTATTTGTTCGCGTGATGGCGACAAAATTACAAAAATAAATTATTACGGAATTAATAGTAGTTAATAATTCATGGGTTCCTGGGAATGAGCGTGCTGCGGGAATGTAAACTACGATTTCTGCAAACTTACCTTATTTAAAATAAAATCTAATTAGTCGAATATTTTTTAAGAGCCTATCTGGCGACTACCCACTTGGGCACAAGTCGCCGCACTCACGACAGCATAGCACTAGGCTACTTTAAAATAAAAATGAAAAACAAAAACAACAATAATAATAAGGGAAAATCGTAACAAGGAGGATCAAGCTCCTGCGTCAGGGGGAGGACAACCCTGGCACAGGAACGTGCGACCTACAAAAAACAACAACAAAAAAACTAGTTAAAGAAAAGGGATAAGGCCGGCCTCCTCCAAAAAGTCTATAAGTACACCAGTCAATGTGCACGCACTCGTCCCGAGTATAAGGGACAGGCGGTAGTGACCCCGCGGTAGTAACGTGCGCGAAGATCACCCAAACTGGGACATTCGACAAGAGTGTGCCGAACAGTCTGGGAAGTAGGCAAGCGCTCCATTAAACGGCGATGCATCACAGGTGTGTGCCCGATTCGAAGACGACAGAAAAGCGACATGAAGCCATCGCAGCATTGGGGGATAGGTCCATGGGAACAGTCGCGGCGCAATGGCACGCAACTTTAAGTTCCCTTCGACCGTCTCCCACCTTCTTTGCCAAGCAGTCCGAAGAGCTGCCTATATTCTTGCCATGTAGTCTGTGTGTGGGAGCGAAACCCTGGTCCGGTGGCAGAGTCTTCGCGGATTCTTTGGCGCCCTCATCCGCGCGCTCATTCCCCGCAATTTCGACATGTCCAGGAACCCAGCAAAGGATAATCTCGACATCTACCCGGTTCCCTAAAACCGTGGCATCACGGATATCGCGAACTAGAGGGTGCGGAGATTCCAATGTCTTGAGAGTACTCAGGGCGCTCTGTGAGTCGCTATAAATCCCGATACGGTCTCCGAACCGGTCACGTCGTAATCTCCCGTACCGAGTGGTGCATTACCACCAGCTCGGCCGTGAAGACAGACACAGCGCCCGGTAGAAACCCGTTGACTTCAAACAGAGGGGATACAGCGTGACAACCGACCCCTTCTTTGGACTTAGAGCCATCCGTATACACTGGAAGGTTACAGAGTGACACGATGTGTGCTCCAAAAAGGCCGAACGCAATACTCCCGGTGATATACAAGCTTTGGGAGCAGAGGCGGGGCTACAAATAGCCAACGGTGGTACCCTCTAGGGTGGCGTTCTGGGCAGAACCAGGGGCGCCACCAGCACGAGAGCTATACTTAGCTATCAAAGGAATTTCTTGGCCTTAAACCAAAAGGGCTTAGGGTATGACTGGGGTCTCTTAGCGGCATAGGCACCGTCCAAATCAGCTGCGGATGCAGTGAGAGCTGCTGGCGACTGAGGGTGGCGCTGGACTCACGCGTACAGGCGAATAATGCACTGTACACGGTGTAGAGCGAGTAGCATCTCCCCAGCATCGACAAGTAGGCTCTCAATGGGCAAAGTGCAGAAGGCACAGGTCGTCAGGCGAAGGCCGGTGTGGTGGATCGAGTCCACCTTCCGCAATACACGCTCGGTTGCGGATGCATAAAACTCGCATCCGTAGTCGAGCTTCGAACGAACAAAGGATTGATAAAAAGGTAAGGCAGTAGCCCTATCAGCGCCCCAAACGCTGAACGTCACAGAAAGGACAATATCCATGGCGCGGGTACAAGAGACCCTAAGGCTGAGAATATGAGCCTCTAAAGTGAGGCGTCGGCCAAATACAAGACCAAGAAAACGGTGCAATTCAACCACTTCCAAGCGCACCCCATTAAGAAACAAATCTGGATCGGAGTGGAGCCGCGGATGGTGGCAGAATTGCATCACCTTAGTCTTGGCCAAAGAAAACCGAAACCTGTGCACTTCGGCATAGCGAAAGACGCGGTTCAATGCCTGCAGAGTTGGCCTCTGGGCGGCGCCAAAAGAGATCTAAAGTTCATTCACGTAGAGCGTAGCGAGAACATCTTCCGGCAGCACCGATGTGATGCTGTTGATGCTGAGGGAAAAGAGTGTGACACTGAAGACACTTCCCTGCGGGACATCCTACTCCTGCTCCATTGGGCCGGAGAGGGCTTCCCCCAACAGTACGCGGAATCTACGATCTTACAAAAATTCAGATATAAACATTGGGAGGCGTCCCCTCGCCCCCATCGTGTGGAGAGTCTCCATGATACCGTATCGACATGCGGTATCATAGGCCTTCTCCAGATCGAAAAACACCGTGGCGTAGTGCTGTCTACGAAGGAAGTCCTCGCAGACAGCACTTTCCAGTCGGATCAGAGCATCCGACGTGGAGTGGAACTTACGGAAGCTGCACTGTGCAGAAGACAGATGGCCTCCGCTCTCCAGGAAAAAGGCTAATCTAACATTTACCAATTTCTCCATCAACTCGCACACGCGAAAGGTTAGAGAGATTGGGTGAAACCCGGCACAGTAGCGATTTGCCAGGAATTTGGGAGGACATCTACCACCCTGATCCTGTTGAATAAATCTAACAGAAACGCCATGCGTCGTTCACCCAAGTGTCGAAGCATGGCGTACGGGACATCGTCCGGACCATGGGCGGTTGCCGCGCACGAAGCAAAAGCGGAACGCAACTCACTCAGAGTAAACCTGTCGTTGAAGCGTTCTCCGCCTCTGGGGGTAAAGTCCAGTCGGCGGCCTTCCGCGAGATCACGATGTGATTTGAATGCTGGCGGAGCAGCATCCCGGCTAGAGAATGCGGAGAAAGCGGTCGCGAAGGATTCTGCCACGGACGCGGGGTCCGAGATTGCGGTCCCATTCTCATATAGAACGAAAGGGAGGTCCTGCGAGAACTTTCCCCTAATCCTTTTGACTCGCATCTACACCTCTGCTAGAGGGTTCTTCCCGTTAAGTGAAGACACGTATGCCCGCCAAGAAGAGCGGCGGCCATGCTTTGAAATATACCGGAACCTAGCCCTAGCCCGACGAAATTCAGCGACAGTGAAATCGTTCGGGCGGCCCTTATAGTGAATGTAGGCATAACGCTTCTGTTTTAGGGCCGTCTCACACTCGGTTGACCACCACAGGAGTGGTCGACGTGCAAAACGGCCAGACGTTCTGGGAATAGGAGTCAGGCCCGATGCGATGATGGTGCCGGAGAAGAACCTAACGGCCTCATCTACCGACCTAAACTCCTCGACTGAGATAGAGAATTCAGTCATTTCCTGAAATGCAGGTCACCGCGCCAAGCACAACCGGAGTGAGCTCTCAGGCGGCAGTTGCCCTGAAAATGATATTTGAATTGGAAAGGGATCACTACCATGGAGGTCATCGACTACCCCCAATCAAAATCAAGCTGTGCATCAGAAGAGCACAGAGATAGATCAAGGCAAAAAAATAAAGCGGTTCTCGGGCAGTGATGCGTAAACTCATCCACATTTAGGACACTTATCTCAACTCTTCGATCAGATCGGCAGGGACTTGTCCCCTGAGATTTATTGAGTAATCTCCCCAGAGAGGATTCCTACCGTTCAGATCCCCAAGCAAGAGAAAGGGCATCGGCAACCGTGCTACGACGCGGCGGAAGTCCCCCGCGTCGAAGTCAGCTGACGGTGGAATGTACGCAGAAATAATAGTATACCTCCTATCCAGGTGCAGCTGCACAGCCACTGCCTGAAAGGAGGTATCTAAAGAGAAAGGAAGAACGGAAACACCATGCTAGGTGTAAACCGCGCATCCCCCAGCCCGGCCCCCATCTCCTGGTGGTGGAGTCGCAAAACCCTTATACCCGGGGAGGGCGGGCAGGGGGCACGCGCCTAGCATGGTCTCCTGCAGAAAAATAGCTAACGGGGAACGGGACGAGACGAACTTCCGCAGCTCCTCCTAGTTGGCTCGGAGTCCACGGCAATTCCATTGAAGGAATATGCCCTCCAGGCCTAGCTCGGAGGAGACACGGGGGCCCTCTTCGAACATAAGCCCCTCACGGGGATGGCCGTACGCTTCCCGGAGGGAGAACCCCGGGCGCTGTTGGCTGCAAAATGCGCTTGTGCCCTTGCTAGCTGTCGCCAAATGGACGCTTTAACCAAAAAATTGTCTTAACTCCATGAAGAATTAGAAACAAAATCAGTTATTTTAAGAGTTTTTCTTATTTTCAATATTTATATGTAAGCTCAGATAAAAAAAAAATCCAAATATTTAGAGAGAATAAAGCCCAGGAAGTCTCAATCTAGTTTAATACTACTCAGGTCAGGGGCACGCGCGGGAGGGCGCACCACCGTACCACTCCTACAGGTGCTTAGTACAATAGTCTACACGGGTCACCACTTTGTTGTAGTTAGAAGAAGGCGGCGGGAAACCCATATCCTTCTTTTCCTTAGGGGGCCTCGATCCCCCCGGAAAGGGCTTGCCCGGGAGTGGGATTAGGCTAAAATGTAAATCCCTCCAAGCCCTGATCGAACCCGCCTTGGTCCCAGTATTTGAGTCATTGCTCATCTCGGGTGAGGGGGGGGGGTCACCTTCGGAACATCACCTCTAGAAGCGTCATACCCATCAGGTCCCGCCCCCGGGACCTAAAGGCAGCTCGCGGGGCGCCGCCGCCAAGGAAAATGGCTAATCTTGGAACGCAAATCCGCCTCTCAAGAGATCCGGACGGTCCACGATTTCCTTTCGCGAGCGGAAGCACTTTTTTCGACTCGTTTGCGGGGGTCCCCGGGGCTCCATCGGGGTGGGTACGGGGACCTCCGGGCTAGAGATGGGGGTAAAGGGGGGGCCAGGACGAATTGGGTGAAGGTGAAACCCTTTCACCGTGGGTCTTGGTTTACTGATCCGTAAAATCCTTCTGTTGGATTATCCATCCTATTTTGTTTTGTTTTTAGAGTCGGGCATTCGGGCATGGAACCCCCTATAGTTTTGTTTAAGGAAACTAAACGCCCAATGCCCACCACGGGGAGGGGGGCGATCCTGTGGGGTCGCATATGGTGCCATCTGGACCGACCAAACGTTACGCACCATAGCGCCACGCGGACTTCGGAATTAAAAAAATATATAAAAGTGAAATTAAAAATACCTCAGAACGAATGAGGGTATGTTAAAAAATATTATCTTCAATCGGAGCCAGGATAAAGAGGGAGAATTTTCCCCCTAAATTCCCGGCCCTGCCCAAAGATGAGTGGATGCAAACTGGTCAAGGAACTGATCTGCAAAATTAGCCGCCTGATAAGAAAAAAAATGAGAATCAGCTCCTAAGGAAGGTGGCGAATAAAGTATCAGGCTGAAACAAAAGTAAGGTCCGATTTTTGTAGAATAAAGTTTTAGATAGGATTTATTAAAAACGTAGTGCCTGTTGTTATCCTTTAGAAATGATACAATGAGTAATTTATACTTTTTCTTTCGGATTATGAAAAAAATATTGTTCATAATCTTGTTCGGTATTCTCCCCTATGTGCTCGTATCTCAAGATCACAGTAGAAATGTTTTACTCTTTGAGTTTCATAAATGTGTCAATGCAAGTAAACGGTAAATCCATTCAGAGCACTTGTGTGGATGATGCAGTCAATGAAAGAAGTTGCAGGAGGTGGTTTTTTTTCCGTTTACCAAGTGGGGGTTTCAGTCTAAAAGACAGACCAAAAGAAGGTCGTCTAAATGCACTTGATCCTGAAGAGTTGGAAGCTGTTGTCACATTAAATCCTGCTACAGCTTCTAGGGAACTCACGGAACAATTTAATGTAACCAATTCCACTCTCCTACGCCAACTGAAAAGGTTCCAGTGATTGGAAAATGGGTCCCGCATGAACTGGTCACGGCGAATCTGCAACAGCGTGTGATTGGCTGTGAGTTAGTACTCCCACGACACCTCCAGGCACCATTTTTGGACAGGTTTGTTACTGGTGATGAGAAGTGGATCTTTTTTCATAACTTTAAACGCCGCCGTTTGTGGATCAGTCGAGGAAGCAGAATTTCTCAACAATCGAGAGGAGGATTTCATCCCCAAAAGATCATGTTTAGCATAGTGGGATAGTGAAGGAATTTTATTTTACGAACTGTTAGACAACAATCAAACAATTAATGCTAATCTCTACTGCAATTAAGTTCTTGTTTGTTAGCCTCTTTGGGACAAATGCAACCCTCCTTAGTATACAGAAGGGGTGTTATCCTCTATCGCGACAATGCCCGTCCTCACACAGCCCAAATGACTAAAGATCTCTTGGAGGAGTTCGGTATGGAACTCCTCCATATTCTCCTGATGTTGCTCTTTCTGATTCTCACTTGTTTAGGGGATTACAGAATCATTTGGTTGGTCTTAGGTTGACATCGAGAAAAAAGGTCGAAAACGAGTTAAATTCATATTTTGCATCAAAACATAAAGAATTTTACAAGCGTGGCATTTATAACCTTGTTGAAAGATCCAATGTGGTTTTAGGAAGCAATTGGAGTGATGTTTATGATTAAATATTTACATAGTTTAAGTTTTTTTTTCATTTTTAATATATAGCCTAAAATCTGACATTATTTTTTTCCAACGTGTAAGCCCCGTAGCGCTTACAGTTCCTCCAGATGCTAGGTGAAACAGTCTACAGGGGCCCCTTTTCCGGATCAATCTTACTTTAAAAATAGTTCATTCGCTCAACAAACGTTAGATCAATTAACTATTTCTTCATTACCTTGAACTTAACTTCACACTCGAGTGATCTATCGCTTTTTTATCGATACGTCTTTTTTACCTTCACTCATTCTTTCCGCTCAACAGCGCTCCAACTTCGTTATGATAGAAAATCCTGTTCACACACAAGAGAAAATCACCACTCAAACCTTTTGGCAGTTTTACGAATGACGTGGCTTAGTGTGAATCTTTCCGGAGAGAAATAATAATAATAATATTATTATTATTACCAAACGCTTTCACACAAGGTAGGGGTGACACGCATCAACGCTTAATGGAACAAGATTTTCGGGTACGGTGCATCTCAGGCCAGCGGCCACTATCAGGGTTTAGTCACATTTTACGACGCATGCATAATAAAACATTAGAGGCACACCCTCCTTTCCCCCGCCCCCACATACATCCAAATTATTATTATCATCATCATCAGAGCTGTGAGTGATCCATAAAGTTGAAATTCCCTGTCATCATTACGATAATGATTTTCGACCTCGTCATGATTGATCCGTCTCCAAGATACACAGGTGCACACATGGAGATACCTCCCCTCCCCCAAAGATACACAACCATTTGTACACACGCATTAATGCATACATGCAGAGGGTAGTAACCTCTATTGGTGGCAGGAAAAATACTCATACCGTCTTCTGGCGCGTATCAAAAAGACAACTAAACCCGGATAGTGGCCGCTGACCTTGGAAATCGCTCACACTAAAGTTTTTGTTCGTGCGAGCGCGATACGCTATAGCGGTAATTGGCGGGTTTATTGTGGATTCTCTACAGTCGTGCTGGTATTGGCAATGATAGGTGCCAATCCCACATTTTGGTAGGACGGTTGATGATGATGATCTAAAGGGAAACTGGATTCCAAGGGCTTTCCTCTTTATTAACAAGTACCGTTTGTTGGTTCTTGGAATCCTCCTTCATTTTCCATGCGGGTGTTCAGCATCATTCTATTCACGTGCCATTTTTTAACTTGTATTTACCAAAGTTACCAAGCAACGAAATTTCACCATTTTTATTTAAGTTACCCACAAAATTTTCTTTCTTATTTGTTTTATGCATTTGAGCCTTTAGCAGTATTACAGCAGGAGGCCATTTACACACTGCACAATTATTACTGAACTAAATTTAGTTATGGTTGAACAAACTTCCCTATTTTGTGACAATGGCTCTTTCTACGCAGCAATTTGGTATTTTTTTAATAGTTACGCCAACGTCCCTCTTCTTTTGTTGGGTCCCCCACCAGAAAATATCCACAACATAAAGATCAGTAAGACAACAATTGAGACATAAGCGAGGGCACTAGATGCCAGTCCTCGTTGAGGAGAGGGAGGAAGAACGGCAGTACTCTATTTTACCACTAATCAGTTAACTAGAACCATACGTGTGGGGAGTATGGAAAGTAAGCCCTTTTTTCGGTTTCCGTAGAGGAAGAGTAATGCGTTGTGTGACGGTAAGAAGTGAAAGAGACCGCGGTCGTGGATGTAACTATGTCGTGATGATGTATATGTATGGAACTGCCTGAAACTCGGTGCTTTACGTGATTGGCGAAACTTCTCTACGAGTGACCTTTGTTTATTGACCAGCTTTTGAGGGAAAATCCCTTTAATAATTTCGTTCTGCCATAGCACTTTTCACTCCTATGATATTAACCCCCCCCCCTTCATTTTTTCCTCTGTAAATGCCATTCAGCTGTAAAATCTTTAAGGTTAAAATCAGAAAATTGTTAAAAAGTTCGGCATTGGACCTCATTATTCGAGACTAGTTTCACTATGGAGCTTATCATAGCATCTTCACTCACATACTAATAAAAAGATAACATCCATCTCGAAATGAGACGAGAATCGATCAGTGATCGTTAATCAAGGGGTCGAAAGTTTTAGATGATTAATAATATTATTTATGATCGAGCTTTGTTGTAGAGGTTGTTTCGAATTTGATATTACCGTATGAAAAACAACTGTAATAGTGTAAAAATTTACATTTCTCTTCTATACTCAATATATGTATAATTTTGTAATCATAGAAATAAATATTTATTCCGTTACATTGAATCACTCTTGGTTGCTTATTCAAGAGGTAACAGCAGGACATTCGTAACAACACCCTATAGAAAGGGGCTGGATTTAGATAACGTGGATATCATATGGTTGGAGATTCCATAACATAGTTCAACGGATGAAAAAAGCCGTAAGTGCCTATCAGAGGTCATCCAAGTCAACCACAACCCCCCAAAAGGCAACAACATCAAGGCTTGTAGAAAACTAAATCATCCAGTTACAACACAATGATAACAAAAATACCGAAACTAAAATTATTAATAATTGTTTCTATTCAAATGAAGAGGACGGATCTTTTTCGGAACGCACGGGCAGCGAATGATGCGTTCGAGGCTATCGCGAGGTTAACGCTAGGCTAAGGTTAGGTTAGGACAGCAACTTTGCAAAAAATGGATATATGAACATTTTATTAACAGCTTCCTGTAGACGTTGGCGTTATAATAAGCGTGAATGCAATTTCAGTGCTGGATTACGAGAAGACACTTGGTTAGGTTAGAAAATTAACAAGGTGTGTGGACCAAAGTCGCGTGCTCTCACTTATTCTGATTTATGACCTTAAGACATTCCAAACTTTCAATAATTCCCGAACTAACCTTTGGAGGACCTTGTTATTTATACCATTCGAAAGCGAATGTAAAACATCATAAGGATTTCAAATTTCGTTAGAATCGGACGAATAGTTATGATGTTATTGCCAAATAATTCACCAGCTAAACTTGGGAGGACTTTGATAATTATATCATTCGGATAAAAATGTAAAAGAACATAAGTGTTTCAAAATTCGTTAGAATTGACCGAATAGTTATGTTGTTATTGCCAAAACAAAATAGTTCCCGGGATAACCTTGGGAAGACCTTGCTAATTATATCATTCGGAAAAGAATGTAAAATAACATAAGGGTTTCAAATTTAGTTAGATTCGGCCAAATAGTTATGATATTATTGCCAAAACAAAATAGATCCCGGGATAACCTTTGGAAGACCTTGGCAACTATATCATTCGAAAGAGAATGTAAAACATCATAAGGGTTTCAAATTTAGTTAAATTCGGCCGAATAGTTATGATGTTATTGCCAAAACAAAATAATTCCCAGGATAACCTTGGGAGAACTTGTTAAGTTTGCAGGCCTATTGCACTGTCTTACACACGTGTCTGCGCGCTTAGGACCGTCCTGGACAGCTGGACGAATATTGCCCTTCCCCACCTCCTCGGCGATCGGCACAGTGGACACGGTGGTTTATGGCTTTACTATGAGTAGAGGGTGTTTGGGCTCAGGCACCTTCCCTCGACTCCTTCCCCCAACTACTCCCTTCCCCATTCCTTGAAAATTGCCCTGCAGGAGGGACAAACGGCCACTATTCATCACAAGCTGGAGGAAGAAACAACTCGGTGAAACCCCTATCAACCCAAAACTCCTGGACACTGGGCAGAACCATTCCGAAGCTTGGAAGAAGAAGGAACCGTCTACACTCAGACTTTGTCGAACCCTGGGACTCAGCCGGACGGAAAACTTCTGAAGTGTGCGGCATCGTGAACGACGACTTTCCCCAAGTTCCTAAGTAAGGTTCTCGCCCGGGTTCTCCCACCAAGGTAAGCTTTTATACCCTCTTTCTCGCATTGGTTCTGCGAGTTCCCTCGAATTCCCATCAAACTCTCTGTCCCCTTTGCCCCCCTCTCTCGCCTAAATTCATTTAACCTTCGGTCCTTCAAACTCTTAACCTACTATCGATTTCGGAACCATCAAACATCTCTCAAACTCTTAAACTAAACTCTAACTAACGAGGGCATTCGGATCTAAACATCATTTCAAATAAGTTCTCTGGAGAGATACCTATACTTTCCAAATCAATTGGACACTAATGTCTCTCACTTAGGCGCTACCATCTTGCTTAGCCCTGCCCTTCTTTCGGGGTAATAATTCGAACAAACTTTGGCAATTATATCATTCGAAAGAGAATGTAAAACAACATAAGACTTTCAAATTTCGTTGGAATCGCCCGAATAGTTATGATATTATTGCCAAAACAAAAGAATTCCCGGGCTAACCTTGGGAGGGCCTTGGCAATTATATCATTCGAAAGAAAATGTAAAACAACGTAAGGGTTTCAATTTCGTTATAATTGGCCGAATAGTTACAATGTTATTACAAAAAAAAAGCAAAACGGGACCGACAAACCAACATAGTGAGATGTAGAGTCGCCCGCGACTAAAAATTATTTCATTCACGCATGGTGCAAAGGGTTGACAACTACTGGTGGGTTGTTGTTTTTTTTTATGTGTGTGTGTGTGTGTGTGTTAAGGATCTTAAAATGTCAATAAAGCCATAACTGATTGCAAAATCCTTCTGCGAGAAGTTTGCGCCAGTTCGTTGCTCCCGAACCTGTACTCTCACTACGAGCCTCGAATGCCATAGCCTAACCTTAACTTCGCGATAGCCTCAAACGGCTAATTCGCTACCGGGCCTGAACTGAAAAATAACCCAAGAGGCCTTAACTCTGTGATAGCTGAAATGAACGATATATAAAATATTATAAACGTTAAATTAATCTATTAAGAGTCAAAATGGCTTGAAATTGTGGTTCCACATGACACCATAGGCCTTTAAAGGGTTAATGATACATATTTCTCTTGTTACGGGCTAGAATATTGAATCATCTGAAACAAAAACAAAGAATTAGTATATTGCTGGTAACATCTTAAATAGCGTAAGATCATGCGTCAATATATATCCTGGCAAAAGTACAATGATGGCGAAATCCCGATAAGGAAAAGGAAAGAACTTGGAATCCTATTTCCTTGTTGGGTGCTCAGCATTTAACTTAATGATTTAATCAAAGAGAATGAAAAAAACCTACATAATCGGGGTAAAATTTTTTAGCCAACTTTTCTCGCATTCCCGATCTATTTTTCAGACATTACAGGACTTATTTTTTACAACTGTGTACATCTTTTACCAACACAGGTATACATATACCGAAGATCTCGCTACCCTCGCAGATACGTTTTGGGTTTCTAGCGTCAAGGTATCGGGTTAAATCCAAAATGACAGCAAACACAAAAGTCCGAGCACGTAGCCCGTAGGGATCTGGCCATCATTGGTGGACGAGCTGTGCCTACTCAAGCTGGGGTAGATAGATTTTACGCCTAGCCAATCACAACACCGCTCTCTATCCACTCTAATTTTCGCAGCACGTAGCCCCTAGGGATCTGGCCATCATTGGTGGACGAGCTGTGCCTACTCAAGCCGGGGTAGATAGATTTTACACCTAGCCAATTACAACAACGCGGTCTATCCATTCTCATCTTCGCAGCACGTATCCCGTAGGGATCTGGCCATCATTGGTGGACGAGCTGTGCCTACTCAAGCTGGGGTAGATAGATTTTACGCCTAGCCAATCACAACACCGCTCTCTATCCACTCTAATCTTCGCAGCACGTAGCCCAAAGGGATCTGGCCATCATTGGTGGACGAGCTGTGCCTACTCAAGCCGGGGTAGATAGATTTTACACCTAGCCAATTACAACAACGCGGTCTATCCATTCTCATCTTCGCAGCACGTAGCCCCTAGGGATCTGGCCATCATTGGTGGACGAGCTGTGCCTACTCAAGCTGGGGTAGATAGATTTTACACCTAGCCAATTACAACAACGCGGTCTATCCATTCTCATCTTCGCAGCACGTAGCCCCTAGGGATCTGGCCATCATTGGTGGACGAGCTGTGCCTACTCAAGCTGGGGTAGATAGATTTTACACCTAGCCAATTACAACAACGCGGTCTATCCATTCTCATCTTCGCAGCAAGTAGCCCCTAGGGATCTGGCCATCATTGGTGGACGAGCTGTGCCTACTTAAGCCGGGGTAGATAGATTTTACGCCTAGCCAATCACAACACCGCTCTCTATCCACTCTAATCGTCGCAGCACGTATCCCGTAGGGATCTGGCCATCAGGGAGGACGAGGTAACTAAAGGCACCTCTTCAAATGTTGGAAGGTATGCCATAAATCTATATGATTGTCGGAAAGGAGTTCCCTCTTTACAATCTTCAGAGCTTCCTTTGGACAGTTTTACTTCTATAAGCAAGGCGGACGCCTACTATTTCTGAGGGGACGTTCCGAGAACTCTGCTAGCAGAGGGAGATTTTAACCTTTTCCTATGTCTTCCGGTGAGGTAGTTTTTTCCCCATCCCCTTCGTTAGAGTCGTCTCCAGACGACTATTTTTTTATACTAGTGGTGGATTCACTTTCTCCTTCCCAGAGGTCAGCCAAGACCGAGAAAAAAACGCGGCGACAACGTCGCCTGGAATCGAGCTCCCGGTGGATGCAGCTAAACCGAGGAAGGCTAAAGCCATCCCCACTAAGGGCATCTAATTAAGGATGGCCCCTGCAGATCCTTCAAGTTTAGCCTGGAGGGCATTTTCCTTCGGTATAATTGCTGTGGACTACGGGTTAACTTGGAGTATCTGCGGAGGCTAATCTCCTCCCGTTATCCATTAGTTATTTGTTTACACAAGACCATGTTGGGCACATGCCCTCAGCCCACCTGCCGAGGTATAATAATTTCGCAACCCATCCAGCGAGGGCTGGGGTCCTGGCAGAAGGATGCGCGATTTACACCGGACATGATGTCTCCATTCTTCTACATATTTGCCTTAAATTTCTTCTAGCTGGTGGCATTAAAGCTACACCTGGATAGGAAATATACTTTTAGTACAGCATACATTCCACCGTCAGTCGATTTCGACTCGGACTTCCACCCCATCGTAGCACGGTTGCCTAGGCTCTTTCTCCTATTCAGGGATTTCAACGGTAGGTACAGCCTCTCGGAGGGGTACACGATCAGATCAGGTATTTGCCGAACAGAACGAAGGTTGGAAGTAAATGTCCTTAATGTGAATGGATTTACGCATCATTGCTCGATAAACGCTTCATTTTCGTCTTGATCTGTCCCCGTGCTCCCCAGATACAAAGCTTGATTTAGGGTGGTAGATGATGAATGACCTTCATGGTATGACCACTTTCGTATCTAAATATCATTTTCAGGGCAGCTGGCGTTCAAGAAATAGTTTCAGTGGTTTGGGAGCGGGCGCTATGGCCTGCACTTCAGGAAATTACTGATTTCTCTATCTCAGTCGAGGGGTTTATGTTGGTTGATGAGGCTGTTAAGTCCTCCGGCAACCTCATCGCCGTGGGCCTGATTACCATTCATACAACTTCTAGCAGTTTTGCACGCTGTCCGCTTCCTTGCTGGCCGGCCGTGTGAGACGGCCCTGAAATAGAAGCGATACGCATATATGCGTTATAAGCGCAGCCCGACTGGTTTTACTGTAAGCAAATTTCTTCGAGTGATACTAGGTTCAGTTATGTTTCGAAGAACGCCCATGGTCTTCTTGGTGGGTTTATGTGTTTTGGTTCAACGGGAAGACCTATCTTTCTGAGGTGTGGAAGTGTGTGTAAAGGATTCGGGGCTAGTTCTCGAGGACCCCTCTCCTATCCACTCAGAGGACAGAAACGCCTCCGTGGTGAATTCTTTCGCGGCCGATTTCTTCGCATTTTTAGCAATGGTGCTGCTCCACCAGAATTTATTGCAAGTCATGGGCATGATCAAGGCCTCCAACTGGACTTTAGCTACAGAAACGGAGAAACATTCAAAAGGTTACGCTAACGAGCTGAATTCCGCTATTACTTGATGCCCAGATACCACTAGTCAGACGATATCCACTACGCGCTACTCAGATATCTGAGTGAGCTAGGCATGGTATTTCTGTTATATTGGTTAACAGGATCTAGGCTGAGGGTATCTTCTCAGACTCCTGGTGAATAGCTGCTGTGCTTGCCTTTCAAAAGCCTCGGAGAGATCACACTACCCCAGCCGGTTTTCACTCAAGTTCTCTAACCCACTGTGTGTGCAAAATCAAAGTTCATAGAGAAGATGGTAAATATTAGACTAGCTTATATCCTGAATAGCCAATGCCACTTGTCTAGAACAAAGTGCGGCTTTCGCAAGTTCCACTCCACGTCGGATGTTCTTCTCTAGTTAGAAAATACTGCTGCCTGCGAGTCTTTCCTTCGTAGACAGCACTTTGCCACGGTGTTCTTCGATCTGGAGAAGGCATATGATACCGCATGGCGATACGGTATCATGGAGACTCTACATACGATGTGAGCGAAGAGACGCAGAGCGAAGAGTGGGAACTCTCTCCGGCCCATAGTACAAGAGAAGAGTGTCCTGAAGGAACGTCCTCAGTATCACACTATTTGCCTTGAACATCAACGACATTACGCCGGTGCTGCCGTTTTAATTTTCTTGCTACTTCTACTTAGATTTCCTTTCGCTCTCCTTTGGTGAAGCCAAGATACCAACTCTTGAGCATCTACTCAGCAAATGTCCATTGTATCACATCTCTTGTTATGCCGAAACGCCCAGGTTTAGGTTTTCTTTGACTAATAGTAAGGTAGTGGATTTATGTCGCCATTCACGACTTCAATAAAACACGGAATTGTTACTAAATGTGGTTCTCTTGGATGTAGTACCGTCGCACAGTTTCCTTAGTCTTGTTTTTGGTCGAGGGTACAACTAGGAAACAAATATCCACAGCCTCAGGTTCTTTTGTACCCTTGCCATTGATAAGCCTAATGCTTTACTCTTATAATGTTCCTTTATTCGCTCGGAACTCGACTAAAGATGCGAATTTTGTAGCGCCCCATTGCAAGGTGGATTAGGATCAACAATGAAACCTAACAAATGAGTGTCATGTGAGTCCTATGAAGTCTTGAAATAAGCACGCACATAATTATGCACCTGCAATTAATCTACTGAGTTTGTATAACATTTTGTCATGGAACCATGTAAACAAAATGGGTAAATACTGTATTCTTGTAAGGGCTATATAAGCAAAAATGAATTCGAGACGATTTCACACGCATATACGACCAAAAGGCGCTTCTCGCGCTATCTTCGCTGACCATTTAAGGCCTCGCCGAAAATTCTGGGAGACGCCGAGACAGCTGTGCAGACATATTTATCAAAACAAACCAAGCTGAGAAACAAGGAACAAGCTGGGCCTTTGTTTATTGTCACAGATCCGTGAAACACGAAATCTTATTTCCTAAAATTATCTCTGTCCCCAAGATAAAATGATCTAGCAAAGGCCTGAATCAAAACTCACTACTCATTTTATCTCTTTCCCACTGTACACGCGAATAAACTTTCTATTCAAGTAAGCTCAGCCCAAACGCATGATTGGCAAACAGTGGGCCACGCCTACATTTTTCGACACTTTAAATAACATCCGAAGTAGACCCCCCGAAGCAGTAAGACAGCATGGAGTTCAGTCATCAGCAACAAGGTCGACTGTCTGCTCGAAAAGCGGAAGCGTAGGCCAAAGTAGACCCAGACATTAGTAGGCCAGCCTCAAATACCCAACATACACTAATCGAATTCATCGCACCTAGACCTGCCGAGTCTCCGTCCAATAAAGAGTCCTAGAATCTGCCTTCCGTGATTTGCTTCTCCTATGGGTAATCAACCGATCCTCTTACCCAGCCTACAACGCAAAAATTGTCCGAGACGATAACCATCCCCAATTTGAGTCAGCCTAAGGTTAGTGCTCAGTAACCAATTACCCACAAACTCGCTACATTCCATTGAAGAAACTCGTATCCCATAACTGGGCTTTCAACCATCTATAAGTGGTAACCTGTGCACCATAACAGTTAACACCCGCAACCCACAATTTTATGCATCCGAAGCCTAGCGTGAACTGCTAAAACCGGTGTTCGTTTGGAGACCGCTGTCTTCCGTCGTCCACTATTGAGAGCTTGTTTCTCGATGCCACGGATACCGCTGGCTCAGAGCAGTATACAATGCACTATGCGCTTATACGCACGTTCCAGGCACCTCCTTCACTCGCCAAGGGCTCTCATTGCATCCACGGCCAATCTTAACGCCGCATATGCCACCGAGAGACGCCAGTCATACTCTACGCATTTTGGTTTTAGGTCTAGGCAACTCCTTCGAGAGCTCAATGTATCTCTCGGGTCGCTGACGCTGCTGGTTCTAACCATGATGCTACCCTCAATGGTAGCACATTGACCAGTTGTCCCCATGCCTCTGATCCCAAAGTTTCCAAAGGCGTTGGGAGTATTGCGTTCGAGTTTTTGGAGCACACGACGTATAATGCTGGAGCCGTCCCAGTGTACACGAATGGCTCGAAATCTGGAGAGTGGTCAGGTTCCATGCCGATTTTCCAGTGTGAACTTTGCTGGGCTAAATCAAAGCCCATCTGGTTGCAGTGTAGCTCTAGGTACAGGAGATTACGCGCTGTGCCCGGTTCAAAAACCAAATTGTGATTTATAGCTACTCATAGAGTGTCCTGAGTTGTTTCAAGGCATTGAACTCTCTCTGCCTTCTGATTCGCAGTATCCGTAACGCCACGGTCGTTGCGAACGGACAAGCGTTTCACTCTTCACCACACTGACTATTTCGCAGGAATAAGGGCCTGCCTGGCAAAGAAGGTGAGAGACTGCTGACGAGAACCTAATCTTGGCGCCACCGCCGGGCAACGGTTCCCTTGGACTTATCCCACAATCCCCCAAAGGCCTTTGGTCGACTTCTGTCGTCTTTAAACCGGGCACACTCGTGGGATGCATCGCCAATTGATGGGGCCCTCCCCTGTGCTTTACCTAGATGACTACGTGGGTGCCCCGTCTGTCCGACACATTCTTGTTGAGTGTCCCAGTTTTTGAGATCTTTGCGCATGCTACCTGTACCGGTATAGGGAAGAGCAGGGTCACTGCCGCTTGTCCTCTGTAATTGAGGCAGGTTCTTTCACAATTGTTCGTATTGTTTTCGAATATTTGGAGGAGACAAACCTCCTCCACTGTTAGCTGTTTGGTGTTGGTTCCTTGCTCGGTCGCATGAGGGAGACGGGCCTCGCTTCCATGCCTTTTCTCTTTGTTTTGGTTTTAGTTGTCGTAGCTTAGCTGTTTTTTGTCTTGCTTGTTTTAGTTTATTATTTGCCTTGTTTTTTGCTACTATTCTATTTTTATTTAATATAGCCTAATTAAAAGGCTAAGTACTTTTTTCGTCCGCTATGCTATCGGTGTCGGTTGCCCGAATGACGCTTTTGAAGAAATAAAATTCTAGCTATCTATCTAAACACCTACGTGTCTGATAATCTGATGGATCATTAGATATCTTAATGTAAACCCATTGTCACTTTAACTATCTGTCTTATATGGTTATTAATATTATTCTGGGTATATCTAATTATTTGGAGAGGGCGAATAAGAGAAACCAGGAGGGGTACGAAGTTCTTTACTACTGACGTTTCGTTCCTCAGGAGCTTCCTCAGAGTGACAAGAAACAATAGACACGCATCAATCTAATTATTTCTTTAGTTATTCGTATATTTAATTATCTCAGGATCAAATTATAAGTATCAGGTTATCTTCCCATATGTCTCAGGTCGCTTTGTCTCCTAACCGTATTTATCCTACTTTTAGTAACATCACATCCCATCTTTCTACTTTTCTCTTTTTCTCTCTCTTTTCTCTCTCTCTCTCTCTCTCTCTCTCTCTCTCTCTCTCTCTCTCTCTCTCTCTCTCTCTCTCTTTCTAACTCTATTTTACTTGATTTAAGGACATCCGGTGAAAGTCGCCCAAATCCTCAAAGCATCTTTGTTTTGTGATTGACTTTAATCAATTCGGACGTTTTTTCCTCGTCGCAAATCCAAATTCGAAGAACAATTATCACAACACCTCCATTAATACGAGAAGGGGAAATTTCAGACCCATTTGCCTAACAAACTTTTTTATAATTTATTAAGGCAGTGATGTAAAGTAGGAGATACTATTCATATATATGGGGAGGAGGGGGGGCAAGGATAAAAACATCTAATTAACCATAAAACTGATGGGGAGAAGCATTGCAAAGCACCAAGGGAGAATAATAGTACAAACGAGGACAAAGACTAAGGATAGCGAACGAAAGGATGTTGTTAATTGTGATAACACGAAGGAGAGTAAGGCAAAACTGCTGAACAGCGAAACCAATTTAGCCCCTAAACAGAGGCCTAAAAAAGTATTATTAGTAAACTACGATTGAACAGTAAACACCTACTAAGAATAAGCTTGCATTAAAAAAAAAAAATCCCGTGAATGTATACATACCAACTTCTTCGTGGTCATTTTTTGCCCCAGAAAATTCATAAACCTCGTTTCAGATAATGACAGACAATTTTTATTCGGGAACCACGCTACAAGAAGCCCACCATGACGCCACTATTTTCATTAGTAACCAGTCGAAACGAGAAAGGACAGAACCTGCTTGGAACACGTTTTCAGCATGAAATAAACGACATCGTAAAGAATGCAATTACTTGCAACTCCACATGTCAGAATATATTGCCGACCGAAATTTGAATTTTCTGTGTGCATGAACTTGCTTCTGTGAGATTGGTTCACATAAGAACAACTTGGTTGCATGTTGTTCCTGCATGAACAACTTGTTTCTGTGTTGTTCCTGTATGAGCAACTCGGTTGCGCGTTGTTCCTACATGAACAACTTGTCCCTTTGTTGTTCTTGCATGAAAGACTTTTTCCGTGTTGTTCATGCATGAAACTGTTCCTCGTGTTGTTTCTACATTAACAACTTGTTCGAGTATTGTTCCTACATAAATAACCTGTTCATGTGTTGTTCCTACATTAACAATCTGTTCCTGTGTTGTTCCTGTATTGGTTTGATAATGACTTTGCTATGTTGTTCGAACAAGAAAAACACGGTCCCTTGTTCTTCCTACAAACCAACTTGCTGCTGTGTATCCGCGTTGTTCCTACAACAAAGTGTTCCAGCGTTGTTCCTACAACAAATCGTTCCCGCGTTGTTCCCACAACAAAGTGTTCCAGCGTTGTTCCTACAACAAATCGTTCCCGCGTTGTTCCTACAACAAAGCGTTCCCGCGTTGTTCCTATAAAAAACCTGTTCCCGTGTCATCACTACAAGAACAACTCGCTCCTGTGTTTCTTTAATGTTGAAAAATAATGGTGGTGGATTGTTTAATTGTAACGAAAGTGGTGAAGTTGGGGAAGTGAAGATGTATGCGAGGTAAGGGCTCTAAATAGTCTACAGGGCTGACTACTCGAAGCGCTAAGGCCTGGGAGGGAAGGGGGCAAGCAACATCGCACCCTCTTCATCCCCGCAATGAGGGGGGAACAGTTTGTATGTTTGATTCTTTATGCTCTTTGTAAAATCTTGTTAATGGGTGATTCAAATGGGCCCTTCCGACCCCAGCGTTTTGGGTAAAGGCTTCTATTTATTTGCTTCATTGTTGGCTCTTCAATTATGCAATGGATCTCGCATCTCTCCTTCCTCCAGTTCCTATCTTCTTGCCTCAACACCCATCCCCTCTGCTCCTCTCCTTCCTCCAGTTTCTATCTTCTTACAAGGAAAAGAGTTACAAGGAAAGAAAGTACCCTAGGAGACCTTTCAGTCCATTCAAAGAGGGTACATTTGGACTAGCAATTGAGTAGGCACATGGCTGCTTAATTGTTTTGAGTCCCTAACCGGCCACTTTTCAAGACTTTGTCTAGTCTTGACTTGAACTGGTCAACAGATTCACTGTTGACAACTTCGACTGGAAGTGCGTTCCACTTACTGCAAATACTGTAGGTGGAAAAATTTCCACACAGATTGCGGTTGTAACGCTTCAGTTCAAGTTTGAAGCCGTTATGCGCGTTCTGTTCTCACTCAGTGTGAAAATATCCCGGTAGTCAACAATGTCGAACCCTCGAAGTATTTTGAAAACTTCGATGAGCTGACCACGCAGTCTACGGGTTTCCAGCGAGAACAGATCTAATTCCCTTAGTCTATCCTCATAACTTTTATGTCGGATAGAGGGAATCAGTTTGGTTGCCCTAGCTTGTACGCGTTCCAACCTTGCGATGTCCTTTCGAAACGAAGGACTCCAAAATTGTACGGCATACTCCAGGTGCGGCCGAACGAGGGAGTTGTACAGACAAAATACTATCTCCTTGTTACGGTATCTAAACTGGCGCTTTATGTAGCCTAACATCCTTTGGGCTTTCTTCTCTGCCTCGATGCACTGTTTCGAGAACTTGAGGTCGCTAGTGATAGTAACACCCAAGTCCTTCTCAGTGTCACTCGATTCAAGGGCAGTTCCCTCAAGGAAGTACTGAGGTAAGGGGTTTCTGTGGCCGATATGCATTACTTTGCATTTGTTCACGTTGAAAGGCATTTGCCACGTGTCCGACCACTCCCAATCCTTTAAAGGTCTTCTTGGAGGCTGGCAGTGTTTCCCTCCTTTGCCACATTGATACCAAGTTTGGTGTCGTCGGCAAATTTGGAGATTTTGGCAACCATGTCTCCGTCCATGTCGTTGACATAGATAATAAACAGTAGTGGTGCCAGGACGGAACCTTGATGGACACCGCTAGATACGGGCGCCCATTCAGAGGCCCGACCATTCACCACTACGCGTTGCCGTCTGTCAATAGCCAGCTCTCTATCCAACCTGCTACCTTGCCGCCTATGCCCTGCGCACGCACTTTACAGGGAGGGCGGCGGTGTGGTACCTTGTCAAAGGCCTTTTGGAAGTCAAGGTACACAACATCCACCGCCTTGTCTCGATCATGCTCACTGAACACGAAGTGGAAGAATTCCATAAGATTCGTCAGGCATGACCGTTGCCTTCGGAATCCGTGCTGGGAACTCTTGAGTAGCAGGTTTGACTCTAAATAAGACGTTATCTTGTCCACTATCATGCTTTCCATGAGTTTACCAAGTATCGAAGTCAGACTGATAGGTCGGTAGTTTGACGGATGGCTGGGGTCTCCTTTCTTGAAGATCGGAGTCACCTCCGCCTCCCGCCAGTCTCTAGGAACGCATCCGGTCCGGATTGACATGTTAAAGATAGCGCACAGATGTCGTGATACTTTATCGCACACTTCTTTCAACACCTTGGATAGAAACCCGTCCAGCCCGGGGGACTTATTCGTCTTTAGGACAGCGATCTTTTTCTTTATTTCACCTTCGGTGAAGTCCATTACCTCCAGCTTTTCCCCCGAGTAGGAATCCGTGGGCTGTGAGATGGGACCACACTCCTTAGTAAACAGTGAAGAGAAGTAGTCATTGAGCAGGTTAGCATTTTCTGCATCTGACTGAGTTGATGCACCCTCCTCGTCCACTAAGGGCCCAATCCTACGATGGATTGGTTTACGGCTATTTACATAGCCGAATAACTCCTTAGGATTCTCCTTACATAGTCTCGCAACTCGGAGTTCCTCAAACCGCTTAGCCGCCCTTATGCTGGACTTCACTCTTCTGGCTAGCCTCCGGTACTCGTCAAAGGCACCCGAGATCTTCGATCGCCGGTACGCATTTCTCTTCTCCCTAAGCAGTTGGCCGATTTCTCGATTAAACCACTTTGGTTGAACAGAAGACCGACGGAGGCATTTCAGAGGGATGCAACTTGATTGAAGACTCATAAACTTATTTTTGAAATTGTTCCACGAATCCTCAACATCTTCGCATACCGCTAGCCTTACATTAGTCAGCCCAGCACGAAGGCTCGCAAAGTCTGCTCTTCTCAAGTCCAGTTTTTATGATTGACTGGCAACAGACCTTACCTTCGGGATCTTGACGGTAAATCTAATTAGCTGGTGATCACTGCCACCGAGCTCTTCGCCTACAGAGAGATCCTCAACGATATCATCCTCAGAGGTGAAGACCAAGTCGAGGATATTGTCTCCTCTCGTCGGTTCTCTGACCCATTGAGTGAGGAACTCGTTGTTGGCGAACTCCAGGAGTAGCACGCTCTCGCCACAGGCTGCTCTGGTTTCCCAGTCAACTTGTCTGTTGAAGTCGCCCATAACGATGCACACTCTGCCTTGAACAAGCTCACCCAGCAGCTGGTACAGTTCCCTGTCCTCAACGGGTTGGGAAGGGGGTCTGTAAAGCAGCAGGGTAGTGTATCTGACAGGACCTATCTCTAGGTCAACGCCTAGAAGCTCGTGATCGGATATAATGTTGGAGTTCGTAGATTTGATTGTATCCTTGACATACAACATTACACCGCCACCCTCTCTGTCTGGCCTATCTTTGTGGAAGAGTTGGTAGCCAGGAACCGTGAATTCGCCTTCAAAGTCTCGGTTTGAGGTTTTTAACCACGATTCTGTTATAGCTACCATTTCGGGTTCTTTCGTCGCTACGAGGCCACGGAGCTCAGGAAACTTGTTCCTGATGGACCTCGCATTGAACAGAAGAACTTTCAGGAAGTCCCCTAATGTAGGAACCCCTATACTCTTCCGTTTCCCGGCTTCTTGGTTGTCGCGGTGGCACCATTTTTGACAACCTCCGAGAAGGTTGTTTGGGGAGTGACTCGGGCGTACTGGCGTACGTCCGCCTTCCCAATGGACCCGACACTCCTTTGGGTGCGTTCCACGACATCCTGGAGGAGGTTGTCTAGGAAAGCCTTGCCCTTAAAGGAGAGGTGCACCCCATGCCTTTGGTAGAGGTCTTTTCTACCATAGAATACGGCATAGGGGTCGACAAAAAAGACACCCTCCGCCGTACAGAGGTCTGCAAGGCGCTGGTTTAGCGACATGTTCCTCACGTGGGCAGTCCGGCTTGGACCTCACCTCGGGAGCATCCCCACCACGACGCGTCTGCGGGTTTCAATCCACAGTCGTCGACAGCGCCCATAACCGTCTTCATAATCTCGCATGTAGGGCCTACTCTACCTCCTCTGAGGTAGAGGTCGTTGCCACTTACCATAAAGGCAACGACTGAAGTCTCAGAAATCTGAGACTTCTCGGCCTCAGCTCTTATCTGCCTATTCCCACAGCCTGGGAGGCAGCTCACCTTAATGCTTGTGCGGAGGCGGGCCGCTAGCAGGGGCTGCAGGCCCCGTGCCTGGGAATCACCCACAAGGCTGACCCTGGCACATTTGCCTGCTGAGCTCGGATTCTTTATTTTCGGAGGCAAGCTCTCCGATTCCTCCTCTTCTCCGTCATGGTCTTTTCAGTCTTTTTTTTACGTTCTTCTTCTTCTTCTTCTCTATCATCTTTCTCCCCTTGTCATCCTTTTTAATAACTTCTACCTTTTGTTCTTCTATTTCTCTCTCTTCCTCTTTCTTCTTTCTCTTTTTCGTCTTTTTTTTCTTTTTATTTTTTACTTCTAGCGTTTCTGCCACATTCGGGCCCGGCCTTTCTGTAGAGGTGGTGTTTGCCACAGGACTCGAGAGCTCGTTTAACTTCTCTTCGAGCCTGCGGATCTGGTGGGATTGCTCCTCCTTGAGCCTCTCAATTTTCTTTTCAAGGTCTGTCGTCCTTTCCCTGTAGTAGGCCACTACTTCTTCCACTTCCTTCTTTAATATGCAGGTGGTGCATACACTGCTTGGGTGGCATTTCGCATAGCAGCCCTCCGGGAAGTCAACGCACCACTTGTCCTTCTTACATGTGGCACACGTGAATTTTAGCGCTGCTGGACCTTTCTTGCCTGCCATTTTGAGCACACTATATTTCTTATAATTGTGACCAATCAATATGTAAAAAGGGGGGGGTTGGTGAGTTCTCCCCACGTGAGTCGCTCCCGCCTATTGATCGGAGTCGTTTCGGAGTCTTACAGAAGGCACGCTCGATGTGCTGCTGTTCGTCCGACCGAGTCGTCAAGCCTCGGCGTGCCGTGGCTCCCAACCAAGCAGCACAGACCCTCCCCGAAGGGGCCATCGATTTGTCACCAAGTGAACAACAACGAAGCACGCCCCTTACTAAACTCCTACTAGTTCCCTTCACAACGGCCAGGATCTCGGAGTAGCGTTCAATGGATATCCCGCCACACCAAGGAACTTGACCCATGGCTTTTTATTGGCCTGGCAACCAACATGGGAACAAAGGGCCGTCACCTCGGACCAATGCTACTAGAAGCACCCGTCAACGGGCACTGAGAACGGTCAATAATTACGCGCCAGAGAAGGGGTTAACGGGGCACTACCCTCATCCCATTCATCGTACCCCAACGCCTAGGACACCTCGAGTCCTAGTCTCTCGCAACCAGTGAGCGTCGATTGGCGTTGTTTATAGAGGTTTCAAAGCCTCTCTTCTGACGCGTGAGGTAGCTGCCAGGTACTTATATGTAGATAGAGGAAAAAAAGGGAAAGAGTGACATGATAGGAGTAGGCCTTTTTTTGTTTTTTTTTATAAGTGGGAGATAAGATAAAAGTAAAAAAAAGAGAAGGATAGAGTAGAAAAAGGAAAGAGTGACGCATTTAGTCTGGAACCTCGTTTCCGACCAAATCGACAAGGGAAGCCCTACCAGGGGTACCCAGTTGAGGTACCCCCACCGACATAGCTCGAAAAGTCAAAGGTACACACAAGCTCTCTTCCCGCGACAAGGGGGCGTCACCTCTCCCTCTACTTTCTAGTTCCTATCTTCTTGCCTCAACCCCCATCTATTCTGCTCCTCTCCTTCCTCCAGTTGCTATCTTCTTGCCTCAACACCCATCACCCCCCCCCCACACACACACGCCTCAATCGACGACAACGTGCTCAGTTTTTTCTTAGACACTATTTTGAACGCTAAGAAACACAGACGTGCACGTGAGAGGCAGCTTTCGGGCTAAGTGTACTCGTGGTGCAGAAATAGACTCCACTTCCGTGGCCTACATTGTCGCTCCTAATTCAGCCCGTGAGGCTCACATCCGTCGTATCCTTGCGGAGAATAAAAACCACACGCCTTGTTTAAACTACTTGCTAATCTCTCTCCCTCTTTGAAATCACAATCCCTCCCTACTATCTTAGCTGCTGAATTATCTGACTTCTTCCCTGACAAGATGATGCATAACCGCTCTAACATGCTCTGTGCCTAATATTCCTCACCCCAAGTAGCATCCTTTTCCTATCCTAACCAAACTACTTTTTCTCACCCAACTGTCCCTCGAAGGATTAACTTCCCATATTCCTTCTTCTCCCTTTCGTCTATCATATTTTTAATAATACAGAATCGTCTGGAATAGTACCAACTGACACCAAGCACGCCCCTGTTGGCCTTATTCTAAAAAAGCCAAATCTGAACTCAAACGACTACGCAAATTACCGCCCTATCTCTTAACCCCCATTACTCTTCGAAAGTCCTCTACAGGCAAGTGCCAGCCCGGGTTCTTTATCCCCTGTCCCCCTCAAACGTTGGTGAGAATTTTCTAGTCTAGTTTCAAGTTAAGACGCAGCAGTGTATCAGCTCTCTTACATGTAACGGAACGCTTTCGGCGCGCGTCCACGTTGGTTAGCTTTTAATTCTGATATTTCTGGACTTCTTGGTAGCATTTGACACTTTGGAACACATTCTTCTTTTTCACCGGTTCTGTGAATTCTTTAGCGTTTCTAAAACTGCCCTTAACTGGATCCGCTCGTAGTTTTCATCTTGTACTCATACTATGCACATTGGTAATGATACCTCTCGGCTGCAAAGGATTCACTCTTAGTCGGTATCTGTTTTGCATCTTACTTCTTCCACTTGGTATTTTTATACACCCTCTTCTCCTTTCTATTTCTATGCTGACGATACGCAAATCTATCCTTCCTTTCCCCTAGCCTCGTTTCCTAAAACTCTTAGATGTCTACTATCTGCTTATAACATCATCAGTGAATGTCTCTTGGACATCTTTCTGAAACTCTACCATAACAAAAGAGAGGTAATACTTGTAGGCACTCCTGCGGACGTGGCTCACTGCAAACCCACCACTCCCTCTCAACCTCCGCGCCTCTAATACCTCATTTTGACAGTCACCTCTCAAAACTGCTGTTGCCAATGTCTGTAAATCTTCGCTTTGCTTTCTTCGTAATCTCTGCCACAGCTGCTTCCTACCTGTCCTACTCACTGGCCCCTATTTTAGCAGACCAGAACTCTACCCTCGGTCTATACCAGAGTACTAACTGCTCCTCGTACTCGTCCGTACTGCATGGGTGATGGTACTTTTTATGTATTTGATCCAAGGATTTGGAATGCTCTGCCTGTTGCGATACGGTCATCCCCCCCTCTTGGTGCCTTCAAGTGAGCCTTGAAGACGCCTCTCTCTTAAGTTTTTCTTTAGTTGATAGAGAGGCGCTATGTGAAGCTCTGTGGTCTTGAATTGCATCACACACAAAAAAATATTAACCTTTCAGGAATGTCACCCATGACTATGTCCCAATTTGTAGGGTGCTCGAAATGGTTATCCTTGAGGGTTACCCTTGAAGGTTACCCTTGAAGGTTCCACGTGACGATGCCATCGTTGGTTGCGGCCATGTTAAGATCATTACGATCCCACTCCCACCATAGGAATCCACATCGACTCTTTCGTACTCGAGGATCATTATAGTTTGGATTCTCTCTCCTACCCTCGAATGAACAACCCTCTGTTGGATTACACCATGTCGACACTCTATATCCACCAAATGCCTGTTTGGAAGTACCATCAAAACGCGGGTCGGATCTTACCTCTACCGCCTCTCCTCTGAAGGTGGAGGCAAATCCGCCGATGGGTATCGCCGCAGGGACAGGGACACCGAAGGGATCCAATAGCGGGTCCCACGTATAAAGGAGCCGAGACACGGAGGTGTAGAGGTCCGGCAGCGAAGGGACGTCCCACGAGGCCGGAAGAGCCGTCATCGCCTTCGCCTGCCACTGCTGCCGGAGACTTGACATGTAGTTGTAATGATGCGCCTGATTAGCTGCCCTGTCCCACAGGCTTCCTTCGCGGAGGGAAGTCAAGGGAACAGCCACCGTGGACAGGGGCGGTAATACCCCCAGCTGAGCCCACGCCCACCACGCCCCTACGCGGGATGTTAAGACGCCCACAACGGGGATGTCCAATCTGTGAGCTAAAGCGAGAACGCACACGTCGTGGAGGAATAGGGGAGAGACAATAACGCTCGGTCTGGCTGCTCGGACAGTGGTCTCGACGTCACCGAGACCTCGACAAGCAGCGATTCGAGACCATAGAATTCGCCCCGAGACCCATTCACCCCTGGAAGCATCCTCTGGAGTCAGGCCCACTATGGATGAGCCCTGGGGCCGAAGCGGGTCCGCTTCGTCTACCGGTATATTTATTATCTGTGGGGATCAGGGAGAAGGTGTTAATTAAAACCAGAGCTTCTGAAGAAGGGGAAGGGGAAAAGACAGAACAAAGGTCTTGGACCCCTCCCTCTCACCCGATGCCAAAAGATTCTCTAGGTTTCAACTAAAATCTCTGAATGGTGTAAATTATAATCTGGAAAGGATAAATCTTAAGTTTCTTGATATTTCAATAAAATTAATATAAAAAAAATCTAGTCTAATCAACGAATAATGTTCTTGAAATTGTTTCATTCTTTTCAAGAATTTTGGCATCATAGGACTGGGGGGTAGCAGAAAAATAATGGACATACACGAGCAACTCACACCTAGGGAATGTACTCAAGATGAAACAACTTTCTTCGGAAAACTGTCTATTTATCATTAACATCTTTTGACTTTTCAAAAGGTAAATCCCGTACCTAACTCAAAATTTGGTAAACGACCTACCTTAACACCTTTTGGAAAGCTAGCTTCTCTAGGACCTTGACCATAGAGTATTACTGTCATTTGCCTCTCGTGTCTGTAAAAGAGCCAAGACATTTGAGAAACTATAATCTCATCTTCTCCACTTCCTAGTGACACAAAGAGAATACTACTTCCTTGCGGTGTTGTGTTCTCAGTTGGGGATGGTGGTAGAGGAGATTCAGTTGGGTGTACTGCCGAAGCTAGTTTAGATTGATCGGAGGAATCGATTTGTGAAGATCTTTGTACAGAAGCATCGGAATTCGACCTACTGTCGAGATCGGTATTTTTAACCACGCTCTCTGGTTCTGCCACTGCGGGATCTTTATTAAATAAGCTGTCTTGCTTCTTTGTTGGCGAAAGATCATTCTTTATTTCGCTTAGTGGTATGTCTTTGTGTTTTAGCGAAGAAAGAGATGGAGTATCTTTTTGACTTGCAGATGTTCGGGTTGATTTCTGTTCAGTCTCAAGTTTATGTGTCTGAAAAGAAGGAAATTAATTTGTCTACTTCTAAGAATTTCCAAAAATACAATTGGATTCGAGTTGAATAAAAGGAAATATAGTAACAAATGTCAAATGTTTATAAGGTGTGAATACCCACTATTTTTGCTTTTTAATTGGACTTTGAGAGGCAAAATATATAATTTCCGGAGTGAAATTGTACAATATACTACCGTTCAAAACTAAAGAACAAAATCGACATTTTCTTGAAAATATTCGTTTAATCTCAATGGAAATTGCACAAGATATTCTAGAAAATGTGCTTCTAATAGTATCCAAATTTCCTTTTACAGAACAGCAAATAAAAAACTAATGCTTTTCAAGAAAGAATGCGTCTTAAACTAGGGAATGATAGCTTATAACTTTCAGATTACACTAAAAGAATTGGTAACGCGTGTAGCAAAACTGTTGCATATGTATTGTAAAAGAGTCAAGGTAAAAAAATCCTTCAGAAAGCAGGTTATCAAGTGGAAGAGTGAAGGAATGACACTGTTTGGCATTCCGAGATTTTTTAATCGGTTCAAAAGTGTGAATTTACTCATAATGAAGTTCCATGAGAATACCAAGACCGGCGAGTCGACGAAACGAACAGGCAGCCTTCGAAAAAAGAAAACCCGCTGCCATGGAAACTCCCATGATGCAACGGATGTCTTTGAAGGACCTATTTGGCAGCAACCGTTATTTCACCTTAATTTGCCGAGAACATGAATCTGAATACAACTCACTAGTGACTAGATTAGGGGTCGCCGAACCTTTTTCACAGTGGGCCAGATAACGTACAGAATGACGAGCGCGGGCCGCATGACCATTTTGTTCAATACAATATAGTGAATACACAAAAAATAAAGACGACCAACATATTTATTTACCAATACACAAAATACACAAAAAATAAACACAACAAGCATATTTATTTACCCAAAAGTTATCAAAAAAGGCGTTTAGCAATAAGATAGTATTATCACACCCAGAGCGCACATATCCGAGTCTCACGAACTAAGCAGCAAAAAAGGTTAGCGAGATTTGTGAAACTGGCGTTTAGCTTTTAAGATATCATCAATATTTGCTTTGTAATTACTGCATCCAATCAAGAGAATTGCATTCAAATGTTCATTTGTGGCACAGTGCAGTGGAGGGCCGGATGAACTGACCTCGCGGGCTGGATTTGGCCCGCGGGCCGTAGTTTGGAGACCCCTGGACTAAATTATCTCACGTTGGTTAAAAGAAGTGAGACTCATAGCACGTTCCCTTGCTAATAATCGTTTTAATGAGCGCGTCCTGTGAATTGCTGAAAAAGAGGGAAAGCGTTTTTCAGCCACGAAAGCATAAAAATGTTTCGGATCGGATGCGAAGCAGAATATAAGGCGTCGTACAGGTGAAAGATTGAATCACACATACACGAAAAAGAACGTTAAATTTCGAGGAGATAACGTTATCGTTGTGGTACGTTTTTAAGCGCTAATGTCTGGCCGCTCATTCGTTTACGGGGCAAAGTCAATGTTCTGGTATAAAAGAATCTGCTTCAGGAACGTGTGATACCCTCTCTCAGAGCATAGGGGGTACATGATCCTGTTTTCATGCAGTACAATGCTCCGTGTCACACGGAAAAGAAAGTAAAGCAGTGCTTAGATGTGATAATATCGACGTGATGGAATGTTTGCGCAGAGCCTTGATTTAGACACGATAAAACACTTATGGAAGACACTCGGTGAGAAAGGCTATACCTCGGAGACCGAAGAATGTCGAAGATCTCTGGCAAAGATTGGAAGAAGAATGCAATAAAATCACACCCAAACTATGCAACAAATCAGTGAAGTTCTGCGGCCCAAGTTGTGCTCAAGCCATTCAGAAAAATGGAGTAAAATACTGTATATTTCTTATTAATATTTTGTTCAGTTGTCTATAAGATAATAGGTTGTTTTTTTTTATTATGGTTGCATTCACACTTATTGTTTCCTAGTTTTGGACGCCTCCTTTCTTCAAATATACATTACTTGCGTCTTAACTTTTTTATCGGCTCTGAATTGAAATTTGGCCACTATCAGAGGCACTTTGTATCGAATCTTCTGTGGCATTTCTCATTGAAATTACATGTGTATTTTCAAGAAATTGTAGATTTATGTATTTTGTTCTCTAGTTTTGGACGGCACTGTACAAGGCATGGACCTCGCTCTCGTATTAACTTACATATAAACGTACACAAGCTGTTTATCTCCGCCCCATTCTACAGGAGGGATCAAACCTAGGATCTATGAGCAAGAGACTACTGCGTATGCCTTCATTAGATGGTGCCAAGTTTGAATAAATTCTTTATCCACGAAATGAGAGAACAATTTCGCTGAATTGGACATTTAAGAAATGTTTAATTTGAATGAATTTCTCACCATTTTTCACCCTTGTTTGAATCCATTTAGACGGGAAAAAGAACAGATAGGAAAAAAAGAAAAATAATTGAATAAACAAAAAAAAATAAGGTAATATTATATATTTTTTGTATGCAGCTCTTGAAGTCCATCTATTAAGGAAAGGCTTGATAAAAGAAATATGTATTCAAGTCATGCTTAAAGGCACCATGAAACGAAGGGGGGTTTATAAGAGCAGGCATCTCATTCCACATTCAAGGAGCAAATAAGGAGAAAACACGATCTCTCATGCATTGCAGACGACTACAAGCACAAAACGGCAGAGCCGGAACGTAAGGTTCTCAATGGCAGGTGTAGTGTCAATGTCTAAGACAAAATGAGGGTGATGCTGTCTTTAAGATCTTGTATGTATGGAGGAGGACTTTGAAGGAAACAGGGCAGTTGCATGAGAGGAAGATCTCCAGTGGAGAAGAATACGAATCGCAAAGTTATGAAGAGGTTGGAGCAGTCGAATACTCGTAGTATGTGATTCAGCGGCAGGTAACGAAAACATGAATGGATATCTCGAATCTGCAGTGAACAAGGTGGGAGAGGATGTGATTAAGGTTAGAGGGAAAGTATAAAGAGGATTTGCAGATATTAGTAACATAGAATGAGAGATAATATAATATAAAAGGTGACACCCAGATTTCTAATATTGTCTGAAAAGAGAACAGGAGAGCCACATCCGAAGAACACCCACCAGCAATATATATTTTTTTAATGTGGCATCGATAAAATTTAACAATATAATAACCCACAATAATAATATAACAATACAAAAATACAAATAAACAATAAAAAAGAAGAACACTTAAATACAAAAAAATTAAATGATATGATCATGTACACTAGGGGACGAATGCCTCGTTCATGGACCCAAGCGAGCCACCAGAACTTAAAAGAAATTCGAAAAGTAGGCTTCTTCGAGGTTGACGGAGGGGATGGATGAGAGCCTTTGAAGAATTAGCGTGAAGATGAACTCGTGCAAGTCTATCATGCAGTATGAATGACGTAGTGTGACTGGCACCCCCTGCATCAGCAAGAGAGTCAGGTTAGAGACAGTAGCCTGTGGGACGCACTGATATTGCCGTATGGCCTCGGAGAGGGCTCTCACGACCTAGAGGCGGAATCGACAATTTCCTAATTGAGAAGCGCCCCTGCGTCCCCATAAAATGCAGGGTCTCTATCATGCCGTATCGCCACGCGGTATTATAGGTCTTCTCCAGATAAAAAAAAACACCGTGCCAAAATGCTGCCCTCGAAGGAAAGCAGTGCAAATGGCACTCTCCATTCAGAGCAGACAATCCGATGTTGAATGGCACTCACGGAAGCTACACTCTGCAGAAGACAGGTGGCCTCCGCTGTCCAGCAAATAAGCTAGCTTGACATTTAGACATTTCTCCATCAACTTACACATGCAAAAGGTTGAGAAATTGAGAGGAAATTAGCCGAGCTGGAGTAATATTTCATCTGCTTGCCAAAGGCAAGAAGGGTAGTGATTTGCCAGGTAGCTGAGAAAAAAAAACCCTCAGACACGTCCCTGTTGAAGAAAGCTGATACAAATGAAAAGTCTCGCTCACCTATGTATCAAAGCATGGGATATGGGATATCACCCGGGACAAGGGTCGTGTCTACTCTAGAGCGGACCCCCATTCACTTAGTGAAAACAGGTTGTCGAAGGTATCCCCGCCTCTGGAAGTTAAGTCCAATCGAATTACATCAGCAACCGAGCAAAGTTCTTGGAATTATATTTGACCAACATCCGTACTGAAGAATGTAGAGAGGCGGTCAGAAGGAGTGCGCCACAGATACAGGGTCCGGGGTAGTGGTGCCACCTTCGTAGAGGACTAGAGCAGGGTCCTGTGTCGACTTTCCTCGAACGCTTTTGAAACGCTTCCACGCCTCTGCAAGAAGGATCACCCCATTGAATGAAGTCGCGTATGTCCACCGATAGGAGCGACGGGCGTGTTTCGAAATGAAACAGAATCTAGCTCTCACCCATTAGAATTTAGACAAAGTGTTGTCGTCCGGATGGCGCCTGTATCGCTTCTAGGCATGTTGTTTCTCTCTGAGGAGCGTCTCATACTCAAATGACTATCGAAGAAGCGGGCGGGGTGCATGACGATCTCACATTCGAGGAATAGAAAGCAGGTTCAACTTGTGAGTCTTGTGAGTGCGTCCAATTCAGAGCAAATAAACGACCTGAAATCGTCTATTATTGTTTTATTCTAACAAGCCTATCTGGCGGCCGCCCGCAAGGGCATAACCACTGAAATTATAAATAAGCTTATATCTAGGCCATCTTAAAAAGTTGATATTTAAAAACAATTAACAGACAAGACCAGGAAAACAATAACCACACTCGGATGTGTACGAACTCGTCGCAAGTAGAAAGAATCAAAGGCTAGCGATCCTGCTTATCCCGATATTAGGGCAAGTAAAGGGTGCGAATTTCCTCCAGACTGGGGCATTTAAAGAGAATGTGCCGAACAGTATGGAATTCCATGCATTCGTCGCATAATAATTCAATTGAGTGCTTCATCAAATGGCGCTACGTCCAGCGTTCCCGATTCCGAGTCGGCAGAAAAATACTTTAAACCGTCGCGGCATGTAGGCATAAGTTCACTGGAGAAGTCAAGGAGCAATGACATGCAACTATAAAGTGCGATCTGTTGTTTTCCATCTTCTTAGCCATGAATCGCGAAAGGTTGTCCTGAATCCTGACACGTAGTCATAGTGTGGAAGAACACATAGGTGGCGCGATAACGAAAAAATGTATCGCGTTAATCGATAAATCGATAACGATAACCTTATCGGCGATAACCGATAAATCGATAACGATAACCTTATGGGGGATAACCTATAATCGATAACTGTAGATAAATTTATCGCCGATAAGTTGATAACCAGTAAATCGATAAATCCCAAATTATAATACAATATTGATTATTGACTATATATAGAACGGAAGAAGCACGGGAACATAGGGAAAAAATCATCAAAGAACACGTAAAACTAGTAGCGCGCAGGAGCAACGCCTCGTGACCTCTCGTCCGACAGCTGGTTCATAGCTCGGACCTACCTATTTCTGCCTCCAAGGCACGCGTGGCTCGCCCTTGTGCTAAACTGGAACCAAAAACTAGAATTATCGATTATCGCTAGTTTGGAACCAAAAGTATCGGCGATACTGATGAATCGATAACGCGGGGGGACGAAATATCAGATAACCGATAACCCGATATCGTTATCGCGATAACGCCCACCTATGGAAGAGCAAAACTCTGTTCCTGCCGTCCAGCTGGTGGAGACAGTCAGGCGCCGCCGTCAGGGATCTCATTTACAGCAATCCCTACCTGTCAAAAATAGCAAAAGAATACAATCTTGTCATTATCTGGCTTTCAGAGGCTGTGGCATTTCGGATACTGCAAATAAGGGGGTAAAAGGGACGTTAGTTCGTTCTGAGTCAATATAAATCACAATTGGATCTCTGAAGGGGGCTCGGCGCGTTAATCTCCCGTATCAGAGCGGTATATTGCATTTTTTAAAGCTTCCATCTGGCGAATGCTACCGAGGGTATAAAAGCATTGGATTCAAATAGGGTAAGAAGGCATGAAAACAGATTATGTCTTTGGATTTAGAACCATTGGTGTTTACTAAAACCGCTTCAATTGTGATTCAAACAAATACAAACGCAGTGCTTCTAGTGCTGTAAGACTTTGAGATCAGAGTCGTAGCGAAGAGCATTCAGAGGTTGTACCATCCAGGTTTGCATCTTGGGCAAAAGTAGCGACGCCATCGGCACGAGAGCTACATCAAGTTTTTGAAGAAGTTTCCCAGCCCTAAACCCGTGAGGCTTATGGCATAATTTGGCGCCTCGCGTCGGCATAGGCACCATCGAGATCTGCCGTGGGTGAAATGAGAACTGTTAGAGTCAGAGGGCGAAGAAAACTGACAGGTACAAAGTTGTGTACTAAACGAAGCAAAATATTCGCATGAGAATTTACACGCAAATAGAACGGTATTTGAGAAATTTTCAACATCTGCCTTCACGAACTTCGGACTAGACCTCACCTGTTGCATGCCCTGGTTAGGAAGTCCTTGTCAATGGATGACATTACCCTAAATGGCAGCCTTCATAGATCCTAAAGTGTTGTGAGCAGCCTTGTTGATATCATTCACATCAACGCCACATACGAAATAATCTAGTGTTTGCAGTCGGGGAAGCTGGTCGGCCACAAGTCCAGTGAATAGCAATGCGGGACGATATTGAACAACCACACCTGTGTGTTCCTTGCTTGCCTTATGTGCGGGAGCAGAGTACTGCTGGAAAATGTAAGGCCTTTCCGGGGCTACTTGGTCCATCAAGGCTTGATTACAGTCTCCAGCACCTCAATGTAAACGTCTACATTGATCTTGGATGAGGAAACATAACGTGACCCTCGCTGTTGGACACGCCCAGAACCATCAAAGAGGCAGGCAATTTGCTGTGAAAGACTGTAGGCACTTCGTTTTTTATTCCCAGGCTCGTCATACAGCCGTTTCACTTTATAAACGACGTTCCTCGGAGGGCCGTGAAAATGACGCCACCGAGGGCATAGTCTCCTAATAAATTGTGTCATATTATTTAGGCTGTTAAAAAAGACGGCGGAAAACAAGGAAAACCACAAACGAGTAAAACTGAAAATAACTAAGCAAAAAACAACACCCTTACACCAAAAGTAAACCAAAAAAGAAAAGGCATGCTCTTCTCTCATAAATAGACCCACCTATCTCGAGTGTCCAAGGGCTGCATCCTCCAAAAATTCTTTTACCCCACAATAAGGTCTGCCCAAACTCCTCCCGCGTACAACGGACACGCAGTAGTGACCCCGCTCGCTCCGATGCCGGAAGAGATAACTTGCACAAAGATCCACCAAATTAGGACAATTGACAAGAATGTGTCAGGCAGACTAGGGGAGCACGCAATAAGGTGCCGGAGAGTGCTCCATCAAACAGACGTCTGTCCCGCAAGAGTGCTCGATTTAGAAACAATAGAAGAACACTTGGAGCCGTAGTGGTATTGGAAAGTAGGTCCACGGGAAGAGTCGCGGCGCAATGGCGTGCAAATTAAGGTTCCCGTCGGCCCTTTCCAATTTTCTTGGCCGGACAACTCGAACGGCTGATCTGATTCCTAGTGTGTGGGAAGGAGCAAAACGCTGGTCTGTCTGCCCATGTTCAGGAACAACTCCTAAATCCTTCTGGCTTGCGGCAGCCGTGGCATCAAGGATACTGCGAACCAGTGGGTGCTGAGATTCCAATGCCTCGAGGGCACCAGGGCGCTCTGTGAGTCGCTATAAATCACGATTTCTTCTCCGAGCAAGACACGATATGGTGTATTGCAACCAACTGGGCAGTGAAGATAGCTGGAGCGCCCTGTAGAGACCCGCTGACTTCAAACAGTGGGAATATGGTGTGGAAGCCGACCACCTCTTTTGGTTTGGAATCATCCGTGTTCGACTTCTGCTCCAAAAAATGGAACTCAACACTCCAGTTATTGTGGGAGCTTTGGAAGGAGCAAGGTAGCGATAAATTGTTAGACGTGGTATCACGCGTCCTGGGCAGGAACAGAAGCACCTCCGGCTCGAGAGCTACATTGAGCTCTCCCCCGCATAATATTTTCCAACCATTCAAGGGTTAACTCTTTGATTACCTTGATGATAGGGTACGCATCAGCCTCATAAACACCCCGAACGCATGTTGCACCTTTGGGTGGTCATTGTTAAAGACTGTTTCGCAAACACTGCAGTTCCTAACTGAACACCTACAGATACAGGCAGGATCAAGGAAGTGCGACTCACTAAGGCACAAACCGTTCATCCCTTTAATCGCTGCCCAACACAAAGGAGATCTCAAGCCTGGTCTCTTGCAACCTGCAGATGTTAACGGGCATTCTTTACAGAGGGTCCAAAGCTTCTCTTCTGAGAGGGCATGAACTAGGTGTTGGAGCTCTTAATACTAACTATAAGAACAGTGAAATGACAGAGATTCTAAAGAGTGGCACGTGAAGAGCTGCGAGAAAAATGCCATTTTCTGTGGACTGTGGTTGTGGCAGTTACAACCACCGTCTAACCCTCCCTTAAGGGCGATGTGGCATAAAGGGCACAAAGTCCTCCAGATGTCACCTGTGCCATGGTTAGTCAATGATAAATCTGACACTGTCAGAAGTTGACATGAATTAAAATACATGTGTAGGTTTTAAAGTAGTTTAGATGAGGACCATAGTAAGATCACCACTTTATCTAGACTGTTTTTGTAGTGGTTACATTCACCAGCATCGTCCTCGCCTTCCTTGCGAGTGACGAGGCCAGGACGGCACATTTTCCTCTAAAATTGAATTATGCTATGGCTTCCCATGCTACAGCTGAAACTGCCTGGTGTATTGGGGCTGGGATGCCGGGCGGTTTCTCTAGATACCAGGTGGAACAGTCTACTCAGGGCTCTTATTTGGGGAGAAAGGAAGCTAAGCTCTGGCGCTGATGGAGTATGTGTCCGTCGGGCACCCTTTTTCGGTCAGTCGAGCAGATAACTAGAAATCGTTTAAAGCCAGCGGACTCGCATACACCAAGCACCCTCTGAATGAGAGGCACTTATGGCTTCAATGTTATGCTCCTTTTTCTTTTTGAAATGCTTCTGGCGGGGTTTTGACCCTTTTTTCCAACACCCGAGAGCACCTCAAGGACGGAAGAATTCCCCCACTGACTTGCTGAAATAACAATCAAAGGAAAGAAGAGAGAATTGAAATTGAAGTCAATCAAGAACCGAACCCTACATAATACCATCACATACTGCTGTCACTATATGTCGGTATATCACCCTCGATGTGAATAGTCTGAGTGCGAGATGATTTATATGAGGAAGTGCCTCGGAAATTCATGAAGGCGATGAAAAAGAACTGTGTGATCAATTGTATGAAATGCTGTAAGAGAATTGATATTGATTCAATGTTATGATCTGTCTTGAAGCAAAGAAAGATCTCTTCAATATTGGAACAGTACAGATTATCTAGGATCTTGATTAACTATATATATATATATATGTCGTAGAATGACTCCCGACGATACCATATATATCTATTCGTTGAGGGAACTTCCTTAATTATCTTTAGAGTGCGTTACTGTCTGGCGGCCGATATTATGTATCTTCGATATGCTTAAGAAGTGGAACTGAGCTCAAGGATAATAATATTGCGATCATTAATAAAATAGAGTTTTATTAATAATAACTATAAACAATACACAAAAACGGAAAATATTGACATAAACAGAATGGAAAGGGTCGTGGAGACTCGGGCTAATCCGAGGATTTAAAGGATTAAAAAAGGTAAAACAAATATAGAGTTAAAGAGATGGGATGGTTCGATAAACAATTTAAAGCACAGGATAGAATTGACAAAAGGGATCAATACTCAAAGGTGAAGTTTGGCTTACGTAACTTTGGCACTAGTGGTGCAGTGGAAGGTGGCGCAAAGGAGTTTCGGTCCGCTGGCGAGCTCCAGCCGAAGGGGGGGGGGATAAATGAATCCTGACGAGGCGTCTTGGGAAGGAGAACCGTTTCTCGACGAACGGCTTGAAGAACAATGGCTGTTCTAGGTTGTTCTCTTCTGAACAAAGGGGGGATGAGAACCGTCTCTTGTCTACGGGCTCAAGAACAATGGCTGTTCTAATGTTGTTCTCCTTTGAACAACAGGGGGGGTGAGAACCGTTTCTTGGCGAAGGGCTCAAAACGAACAATGGCTGTTCTAGGTTGTTCTCTTCTGAACAAAGGGGGGGGGGATGAGAACCGTCTCTTGTCTACGGGCTCAAGAACAATGGCAGTTCTAATGTTGTTCTCCTCTGAACAACAGGGAGGGGGGGTGAGAACCGTTTCTTGGCGAAGGGCTCAAAACGAACAATGGCTGTTCTAATGCTGTTCTCCTTGAACAACAGGGGGGGGATGAGAACCGTTTCTTGGCGAAGGGCTCAAAACGAACAATGGCTGTTCTAATGCTGTTCTCCTTTGAACAACAGGGGGGGGGGAAGCCTTGGGGACTTGGCGTCGGAAAGGCTCGAACCTTTGGCACTCAAGGAATATTGTCCTCCTTCTGGACAAGTGATGGTGAATCTCGAGGTTGAGGTCCCTTGGCGCACAAAGGGAGAGAGGGTCGTGGTGATGTTTCGCGACGAAAATCTGGATCTCCAATCTGATCTTAGTGGTAAAGTTTCCATATAAATAGCCAGGACATCTCCTTTGCGTGGGGGACAATGGGGAGGGAGCTTCGAGGGAACGCACAGCCAAGCCGGAGAACAATGCCTTATCTGCCCATAAGCCTACTCAATCTGGCGAGGTCGGCGTATGGGGGCGAACGGGGGGACGATAACCTCCTTGTTTAAACATTGACATCCGGTAGCTGTGATAAGACTCCAAGCCTCGAATCGAAGATGCACGTGGGCAGCATCGTGGTTTTAAATAATATGGGATAGGAGTTGAAATTAAACGCAGCTTCAACTTGTTCTATCACACCCCTCCATTCCAGGGGAAGTTGTCACTTCGAAAAAAAGAGAGAGAAGGGACGACGATAGAGCTCCGTTGTAGGGAACTTGTTTTCTTGTACCAACCGTACCTTCCTGCACCTAACTAGTATTACCTCAATACATATGATTATTTTGATCTTTAGATTACAGGGGAAAATAACCTTTAATACAACTTAATCAAAGAAAAAAAAGGGCATGGAACAATGAAATGATATAAACTTAGTACATACGGGACAAAATAATTTATACGTAAATTAATAAGAACAAATATATATACATACAAAAAATTAGACATTGAGCGTTACAAAATTCAGACATATACATTAATTAATTATATTACAAAAGAATCTTAAATTAAGTCGTACAAGACGGTATATACCTACATGGAGATACTAATCCTATGAATACAATTATTCTACGCTATTCGGTAACGCATTCCTACTGAGTGCGTCAGCGACCTGGTTATCGGAACCTTTTATCTAATTTATTATAAACTGATACTCTTGCAAGAGTAAACTCCAGCGCATGATGCGGCCGTTTGAGTGTCTCACATTCCTAATATAGGCTAACGGACGGTGGTCGGTTCCTATTTGAAATTCTTTACATATCAAGTACAGCTTGAATTTGTCTATAACCCAGATAATTGATAGAGCTTTCTTTTCTCTAGTGGCATATCTCTTTTCGCGTGGTAATAGTTGACGACTAGCATATGCAACTGGATGACTCGTTCCGTCATCCACGTATTGAAGGAGTACACCTCCAATGCCCTCGTTGATCACGTCGGTCTTAACCCCAAAGGATTTTTCCGGGTTGGGCAACTTTAAAATGGGGGCAGAAATGAACTTACTTTTGAGCTGATTAAAATGGGAAACAGCGACATCATTCCAACGTAAACGATCGGGGAAATTCTTTTCCTGAAGGGGGCATAGGGGGGCCGAAATTGCAGCGAAATTCGGAACAAATCGCTGATAGGGAGAAGCTGATCCTAGGAACGATCTTAATGGCTTCTTTGTAATCGGGAGGGGCATGTCGGCGATTGCCTTAATCTTGTTCTCGTGTGGACCTAACCTGCTTTGTCCTATTTTTTAAACCCAAATATTTGATGGTTTCGTGAGCAAAATGGCATTTGCTGGGGCCAATGCTGAGGCCATTTTTACGCAGTCGCTCGAAAAGAGCTAATAGGGCGGGTAAATGGTGATTCCATTTAATTAGTTCTTGTAGCTGACTCTTCGGACGTGGTGTCAGCTGCGCGTCACTATCCAGGTCAGAGGGTTCTAAAGACTCGCCTGGTAGGGAAGGAGGAGGGTAATCGGCATCAGGTTGGATGCACACTGTCTGGATTACATTAAGGGACTCCGCGGGGTAATCTTCTTCAAGCGCCGATGCTTCGTCCAGTTCTACGAAGGTATCTCCATGGGCGCGTTGGGGGTTCTTTTTTTCTTGGGGTCCAGGGACAGTCTCCGTGTCCTTGTCTGGGGCCTTATCACCTAAGGGTGTTAGTGATTCACATTCCTCTTTTGCCGTCCTAAAGTCCTGGTTAGGGGTCTCCGAGAAATCGGACGGTATCGGGGTTCTGATGGGGACGGGCTCCGGGGCTTCTTTCTTATCTCGGCCTTGAGGAAGGGCGGCGTGAAACACAGGGTCGAAACTTACTTGGGGGCTCTGTCCTATAAGTACGGAACAGAATTTTATGGGTGCTACAATGACTTCAGCCCAGCCATTATAATATTGACACTGCAGGTAACATCTAGCGACGGGGAATCTGTTCACCCGCCCAAGGTAGTCATGTACCACCGCAAATTTTTCGTGGTTAGAGGCCACTGGGAGGAGTTCGTCTGACACGATGAAACACGTACATCCTGTGTCCCTGACGAGAGTCAATACTCGGCAGGGCGGTCCACGCTGCCCTCCTCACATTTCAAAGTTCCCGCTGAACTTTTATCAAAAACAAAATTTACCTGGTGGCCTGACGGATGGGGAGAAGTTTCTGATTGGGTCTGCACCACCGGGGGAGCCGGGGTTGCATTAATCTGGTGAACTTGGTGGGCTGGTCCGCTTTTAAGCCTAGAGTTTTGGGGGCAATTCCAGCTCATGTGGTTTTCTACACCACAGGTGAAGCATATGGTTGGTCGCTTCGGGAAGAGAGATGGAGGAGAAGTCTTAACGGGAGGTTTGGAGTCCCGTTGTTGGTTTTGGGGAAAGAAGTTTGGGGGTTTTACGGGGCTCGGAAACTTTGTCAGCTTTCCTGGGAAGGGGCGCGAATCCTTCCTTCTTTCTTCTCGTTGGATTTCTCTTTCTCGTTCTTCTCGTTGTATTTTTCTTTCTCGTTCTTCTCGTTGTATTTCTCTTTTTCGTTCCTCTCGTTGTTTTTCTCTTTCTCGTTCTTCTCGTTGTATTTCTCTTTCTCGTTCCCCTCGTCGGATTACTCTTTCCCTTTCTATTACTTCCATTTTTCTTTGAAATTCTGCTTCAATCCGAGCTAATTCAATCTGATGGTCAGCTTGTCTTATCCGTTCCTCTCTTTCTCTTTCTTCTCGTTGTATTTCTCTTTCTTCCTTTTTTCTTTCTCTTTCTTCCTCTTTTCTTTGCTCCTCTTGAATGTACTCAGTTAGTTCTTTTCCGGAAAGTCCACAGGACTCTCCTTGCGCTTTAAAGATTTCAAACTGAGTCATCTTTGCACTTGGGGGCGCACTAGTCAACCAACTATAATTCCTTGCAACAAGAATTATGCCTCTATAGAATTAGCCTACCTAAATATGGGCACTGACCTATTCGTACTTGGTTTCTCAATCTAAATAACCACTGACTAAAATCACAAAAAAACACAAAACAACTTATTATAACCGTTCCTTGAGCTACTCCAGCTTCTTAAGTTTCAAAAAAAGGGGATAGCAATCGTAAAAACAAAAGGGAACTACTATATTCTATTATTATAACGAATAACACTATGCTTTACTCGACTGAGACCAGTGTTTGCAAAGATATAGCGTTAAACCTTACACACCTGATACCAAATTTAAATAGTATATATATATGTCGTAGAATGACTCCCGACGATACCATATATATCTATTCGTTGAGGGAACTTCCTTAATTATCTTTAGAGTGCGTTACTGTCTGGCGGCCGATATTATGTATCTTCGATATGCTTAAGAAGTGGAACTGAGCTCAAGGATAATAATATTGCTATCATTAATAAAATAGAGTTTTATTAATAATAACTATAAACAATACACAAAAACGGAAAATATTGACATAAACAGAATGGAAAGGGTCGTGGAGACTCGGGCTAATCCGAGGATTTAAAGGATTAAAAAAGGTAAAACAAATATAGAGTTAAAGAGATGGGATGGTTCGATAAACAATTTAAAGCACAGGATAGAATTGACAAAAGGGATCAATACTCAAAGGTGAAGTTTGGCTTACGTAACTTTGGCACTAGTGGTGCAGTGGAAGGTGGCGCAAAGGAGTTTCGGTCCGCTGGCGAGCTCCAGCCGAAGGGGGGGGGGATAAATGGATCCTGACGAGGCGTCTTGGGAAGGAGAACCGTTTCTCGACGAACGGCTTGAAGAACAATGGCTGTTCTAGGTTGTTCTCTTCTGAACAAAGGGGGGATGAGAACCGTCTCTTGTCTACGGGCTCAAGAACAATGGCTGTTCTAATGTTGTTCTCCTTTGAACAACAGGGGGGGTGAGAACCGTTTCTTGGCGAAGGGCTCAAAACGAACAATGGCTGTTCTAGGTTGTTCTCTTCTGAACAAAGGGGGGGGGGGATGAGAACCGTCTCTTGTCTACGGGCTCAAGAACAATGGCAGTTCTAATGTTGTTCTCCTCTGAACAACAGGGAGGGGGGGTGAGAACCGTTTCTTGGCGAAGGGCTCAAAACGAACAATGGCTGTTCTAATGCTGTTCTCCTTGAACAACAGGGGGGGGATGAGAACCGTTTCTTGGCGAAGGGCTCAAAACGAACAATGGCTGTTCTAATGCTGTTCTCCTTTGAACAACAGGGGGGGGGGGAAGCCTTGGGGACTTGGCGTCGGAAAGGCTCGAACCTTTGGCACTCAAGGAATATTGTCCTCCTTCTGGACAAGTGATGGTGAATCTCGAGGTTGAGGTCCCTTGGCGCACAAAGGGAGAGAGGGTCGTGGTGATGTTTCGCGACGAAAATCTGGATCTCCAATCTGATCTTAGTGGTAAAGTTTCCATATAAATAGCCAGGACATCTCCTTTGCGTGGGGGACAATGGGGAGGGAGCTTCGAGGGAACGCACAGCCAAGCCGGAGAACAATGCCTTATCTGCCCATAAGCCTACTCAATCTGGCGAGGTCGGCGTATGGGGGCGAATGGGGGGACGATAACCTCCTTGTTTAAACATTGACATCCGGTAGCTGTGATAAGACTCCAAGCCTCGAATCGAATATGCACGTGGGCAGCATCGTGGTTTTAAATAATATGGGATAGGAGTTGAAATTAAACGCAGCTTCAACTTGTTCTATCACAATATATATATATATATATATATATATATATATATATATATATATATATATATATATATATATATATATATATATATATATATATTTACATATTAAAACAGTACTCTATTTCCACCCTTTTTTACCACGATTCATTGTATTAAAAGCCTTATGACCTATCCATTAAAATTATCACTTCTGAGTCTTTCTCTTGCCTCACTAGGTTTAGCCAATTCTCTATTATCTCTTATGTCACTGAGTTGAAAAGCACAGTCTGCTACAAACACTTAAAGCCCTCGAACGCATGCGTAATTTAATAAGAAACATACAATATAACACAAACATACCAAGGGAGTAAAAATAATATAAACTTTATATTTAATACCATTTTATTCTCTAACGAAGTTTAATATCCCAACGGGCAGTAATGACTTAATAATATAGACAAAGTATTTTCAAAATGGTATGCCTTAATATTATACACTATAGCCAAACTTATAGGTCCTAACAAGCTGAAAAACGCGGTAAGAATTAAATAAAAAAAACATCTGAAAAATGTCGTTTTATTTTTAATTAATTTTTTTAAATTTACGTGATAGGAGTAATTACTATAATATTTAAATTATTGAAGGTTTATTAAAAAAATAATATAAAAAAATAAGAAAAAACTACATTCCTTCGCTGAATCCCCAAATCGCGCTCTGGTCCTATTCAGGTTAACTGGTGAGTTTCATTCCCTGGAGCTTTACTATTCGATCAAAAGGTTAAAATAATAAAAGGTATTATAATTAAATGAATGATGGTTTGTAACTATAATCTATTTCACTTTTTTGTTTGCAAAAATAAATGTTTGAATCTTTTTTTCAATTCCAGAAATAGTTCTTTCCAAAGGAAAGCGTCCAACCATTGTTCCTTTGCAAGAAAGAGGCCTAAAATGGTGGAAGATAGTTGCTAAGGATATTGTATCAAGAAGCACCATCTTTAGAATCATTTAATGCCTTTAAAAAGACTGGTTACACTCTTGTGAAGAATTCTTCTGGACTCCCAAGAGCTTCAAATGAACTCCAAGATCGCCTCCAGGTAAGTTCTCAGCTCAAGGATCGGGTTGTCTCCAGTGACAAACTTGTTCACGATTGGAAAGAAGTAAGTGTGAATGCTTCAGCGGGCACAGCAAGGCAGAGACTTATCGACACAGGTTTCAAGTCAAGAAGTGCTGCGAAGAAGCTTCATCTCACCAAGATAGGCTCCACCTTTGTAGCGAGTATAAAAAATGGACTGTTAACGAGTTGGGCGAAGTGATATTTCTAATTAAGGTCCCTTTTGCTTGTTTCGAGCTTTTGGAAAATCCGTCGTCAGGAGGAGAATTGGAGAGTGTTTTCACGAGGTCCTGTGTCCTCTCCACGGTGAACCATCCGGATATTCTCCATGTATGAAGCTTCCTCTCATCTAAGGCAACTGGAGCACTAACAATTTTGCCCATGAACACTGCCATGAAACCAAAATGGTAACAAAACGTGGTTTATCAACACCTTTTCCCAACAGGTCATGACCCATTTGGAGATGGTAACTGTATTTTTCAGTATGATGGCGCACCTTGTCACAAAGCAATAACAAAGTTCTTTGCTACATTTTCATCAAACCTTTGGGACCTTGGCCCGGGAATTGGCTAGCTTTAAACCCAAAAGAGAATTTGTGGGCGATAATCAAACTAGGGTTTGATAAACACAACCCATCTCATTGTAAGAAGTTGCGGGTGCTTATTGAACAAAAATGCAACAATGTCAGTCAAGATATGATCACAAAGTTGGTCTCGAGCATTCTAAAACGAATTGAAGCGCTCCTGAAGAACCAGGAACATATTGTAAATATTGATTGCGTGTATCAATTGACTGTATTAGTTAATGAAAGGGTTTGTGGTCTAATTATTTGTATATTTCACCTTTTAAATTATGATACAAACATACAAAACAAAATCCAACGTTTGATTAGTTATATTAATTTTCTTATATTAAAAAATATAAGTCTCAAAACATTTGACCATGATTGCATATAAAACGATAGCGAGTTGGTAAAGTCCTTTAAGAATTAATATATCCTCTCGAACATTGGGAAACCAGACTTGTACAGCATAACTGAGGACAAACTGAAGAATTACGGTTATATAATTTGCTTTGCCAATATAACTTCTGTTGATAAATCCAAGAATTATGTTGGTTCCCTTGAATGACAACATAAATTGGTTGATAAATTTAAGATATTTGCTTTATATCAAGATCTTTGTATACTGAATCTAAACATGGCGTAACTGATTTCTTACTTTTAGAAATCCAAAGTTCGGAGCTTAATGTTTCTTAGCAGAGCATTTAACGAGTGTTGTTTATTATTTCAAGGTTTCGCTCTGCTATTTTTAGTTATATTTCCATTATGTTTTGTGTCGTATCAATGAGTCAATATATCCATGGCGACGCAAGGAGATAAAAAAAAAGGATAAATATATGCTAAAATGTATGCACTTAATATTTTGGCCATTATTGATATATGTGTTTGTTCCACACTTGGGGGACATATCCCGTTTCAGTGAACTTGATTGCACCACGCCAAATTCAGATAAGCTACACGTATTTGCACAAACATGGGTTGCCTAATATGGAAGCAGTCGAATTCCAGACGAGCCCCAGTCATCACCCCTAAGCAAGAAAGCCGTTGATTAACAAACATACCCCAATTATAATCGTATTGACTTGCCGATATTGTTGTCATTTAGAATTAAAAAGCTAAAACCAGCCAGGTCATCTCCACCAGAGATTGTAAGGAGGTGAAAATGTGCACAATGTCTATAACTGTAGCTCTACTTTCGGGTGTTTATCAGGAAGTGCATGCGATTCTCATGTTTCCTCATGCTGCACCTGAAACTGTTTTGTGGGTTGTTTCACTGAAAATTTCGGTTTTGAATAGTAAAATTATAACGAAAATTTAATCGAAATATGACCCATTTTCATCAACTACCCTCTAATTAATCTCCCAAGCGGTCGGAGGAAGCAGAGATGTTATCTGCTCCTGAGGCGCAATTTACATAATCATCCTCTAATGACAATATTCTATTTCCCCCCCCAAAATCCTCAGGTTTATTGGCGACAAATGCATTAAAAACAAGAATTGTGCCTTGCCTATTATTAAACCTTTTATTGGGTCAATGGTAGAGATGGGAAAACTACGGCCCGTGAAGGCTTTTTATGTGGCCCGCGGCGTTTCATTTCAGAATTGAACAAAATATTGAAAATTAATTATTGAACATTTTGCCAAAATCTCAACTCATTATTTAAAAAAAATATATATTTCAAATAGATTTAATTCGAAGATAAAATGTTATTAAATATACGATACTTTATAAATACTTACTCATTACCTGTCTCTACACGCTCTCTTCCGCTCGCAGATGTTAAGCAAAGTTGACTGTAGTTAGTACTTGGATGGGATCAACCTGAGCCGTGGGTAATAATCACATGATGTAGAATTGTAAATCGTGGTTCGGATTCCACGTTAAACTGTAGGTCTCCACTCTGATATGTCTGGAAACAGTTTAAAAGTGGTGACAAAACTATGCAAAAAAATACCCTTAGTTTTTAATGTATATTTCAATTTATGACTATGTAGTGTATGCACACAAATGCACAAAGGTAATTGCAATTAACTTATATGTAATCGAAATTTGCATCTAGCTGTTTAAGCGCGGCCCGCAAAGCTTTACATAAGTATCAATGTGGCCCGCTACTTAAAATTATTGCCCATCCCTCGTCTAAAAGGTTAAAAGTGCTTGACAGAATATGTAGTAATCAGTAGTGAAAATGTCAAATAAATAATAATCAGTAGGGGAAAATGTCAAATAAATAGGAATTAGTAGGGAAAATGTCAAATAAATAGTAATTAGTAGGGAAAATGTCAAATAAATAGTAATCAGTAGGGAAAATGTCAAATAAATAGTAATCAGTAGGGAAAAATGTCAAATAAATAGTAATCAGTAGGGACAATGTCAAATAAATAATAATCAGTAGGGAAAATGTCAAATAAATAGTAATCAGTAGGGAAAATGTCAAATAAATAATAATCAGTAGGGAAAATGTCAAATAAATAGTAATTAGTAGGGAAAATGTCAAATAAATAGTAATCAGTAGGGAAAAATGTCAAATAAATAGTAATCAGTAGGGAAAATGTCAAATAAATAATAATCAGTAGGGAAAATGTCAAATAAATAGTAATCAGTAGGGGAAAATGTCAAATAAATAGTAATCAGTAGGGAAAATGTCAAATAAATAGTAAGCAGTAGGGAAAATATCAAATAAATAGGGATGCCACTGTAAACCTTCATATCCCAACGCTCTGAGCTTATATGATCGAGGTGAGAGGCAGTGCGTCGGGCAGATGAATAGATGGCGTTGAAGGGGTGAATAAATATAAATTATCGAACTTAATTTCTGTGCGTGGTTCTTCAAAATAATTATAAGAAGCTACAAACAAGGGTGAATTTGATTTTTAAAATTGTCGATTCATTTGCCGAGATGAATTATTTACTAAAAATAAAAGAAAAATATCAATTCTCTGACGTCTATCGCAAATAGCTTCTTGAATATTTAAACCCTTCATTTATATAAAAAAAAATGGAGAATAAGAGGAGACTATGAGGTTAAGGAGATAATAAAATGAGAAACCACCGTCTTTACAACCCTTGCCAAAGGTTTTCGGGCACTTGGGATTTTTCTTATTCCCTGGCTATATTATGAATTTGATGGTGTAGGTTTGTATGTATATGCCTAATTCATCTGGAACGCAAAATAAAATAAAAAGCTTCTTTATAACCTTTTTGGAAATATTTGAAATAGCGATGCTATTGAAATCGAGGAAATCATGCTATCAGGATGCTATATGTTACGGTCAAAATGTTTCCAAAAAACGCATATTTGTTGATTAATATTATACCCCATATTAAGAGGATCTGATAATGATATGATAATAGCGAAAACACGTAACTATGCTATGGAGGAAAGAAGTATGATAAGCACGTTGCCCGAGGATGATCTCAGCTATCAAAAAATCGCATTAAAGGATCGGCGGATCACATTCCGATGTTGCAGAAGTGTTGAAGAAGATCCGAGAAATTTAGGAACATCTAAGACCGACCACCTTCTGGAAGACCCAGGGTTAGTACACAGCGTGCCGACAGGTCTCTGCGTCGCATGAGCCTTGGAGATCGTAAGAAAAACGCAGTTCAGCTACGACATGAATGGACAAGGAGCGGCGAGCTTAATGCGTCCGTCAGAACAGTCCATCGCAGACTGCTTGCATAAGGCTTGAAGTCATGTAAAGCCCGCCAGAAGCCGCTGATCAACATTCAGCAGAAGCGACGTTAACTGGCTTGGGCACCTGTCCCCGCAACTGGACCATGCATCAGTGGGGACCTGTCTTATGCCCCACCGAGTCCAGGTTCCAGTTGTTATCTATCCCAGGCAACATTATAGTCCGCATGAAGCAGGGAGAGCAATGGAATTGAGAGAGCATAATACTAAAAGTAAAGCATCGTTGCCGCTTTGAAATGGTATGGAGCTGCATGTCAAGTTCAGGGGTAAGACATAATAATTATTACGGTTTTTAATTTGATTCTGCATCTATATAAAATTTAAATACGTTTCTATCATGTTTTACCAATATAGATAATCCTGGATATGTATATAAATAATTATTTTTCAAAATATCTGACAAAAAGCTTTGCATCTGCAAGCGGTACTAGCAGTGTCCAATAAGACAGTAGAAAGTTTAATCGTTTGTGATAGAACCATGAATTGAGAGAAGTACCAAATTATTCTGAGAGATTATATTCTGCTCTACAGAAATGGCTGGAATATGATTTTCCAGCAAGATAATGCCACGTGTCCTGGAAAAATTATTCACTGGAAAACTTCTGGGCGGACCAGAAAGAGTCCGTGACACGTCTTCAGCCAACCTACCATGAGCGATTGAAGACGGTCATCATAGCTTCACACCATCATGGAAAGTATGTCTCGAAGAATAAATGATCATCACTGTGAAGGAACTCTCGACAGGCGACTAAGCTTCCTGTATCAATTTGGCGTTGTTGTAATTTTCATTAAGTTTCATCTCTTTATCTGTTGTTATATGTTGTGGTGTCAAATGTTTTGGGAAATTTTGTTAATTCTTGCTGATTGCTTGGCGCATATATAACTTATTGCTATTTATTAATCCTTATTTCATGTTATATTCATTTTAATATGCAAATAAAAACTTTATGACCTTGCATTTATCTAATTTTCTAATATATATATGGTAAATTTTATATTTCTGTATTTTTAGCAAAGTTATTTAGGTGTGGTATATTTTAAAGCATACTTTGCAATTTTGAACTATAGCTTGTGTGATATAAAAAACAAAATAGGATTACTCTTGCCCTAAATCACCATTTTTCCGATCCATTAGGCCACACTCAGAATCTCACAATAATACCGATATATTTATCAGTAATTCGCGCCCTCGGCCACACTCAGAATCTCATGATAATACTGACATATTTATTCGTCATTCGCGCTTTCAGCCAAACACGGAATCCGCATTCGTGCCAAGCGCCACTCTCACAATATAATTTTAACTTCACTTTCTTCTAAATTGATTGCGATAAAATTTTTGTTTACTCTAACTATCATCATATCGTGTATATCTTTGCCAACGTAGGTGAATCCATTCGTGGAAATCCATTCACAGTTGCTATAAAATTATTTTTCTGCCGACAGGCAAAAAGAGTTAGCAGTCGTTCCACCCATTATCCACTTTATTTCACACTCGTCGCTATCCAAAAACCACAGAGTCTTAAGGCAGCAAAATTTTGCAGCATATCTGACTGCTTCATCGAATATTGTTTCATTTTCTCATTTTAACTTCAATCTTGAGTGTCATTTGTTTCTTTTAGGGGAGGAATTTATTATTCATAGCAGTTATAGTTGTCCTCATTCTATACGGTTTCATTATTCCAACGTATTTTTTTGCAATCTATCAGTTGAAGTTTTATGTAGGTTTCCTTTTGTTGTTTTTTTTATTTCCACAGCCTCGTGTTCTTTACGTCCAACGATATATGGTTTTCAATCATTTATATTTTCACTTTCATAACTCTTTATTTGTCCTGGCTTTTTGAAATTCGATTTAGAGATGTGATCTTAAGCTTACCTTGCACTGGATCGCTTGTACTCATTCATTTGTTGTTTATTTGTTTTCCGTTTCATTCTGTCCAATATAAATCCCTTTCATATCTTCGTAACCGATTTAATCTCTTTTCTTGTCTTCTTTTGTCTATCATTTGTTGAATATCAACTCGGTTTTTCAATCAAATCGCTATCTTAGTTTTTACCTTCTTTATTATCTCCATGAACACAATTGGTATTGATTCATCTTTTCCTTGATAAGTAGCCTATTCACCATACCACATTGACTTTGTTTCGTTTTTAGCTAGTCATTTGGTAACCATTTTACATTTCAATGAGTTTTTGAAAGTTTTGAAGATCGTAAGGTCAGATGGTATGCGTGTTAATAGATAATACGTTTATTATTTTTTTGTTTTTCAAAGTTATAGAAATAATGGAGAACACGCGACTTAGGTATATTGACCTTGTTTTTAAATATTTTGTTTTCTTATAATAAACCTTCCATTTATTTGCATAACATGTTTGTTTAATATAGATTTATACACATTTTTACGTCTCTATAATTAATTTTCATTTCTCTCCATTTCCTTTTTTATTTCAACCGCCGAATCAATATATCCTTTGGCTACACCCTCGATCTTACATTGTGACCGTCTTTGCCTGTCAGTATTAGTTTCATTTTGGGGCATTCAGCATTTTCGCAACCTGGGCTCGCCCTGTCGATTTCACGTTGTCAACGTCTGTCTGTTCTCGTCTTCATTCTCGCTTTATTTCATAGTCGATTCTATCTATTTTTTTCTTTCCGACTTACTTCACCATCATTAATTAAAACGTAAATATTCTGTAAATTTACTCTCGAGTTTGCCAGCAAAAAAAAAATATTCTGTATAAACAGTAGCCAAATTGTTGATTTTGGACTTTATTTCCAAAGAAACACCCCCAGTAGAATATAAATGGATATTTATTTTACCTATTTTTTAAAATAACCACCAATTCACCTAACCAAATCCGCTCCATACCTTTTCCTATACCTAAATCATCGGCACGAATTTAAGAAATGACTCGATTTTTCATATCAAATAGCCCTTTCGTGCATTTAAGAACTACAGTTCAATAATAGAATTTTATTTTCATCTTGACATTAATGCATATTTAATATTAAGCAGGTTGCATTTTTAATTTATTCCGCATCAATGTGATGTGAGAAATATATTAAATAAAAATTATATAGAATGTGAATATGGGATTTATAATATATTAAAAATTAAAATGTAATTTTTCATATTGTAGAATGTAAATGTACTTTTCCACCTGAGTTTGATTTTAAAAGTGTAGATTCATTTGTAAACCCCTAAATCTTTTACTAAAAATAAGAGAAAAAATTAAATTTTAGCATTCTTTCCTTGCATATTTAAACGCTTAATATAAATTTTAAAATAGGTGAACCTAGACCCGCATAAGGGGACAGATGAGAATACAAGGGTGAATAAAGTCAGAAACAATCATCTTCGCTTAAAACCCAGTCGATTTCAGGATGTGCCCATACAACATTGGCTCACCCTTTACCCATTCCTCTGAAGAATATCAAACTGAGACGTCTTTGGTCGCGCTCAGGCCAGATTAACGACAAGAGGTCATCTGAAACATGGCAATTACCCATTGAAGGCTGTTTGATGGCCAGTCTTAAATGCATTTTAGCAATCTCTCGATACCTCAATTAGATGATTCCTTCACTATTCTACTAAACTGCAACAATAAAAGTTTTATGCAACAATGGCTTTGGCATATGTTTCATTCTCATCCAGTTATTCACCAGAGCTCTTTCTGGTATCATGTAGGATCCATTATGAATCACTGGTCATAAGTATTAAAAATGGTTCCCTATTCTGTCTCACCACATGACACGGACAGACTTCAAGACGTACCAATATCAGAGTTTCCTGGAATTCATGTGGAACCTACTTTTCCAATTGTTTAACCTTCCCTATTGCTTTAAGTTGATGTGGTATAGTGGCTGCCGAAGACCTAAATTTTTAAAAAGTTCTTGAACTGTTGTTCGTGAGGTGCTCACAACTGCATACAATATAATCCTTCATAAGTAAGGACAGTTTTGGGCCTCCGTCGAGCCTTAATATTGATGTCCATGTTCTTGACAAACTTATTGAAGCAAAGCTGAGTAGTTCTGGCTCTAGTAAAGTTCACTCCAAATGCTGTCTTGACGTTATCAGCAGCTTGCACAGAAGTATATGCCATTTTGAACTTATATTTAAAAATTATATAATATCTGGAGTAAAGACCATTGCAGTTAACAGGGTAAAATAATAAAAAAACATATTGCACTCTACTAACATTGTATCTGCAAAAATGAAGTCATTTCTTTAGTGAATTATCTATTTTAGCGTTTTGGTTCATGATGTAAACCATAACATCTCATGTGAAACAACCTAATAGTTTCCGTTCTTCCGATACGTTACTTATAATAGGAAAGAAGAGAACAAAACGCCATGCTGTCTGATCAAGGTCTCATTTCTGATGCCAGTTATGGAATGGTGTTTACTGCTCAGCAAGAAAAAAGCAATTCCAACGTTCCTAAGCACCGCTTTTCCAGCAAGACTCTAACATACGAGTACCTAGGTAGAACAAACATATCTTGAAAGGAGAGTTCATAAGAACCTTCTTGATTTTAAAAGATGAACGGCCTGGTGCTTGCTTTGATGGTAGAGCACCCCGTGGTAGATAGCACGAATTCTCTGAATACCACTTTCTAGTAGACAGGATAATTATAATCCTTTAAAGAAAATGACAAAACTTGATCACGACTTAGCTAACTAATACCTTCTAAAGAGGAATGCGTGTTGTTCGACAGTCAGTTTAGGGCAACCATGGTTCAAAAGCTCCAAGAGTAACAGAAATTTTCAATATTTGATATAAAGTAGTAGTATTCATTAGGTTAGTCATCAAGGGGCCGAAATCAGGTGGAATGATTGCGAAAAAGAAATGAACAACAAGTTTAGTTTTATGAGGACATAAATTCTTCCGACGAGCCAAATTTTACTTACTTTTCAGACCATAAACATGTATGGCTCTATGGGTATCACCATTAAACAGACCAGTTTGTTAGATAGAGCCTATAACCAATAGTTAGACTCAAGGTATGTCAGGGTTTGGTGAACTATTAAGACGACTGGACAAATCAGCCTTTCTTGACTGTGTTGGCAAGATTAATTCAGAACATTTCATTCCTATTCTTGAACGACTTACGAGGGACGGTCAATAAGTTTTGCGAATCGGTAGGACAAAACATAGGAAGGGGGATGGCTGTTTGTGGGGGTGTTAGAACAAGTTATGACAAGTCAGGACCTGCAGCCGCACGATCCTGCCTCCTCTATTGAGGAAGCAGTAGCTGATCGCAGATCGTCAGTCACAATTTTTTCAACAATGGAGAAGGTTGAGCACCGCGCAGTGATCAAATTTTTGACCAAAGAAGGCAAGAATGCAAAAGAGATCCATGAACGCATGGTTGCAGTGTACACCGACACCGCCCCTTCCTATGCAAACATTGCTCGCTGGAATAGGGAGTTTCATCATGGTCGTGAGTCCCTTGAAGATGATCCCCGTCCAGGACGCCCCTCAGGCGTATCCCTTACAGTCCAGATCTGGCCCCTAGCTACTACTTTTTATTCTGCCAGCTCAAAGCTGCACTCCGTGGATGCCGGTTTGAGGACGGTGAAGATGTCCAGCTCGCCGTCCAGGAGTGGATTGAATAGCAGTCGGGAGATTTCTGGTTGTCGGCAATTCGAAACCTCAGGGACAAGTGGCGCAATGCATTGAAGTCGAGGGTAGTTATATTCAAAAATAATAAAACACTTTTCCTCGTATCTCGTTTCCTTATATCCGAATTGCAAAACTTATTGACCGCCCCTCGTATGTCTGTGTTTTTTTTTTCAAGTGTTCTGATTAAAGATGGCATCTGCCAGTTCGCGCAATATGGAGCCCCGTGGCACAGCGCCACACAAGGAGGAAAGGGGTGGACGAAAAACAGCTCCGAGTGACTTCCTTTTGGCCAGTTGGTTCCCTGACAAGAACTCCAAAGAGGCCCTCGACAAGGACTCGAAAATGTAATTCTTTAAAAATCTTCACCTCGTGAAGTTGGTGCTCTCGCAGCAGCAGAAGAACGGTCAACAAAGCAACCCCCCAAAAGGAAAGGGTTCTTCGTTGCCAGGGTAGGTAAGCTTCTGAAAAGCTCTACGCCCTCCCGAACCACCCACCCCCAAACAGTTTACACGTCGTATGCACTTTCTGCACATGCTGACACCAATTAACGTCAACACTGTGCCGACACTTTAATAATTTTCTTTCGCATACGCCACCCACAAGAGGGCGTAGGGCGTAGTATAAGTATAAAGCCCCTGGAGGAACAGCTCGCCCTCCGGCCCCACTACCCGGAGTCGTGCGCACTCCTTACTCGAATACCTGCATATATATTACACAATTTTCACTACTTTCTTTACAGATCCCTCCTTACTTTCTGCGTGATACTGCATCTTTGCTATTGCGCTATATATTCGAGTAAAAGATCACACATGCAGTCCATTTTCTTTTACTTTATAGCAAAAACTGCAGAAAATTTTATGAACTATATTTTAAAATTAAGTTGTAAAAGGAAATTATGTTTCTATATATCATTTACCTATCAAATAAAAGACTAGAGGCGAAGAAGCAACGCCTAGTGGCACTCCCTTAGTAACTCCTATATCAATTTTGAGTCATCTCCATTTATTAAAGTTCTTTGTTTCCGTTCTTCCACCAAACCCTAATGTAATTCAATAAATCTCCACAGATACTTAACACAGCAACTTTAGCGATGAAATCGTGAGGAGGTTTCACGTCAAACACGTTTTGTTAACATTTCATGTAAATTATATTTATTCTTCTTTCCGAAAAAACGCAATTTGTTTCTCTCAAATACCTTTTTCGACCATTTTATCATTGAAAGCCAAAGTCAATCAATGAAAAACATCAGTTCGAATGGCTTATAGTTAGTTACCTGCGTGGGTCTATTACCTTTCTTGAATATTGTCGTAACGTTTGCCATTTTATAATGTATCGGAACGATTAATTATGCAAGAATTGATTCAAAGGTGTAGTTAATCTTCATTAATGTCTTCTTTAAGTAATTTTAAATGTTGGGGGAATTACCATATCGGGTCATAGTGACTTATTAAGTTTTATTTAACATAAGACAATGCCAGTTCTCACCCAAAATTGCTCAACACAACGTTGAAATGCATTGCGTTAGTTCAAGTTCGAACTTTTGAGAATTTGTTCCTTTTGCACCAATTTGGCCTTAAGGGTTTATAATAGGCCACTGCAGCTTTAGTATTTACAATTGAGGAGGCTTTTATTTCTTTGCCCTTCGTACCCATTTTTAATATTCTTGTTCTATTTATCAACGTTTCTACATTCAACTGTTTCACTTTGCCTATTTACTGTCCAATACTAAAAATTCCTAATAATAAGAATTTCTAAAGTCGCTCTCCAAGGCCGCTTGTCTTCACAGAGCGGCTGTTTTATCAGCTAGGAGAGCCTGAGAGAAAAGATGGGTCTTAAGGCACGTATGAAGGCACCAGGAGAAGGGGATTGAATGTGTCGCGGCAGGCAGATCATTCCACAGCTTCGGAGCAAATACAAATGAAGCACGAACACTGTTGCAACACAGAGGACTAAGATGAATAGTAATAGTGCAGAGCCAGGGCGAAGGGTTCTCAACTACTGGGATAGGTTGAGTGAGGATACCAGGTAAGAGGCTCAGTTTCACATTGTGCCTCCAAAGTTAATCAGCCAAAGATTCACCAACCCATTTAGTCAATTTGTAGTGACGGCCTAACCAATTAGAAACGCCGGTGCCCCCAATGAGCGATGTTAAGACACATCGGATGTGGTAATCGGCGAATGGAGCCCCGATTAGGGTCGACTTTGCTTGCGCGGCAACCCGTAGTTTGGATCCCACGGTGGAATGTAGGCTAACACTGACATAGGCCCGGACGGTGCGAATGTGTGGTAAAACCATTACCAAAAAAGAGTTATTCCAATTTCTGTTTTTTGCCAACAATAAATTCTTCCTCGGTTCTTCGCTCGTCTTCCCTCTGTATTCAAAGCCAATTTGGCGACCTTTAAATCGGACTCAATTTACTGAGAGCCATAAAATCGAACAATTCATAGCCAATTCGTTATGTTAAGATATTCAGTCGTTTATTATCCCCTCCCCCCCTAAGGGAAGGGGGGTCCTCCATGCAAACTTAAACCTGATACCTAGAAGAACGCCACGCCCGAGCGGGTCCACTGCACTCGGCACTCTCAAACTAGATTGAGGCTACCAGGGTTTTATACCCTTTCATTCGCCCTATTATTCATCCCGAGGGAGAGGAGAGATTGATTTCCCCTCCATATTGGTTCCAGTTGAGGAAGAGGTTAAGATAACTAAATTCTTTCCTCCCTTTTCTCTCTCTACTACCCCTTTTCTTTCCCCCCCCCCCTTATCTATCTCTTTTGATGCCCGCAAAGGACGCTGAAATGTGGAATAGTCCCTGCCCTGTCTTCCTCCACCGCCCGCAAAAGGATTCCATCCTGCCCCCAAATGCTTCTAGGCAGGTATACAGCTATATATCTTCCATAAAATTTTAATGTTAGAATTATCTATCGAATTGATGGACCCTTACCCTCATCCCACCTCTGTCGATCTATTTTAACACTTGTCTAAGATTTATTCTCATGGAAACCTTGACTTGGCGGGCGTTGGGCGTTTATGGCCTTGTTTCTCAAACTTAGGCAGCCTTGTTGCGCAATAGTTTTATGGCCCTTGTATTTGTTGCTGGCTCTCTTGAGGTTTTCTCCCTGAATAGGAAGTTTCCCCCCCCCCTCAACCCAACCTCGAGGCGATGGGATTGGGAATTTCAACTTGTTCCAAGGTTTTGTGGAAAGACTTTGGGACCCCATAATTCAAGATGACCAATAGAAGCCCTGCAGAGAAGACACTAGAACAACTTCCATCCTCCCTTCCTCCTTTTCATTTAAATTCACTTCTCACATTCTGCCGTCTACGCTTAAATTACTTCCAAACTGCTTACCGCTTCAATCTCTTCAAAGATCTGCTTGTTTCCCTCATCACAATTTCGCCTTTATGTTTTAATCGAGGCTGGTGAGTGTTTATTTGAGATAAATCAATTGTCAAATTTTCCTCCGAGCGGGGAGTGACCGTATTATTTAGTTTAGTGAAATTTATGATCAAACTCCTTTTCAAATTTCAGACTCTATTTTCAACCACTAATTATGAACTTCCGAATCTGAGGGCAGAAACTGTCTGTCTTTGGGAATTTGTTTGCGAGAATCAATAACTTTTCCAATCGAAATCTACTTCCAATTATTCAAACTCGCGTTAATACGTTAGTTGAACTCCTGAACTCGAGTCAATCGAGTTAACATAACATTCTCCATCTTTAACAATTTCTTTACAAATCTCTCATTACAAACTTTCTGTTGGTATTTCGCTTTAAATTCTAGGTACAAAATGCTATTCCTCCAAGTATTGCTGCGGCACTCCATGAATACTGAAGATTGTGTTCTTAATCAGAATTCACAGGGCGAGTCCACACTCAAAATATTATATCCTGTAAGGAATTATGATTTGATTCAAAACCAAGAGGAGTTCAGAGGAATTGCACAAACCTCCATGTAGACCAATCTATAGGTTATTCGGATTAACTTACATATTTTCGCTTTCTCTAACTTTACTACTTACAAACGTTTCGAGACCTCTAAAGCAGTGATACCTTGGTTTGTTTGTACTTTTTTAAATTAAATAAAATCGAAATAGTGAGTAATATCAAGGGCAAAAATGGAGTCGTTCTTTTACAAGAAGGTTTCTTGGGGCCCATCGTGTTTAAAAGTAGATTTGGGAGGTCATTTCGTAAAAAATAAAATTTCATATAGATGTATGTACAGATGTACGAACGCCTGCAGGCCGCAAGAAACCAGGACTCGAGAGGTCTTGAACATTAGGGCGGTATTAATGAGAAGATCGGTTTGACCCGTACCACTCCTTCCCCGTATGTGGTCGTTCCCGGGTTCATAAGAATGTATGTACTACTTGTGGCGGACGGGAACCCGGCAAGCGAGGCTGTGTTTTTTAAAGACTAGCCACCTTATAGGGCAAGAAAAAAAAAGAGCTGTATATTGGTCAATCATTTCCAATGAAACCACCCTTATGTCTCCATATAAAGGAAACAGGTAAAGATTTGTTTTAACACATTTTCGCAAATGAATTTAAAAATGTGTTTTTCTTATGCAATTTTATCTGTACTTTTCAGATCTGACACTGGTTTCTTTCGGAAATGCATACATTTCCCATAATCGACCGAAGTCCATACTTGGAAAGGTATGCATTTCCAGCAAAAACGAGTTTAAGATCCGAAAAATACACATAAAACTGCATAAGAAAAACACATTATAACAATCATTTAAAAGATCCAGAACCAGACCAGATCTAACCTGGCCTCAGCCAAAAATTAAACTCATAATATTCCTAAATCGAAAGCCTACCATAAGATTTGAATGCACACAGCGATTGCTAAATGTCGTAGGCCTCTAGTTTGAATAAAAGCTTTGTGCAGAAAACAGTTTTTAAATAAAAGGCTAGCACTTAGTCGAATATGGGCATTAGAAAGAAACGTCCCTTTAAACACACAAACGGAAAATTTGAACTGGTTTTTTTCCTTTTCGAATCCTTTAATCCCGAACTAGCACAACCACCGGCCGCCATTCGACCATATAAACTAAAAAAAAAAAGAATCCGCGAATCGTTCGGAATATACGAAATATAACGATTAACGAAGCATGTCATTGGTTAAGAAGCCAGAAGAGGCAAGCGTAGATCACCTGCAGATCTAAAATAACTTGGTATTGGTTGACTAGTCAGGCCAATATTAGGCCAAAACTTGAAGGAAGTAGGAAGAAATGACGCAGTGAGATTAAAATTTAGCAAAATAACAATATACTTTCGAAAAGTGACTAACTGCGTTATTATTATGTTCCAAAGGTTGAAAATGACATCGATGAACATCATTTTAAAAATTAAAAACGTTTATGTCTTTGAAAATTAAAAAATCATAAATGTGTTAAAACGAATCTTTACCGGGAAACGTAGATTTAAACTGGAAAGTCTAGGATAGCAGTTGTTAGATATTTATTTGTTTACATATCGACTGGTAGATGAATGGGATGGGCTGATCAGTCAAGTGATAGAAGAGGCCTCCCTGGTGAGTTTTAAGAATAAAATGGATAGATTTATGGATGAGGATGGTGGGTCTGACTGAACTGGGTGAGGAGAACAAGAGCTGCCTCGTATAGCCTATTGATTAGCCTTTTGCAGACTCCTTCCTTTCTTAAGTTCACTTTATTCTTCGGAGACAGGTTAAGTTGCAATTGAACTTCTAATTTCTAGCTTTTTCATGGATTGCTAGCACAGAAGGGTTCTATAAAATTCCTACAGCATATTACAGACTCCCTCAACCCTGCCCTGGTTCCTAGAAACAGTCTCACAGAAAAGGCGACCCCACTTAATTGGGGTAACGTTGGCAGGGCCCTACATCAACAGGCTGCAAGATAAAAGGCTTTCCTCCTTAATCTCCCAACCGGCCTAGGGAGCAGAGATCATCTGCTCCTGAGAAGGAATTAACAACAATTGTACGAACGCTTCTGTATATGAGCATATATTCATGAATGTATGAACAGTTTATCTGCAGAGTGAGGTCGGTGAGCATCAATGACACTATAAGTGCACTTTTATCTCGCCCTTTGGTAGACCTCGCCGTTACTTCAAAGCACTAGAGCTCCTAAAATTAAACACTTTTTTCCTAATACGACGGCAGACAAATCTGGTGCTGTTGTTGTTTTAGATAGAGAAGCCTATCTATGATATATTCAAACGCATGTCCTTTTAAGTGAGCTCCTGACTTAGGAGCCGCCAAAGGTTGCTACAGTTAATCGTTTATCCGTTGACAGTTTTCTCTTTTGTCCTTTATAATTTTCATTTTAATATATATTTTATAGTTTTAGCAGTTTTGAGGTGATTTTAGAGATAAAAACGTTTTCCGTATTGTTTTATAATAATTAACGTGACCGCTTTGGCCTTAATTTCCGTCAAAGTTTTAAGAAATTGACGGATTAACTGTACCTACTTATGTGAACCAGTATTTAAAAAAGCAGTAGAGCAGGCCAACAATTTTTTTTGTTATTTTAAGAGCTCATCTGGATAGTGCCTACTTGGGCATTAGTCACCGTATTCAACATTGCCTAATGTTAGGTATCTTTAAAAGAGGATGCTAAAAAAAAACAAATAAAAAAAAACAATCAATAAAAATAAAACAAAGAAAAAAGGCAATAAGCAGAAAGCAAGCTCAGGCGTCGCGGGGACGTCCACCTCCCCCGACAAATAATGCATTGGGCACGGCGAAGACTGAGTAGAATCTCCCCAGCATCACCAAGTAGGCTCTCAATAGGGAAAGTGCGGAAGGCACCGGTCGCCAAGCGAAGGCCGGTGTGGTGGATCGAGTCCACCTTCCGCAATACACGCTCGGCTGCGGATGCATAAAACTCGCATCCGTAGTCGAGCTTCGAACGAACAAAGGATTGATAACAAGGTAAGGCAGTAGCCCTGTCAGCGCCCCAAGCGCTGAACGTTACGGAACGGAGAATATCCATGGGGCGGGTACAAGAGACCCTAAGGCTGCGAATATGAGCCTGCCAGGTGAGGCGTCAGTCGAATACAAGACCAAGGAAACGGTGCGACTCAACCACATCCAGGCGCACCCCATTAAGAAACAAATCTGGGTCGGGGTGAAGCCGTGGATGGCGGCAGAAGTGCACCACCTTAGTTTTGGCCAAAGAAAACCGAAACCTGTGCGCTTCATCATAGTGAGAGACGCAGTTCAATGCCTGTTGGAGTCAACGCTCCAGAGTTGCCATCTGGGCCGCACCAAAAGAGATCGAGAGGTCGTCCACGTAGAACATAGCGAGAACATCTTCCGGCAGCACCGAGGTGATGCCGTTGATGCTCAGGGCAAAGAGTGTGACACTGAGGACACTCCGCTGCGGGACATCCTCTTCCTGCTCCATTGGGCCAGAGAAAGCTCCCCCCACCCGTACGCAGAAACGACGATCTCGCAAAAATTCAGATATAAACATTGGGAGGCCTCCCCTCACCCCATCGTGTGGAGTCTCCATGATACCGTATCGCCATGCGGTATCATAGGCCTTCTCCAGATCGAAAAACACCGTGGCGTAGTGCTGTCTACGAAGGAAGGCCTCGCAGACGGCATTTTCAGGTCGGAACAGAGCATCCGACGTGGAGTGGAACTTGCGGAAGCCGCACTGTGCACAAGACAGATGGCCTCCGCTGTCCAGAAAAAGGCTAATCTAACATTTACCAATTTCTTCATCAACTTACACACGCAAGAGGTTAGAGAGATTGGGCATAAACCGGCCGGGGTAGTGATCCCTCCCCGGTTTGCGAAAGGCGAGCACATTAGCGATTTACTAGGAATCCTAGAGGAGACCCTCCACCAAGATCCTGTTGAACAAATCTAACAGAAAGTCCATGCCTCGCTCATCCAGGTGTCGAAGCATGGCGTATGGGACATCGTCCGGACCATGGGCAGTGTCCGCGCACGAAAATAGAGCGGTACGCAACTCACTCAGAGTAAACCTCTCGTTGAAGGGTTCACCGTCTCTGGAGGTTAAGTCAAGCCGGCGGCCTTCTGTGACATGACGACGTGCATTGAATGCTGGCGGAGCAGCATCCAAGCTAGAGAATGCGGAGAAAGCGGTCGCAAAGGATTCCACGACGAATGCGGGGTCCGAGATTGCGGTCCCATTCTCCCGGAGAACGGGAGGGGGGTCCTGCGAGAACTTGCCTCGAATCCTTTTGACTCTCTTCCACACCTCTGCTAGAAGGGTCTTCCCGTTAAGTAAAGACACGTATGCCCGCCAAGAAGAGAGGCGTGCGTGCTTCGAAATATACCGAAACATAGATAGACCTAGCCCGACGGAATTCAGCGACAGAGAAATCTTTCGGGCGGCGCTTATAGCGCATGTAGAGATAGCGCTTCTGCTTGAGGGCCGTATCACATTCGGATGACCACCATGGGAGTGGTCGGCGTGCAAAACGGCCAGAAGTTCTAGGAATAGTAGCTAGGCAAACGGCAATGAGGTTGCCAGAGAAAACTCAACGGCCCAATCTACCGACCTAAACTCCTCGACTGAGATAGAAAATTCAGTCATTTCCTGAAATGCAGACCACCGCGCATGCGCGGTGGTCTGAATGGGAAAGTGATGACTACCATGGAGGGTATCGACCACTCCCCAATCAAAATCGGGCTGTGCAGCCGGAGAGCACAAAGATAGATCGATGCAGGAAAATGGAACGGTTCTGGGGCAGCGATGCTTAAACCCATCCACATTTAGGACACCCATCTCAAGCTCGTCAATCAGGTCGGCAAGGACTTGACTCCGGTGATTTAGAGAGTGGTTTTCCCAGAGGGAGTGTTTACCGTTTAGATCTCCGAGTAAGAGAAAGGGCCTCGGTAACCGTGCACGACGCGGCGGAAGTCCTCCACGTCGAAGTCGGCTGACGGTGGAATGTACGCAGAAATAACAGTATACCTCGTATCTAGGTGCAGCTGAACAGCCACTGCCTGCAAGGAGGTATCTAAAGCGAAGAGAAGAATGGAGACATCATGCCGGGTGTAAATAAAACATCCTCCTGCCCAGCCCCCATCCCTTGGTGGTAGGGTCGCAAAACCCTTATACCCCGGGAGGGTGGGCAGGGAGCATGCGCCCAACATGGTCTCCTGCAAAAATATAGCTAACGGGGAACGGGAGGAGATGAGCCTCGGCAGCGCCCACCAGTTGGCCCGGTGTCCGCGGCAATTCCATTGAAGGAATATGCCCTTCAATCCTAGCTCGGAGGTGACGCGGGGGCCCTCCTTGAAGAAAAGACCATCAGGGAATGGCCGTACACTTCCCGGAGGCAGAATCACGGGCGCTGTTGGCAGGACAATGCGCTGAAAGCGCTGTCACCTTCAAAGACTTATTGGGGGGATGTTGGGCTCGCCATGCGAGTCTTTTCCTCCACCCGCCACGAAACCTTAGGCGGGCGTTGCGGTTTCGGAGGCAGGGGGCCCTCTTTTCGAGGATCCACCGTCTCCGAGCTACCCAGCCCACCACTAGGTGTGGGTGAAGGAGCCGAAACTCATTTGTTGCTGGCCTCCTTTCGAGGGGTCGCTTTAGGAACCCCGGAAGATGGCCCGGCGACCAACTTCAGGGGTGTTGCCTCCTGTGAGTCTATCGACTCGATGGAGGCACGTGGCTGTTTCGCCTTACGGGAAACGTTCACACTGGGGGGAGGGGGGAGCTCGGGTTTAGCTGGGGCTGGGTGTGGACCCTTTGTGCAGCCAGCTTTACCAGGTGAGCGCCCGGGTTGGGTAGAACACGCAGAAGGGTTCCGAATGGGCGTGGAAACGACCTTACTCGTAGGCCTGGAGAGGCTAGGAGCAGAGGGCATCTTTTTTAACATTGAGGCATAGGACGTCTCAGGTAGCGCCGGGCACACCAGGACCAAGTCATTAGCCTCGCGAAATGAGAGACGATCCTGGGCCTGAATAGTCAGGATTTCTTTCTCAAGGATATATGCACCACATTCTTCGAAGCAGCGAGGTGCGGCTCTCCGCAATTAACAAATCCTGGCCATTCAGGCCCAGGATCGAATCTCATTCCACGAGGCTAAGGACTTGGTCCTGGCACGCCCGGCTCTGCCTGAAACGTCATATGCCTCAATAGTTAGAAAGGCACTCTCTGCTCCTGGCCCATCCAGGCCAACGAGCACGGTTGTTTCCGCGCCAATTTGGAGCCCTTCTGCGAGCTCTACTCAACCCGGGCGCTCCCCTGGTAAAGCTAGCGGCAAAAAAATTCCTACCCAGCCCCAACAAAAACCAGGGCTCCTCCCTCTTCCCCCAGCGTGACCGTTTCGCCAGGCGATCTTCCGGGGTTCCTAAAGCTGTCCCCCGAAAGGAGGACAGCAACAAAGGAGCTTCGGCTCCTTCGCCCACACCCCAAGGTGGTGCCAGTGGCTAGGAGACGGTGGTTTCTCGAAAAGAGGGCTCCCCGCCTCTGAAGCCGCAACGCTCGCCTAAGGTTTCGAGGCGGAGGGAGGAAAAGACTCGCATGGCAAGCCCAACCTCCCCCAATAAGTCCTCGAAGGCGACAGCGCCTTCAGCGCTTTGTCCGGCCAACAGCGCCCGAGGTCCTGCCTCCGGGAAGCGTACGGCCATTCCCGTGATGGTCTTCTGTTCGAGGAGGGCCCCCGCGTCTCCTCCGAGCTAGGCCTGGAGGGCATATTCCTTCAATGGAATTGCCGTGGACTCCGGGCCAACTGGGAGGAGCTGCCGAGGCTCGTCTCGTCCCATTCCCCGTTAGCTATCTTTTTGCAGGAGACCATGCTAGGCACGTGTCCCCTGCCCTCACTCCCGGGGTATAAGGGTATTGTGACCCCACCACCACGGGATGGCCGGGCTGGGGGATGCGCGGTTTACACCCGGCATGATGTCTCCGTTCTTCCTTTCTCTTTAGATACCTCCTTTCAGGCAGTGGCTGTGCTGCTGCACCTGGATAGGAGGTATACTATCATTTCTGCGTACATTCCACCGTCAGCTGACTTCGACGCGGGGGACTTCCACCGCGTCGTGACACGGTTGTCGATGCCCTTTCTCTTGCTTGGAGATCTGAACAGCAGGCATCCTCTCTGGGGAGATTACTCAATAAAGCTCAGGGTACAAGTCCTTGCCGATCTGATCGAAGAGCTTGAGATGGGTGTCCTAAACGTGGATGAGTTTACGCATCACTGTCAAAGAACCGCTTCAGTTTCTTGCCTTGACCTATCTTTGTGCTCTTTGGATGCACAGCCTGATTTTGATTGGAAGGTGGTCGATGACCTCCATGGTAGTGATCACTTTCCTATTCAAATATCATTTTCAGGGCAACTGCCGCCTGAGAGCCCACCTCGGTGGTGCTTGGCGCGGGCTCGGTGGCTGCATTTCAGGAAATGACTGAATTTTCTATCTCAGTCGAGGAGTTTAGGTCGGTATATGAGGCCGTTTAATTCTTCTCCGGCAACCTCATCGCCGTGGGCCTGACTACTATTCCTAGGACGTCTGGCCGTTTTGCACGCCGACCACTCCCATGGTGGTCGGCTGAGTGTGAGACGGCCCTGAAACAGAAGCGTTATGCCTACATGCGCTATAAGCGCCGCCCGAACGATTTCACTGTCGGTGAATTTCGTCGGGCTAGGGCTAGGTTCCGGTATATTTGGAAGCACGCCCGCCGCTCTTCTTGGCGGGATACGTCTCTCCACTTAACGGGAAGACCCCTTTAGCAGAGGTGTGGAGGCGAGTCAAAAGGATTCGGGGCAAGGTCTCGCAGGACCCCCTCCCGTTCTCCAGGAGAATGAGACCGCAATCTTGGACCCCGCGTCCGTGGCGGAATCCTTAGCGACCGCTTTTTCCGCATTCTCTAGCCGCAGCATTCAATGCACGTCGTCATGTCGCGAAAGGCCGACGGGTGGACTTTACCTCCAGAAGCGGAGAACCCTTTAACGAGAGGTTTACTGTGAGTGAGTTGCGTTCCGCTCTTGCTTCCTGCCCGGACACCGCCCATGATCCAGACGATGTCCCGTACGCCATGCTTCAACACCTGAATGAGCGAGGCATGGACTTTCTGTTGATTTGTTCTACAGGATCTGGGTGGAGGGTCTTCTCCCAGACTCCTGGCGAATCGCTACTGTGCCCGCCTTTCGCAAGCGGGGGAGAGATCTCACTACTCCGACCGGTTTCCGCCCAATCTCTCTAACCTTTTGCGTGTGCAAGTTGATGGAGAAATTGGTGAATGTTAGACTAGCCTTTTTCCTGTACAGCGGAGGCCATCTGTCTTCTGCACAGTGTGGCTTCCGCAAGTTCCACTCCACGTCGGATGATCTGCTCTGACCTGAAAATGCCGTCTGCGAGGCTTTCCTTCGTAGACAGCACTACGCCACGGTGTTTTTCGATCTGGAGAAGGCCTATGATACCGCATGGCGATACGGTATCATGGAGACTCTCCACACGATGAAGCGAGGGGACGCCTCCCAATGTTTATATCTGAATTTTTGCGAGATCGTCGATTCCGCGTACGGGTGGGGGGAGCCCTCTCCGGCCCAAAGGGGTAGGAAAAGGGTGTCCCACAGGGAAGTGTCCTCAGTGTCACACTCTTTGCCCTGAGCATCAACGGCATCACCTCGGTGCTGCTGGAAGATGTTCTCGCTACGCTATACGTGGACGCCCTTTCGATCTCTTTTAGCGGGGCCCAGATGGCAACTCTGGAGCGTCGACTCCAACAGGCATTGAACCGCGTCTCTCGCTATGCCGAAGCGCACAGGTTTCGGTTTTCTTTGGCCGAGACTAAGGTGGTGCACTTCTGCCGCCATCCACGGCTTCACCCCGACCCAGATTTGTTTCTTAATGGGGTGCGCCTGGATGTGGTGGAATCTCACCGTTTCCTTGGTCTTGTATTCGACCGACGCCTCACCTGGGAGGCTCATATTCTCAGCCTTAGGGTCTCTTGTACCCACGCCATGGATATTCGCCGTTCCGTGACGTTCAGCGCTTGGGGCGCTGATAGGGCTACTGTCCTACTTTTTTATCGATCCTTTGTTCGTTCGAAGCTCGACTACGGATGCGAGTTTTATGCATCCGCAGCCGAGCGTTTATTAGCGAAGGTGGACTCGATCCACCACACCGGCCTTCGACTTGCGACCCGTGCCTTCTGCACTTCCCCCATTGAGAGCCTGTTGGTCGACGCTGGGGAGATGCCACTCGCTCTACGCCGCGTACAGTGCATAACTTGTTTGTACGCGCAGGCCCGGCGCCGCCCTTAGTCGCCAACAGCTCTCAATGCATCCGCAGCTTATCTCGACCGTGCTTATGCCCCCGAGAGACGCCAGACATACCCTAAGCCCTTTGAGGTTAGGGTCAGGAAACTAACTCATTCGAGAGCTAGATATAGCTCTCTGGCCGGTGGCTTTCCTGTTTCTGCCCAGGAGGGTACCATATTTGGCTATTTGTCGCCACGCCTCTTCTCCCTAAGCTTGTACAGCGCCGGGAGTATTGCGTTCGACTTTTTTGGAGCACATCTCGAGTCACGCTGGAACTGTGCCAGTGTATATGGATGGCTCCTAGTCCCAAGAGGGGGTCGGCTTCCACGCCGTATCCCCTTTGTTTGAAGTCAGCGGGGCGCTGCCATGCGTTGTCTGTCTTCACGGCCGAGTTGGTGGCAATACACCACTCGGTAAGGGAGATTACGCGAGGTGCCCGGTTCGGAGACCGATTGTCATCTATAGCGACTCACAAAGCGCCCTGAGTGCTCTCGGGGCATTGGAATCTCCGCATCCCCTGGTTCGCGATATCCGTGACGCCACGGTTTTGGCGAGCCAGGCGGATGTTTGAGATTATCTTCTGCTGGGTTCCTAGACATGTAGGAATTGCGGGGAATGAGGGCACCAAAGAGTCAGAGAGGACTCTGAGACCGGACCAGCGTTTCGCTCTTCCTCACACCGACTACATCGCAGGAATACGGGCAGCTCTTAGGACTGCTTGGCAAAGAAGATGGGAGACGGTCGAAGGGAACTTAAAGTTGCGTGCCATTGCGCCGCGACTGTTCCCATGGACCTATCCTACAATGCCGCGACGGCTTCATGTCGCTTTCTGTCGTCTCCGAATCCGACACACTCGTGTGACGCATCGCTATTTGATGGAGTGCTCGCCTGCGCCCTATTGCGATGAGTGCGTCGTCCCCCAGACTGTTCGGCACATTCTTGTCGAATGTCCCAGTCTGGGTGACCTTCGCGAACGTTACCTGTCTTGGTACCGGGATGGGCGGGGTCGCTACCGCCTGTCCTTTGTACTCGGGACGAGTGCGTGCTCATTGACTGGTGGACTTGTTGACTTTTGAAGGGAGGCTGGCTTTCTCCCTTTCATTTAACTAGGTTTAGTTGTTGTTTTTGTTATTGTTTTGTTATTGTTATTGCTTCCTAATTGTTATTTCTTTTTATTGTTGTTTTCTTTTCAAATTTTTTAAAGTAGCCTAGAACTAGGCTGTTTGTTTACGGCGACTTATGCCTAAGTTGGCAGTCGCCAGATAGCCCCTTAAAAAAAAAAAATCTGCAATTGTCACAGCTGGCCACATACGATTTGGACTTATCGTGTGTGACCTTAGAGCAACTTACACAGGTTTCTGGTAACCCCAACTTTGCACTTCGACAGGAGCGATTAGTATGGCCCTAGCGATGGCAATAATAGCACCCTGCGGCAGTGGCACGAATGCCTTCACGCGGTAGCCATACCAACCGGCACGCACCGACTCAGGGAGCTTGTCACAGTCGAACGTGACGAAGGGGAGGGGTCTTGATGCCCCTCCCTGTTTTCTCATCACACATTCGACCATGACCGCCCCATGGTCACCTAGCTCTACAGTGATGTCCTCTATGGAGTAGTCATCGAATTCCCTCGCATAAACTACTCCTTCCACGAAGTTCATGGTAGAGTGCGGCGTCACACTCACAGGCGTGCTATCAAGTGTCCGGAGGGAACTAATCATGGCCGCCTCGGAGGGATTCGACGCATTCGCCAAAAGGCTCCCATCCGAAAAACTGGTCACCTTCGGCTCTCTACCAATCACACTAGATAAAGCTCTCCTCTGATGGATCATGTTGCCCTTGGCCAACATGGTGCCATCGTCTGGAGCGAATAACGAGGAAGCGTTTGAAGTCAGCCTGCTCGAAAACGCCGGGTAATCTCTGCATGAGGGGATCCGATGTAATCGAGGCTCCGCTCTACGCACTAGCACATTTGCTCTTAGTCAGGGGCTCTACACCCGGACGGGAAGAGGGGCCGGATGTGCCGATCTTGGCTTGGTTGCTTACCGAAGTGGCAGCAGACCCATCTGTCCCCGCACCCCGCAGATGGAGAGGTGCCCTGAGTCTTTTTAGTCATTTTTTTCTTCTTTTTAGGAGAGGAGGGCAGGGAATGAACCCGCTTCTCCCCTCCACCGGCATGAGCCCCCAGGCCGGATGGACTGGCCTCAGCAAGGTCCTTCTCCGAGATGGAGAAGGTCCTGGCAATCGCAGGGGCACAAGTCAGAGGAGATCCCTCGCCTAATTGTACAACCTTGGAAACCCTAGCCCTTTGAGGAGGACCTTGCATAGGGTCGGACTCGAGTTCGGTTCTTGGCGCCGAGCCCGGATTCGCTCCCATGGAAGGCCCTACCTTCTGGAGCTGGGTTGACTTAAGGACCATGTCTATCTCGCGGTGGAGGGGCTCCATTTGGACATCCCCCCCCCCCAGGACATCACAGGTCCCATTGGCAGCGGTGTTACAAGTCGAGTCTGGGGAGGCACAGGCCTACACCCCCGCTAAGTTAAATATTCTAGCCAGCAGGTCTTTAGAGGAAAGCGACCGCTGGAGCCTGGCTTTCCTCTTCCTCCTAGGGGGTTTGCCCTACCGAGTCGCTTCAATGGGGAGCGGTCGGCTTTGGGCTGCCTGTTGGATTTCTTGACAGTCCCCTTGGAAAGAGAGAGGTGCCCGAAGGCACCTCCAGGCAAGGGGGTGAGGGGGAGTCCCCTACACCCGTAGGCGAAGAAGAGGAGTAAGCCTCATCTCCGGTTAGAGAGATTTGGAGGGTCCCCTGCGAGAGAAAAGGGGGGGGGACCTCCATTTTTTCTGTGGAGCTGCCCGAGGGCGGCTCTGACGATGGACAAGGGAAAATTGAGGGGAGATTTGTTTATTTTATCATCATTGGCCATGATGACCTTATTTTTTTACGGGGAGCAAACGCTACTCACCCCTGGCAGTGGCCCGCTTTGCTAGGGGTGCGTATGGGGCTGGTAGAGACAGTGCCGCCATTCAAGGTCACCCCTCCCACCTGGTGACCTGGCAGCCCTTCAGTATGGCGGCTCTATCTTAGGCCCGGCGTAAAAAAATAGATAGTGAAGTGAGAAGGAAAAGTGATGTGAGGAAGGTATGGGTGAGGATGAAGCAAGTTGTTAAAGCCCACTATCCCAAACCGGAGCTCAGTGATTAGGAATCGTTATCCCCTCCTTCCTCAGCCCCGATCCGGGATAGTTGGCTGAGAAGAAAGTCAGCATCTACCCTGTGAAATTAGAGGCTGATCAGAGAAAGTTGTGGGAGAGGTTGTAGGGAAAGTGAGGAAGTAGGGGAGAAACACAGGCTGTCTGAAAGAAGGAGAAGAGGTTAACCTGGGGCCGGACGGGGCGCTGAGTCCCGTCAGCACGGCGGCCAGAAAGGCAAATCACCGCGCCCCTTACGGGGTAGCAGACCAACAAGGAATTCAATGGACCTGTTCGATTCATGCGTAGAAGTTTGCCTTTAATGCCTTTATTCAGAGCCGTAGCAATGTCTAGTGCTCCCCCAACCCAAGTCGAGATTGTGGAGCCCCCATAACAATGTTTCTGCAATACAAATATTCTGGTCTATCATTTGGGGGGGACCGCAGTGGGGGCTTTTCAAGAGCCAAGGCCCCCCAGCTGATTGGTGGGGCGCTTGATACAGCTCTGACTTTACTCATCCCATATCACTTCAGTTGAGTGTGTTTTCTATAATCTTTAGAAATGGCTTACTCAACTCTAGTCTCAGGCCCGGTAGCGAATTGGGCGTTCGAGGCTATCGCGGGATTAAAGTTAATTAAGCTATGGCGTTCGAGGCTTGTAGTGTGAATACAGCGTCTAGGTTAAGTTATGTTTTAGAGCAACGAACTGGCTCAAAATTCTCGTAGAAAGTTTTTCCAATCAGTTATGGTTTTTGTTGACATTGTAAGCTCTTTAACACACATAAAAAGACAGTAGTTGCCAATCTTTTGCACCATGCGTGAATTAAATAAACGATTGTCTGAAAACATACTTTTGATTCTTCTAACCAAGTCTCTTTTCGCAATCCAACACTGAAATTGCATTCACGCTTAGTACAGCGCCAACGGCAACGCAAAGATGCTAATGACAGTTTCATAATACTCGTACATACGAGGGGCGGTCAATAAGCTTTGCGAATCGGTAGGGTAAAACAGAGGAAGGGGGATGGCTGTTTGTAGGGGTGTTAGAACAAGTTATGACAAGTCAGGACCTGCAGCCGCACGCTCCTGCCTCATCTATTTAAGAAGCAGTAGCTGATCGCAGATCGTCAGTCACAATTTTTTCAACAATGGAGAAGGTTGAGCACCACGCAGTGATCAAATGTTTGACCAAGGAAGGCAAGAATGCAAAAGAGATCCATGAACGCATGGTTGCAGTGTACACCGACACCGCCCCTTCCTATGCAACTATTGCTCGCTGGAATAGGGAGTTCCACCATGGTCGTGAGTCCTTTGAAGTTGACCCCCGTACAGGACACCCGTCAAACGTGACCAACGAGGACAATGTGGCCAGTGTGGAGAGGATGACCCTTGAAAATCGACGGGTGAAGGTTGAAGAAATCAAGCGAGAACTTGGAATATCACATGGAAGTGTTATCAACATCATCCACGACAATTTGGCCATGACCAAGGTCCGTTGGGTCCCTAGAAATCTTACTCTCCATGATCGACTTCAACGTCGTCAAAGTTGACAACGCCAGAGTTGCACAAGCTGTCCTGCGCGAGTGCGGATTCGATGAGCTCAACCATTCCCCCTACAGTCCAGATCTGGCCCCTAGCGACTACTTTTTATTCCGCCAGCTCAAGACTGCACTGCGTGGACGCCGGTTTGGGGACGATGAAGATGACCAGCTCGCCGTCCAGGAGTGGATTGAACAGCAGTCGGCAGATTTCTGGTTGTCGGGAATTCGAAGCCTCAGGGACAATGGCGCAAGTGCATTAAAGTCGAGGGTAGTTATATTGAAAAATAATAAAACACTTTTCCTCATATCTCGTTTCCTTATATCCGAATTGCAAACTTATTGACCGCCCCTCGTATGTCAATTTTTTCTAAGTCGCAGTCCTAACCTCTCCTTAACGTCGCGATAGCCTCGAAAACCTAATTCGCTGCCAGGCCTGTTCCGAAAAAGACCCTCCATTTGTTGGTACAATTTAAAATTCTCATATAATTAATAATGTTGATCTAATAGAAAAAAAATCTAAGAATATTCGATATCATAACGATTTGATTCTAGTTAGTTTTGATATATGTTCAATTTTTCTTAGGTTGTCGTGGACGCTCTATTGACATTTCTTAGAACTCATATTTCTAAATTTTCCTTACACTTCTTGACCATAACATAATAATCGACCTAATGACGCTTTGTATTAAACATTGTAAATTTTCTTTCAATAATAAATAAACCATTTGAAAATTTGGCATGGCTTCTCCAATTTTACGTAATCTTTACATGGAATATTTAGAAACTCATCTTTTACCCACTATTACCCAAACTATCCTCACTTTGTTTAGATCTATCTCAGGTCCCAAAGTGAAAACCTTAACACTTCCTTACCATGGTTAAATAATTTATTTCCAGCCATCAACTTCACCACCGAAACTGAACAAAACGAGATGCTTCATTTCCACGGTGTTAATTCACAGAGCCCTTAATCAATTCAAATAGAAGCCTATGTACTTGCAATGATTCATTCATTCATTACTTCTCCGTTCTTCATATCAATATTAAAAGAAATATTCTCGGTGCTTTGTTCTTGCGCGTTTTAAGAGTTAAGAAGTTAACAAAGTTTATAATAACTGATTTAAGAGATGTTACCCAAACCATTTTTTGGATGATTGCATGAAATCTGCCATTGTTCATTTCATAAAAGTTATAATGAAGAAAAATGGAAACTAAACCACCCTATGCTGCCATTTTCACAGGCTTTTTACTAAATTTACACATTTATTAAAACAATTCAATATAAATTTTGAGTTCAAATAAAGAAGTCTATGTCATTAGTACTAGAAAGCAGTGCTCTATTTATACATTGTACTTCCTAAATCATCAAATATAGTAGATTTGGAAAGTGCTACAGCATTAATACATAAAAAACTGGATCCAGCGAATTTACCGACAAAATTCACCGACAATAATTCATCAACACGCTCAATTTATTGATATACACAATTCATCGATAAAAATTCATGGTAAATCTTTATAAAATTGCCGAAACAATAAATCGCCGAATTAGCTTGGATTGCAATATAGGTGTGAAGTAAATAGTTAAGACTATGGTAATACACTTGTTTATAATTAGCCAATAATCGACTCTAGTCCAACTGAAAATCGCATATTAAATTTCCTACCACACGGAACACTCATCTTTTGGCAAATCGTGAACATTGGTATGGTGATGGAACTTTCAAAACCGTTCCTCTGTTATTCTATCAGCTATATACATTTCATAGATTGATAGGAAATATTGCAATTCCGCTCGTCTATGCCTTACTACCCGATAAGTCAGAAAGAATTTATAGTACAATACTAAAGAAGATTAAGATCAACACACATTTTTCGTCTCCCTCCTTAATAACTCTTGATTTTGAACCCGCAGAGACAAAGAGAATTCCGAAGCTTAGTATTAAAAGTATGTTTCTTCCACTTTTCTCAGTGTATCTCGTGTCATACAAGCTAATGGACTGCAAAAAAGATATGAAGCGGATGCAGATTTCGCTCTGAATCTCCGTTATTTCCCGACATTAGCATATGTGCCAGTTAACACGGTTGTCAGTGCATTTGAGTTACTATGTGATACTGATATCTTTCTGCGTGAAGCTCAAGCTGTAGTGAACTAATTCGAAGATACGTGGATAGGTCGTCCTAACAGAAGAAACCGCCGCAGACCATTGAAGTTTGAGCTCGTGATGTGGACTAAACCGTTTAACCTTATTTACCAAAAACAAATAATTCGCTTTAAGGATATCATAGGACCTTCGAGACATAGGTTGCTGGACACCACCTTAATATTTGAAAGTTTTTCGACTGCTTGAAGAAATAACAAAACTATAATGACGCCAAAGTCGATCAATACATGGCTGGTACTTCACCTCAAATAGAAAGAAATATCGTGCCTTTTATGAATGAATAAAAAACATTGTAGAAAGATATCCTTGATATAGCAACGTCGTTGATTATTTGCGGGGAGGGAATAGCCCCTAACCTAGCTTTCCGATTTTAAATAAACCAAATTTTAGTTTTAAGTTTAGTTTAAACTAATTTTTCATTTTTAAAGGTTCGGTCATTAAGGAATTTTAACTATTCTTAATAAATACCCCCCCAAAAAATTCTACCTTGTTTTTGTAATATCCTAAATAAAGGCTGGGAAAGTAATTATTTCCTATATCAAAGATAAAAGTATGCTAAATTAAAGATTAAAACACGATCTAGTTATATATTTATTTCAAATTAGAATATTTTTTAGTTTTTCTTTAATTTTTATCGGTGAATTGTGTATACCGATAAATTTAGCTTGTCGATGAATTGTTGTCGGTTAATTGTTGTCAATGAATTGTTGTCGGTTAATTGTTGTCGGTTAATTGTTGTCGGTTAATTGTTGTCAATGAATTGCTGTCGATGAAATGTTGTCGGTAAATTCGCCTCGACCCATGAAAAACATTGTAAAATGAAATATGCGAGAGTGCATGTGCATTAAATGGATACTAAATTTCAATTTAAGCCAACGACTTTATCTGCCAGTTCTTTAAAAATAGACATTTTTCTACCTTTATAAGTTTAGGGCAGGCTGTCCCTATCTTCTTCCTTTAACTCCTCTCAATCCCTCATTATCTAGCTCTTGATTTCCATACATTTCAAAGCGCCTCTCAATATATTCTTACTCCGATGGGCTCTGTTTGATCACTGCCGCACGCGTTTGCGGAGTTCTTCAAGGCCTAGTTTGGAATAGAGTTTACGCCACAGCTTTTCAACAGTCAACAGTAATTAATCTCTGTCTTCCAAACTACTGTACTCTACTGCAATACCCACTTTCCACCAGTAATTCCTCTAGCATGTGGAGTGAGATGAGCTGAGAGTTTCTATTACCGGACAGTGAATTGCCTTCTGCTCGAAATAGTTTCACCTAAAGGCTTGGGTCTGATTGGAGCTATCCCTTGTTTCGTTAGTCTTTGGGTGTGTCGATAAAAATCTGATTCGAAATTGGTGATTGCTGATTAAAATCTCTGATTAGAGATAGTTCCTATTTTCATTCTTGGGGGTTATTGAAGAGGGGTAGATTCGGCCCAAATTTACCGAGAATTTCCTCAGTACGCTCACAAAACAAGGGGGTATCCTACCTGGACAACCCACCAAGATTGAAGGCTGTAAACGGGTGGCTCTCCGTACCATACAAGGTTTTTTTTAGCACCCATATGGCGACTACCTAGAAGGGCATGAGTCGCCATAATTAATTACAAGCCTAATAATAGGCTATAATAAAATAGAAAATAAGTCAAAGACCAAAATTGAAATCAAAACCAAAACCAAACAAAGTAGAAAAAATAAAAGATGGGAGCATGCTCTGGCGTCGGGGGGAAGCACCCCCCCCCCCCCTCCGACGCAGGGACAAGCGAGGCCAGCCTCTTACTAAAAGTCAGATAGTTCACAAGTCTGTGTACAAGAACCCGTCCCGAGTACAAGGGACAAACAGTAAAGAACCCACTCATTGTGGTACCGGGATGAGCGTCGATTTGATAAGCGCTCCATCAAATGGTGGTGCGTTCCGCGAAGGTGTCCAATTCGGAGACGACAGAAAGCGAGCTGAAAGTGTCGCGTCATTGGGGATAGGTCCATGGGAACAGTAGCGGTGTAATTACACGCAACATTAAGTTCCCCTCGGTCTTCTCTCATCTTCTGTACCAAGCAGCCCAGAGGGCTGCCCTGACTCCTGCCAAGTAGTCGGTGTGAGGAAGAGCGAAACGCTGGCCTGGTCATCCAGTCTTCGCGGAGTCTCTGGCGCCTTCATTCCAAGCAATTCCCACATGTCCAAGAATCCACCAGAAGATAATCTTGACATCCACCCGACTCGCAGCAACCGTGGCATCACGGATATCCCGAACCAGGGGGTGTGGTGACCCCGAAGAGCAATCAGAGTGTTTGTGAGTCGCTAAAGATCACAATCCGGTCTCCGAACCTGGCACGGCGAGTTACCTCCGGTACCGAGCGGTGTATTGCAACCAGCTTGGCCGTGAAAACTGACGCAGCACCTATTCAAGCCCTGCTGAATTCAAACGGAGGGGATAAGGAGTGGAACCGACCCCCTCCTGGGACTTTGAGTAATTTGTGTGTACTGGTACGGATCCAGCGTTAAAATCCCCGAGCAGTAGAATTGATCTAGGCACCGTGCTACGACGCTACGGAAATCCCCCGCGTCGAAGTCGGCTGACGGTGGAATGTATGCAGAAATAACAGTATATCTCCTATCCAGGTTTAACTGCACTGCTCTTGCCTGAAATTGGTATTTATAGCAAATAGAAGAACGAAGACATTTTGCTAGTTGGTCCCCATCATGTGGTGGTAGGGTTGCAATACCCTTATACCAGTTGTGTGTGGTGACTTTTGAAGATAAGGAAGGAATTCAAGTTTTACAAAAATAAATGTTAATTGAAGTAAATATGTTGTTCATTAAAAATAACTATAAAATTGTAAGCTAATCACTTTATTTAAATGTTAATTTTTTAAATGTCATTTTTTTAAACTTTATTTAAATTTTAAAATAGCTATGTAAGTATGCACAACCAATTATCCAAGATGTTCTATCATATTGGCCTACATTGTATTTGCGAGTGCAGCACTTTGTTTTGGATGACATCTCTTGTTGGCGTAGGCCTATCTGTTTTAATAATAGTTGCTTTTTCATTTTCTCACAACTTCATTTGCATCCATTTTTGTTAAAAAGGGGTTATCACTTAAAAAAAATGAATAAACAATACGCCACACTTATCTAAGTACTGACTCGCAGCTACTGATCTCAAAGATACGAGGGGCGACTGCGGTATGGCTGCCAAAATTCAGGAAATATTAACAAAATGCTTAAGATACAAGAACGTAACTGTCGTAGAATGGACTCTCGACGATATACCATATATAACTATTCGTTGAGGGAACTTCTTTAATTATCTTTAGAGTGCGTTGATGTCTGGCGGGCCGATATTATGTATCTTCGATATGCTTAAGAAGTGGAACTGAGCTCAAGGATACTAATATTGCTATCATTAATAAAATAGAGTTTTATTAATAATAACTATCAACAAACACAAGACGGAAAATATTGACATAAACAGAGAATGGAAAGGGTCGTGGGGGCTCGGGCTAATCCGAGGATTAAAGGATTTAAAAAGGTAAAACAAATATAGAGTTAAAGGGATGGGATGGTTCGCTAAACCATTTAAAGCACAGGATAGAATTGACAAAAGGGTTAAGTACTCAAAGGTGACGTTTGGTTTACGTAACTTTATACTAGTGGTGCAGTGGAAGGCGACGTGAAGGAATTTTCGGTCCGCTGGCGAGTTCCAGCCGAAGGGGGGGAATAAGATGATCCTGACGTTGCGTCTTGGGAATGAGAACCGTTTTTCGACGAACGGCTTGAAGAACAATGGCTGTTCTACGTTGTTCTCTTCTGAACAATGAGGTGGAAGCCTTGAGGACTTGGCGTCACGAAAGGCTCGAACCTTTGGCACTCAAGGGATATTGTCCTCCTTCTGGACAAGTGATGATGAATCTCGAGGTCGAGGTCCCTTGGCGCACAAAGGGAGAGAGGGTCGTGGTGATGTTTCGCGACGAAAATCTGGATCTCCAATCTGAACTTAGTGGTAAAGTTTCCATCTAAATAGTCGAGACACTCCCTTGGCGTGGGGGACAATGGAGTGGGAGCTTCGAGGGAATGCACAGCCGAGGCTGGGAACAATGCCTTATCTGCCCATAAGCCTAACTCAATCTGGCGAGGTCGGCGTATGGGGGCGAACGGGGGGGGGCGATAACCTCCTTGTTTAAACATTGACATCCGGTGGCTGCGATAAGGCGCCACGCTTCGAAGCGAAGATGCACGTGGGAGCATCGTGGTTCTAAAATAATATGTGATAGGAGTTGAAACTAACGCTGCCTCAACCCGTTCTATCACAGTAACCATACAGAGTTTATGCTGTATAGCTGCTTTCATTCTCAAACCCAGTATTTAAATATAACCTAAACATTGTTTAAGCTTCAAAGCATAATAATAGTTACGTCATTGTGTCTTAGACATTTTATATGATATTTCCTAGATTCTGGTGACCCGGCAGGATTGCCAGATGCAAGCCAATGACTGCAAAGCTAAATTTTCCTCCTTTCCGTATACAAATAGGTTATTTTTTTCTTAATCCTAACACGGCGTTGAAATATCTAGATAAAATCATAAAACTTTAATGACTGTATATTATTGCTAAGAAAAGCAAAACATTTTTTAAACTATTCATTTCAAAGCACCAAAAAGCAGAACTATTATTGAAATTAAGAGAGAAAAAAAGAGTTGAAATCTCGACGAAAAGGATGCATTTCTTTAATTTCAGTCGGGCTCATCAGGGTCTAACGCCAATTTGATTGAAAGTCAACGGTATCGTATGGCATCTACAAGTATAGGCAAGCATAAATGTGAAAATAAAATTGACTCAGCTGTCATATTAATTGTTGAAGTGTAATTTATTTTTCTTTTCTTCTTAAATAGAGGAAGCATTGCTTCCCTTGCTTCAATTGACTGCACGCCACTGCCTTTAACCGGGAAGGGTGGGCAGCAGACATGTGACCAGCAGAGTCTTGTGTAAAAAAATAGCTAATCGGGAACGGAAGGAAGATAGCCTCCGCCGCTCTGCCCAGTTGTCCCGGAGTTCGCGGAAATTTCATTAGAGGAATTTGCCTTTTAGACCTAGCTCGAAGGAATGGGGGAATTCCCTCTTAGAAGAGAACACCCTCAATTGAAAGGTCGTGCGCTTCGTGGAGGCACTGATTCAGGGAGCCTATTACAGTCGAACGTGACGAAGAGTGTAAGGGTGGTTTTCGAGGCCCCTCCGTTTTCTCATCACACGGTCGACCTTGACCGCCCCGTGGTCGGCCAGTTCTAAGGTGATATCTTCTTAGGTGTAGTCCATGAGTGGCCTCGCATAAACCACTTCCTTCACGAAATTCATGGTAGAGTGCGGCGTCACACTCACCAGCGAGCCATTAAATTTCCGAAGGGCCGCTTCGGAATGGGTGGATGCATTCTCTAGAACGCTTCCGTCCGAGAAATTAGTCACCTTTGGCTTTCTACACACAAAACTAGTTAAAACTTTCCTCTGATGGATCATGTTGCCCTTGAACATTCTGCCATCTGATGAACAAATAACAAGAAAGCATTTGAAGACAGCGAGTAAAAGTCTCTTAATGAGAGTCCCGACGTAATCGAGCACCATTCAGCGGACTTGCGACTTTCTTTTTGTCTGGGCCTCCCCGCCCGAGGGTGCCTCGGGGCTGGAATCGACATGGTCGGCTGCCGAAACGGCAGCGGACCAGTTCGTTTCCGGAGTCCCCGCGTTGGGGGAGACTCAAGAAACACGAAGCAATATGTTTGTAAACGACCTCTGCAATGTGTTGGTCGAGTGTATGTAGGTCCTTGCAGCGTTGAATGTTGCCCTACAGCTGTTGATTGTGCAGGAATGGTTTGAACATGCGGCATCATTGAAATATCCCGAAGATTTTTACTAAAGCCTTCCAGAGGGAGTTTGGTATCTATAATTTTCCTTCTGGCTTTCTCTACTGAGCATGTCTTGTAGAGTGCTGTAAAGTGTGAAAGTGATTTTTACCGACAAAGACAAATTGAATTTGTTCGGATTGGATGAAAGGCGGCATGTAAAGCGTCGTACAGGTGAACGATTTAATACCACACGCACGAAAAACATGGTTAAATTTGGAGGGGTAGATATTATAGCATGGGGCATGTTTTCAACTACTGGCTCCTCCGTTTATGCGACAAAGTAAACACTGCGGTATACAAAAATATGTTTCCATAACACATGATCTTTTTTTTTCTCTCTCTCTCTCTCTCTCACTGAATATCAGAAGTAGTGAGGCTATTTTAATGCAGGACAGTGCCCTCTGCCACGCAACAAAGAGGTGAAGCAGTTCTTGGATGATGATAATATCAACGTGTTGAACTGGTCTGAGCAGAACCCTGATTCACATAGGCAGAATCCCTACCAATGGAAGATATTCGGTGGGAAGGCAATGGTTCGGAAACCGACCAATATTAAAGATCTCTGGTCAAAATTAGAAAAAGGAATGAAATAAAAGCATGCCTGAACAATCCGACAGATAAGTGAAGGCCTGTGGCTGAAGATGTTCTCAAGCCATCCAGAACAAAAGCTTGTGGACTTCATACTAATATTTTGTCCAATTTTTCTATGAGGTAATTATATCGTTCTCTAGTTTTGGACACTTTTTTCTTAAAATGCTTATTACTTTCCTCATAACTTTTTTTTAGCCACTCTTCATTTAAATGTATCTTAGAAACTATCAGAATACTCTGCGCATTTTCACAAGAAATTAAACGAGTATTTAAGAAAATCGGTATTATGTTCTCTAGTTTTGGACGGTATTATAGTTTTTGACCAAAAATGACCAATGAAATTAACGCAGTTTATCTTTTTCTAAAAATAAGATGGAAACTAATGAAACCAACGAGGGAGTCAATGAATATAGAAAAGGGAGAGGGACAAACCGTTGCAGAAATAAAGTGGATAAATAAAACAAGAATAGTGGAAAAAGAAAAAAAGACCCTAATAGAAACCTTCGTTGACCCTATATTTGGGGGCAGGGGTGGCAATATTACATTCAGGAACTAGTTTGTGCATTAGGACAAAGGTACCCAAAACTAGGAACAAGTTCCTAAATAGGCCAAAAGGTCTTTAAAACTAACGCAACCTAACCTAATCTATCACAATCCAATCCAACATAACCAACTCATCCTAGCCAAATTCAACTCTCAACTGAGCAAAGGTAACCTAACCAATATAGTTACAGTCCCGATCTAGGAAATTGGTAGAAAGGACTTTTTTAGGATATATTTTATTAAATGAACGAGAAGAGTTTCGGATATATCCACCATCCCCAGTGTGACATGCTGAAAGCAGGATACTTCCGTAGTCGCCTTCTTTTAATAAAAACTTTCTTAAAAAGAGTTCTTTGCTCACTAACTTAACCTAACTTTTCCCTCAATATTCTTTGTTTGGGTATAAAATCCTCTAAAGTTGTCCAAATGAGCTATTAGGGGAGAGTAAAGAATCTGCCCACGAGTCGACAGCGTCAAGAATGTTCTAGTTAGGCGACGGTTTTTGATGGTGTTTTTTTTTTCTTCTTCTTCTCTTATTCCATATCTCGAGAACGCGTAAGAAATTTTTCGGCAATGTCCCTATTTATGCAAAACTTGGGGTAAACGTGAAGATCGGCGGCGCCCGAAAAGTTTTGTTTTTTGCGTGTATGTTTCGTTCACCCGCGCATGCATATTCATGCACGTTTGGTTAAATAAAAACGTTAAAAAAACATTATAAAATAATTTTAAAAACAATTTGATTATATACTGGGGGCTGTGCCCCCCAGACCCCCCCAATTGATTGAAACTCAGGATCATCGTAGGGGGGTCCCCCCGCAATGTTTAAACCCCCCACGAGGAGTCCCCTTGAATTTACTCCAAAAAGGTGAAACATATTGGAACACGGACGAAATAGTTTACATCCCATCGTTCGCGCCGCCCATCGTAATGTTTACCAAACTTTGAATTATATAACTGGGAAAGGCAAACCATTTAAATAAAATATATAAAAACTAACCACCCTTTAATTAAGCTCTAACATTCTCCCGATGAAAAACTGTTTCCGCCACCGCATTCTAAACACTTACTATAGTTATTCACACGAATGAATAAAAAAACAGCAATTCTGTATTTTTTAGCGATCTCCATAAACGTCATCAAGGTCTGAACAGTTCATTTTTATCAACAGAATTTAAAAAGCAACTCCGCTGCCATTTCAGAATAATAATGGGCAAGAAGAGAAAAAGACTAAGCATGCGCTGAAAACAAATGCGTAAATTTTGAGCGGGGAAGACGAAATAGAATCGGTGCAGCGTAGCGCGTCTTAAAGAAAATTGGTTTCGGTGTGAGCGTTCTTTTGAGTTTCCCCTTCTTGCCTTTCGGCACTGATGTAGCGCCATACCAATCCGCGAGCCATGTACGTACACCCAGCTTAACCTACATAACCGATGGTTGGTTAGGTTAAGCAGGCAAAGGGGGTGTCATGTATAGTATGGCCCAACATGGGGGATCTAACACCTTTTAGGATACATACCCTGTAGACAGCAATACCTGTAGTAGAATGTGGCGCGAAATGTCTTCCACGCTGTCAATTTATCCCATCTTCATTTTCTTTGCGGATTTCTCCTATCAAACTTCCATTGGAAATGCCCTCGTTGCTTTTCGCTTAATAATAAAATAAACCGGCTTTCCTTTTAGGTGCAAAGCTAAGAAAGTAAAGCAATTTACCAGGAATTCTATATTAACTCACCTCAGAATGATGAGTCTGTCTTAGATGTTCTACACACGTCACAGACTCAAGTAAACACATAATAAATATCACTTCTAATAGGCTCGCGTTTTGTTGCATTTTTATTCTTTTCCAACGATGAGTCACAATTGCACTCGCGAAAGCTTTAAGAAATATTCCTAAGATATCAAAATAATTAGATTATTTTTCTCGTTAGGACGATTCCTATATTTAAATTATAATGGTTTCCCTCTCCTATATCTTTGGGCATTGGCAAGGAGTGGTGGTTAAGCCTTGGGATGTTTCGGTATCCTTAGAGAAGTATTTAAGTTTCGTAATTTAGCGCTCAAGTTTTAAAAGACTTCGTTCAGCTCTGACACTTAAATGATTTTTTGTTCTTTTAATGTACATCATGTTCCAAATTATGAAGTTTCCTTAAAATCTGTAAATTAGAATTGATTTTTTTTAATTAACTAAAAGGCAGTTGTATCATTCATATGAAGAGAATAATATTAAAGTTTTTTTTCTTCTGATTCTAAATAATTGAGAAATTTTTCGCACAACAAAAAGATTTTTACTTCGATGTCAACGCAGTCTGCTATATTACTTGAACACTTTAAAGGAATAGCGGTTGCCATCAATATATATATATATATATATATATATATATATATATATATATATATATATATATATATATATATATATATATATATATATATATATATATATATATATCATCACTAACTCTAGAATTTAAGAAGGGGATTTTTTTGAGTATTTGAATAATAATTTCATCATAATTTGGTTATGTCTTATGTTTTTTTATCAAAGTTATTTCTAATAATTCTTTTATAATATCAAAAAACAAAATGGTGAAGTTCAGAAATAAATATAAGTATCAAAATTTTGTGAATTTTTTAAAACCCAAAGAATTACAAATGATGAAGTTCAGAAAATTTATTTTGCATCGTGATATTTTGAAATGGGGAATTTAGTTTAGAGTTCCTTTTTAAAATTATTAGAATTGGCGAAGTTAGAAACATTTAGAAAAATTTAACCATGGCTGCTTTTTTTTAGATTTTAAATTTTATTCTTAGTAGCGAAGCGCAAGCTCCCCCCTACGGGGAAGTGGCCAAGCCATTGCCTGGTATATATATATAAAGTGACATAATTTGATCGTATTATACTTACCTATTTATGTAATATTTTTAAACGTCAAAACTCTTATACTTCTTGAATTTAGCAGATCAGAACCGAATTAATTAAATCAATATATTATTTTTGCACGAATTTTCGTAACGATTCAAAACCAAATTTCGCCTTGCCTTCCTGCTCTGAGTGACGGGAAAAAAGGAAAAAAAATAAAGTGTATACAAATATAAAATAAGGAGCAAAGAGGGCACGTGCCACAAATAAATCACCTGACTGACGGGAACAAAAACTATGCTGAACAAACTTTTATAAAAAGTTAAGATAAATTGGAACCCATTTACCCATAAACGAGAGCCTCGCCTCTCTAGGCAAACACAAACGGAATGACAGCCAATTTTAGCATCGCGTTAATGGGTTTACAGATAACTAAGAGACACCTAGGTTTAGTCTTCAATGTTTTTGTTTTTTAAATCTTTCAGATCATTTACAGAATAAGAAACCAGTTGTTTTCTATATCAGAAATAGCCTACCAAATAATCATGTTATAAATATGGAAATAAAACATTTGGATATAATGGGATCTTAATTATTAATAGATGAATATATGCAAGTTATGTCATATAAACCTACCCTAGTTTAACACTCTACACATAGTTGTCAACACCCAAGACTGGCTCCTCCTGCTTATGTGGCATAGTAAGGATTCTTGCCGTCACACGGACGGCATACCACCTGTATCCAGGACAACACCGACTTCTGTGGGCACTTGATGTAGCCCTCCGGGAAGATAAACAGGAGCATAGCTTAGCCCTCGCTACTGACCACCCCAAATATCATGAACTGGACCGGGAATTTGGTCTCCATGACTCTCGGTACATCTTTGGGGGACACAGCAAGACTGCGGTTGTTTGGTCAGTTCACCACCTGGCCCTGACAGAAATTCTTCTCGTCTGAGAACCAAAGCATGTCCGGCTTGAGGTGATGCTTCAGTTTGTCCACAAGCTTCGAAACAAATTCCTTCCACTTGTCCTTCTTATTATGAGACAGAAGCTGGTCCTTTCTCATCTTGTAAGAGTATTAGCGGATGTCTTCATTCACTAACTGCCTGATGAGGCAGACTGACATTTCTTTGTCCTTGGCTATTTATTGTACCTCCTTGACTTTCTGAGATTGTTGTCAATGATGGTCTGGATCTCCGTGGCAAATTCGAGGTTTCTTTTCGTACCAGAACGCTTAGAGTGAGGTTTCTGAGCTGCCGTACACTCATAATCGCAGTATGACTCCCCCAACTCTTTTGTGATTTTCTGCACCGTCTATGGATTGACACGCAACCACTCTGGGATCTTTACATAGTAGCTCCCGGCGAGAATACCAAGCAGCACAGCTTACCTTTTTCAAAATTTGGGAGACTATAATTCACCCATGGTATTGCTTTCTCCATAGAGGATGCGCAACTGAGTCTACTATGATAGGAATAGGAGAGAACAAACGGCAGACAACACTCATGCGTGGAATTCAGAGTTGCCAACGGCGACAATTTAACTACCGCACCCTACATCTCCCTTTTTTAGTACTGCGTTCAACAACTTCATTGCCACCAGAAGGCGCATGTATCCTGCGAACCGTTTATAGTTACCAATTTTCGCCATTCACTAAGTTCAATACATTTACGAATACTAATTCAAAGTTACCAAAAAATACTTGAACTTTACCACTACCTAATATTTCGCGGATAAAGTAAAGATTAGCCATCTTTAAAAAAAAGAAGACTTCTTTACTCAGCCAATTAGAGGTGGCTTATCTTTACTAGTGGCTAAGTGAGCTAGTTTTTTTGTTTCACTGATCTTATAATATTACTAATTATCGGGTTTTTGAAAATTAGGTTAAGTTAGTAAAGACAGGCCATCTCTAAACTGACCGAGTGTAGAAATTTACATGTAAATTAGAAAAAGAAAACCTAACCTAACATCCCTTTGTGCATATTTTTTTTATTTATTTTTCCTAATTCACACGTCAATCTTCTTTACTCGGTCTGTTTATAGGTGGCTTATCTTTGCTGTGTCATCTTACAAATGGTTTCCCTTTAATAACTCAATTTAGAGATAACTCGTCTTTACTAGTCATCACTGAGATAACTCGTCTTTACTTGAACGTAGGGATCCAAAGGCTCCGTCTTAAATCACTTCCGGATTTTCGATCTATCAGTCTGTGAGTAACTGTTCTGACGGATATGTTGACCTGGCCGCCCTCTGTACATTTATGACGCAGCTGAACTGCGGTCTTCTTACGCTCCGGAAGGACCACGCGACGCAGAGACCTGTAGTCACATCTCGATCTTACCCTGGGTTGCCCAGGGATGTTCCCACTTTATCGGATCCTCCTCGACACTTCTGCAACCACCGGAATTGGATCTGCCGTTCCCCCAGGGAATTTGTCGACAGCTGCGACTTTCCTCTTATAGTCACGTATTTTCGTCATTATCATAACATTATCAAATCTTGTTGACAGGAAATATAATATTAATCAATAAGTATGTGTAATATGAAGACATTTTGAATGTAATATAACGCTTATTGATTCCAGAATTTCATACATTTCAATAGCATCGCCATTTTAGATATTACAAAAAAAGATTATAAAGAAGGTTGTAATTTTATTTTGCTGAATATCAGTGGGTGGAGGTATTCCGCAAGCCTCGTTTTTTGTTCCGCTTTTTTCTTATTTATATTTTCTTCTCTGTTTTTCTTATGGTTCGCCTCGGTCCACCATTCCATTCGTATGGTGAGGGTCGAACCAAGTAAACATTCGTTTGAAAAATTTAAACGGTTCACACATTGAACCTTATAAATGGGAAGATAGACTTCCCGCTTTATATTAACCTCTTTCGTAAATGGGAAGATAGACTTCCCGCTTTGTATTAACCTCTTTCGTAAATGGGAAGATAGACTTACCTCTTTGTATTAATCTCTGTCGTGAATAGGAAGATGGACTTTTTGCCCTGTATTCTCTCTTTTGCAAATGGAAAGTTGAACTCTCCAGTATGCAGTACTATATCTTGTAAATAAAGGAACGAAAATCCCTGTGTACTCGGTCGGTGAAGGAGCCTCCCGAAGCCGTTGCCTCCTGTGCCGGGTAGTGAGGTAAAGGAAAATGTCATGGACCTTTTTGGAGCACGAATCGTGCGGGTCACAGAGAGCGACATTGTTGAGTCGATGCTACTTGGGAGCTTCTGTTAGTCTCCTTGTAAGACCTCGTAGGGAAAAGTTCAAGCCATTATTATTCAAGAAGAAAAGTTGCCATTGCTGTTTGTCATTTCGAAGATTATTCCAGCTATTTACCTAGGAATAAAGAATCCAGATATATATATATATATATATATATATATATATATATATATATATATATATGTATATATATATATATATATATATATATATATATATATATATATATATATATAATAAAAAACACAAAGTGGCACGTGAGGAAAGCAATAATATGAAAATGAACCCACAGGAAAATGAAAAGATGAATCCAAGCACTTTTGAACCACGAGTATATTTGCAAGTTCATTTTCAAGGACTAGCATGAAAAGGGAGAAGACGACCTTATATAGGGTACAAAGATACGAAGGGAACGCTTCATCACATAGTACAAATCAATGGCAAAAACACAAAAACAAGACAGAAAAATACCAAGAAAAAGAACAATAGGCAACTAATAACAGACATATGCATCCCTAAAACAAAATACACACGACGACGCCATGTATATAAATGGAATATGGTGGGTGAAAAAAACAACAAAAAAATATTTTAAAGGATTATCATTAGAGGGAAAACATTTAGGGCTAAGAGTTAATCCACAGTCAAAACAGAGACACGTGGTGGGGGAGGCAATGCGAATGATATTACACTAATAAAGAGTGATAACAGGCTACATTATGAAGTTATTTCATTTAGTACAAGTTTTTTTGTAAAACAGGGTCGAGTTTAAATAAGCCAGGGGAAATATTTATATTAGGCAAGATGCCAATTAATGAACACTCGAAATATTTCGTTTTGTGAAATTAGCGGAATGATAAAGAAATTTTGCAGAATTCCAGTCAATGGGGGGATTATTTTCAGATATATGGAAAAATAAAGCGTTGTTTATTTCACCCCTTCTAATATTATACTTATGTTGGTAAATTCTAGTAGATAAAGATTTACCACTTTGCCCGAAATAAGGTAAATTGCAAATAGAACATTCTATAGAATATACTCCACCTTTTTTCCTAGTATTATTGTGGACTAACATTTTATATAAAACGTTAGTCCACAATAATACAAAGAAAAAAGGTTGAGTATATTCTATAAGGTTGTCTTCTCCATTTTCATGCTATTCCTTGAAAATGAACTTGCAAATATAGTTTGAAAGTGCATGGATTCATCTTTTCATTTTCCTGTGGGTGAATTTTCATATATATATATATATATATATATATATATATATATATATATATATATATATATATATATATATATATATATATATATATATATATATATATATATATATATATATATATATATATATATATATATACATATATATATATATATATATATATATATATATATATATATATATATATATATATATATATATATATATATATATATATATATATATATATATATTCTTTTATCCTGAAGAAGCTCGCTGAAGAGAGAGAATTCGTTACCCAGTCCCTATAACTGGTGACCCCTCTTCGTCGAACGAAACGTTATCATACAACAAAATGGATTCGCTCGGCGACGCATCAAGCCATCAACAAGCTGCTCATTTTTTACACCTAGAAGTGGAGCGTGCCAATTCAATCACAATCAGACCTCCTGTCTTCGATGAGGCAACCGTGGCGGGATTCAAAATTGTGGAAGCACAATTCCACATCTCAAGGATAATTCGGTAGAACACAAAATTCTACCATATCTTTGCTGCATTACATCCCGAGACAATCGATCTACTTCTAGCTGCGGTCCTTTCATCGGAGAACTACTCTCTCCTTCGGACAAAAGTACAAAGTGTTTAAAATTAACAATACCATAAAAGTGTAAAAAATTCCAAATGTAAATAAGTTTAATAGTGTATATTCAGTGCCTATTTACTTTTAAAAATGAAAAGTGTTAATAGTGAAAAATCAAGTGTCCAGTAATGAGAATAATATAGTAATTTTGAGTGTGTAAAAAATTCGTGTCGACCTCAATATAAAGTTAATTATGTTTATTTAGGGTTAAGTGGTGTGGTGCCTACAAACAAAGTAACGTACATAAAAAGAGGTTTATGCGAAACGCTTTAATCAATGTTATTAAATCGCTTGGCATAACATAGGTTATACAAGGAATCTCGGGACTGCTGGCCCCTCTGAAATCTATGTTATGCAGTCAAGAATAACAAATGAAATACGGAAGTATATAATATTGTTGGCGCGCGCACGACAACATAATTTAGTTCGCATTTAAGTGCTACAGTTCCTGCGTCCGAACGCTCTAACGTACTTCCGAATTTATTTAAAGTACCTCTATGTTTATTTATAATATGTTAACACACGTCACGTTTTCGCGGTGAACTCCTGTGGTGCTGGAACCAGAATATAGAATCGAATATGACTCAAAAATACCTCAAAGATGAGAATTTCGAAGTTTAGCATATTAAAAAAAATAATATATATATATATATATATATATATATAGGCTTTAATTCCTACTGAACGTGCGAAAGCTGGTTAGAGACGGGTTGTGCCGTAGCCAGGATTCTCACTATAAAAGTCTCACTTGTTACTGGGGGAAGGTTTGTGATTGTTGAATTCTAAGAGTGCAAAATACAGGTTGAATAAATTAGCCGGAGGGATTCTTAATTAAAGTCTTGCCAAGGGTACGTCAAAAAGGAGGAGCCACAAATAAACACACGTACAGAAAATAAACTTTACTTTACACAAATATAATAATTAGGAATAGTTAACAGGCAAAATTAAGGATTAAATATTAAACACTGACGTCAAGCGTCTAGATTTATAATGACTCAATGGGAGTATCAATCACTGATTAATTAAATAGGTAATTTAAGAATAGAGGGACACTGGGTTTACAGATTACCATTAATGGTGATGGATTGGAGAGACGACTACTCAGGTCCAGACGGGGTGGTTTGGGTGGCGTTAACATGAGTTCTCGGGGAGAGGGGGGATAAGACGACGAGTTCGGGGCTGCTAGCTGCAGTTCCGGTTAGTTCACTCCTAACTGGATGTGACACTAACACATAGTAACTTCCAGTAACTATTTGGATGTTCCTTTTCTTTCTCAAGTTACGTTGAGCAACAGAGCGTACTCTTCTAGTCACAGACTCTGCGGGGCGGGATTTGCCTCAGGAACACTTTGAGACAGCGACCAAGTTGACTCGACGGTGCGTTGGTATTCAATACGTTACGGCAACGACTCTCGTTCAACGCGAGGATTACGCGAGTAGATTTGGGACACTGCTGTAGAGGGGTAAACGGCGATGTTATTTATATCGCGGATTGTGGGAAATCGAGAGAGAGATCCCATTCACGACAATTCGCTTATCGCAGCGCCTTCTGGACAATCTCCATGCTATCATAAAGAAGGCAAATAAGATTTAAGCTTCTTTGGGAGATAGGCGTTCTTTCGTCCGACTTCCTGTCGCCAGTTGGGGAAAGGGTGGGGGATGGAGAGAGAGAGGAGACGAAGGTAAACTCAAACGACAAATTTCTTTCGTTTCACGATTGTCTAGTGGCATGTGAGTATGTACGTTCCATACCCTCACAATATATATATATATATATATATATATATATATATATATATATATATATATATATATATATATATATATACATCAGGAGTGGTCAATTCGGATATAAGGAAACGAGATATGAGAAAAAGTCTTTTATTATTTTTCAATATAACTACCCTCGACTTCAATGCACTTGCGCCACTTGTCCCTGAGGCTTCGAATTCCCGACAACCAGAAATCTGCCGACTGCTGTTCAATTCACTCCTGGATGGCGAGCTGGACATCTTCATCGTCCCCAAACCGGAGTCTACGCAGTGCAGCCTTGAGCTGGCGGAATAAAAAGTAGTCGCTAGGGGGCAGATCTGGACTTTAGGGGGATGGTTGAGCTCCTCGAATCCGCACTCGCGCAGGGCAGCTTTGCAACTCTGGCCTTGTGGACAGGGGCATTGTCGTGGAGGAGCAGGACACCACATGCCAACTTGCTGCGCCGCTTCTGACGGATGCACTTCTTCAACCCAGCCAGTTCTTCGGCGTAATATTGGCCTGCGATGGTCCTTCCACGAGGCGCATAGTCCACCATCAACACTCCCTCGGAATCCCAGAAGATGGTGACCATGATCTTCCCGGCTGAGGGTTGGGTCTGGAACTTGATGGGGGTCGGAGAGCCCCTGTGCTTCCAGGCCATGCTTTCGAGCTTGCTCTCGGGATCCCAGTGATAGACACACGTTTCATCACCTGTCACTATGCGTGACTCGAATCCCGCCGGGTCTTGGTTGTACAGGAGCAGCAGCTCTTCCGAACTTTGACGACGTTGAAGTCGATCATGGGGCGTGAGGTTTCTAGGGACCCAACGGGCAGAGACCTCGGTCATGTCCAAATTGTCATGGATGATGTTGATGATACTTCTATGTGATATTCCAAGTTCTCGCTCGATTTCTTCGATTTTCACCCGTCGATTTTCGAGGATCATCCTCTCCACACGGGCAACATTGTTCTCGTTGGTCACGTCTGACGGGCGTCTTGGAAGGGGTCATCTTGAAGGGACTCACGACCATGGCGGAACTCCTTATTCCAGCGAGCAATGGTTGCATAGGAAGGGGCGGTGTCGGTGTACACTGCAACCATGCGTTCACGGATCTCTTTTGCATTCTTGCCTTCCTTTGTCCTAAATTTGATCACTGCGCAGTGCTCAACCTTCTCCATTGTTGAAAAATTTGTGACTGATGATCTGCGATCAGCTACTGCTTCTTAAATAGACGAGGCAGGAGCGTGCGGCTGCAGGTCCTGACTTGTCATAACTTTTTCTAACACCCCCACAAACATCCATCCCCCTTCCTCTGTTTTGCCCTACCGATTCGCAAAGCTTATTGCCCCCCCCTCGTATATATATATATATATATATATATATATATATATATATATATATATATATATATATATATATATATATATATATATATATATATATATATATATATATATGTTTATAATTGTAAAGCCTAGATATTAGTTATGTATTAAACACACTCTACGTTCTCGCGGCGAACTCCTGTAGTACTGGAACCACAATATAGAACCGAATATGGCGCAAAAATACCTCACAGATGAGCATTTTGAAGTCTTAGGAAATTCTATAATTGGCTCACAGTAAACCATAGCATATTAAAATATATTTATATATATATATATATACAATTATATTTTTTCATAACTGTAAGGCGTAGATATTAATTATTTTATGTATTAAGCACTCCGTTTTCTCGGGCCGTAGTACTGTGGGGGCCGAACCAAGTAAATATTCGTTTGAAAATTTAAACGGTTCACACATTGAACCTTATAAATGGGCAGAAAAACTTCCCGCTTTGTATTAATCTCTTTCGTAAATGGGAAGATAGACTTCCCGCTTTGTATTAACCTCTTTCGTAAATGGGAAGATAGACTTACCTCTTTGTATTAATCTCTGTCGTGAATAGGAAGATGGACTTTTTGCCCTGTATTCTCTCTTTTGCAAATGGAAAGTTGAACTCTCCAGTATGCAGTACTATATCTTGTAAATAAAGGAACGAAAATCCCTGTGTACTCGGTCGGTGAAGGAGCCTCCCGAAGCCGTTGCCTCCTGTGCCGGGTAGTGAGGTAAAGGAAAATGTCATGGACCTTTTTGGAGCACGAATCGTGCGGGTCACAGAGAGCGACATTGTTGAGTCGATGCTACTTGGGAGCTTCTGTTAGTCTCCTTGTAAGACCTCGTAGGGAAAAGTTCAAGCCCTCGATTTCGCTTCTCCAAAACTTTACCTCCTTTGCCGAGAATACACATTTAGTGTCGTGTGCTGGATCCGAGCTCTGATTGATTGCTTAAAAATTCGGAAATTGGACATTGGACATATAAAATGGGGAATATAGTATTAGAGGGTTTTAGTAGGAGAAATAGTGGGGGAAAATGGGGAAATTGATAGAAAAGAAAAATGAAAAATAGAATGAAAGATAAGTCCCTGGTGATAGGACATCTCCGGTTTTCTTTGCGTTTTGGAATATATTTTATGTTATATATGTAAATCTATATAGAAGGCATTCAAGCCTTTGTAGCAGCGGTGTTTTTTGTCCCTACTGCTTTCTGTGAAGACTTTTTATCTTCATATCTGGGTTGTTTATACCTTGATTTTGAATTGTTTATTATTTTGTTTATGTTGTACTTTTTGTTATTTTTGATATTTTTAGCGAGTTAATCGCGCAAAAATTTGGGGGGAAATTTAGAAAATTAGCACCTGGCTAATTTGGTGAAAAGTGATTTTGTATGAGTTTGTGTTGGTTGGAGATTGTGAAAATCTAGGTGAACCTTGGGTCTACGTCGTTGTCAATGAGTAGTCTGCTGCTTTTAAAAGGTATTGCGCGTCCTATGTCCTCAAAGTCCATGTGCTCGAGTATAAACTCGGGAGGGAGTTGCCGGTGTACTTTGTCCCAGATCTTAATTGATCTCAGGTGAAGCTCCACGTTTATGGGGGTTATCCCCAGTTCACCATGGAGCTCACTCTGCCTTCTCTGCTATCTCCTTTGGATTCCTGTTATGATATAGACCGCCTTATTTTGGACCTTTTGCAGTTTAAGGAGTTGGGTCTTGGGAATCGCGTTTATAGGGATATTTAGCTTGTTGGAGGTACTCAGGTTTAGAAAGTTGAAAAGTTCCACCAAGTCCTTCCGTGCATTCGATGTAGTTTTAGCTACATGATTCCCATATCCACGAGTCGTAATACCGAGTCCTAGAACCGTGCCCTCCGTGCGGTATGGGATGCGTGCACCCCTTCCCCCCCACACGGATGTCTGCGAGGGTCCGTCTGAATAGTAGAATTACACAGAACTTTTGGGCATTGGTAGATATCTTCCCTCTTCTCTCGAAAGAGTTGATGTTTTCGATTTCCACTGCCATACTCTGTGCCATGTAATTTACATTCCGATGAGGTGTCACACAGATCATCCTTATATCGTCCGCAAATTGGACGTATAACGAGCCTTCAGTCAGAGGTTGGGAAAGGTTGATGGTCTATATATTATAGAGCAGGGGACTTATATACCCGCTTTGTGGCACCCCCGCCTCGAGCTTGAACTCGGGGCCATTGAAATCTTTAATGTTCAGGAACGCCCTCCTCTCCATTACGTAATCGCATAGAATCCTTTTAAGTATGGGATTGAGGCCCAGTTGTAAGATTTTTTATTGTAGGCCTCTCCTCCATACTTTGTCAAAGGTCTTTTTGACGTCGCGGAGTACCAGATTTGCATGGCGTCTTTCAACTTTTACCTCTGCTAACTTCTTGAAGAACGGACACGGCTAGCTCCGTGTCCGTTCCTTGCTTCCTTCGGAAGCCATGTTGTTGGTTATTGTGAAAATTATTTTCCTCGAGGAAGGTATTCACCCTGTTGGCCAATATCTTCTCCAAGACTTTCCCTGCACATTCTAAGAGAGATATAGGCCTGAAGTTAGCTGGACTGTCCAGTGTTTGCCGGCTTTAGGAATGAATATCATTTTTGCTACCTTCCAGTGATCAGGGAAGTAATCCACGTTCAGGCACGCATTCATGATATTCATGAGCCCCAATAAGATGTTAGGCGGGGCTCGAATAAAATTCTCCCTTGTCAGTCCTGTACGCCCTGGTTCTCGATGACGAAAGGATTTTAAGGTTTTGAGAGTTCTTCGGCAGTAATTCTACCACCGAGTCCCTCCATGTCCCTTTCCTGCGATACATAATGGCGAAGATGAGTTCTGTGTATCTGGTCGTTCAAGTCGTTTATTATTCCGTCCTTGAAGTCTAAATCAAAGTTATCATTGTCTTCTGGGGATATCTTAAATATAGATGCCCAAGAAGAGTCTGAATTCCTCTTCGATTTCTTCCGCGTCCATAATTTCGGTATTGTCACGTGTAGGTTTTATGTTTTTTTGTGGCTGTCCGCCTCTTAGTCTTTTTTACTGTCTGTCAGAATATACGTGAGTCGTTTTCTATATTTAGTCCGTCTATCAAATTCTTCCAAAGTACATTCTGTTGGTCCCTAATAAGAGTCATTAATTCGTCGCGTATCTGTCGTGTTCGTCTGTGCGTAGTGATGTTGGGGGCCAGTGAGGTTTACTTCATTGATCCGTTCCCCGTATTTCCTTGCGAGGGATTTCATTCTAGGGGTCCAAGAAGGGGCAGGAAAATTTTTATATTTAACTCGGGGAAATGGCTTCCTTATCGGTTTTTAATAAATTATCATTAATTGTACCCAACTCCTCGTCAATCTCTTCTTGAGTGGCATTAATTAAGGGGTCAGGGTTGCAATTTTAGATGAGTCGTTTATAAGTATCCCAGTTGGCTCGAGCGTAGCTCTTACGTTCTGTCATAGGGACTTGAATGGGGGAGGTTGAGATTTAAAAAAAGGATAGCCTGGTGGTCTCTGGGGATAGGAGGGCCCGGATTAATGAAGTAATTGTGGGGGAACACAGTGCTAGTGAGCACTACAGTATGTCTGGTTTTGCGGTTGTTCTGTGTATAATGTATATGGATAAGTTTGGTCCAATTCTTGTCATAATTTACCTTTCAATAAGTGTCTCAAGATTCCTGCCTGCTGGGCTGGTCGACGTGTAATCTGAGGCAGCACTCCACGCATTGAGGTCGCCGGCAAAAATCCGGCTCTGCCGTGACCACAAAGTTGCAGGAAGTTGTGAAAAGGCAAGTACCCTCTCCTTGAGGGCTGGTACCCTGTTGTCAGGACCAGGGGCCACACTGCCGTACAATTCATCAAGTCCACTTATTGATCTGAAGTCAATACCTCTTTTCACAGCTATCGCGCATCCGTCGAAACATTCTCCGCTGTGATTTTTGGTTAAGACTTCGTAGGGGAAATTTTATCCTGTCTGTGTCATTCATCCCATGTTCTGAGATAAATATAACGTCTTGGTCACATTGTCGTATTACATTACCGTATAGTATTTTTTTTGTTCGTCCAACCGTCAGTTAAAATGTAATATTTTTAATGTCTCCAGTGTCTAGTTCACTAAAGATTCCTGTGTGTGGTCGTGTTGTTTTGGGGACTTATGCTATTACGAACTTAGGTCTTTGTGGAGCGTTTGGTGGCGTGATTGTTTTTCCTGTACGTGTTTTTCGTGAATTCGCCGCCCGTTAGAATAATAAGGGCATCCATCTCCTTAGGGAAACGGGACCTTTCAGCAGCGAATACCTTCAAGTTAATTTTTCTTGAATGGTAAGCGTGCCTAGATTCCCTCTTACAAGAAGAGGACGATCATGGACGTCTCTGAGGCTGTGAGGTTTACCAGGAGCGGGGCGAACGTGCCCCCCCCCCTTCCTCAGGTCTCACTGGCTCAGTTACCTTAGCCTCATTCTCCACCTGTGTGTGTGTGTGTGTGTGTGTGTGATTGAGTTTGTGAAATTTATGTGTTGTTCTGCTTTTTGGTGCGTGTTTTTGCATCCTTTGCTGCCTGAGCCTAGATCCTAGGATCCCTGGAGAGAGTTGGGGTGCTGCTGGGGGTGGGGAGCTTCTGGCAGCTATTCTCGCACTGGGGTTTGAAACTAATCTTAAGAATCTCATCCGACCGTGGGTTTGGGGGAAACCACATCTTCTTCATTCCATTATGCATCAGCATTCTATTAAGTTCATCCGCAAAGCACCCCGGGAGGAGAGATTTGCAATGTGAGCATAATAGATGTGACACATAATTTGGTCGAGTTCTCGTTCTCGACGAGGAGATATGTAGGATTTTCCTTAGACTCCGCAACAGCAGCTTTAGCAACCTTGGCGTAAGTACTGTTCATTTTGTTTTCTTCTTCCTGTCTCTTTTGGTTAGCTTTTTTCTTCAAATGTTCTTTCTTAACCAGGCAAGCCATAGAGGGCGTCTTATGTTCTCCTGCACAATTCAGGCACTTCATAGAGGTGCTATTACAGCTCGTCCAAGAATGTGCATCTGACGAGCAAATAGAGCACAAAATAACGTTCCACCTGGGGCAGGGGGCTGTGGTGTGCTCATCATACTTGTAGCATTTAGAGCACATCCGGAGGTCGATAAACTCCTCACATTCGATCTGCTCAGGGCAGACACGGACATTAACGAGGGGCATACCTCCCTCCGTGGCCTTAACCGCCATTGCCGTAACACAAAATACAATTTTGAATACGTGTGTGTATTCTTTAAAACTTTATGATCTTAGATACCTTCGCCTAGGTGTGTTTTTTTTCCCACCTCAGCATGAATCTCTTCAAGGCTGTGCCATCCACGGCGTGTTTATATTTGCAGTGGTGTGTGTGGTTTAAGGTTGAGTGTCTTTAGGCTTCTGCTGCTTTAGGAGATGTGAGTGCTTCTCAGTCACTCCCTTTGAGCAAATAGCCACATAACCATTATGAGTATAAATTAGTCTTACTAGCGCAATCCCAAGATCCCCATAAATTTTAGCAAAAGCCCTCCTCCGATCAGGCTTGGGGTCATCGGAGATGGTCTTCAGCGGTATCCGCCGGGTGTCCCTCATTTATCCTTCCGTATCTTCATATGTGCTTAAGAGAGACTTTATCACCAGGTTTTTAGAGAAAAAGAGAGAGTTTCAGAAGAGGTGTCCAAGTCCAAAAATTATAACTTACAAATGGCACTGTACCTTCCGTGTAGGGCCCTTATCGAATGCCTACAGGTTGTTGTCCGACCAAGGAGACTCGATGAAGAGCTGGGGGGGGAAGGGGGGAAACAAGTTCAATCCTTGTCACGGGCGCACGAAAGCGAGTGAAAATTTTCACAATTTTAATGCACAAAATCGTAATGAATTTTTTAGTAGCACTGCCAAAACTTATCCAAAAGGATTCACTAAACGCGCGGTACAACGTACAAATCTCAGTGCGATAAAAATTTAGGCACTAGCACAGTCTTCACAAAAGCAAAGAGAATTAGACGAGCTAAGGCAACCATTCGGAAAATGGATTTCAACCGTGTTAATGTGCAAACGGTTTGAGCGTTATTAACCTTTTAAATCTATCATGACGCTGATTGGACAATTATTACAGTGCTTATGTCTAAAAGCTGATTGGTCAATTTGTTAAAGTTAAGGCTGTTATTCCAAAAATGAGCATAAGTATGACGATTAAATGTGTCTCAATCCTGATTGGTTGAATTTTTGTAGTATTATGAGGAGATGAAATGACTATTTATATAGGTGTACTTTTGTGGAAAGGCAGTCAGAAAACGTTATCATTTTTATTCAAGAAGAAAAGTTGTCATTACTGTTCGCCATTTGGAAGCTTATTCCAGCTATTTACCTAGGAATAAAGAATCCAGCTATATATATATATATATATATATATATATATATATATATATATATATATATATATATATATATATATATATATATATATATTCCTTTATCCTAAGGAAGCTCGCTGATCATCTAACCCAGCCTACGAAACTACAAGAGATAATACCTTACCCAGACCCTTTAGGGAGACGCAAATCTCTCTCTCCTTCTCTTCCACGCTTACTAACTTTTAGAAATATCCTATCCACATACATAATTAGAGAATGGCCCTCAGAGAACTGTCTAAACCTCACTCATAACAAAAGCTAGGAATTACTGACGGGTACTCCATCAAATGTCTCGCTGTAAAACTATGGGTGCTTGATTCTCTTTGGTGCAGTTAAAAAAAATCATGTTCTCACATTTGATAGACAATTCTCTCCAAAAGCCACTGTTAATAATATTTACAAATTTTCACTTGTCGTAATCTTAGCCATATCCGCTTCAACTGTAATGCCATATTGCAAGATTAGATTGGATTGACAATGATGCCTCATAAATGAGTGTCATATAAATCCTTTGAAGGCTTGAAATGGGCACCTACATAATTATGCGCATGCAAGTAATCTAAAAATATAACATTTTGTCATATAAATAATAATTATATATAGCATTTTGTCAGACAAATAATAATATACAACATTTGATCATGTAAACAATATATATATATATATATATATATATATATATATATATATATATATATATATATATATATATCATTCCAGACCTTTTTACCAAGGTTCTGGAAAACACCACAGGTGTACAAACAGACGTCAAAGCAGGTGCATCCATTGACACCGAGCTGAAGACAGGAAAAATGCAGACCTTCATTTACTATCAAAAAGCTGCGAAAAAAACAAAATCCTATGCCCGAAATTTGATATAAAGATTTTCTCTATCCCCGTGCACACACAAATAAACATTCAGTGGAGTAAGTTCCGCCCAAACGGTGTCATTGACCAACAGTGGGCCACTCCCACTGTTTTCGATACATTATATACAGTCCTGGGTAGACCCCAGAAGTCGGTCAGTCAGGCAGTCAGTCAAGGACAGCCAAAATAGACTCAAACATTAGCAGGCCTGCTAAAAAAGTAAAAAACCGAAATGAACAGCAAGAAGTCTCGTCATCCCGCTTGTCACCGTTCATGGGGGGCTCCTCTCCCAAGGAGGTAGAAACATCCATAACCGGTGATCACTCGAAATATGGAGAAGAAGAAGTTGGATTTGCCAAGAGTAAAAGAAAACTGTGCACTTTACTATCTTAGAAATAGGAGACCTGGTGAATTCACTTATAACCTGGGAACCAGTTATAGGCCAATAACCACAAAACATATAACTCGTGACCCTTTTGATCGAACGAAGAGAGACATCAGAAAATGGACTCACAAAAAGAGCAACCAGCGGATTCAGCTGTTCCTTATTTATGTAGTTCAGAGAAACAGAAGTCGCCTATGCCTTCACTATCAAGCTTATTGTCAACTCAAGAAGAAGACCTGGCGAACTCCATTCCCGTCGGCCACCCCTTTCAACGAAGTGGCTGTTAGAATGATAGAGGAGCTCATTTCTACGTACCAGACTACTGCAAGCAGACTGGATGAGCTACGATGAACGGCTACAAGTGGTTGTAGGTTGAGACCTAACTCGGCAAAAGTTTGTCCATTCTCTACCTACGAACATAACACACATCATTGCAGCTCAAAAGTGATAACACTGGATGAAGATAAGGGTAACATACGAACTAACGCCATTCGTTCGGGTACTGTGTAGTAAAAATTAATAATAATAATATTGTTCGGAATAAAAATAATAATAGTGTAAAATCCTAGAAAAATTAAGTTTAACACTGTAAATTCAGTGATTTTTTTTGTTTTAAAAGTGCAAATCATGAAAAATACAGAGTCCGGTGGTAAGAAGGATAATATTAATTTTTATTAGAACAAATCAAATGTACAAAGTCCGTAAAATTATTAATTTAAATTTAACCTAGTATTATGTGTACAAAGTCCGTGTAATCATTAATTAATGGCTAACTCCGTTCCGCCTAGTTTAAATAAAAATAGTGTGGTGCATACACCTAAATTAATGTATATAAAAATATGAAGCTTTGTTCGCGATTAGGAACTGCAGCCAGGACATCGGAACGCTCAAATGTCAAACACTTGACATAACGTAGATTAAAACAAAGAATCTCAGGGTTACTGACACCTTTGAAATTTATTTTTTGCAGTCAAGTATAACAAAAATGAAATAAGAAAATAAATATTACGTTATGGTGCGCTCGCGCATAAAAGGGCTAAAGTTGTGGCACGCACAGACACGCAAACAATATTTTTTTCGCATTAAGGAACTGCAGCTCCCACCTCCGAAAGCTCCGAAGACCACTCATTTTTACCTGTGGCGAAGCGCCAAGTCTAGGCGTCGCTTTCTTTTCAAAAGGAGTAAAGTTCAATTGTACCCGTTTAGAGCCATGAAATGGGATTTTTGACATTTATTGCTTTACTCACGCGCTACTTCGTGAGTTTCTCATATATATATATATATATATATATATATATATATATATATATATATATATATATATATATATATATATATATGTATATATATATGTATATATATATGTATATATATATATATATGTATATATATATATATGTATATATATATATATGTATATATATATATGTATATATATATGTATATATATATGTATATATATATATATATATATATATATATATATATATATATATATATATATATATATATATATATATATATATATATATATATATATATATATATATATATGCCCTTTTGAAGTCCACAACAGTGGCAGCGCAATTTATTTTATTTTAACTTGTATTCTTTTTATTTTTCTTACAAGATTTTGTCTGGGTCTTGTAGGCGAGAAAAAAAAATCGCAAAAGACATATTTTATTCCGAGAATTTTTTCGACCGTGGTTGGTCATCTTCAGGTAATGAAGAGAAATGAAATGATGATGATGGTGTACTCAATTTTGAAGATGGTTGTATAGGGGTAGATAATAGTGGGTGAAAATTAAAAGTGGGAGGGATATTTTGCCCCAGTAGGGAGGGCATCACTTTACGTTTATTTTTTATTTTCCTTTTGGGTGTCTTGATAAGTTGTGTTTTTTTATGTGCTCTTAGCGGTTCTTCTTATTGTTTGTGTTTAAATTTCGATGTACTTATTTTTGGCCAAATTTTTTAGCATTTGGCTCAGCAATTTACCTCGTGTTGGTTCTTGTTTCAGTGTCCTGTTGTTTATTTTCTTCTTGTTTGTTTCGAGTCGTACTTTGTTAGATGTTAGTGTTCAGTGTTTCTGTAATCTGTATATTGGGGCTATGTTCTCAAGTGAGCATAGCTTAGTGCTCGGGAAGTGGCTACAATGGGAGACTTTCTCCCGTAGCCTTGCAGGTATGCTTAGTCTGCCACCTGTTCCCTGTATTTCCGGAATGACAACATTGGTCAGGGTGGACCAGACTTTTCTTCTCAATTTGTGGGTCAAGATATTGATAGGGTATAGTCTCTTCCTCCTATGAAGATCCCTTTGCCGATGGTATTCACGCCTTCTGCCTTTCTTGATTATTAGGGATACGGAGTTCTGGACACGTTAGAGTTTTCTCATTGAGGTCTTGCTGGCTGCTTGAGTCACTGCTGCGGGGTAGATAAGCTTAACCCAGACGCACATCAGGTATGCTTTCCTAATGTTGGCAGAGCTAAGATCTCTAAACATGAATTGCTTGGATATTTCTCTCTTTGCCAGCTTCCACCTCTCCGTGTAGTGTCTCGAGTATGGACTAGAGCCTATCATGTTTCCGGAAAACCCGCAGCCTGACAAAGTTTTTTTTCAGCTACATGCATCAAGGTAGCACCGACCGAAACAGCCAAACCAGAGAAGGAAACAAAAGCTAAGGAAACAGAATCTGCAGACGAACAAGCAGAACGACCACAACAAAAGGATGAACTTGAATATGACGGTAAAGAAATAAGACTCACCATCGCCTTCAACTCTCAGATCACGCAACAAAGAAAGATAACCCTCGAGGACGTAACTAAATGAGTCAGAAGAGGCCATTTCAAGTGGTGCTACGACCCACCCGTAGACGAAGAATTGGTCAAGGCAGCATTACTGAACGGCAAAATAAAACTATACGACGACAACTTCAAGGTCTACGAACCATCCCTCCATAAGAAGATTTGCTCAGGCAGACCTTACAACTATAAGCCATCGGGCGAATCTGAATCACAAAATGGCAACTAGAAATAGATTGACTATTCTAGAACATAATGTGCAGGGGGTGGCTGGTACATAAACAACAGTTGTGTAACATATATCGAAAACTGGATCGAGACATTCTTCTGCTGCCTTAAACTGGAATCACGGACGATGAAAAGCAGAGGATCTTAGGATACAATGTTCTCCGAAAGGATGTTACAGGGGAGAGATTCGATGGAACTATTATAAGTCAAAAGAGACCTGCAGTACAGACCAGGGAATCTAATGGACGCATCCTTTCTGTCGATCATACTGATATGCTCTCTAGGAGATATCGAAATGGGTGCAAGCTACCAACCTCCCCGTCGCCCATATCTACCTATCCACGATATCATCACCCTTTTCAGGAACCTCGAACTATTACTAAGAAGGGATGTTGCTGATTGCATCGGACCGGACTTCCTCACATTCTGCTACTCGGGGTCAGCCACCAAGCCAGATGTTGCTCTCACGAATCCGAGTCCCAACTTTCCCTTCCACTCGCTCGTCAGTCCAGGACCACTAACACCTAGTGATCACATACCCATGCTAATCACCATAGCAGCGGATTCTATAACAGTTCCCGCTGCTTCCAGAAAGGGCTTCCTGAAGGCCGATTGGGAAGGGTACAGGAGGGCGTTCCCATTGGACCTCCCAGATTTGGAAGGCGCTACTGAGGAAAACCTCCAAAAAGAAGTAACTGCTATCAACGACTGCATTTCCAACGCAGAAGCAACAGCAATTCCGACGATCACTCACATAAATCTGCTGCCAACTACCCCTACACAGGAGTGGTGCTAAAAAATAGGTTCGAAACTGTTTACAACCGAATCCTAGATATGGGCTACACTAGGCCCATGGATTTCCATCTCGTTCATCACATCAGGAGACAACTTAACAACGCACTGGCCCATGAACTGAAAGTAAAATGGGACAGTCTGATCGAGAAGCTAGACACTAACAGTAATCCGAAGTCTTTTGGGGCAGCAATCAACAGACTGAAGGGGGCCAGCCAAACACACAACTCAACCGCAGTATCGCAAAAAGGCATTTCTGCAACCTCCCCAATAGAGAAGTAGAGGCTCTTTTGTGGAGTCTGGAGAAATGTCTTTAGAATGTCAGACAAAGAGGAGGAAAACTTTGATCTAGCCTTCGAGGATCAGGTTCTCGAATACCTGGAGAGGAGGGAGGACAGAATCATGCCTCACGATACTGTGAACCTCCACCGTCTTCAGGGTAACTCGCAGGAGGGTAAGCCTCATCAGTGCAGAATTGTGCGAGGCCATTTCATCGTTTCGGTCAAAAGCCCCAGGCTTCAGCCAGATTACCACCAAGCACTTGAAAGAGGCACCGGAGACTCTTCGGAGTCGACTGCTGAACATGCTCAACGCATCCCTGGCAATGAGATACTTGCCGGATCGTCTGAAGACGTCTAAAATGATATTTATTCCGAAGCCGGGCAAACCACCCAACTAGGCCATGAACTACAGGCCCATCTCACTGCTAGAGACGGTTGGGAAGGGTTACGAGATACTCAACAGCAGGCTATCGGCTCACCCGTCCAGAACACTCCCTATTGAACGAGGAGCCACATGGATTCAGGAAACACCAAGGCACGGAGACAACCATAGCCCACATGTTGCCGCATGCAGCAGTAGAGCGTGCCAGAGGAAAAGGGGGGGGGGCTGGATCGAAGTCATTTGCAGAGAGGTTAAGAAGGCCTTCGACAAAGTCTGGATCGATGGCCTGAAGTACAAGATCTCGCGACTGAGACTCACGCTCCACTTCGAAAATATCTTCTGTAGCTACTTGACTAATAGGCAAGCCGTTATAGCCTTCGATAAGCATACAGGGGAGGCCTTCGAACTTCTGTCCGGTGTTCTCCAAGGAGGATGTCTAAGCCCCACTCTCTTCACCATCTAAATGAGGGATATACCAAAACCTATTGATCCAACAACTCTGAACATACAATATGAGGATGATGTCACTCAAGTTGTGGTGAAAAGAACAAAATCCGCAAGGATGATGGCTAAAGCCACGGCCGCTGAGGCCGATAGGATCTCCAGATTCGAAAGACGCTGGAGGATCCAGACCAACGTGTCTAAATTTAAGGCAATAGTAATAGGGAGACACGGAACCGTCCCCCTCAACTTGAAGACATCGAAATCGACTACTCGCCGAATGTGTCCGTGCTCGGTTTCAAACTTGCCACAACATTGGCATGATCGCACACATCAGCACACAAATAGGGATGGCAAGTACTGAATTAGACAAACTAGCAAGATTTAAATACCTTAACCAACGTAATAAGAAAAAGCTTTACACCACTTTGGTTAAGTCCAAACTGTTGTACCCTACCATACCGCTAAATGCTGATTCGAAGAAGGATACAATAAGACTCCACAGAGTGCAGAATCGAGGTCTTGAGTATATCACCAACACAAAGTAGTATGACTTCCAGACCTCCTGGAGTCTTCACGAAGAAATAAGACGGGAACCAATAAACATCTATCTTTACAAAAGAAGAAGGGATATATGATCAAAGCTGGAAGATATTCTCCCACTGGAGGCCCTAACAGCCCTTGAACCTGAGACAGTAAGAGGTGTCTTCAAAAGATACCTCCCCAACGGCAGAAAACCGGAACCAGCACCTATATACTGCTGAACAAATCGAAAGAGAACAAAATATCGAGGTAAAACAACAAAATAAAAGAACTCAACTCAACAAATCGAATATATATATATATATATATATATATATATATATATATATATATATATAAAGGGTGTTCCATTAAGACGGATCGAAGTTAGCAGTAAATAAAACGGTGTTATTGGTGAAAATTTATTAATTTCTTTATTGGATCATGTTATTTGAGTCATGGCAATTATGTGTGAAAAATAATATCGCCTAAATGTCCGCCAAGGCTGGGGCAGTACACCTCCACTCCATGGTTAAAATTTTTTATGACGTCTCTGCATAGTTGCTCCTCGATCTCACCAATATACCTTATTATCTTATCCTTCAGCTGTTGAATTGTTGTTGGCTTGTTGGCATAGACCTTACTTTTGAGATGACCCAAAAGGAAGAAATCTAAAGGCGTCAAGTCACACGATTGTGGTGGCCAATTGACCTCGCTGTTTCGAGAGATGGTGCGACCTGGGAACTTCTCATTCAATAAAGCCATCGTTGCATTGGCTGTCTGGCATGTGGCGCCGTCCTGTTGAAACAAAAAATCTTCGACATCCATAAAATTCAATTCAGGCCATAAAAAGCTGGTTATCATGGCACGGTATCGCTCGCCTATGACCGTAACAGAATTCCCAGCATCATTTTAGAAGAAATACGGCCCAATGATTCCGCTGGCAAAAAATGCACACCGAACAGTGACCTTTTGTGGATGCAGTGGCTTTTCAACAATCTTCCTGGGATTTTCATCAGCCCAAATGCGACAATTCTGCTTATTAACGAATCCACCCAAATGGAAATGGGCTTCATCACTAAAGATGATTTTTTTGCGAAAAACCATCATCGGCTTGTCTTTGCTCTTGCACCCAATTGACGAATGTACGGTGCTTCAAATGGTCAGCAGTCTTCATTTCTTGTGTCAATTGAATTTTGTAAGTGTGTAGAGACAAATCTTTTGTCAAAATTCGATGTAACGTTGTTGTGGAAAGGTTCAATTCCAACGCGCAATGATGAATAGAGGTGTCTGGATCTTCGGCCACATTCTCGCGCAAGGCAGCAATGTTTTCAGCTGAACGGCGTAAATGAGCACGCAATGGCGTTTTCACATTTGCTACCAACCCCGTTTGTTTGAATTTACGAACAATTTTCCCAATTGCACTCACTCTCGGTTGGTCGATTATGTTGACCAAAAAAATCGCGAAGTGCCCGAAACGCGTTTCTGTTTGAACGTCCATTTTCGTAATAGGCTTCGATAACTTTAACAGGTTGTTCGATTGTTAATCTTTCCATGGTTGAAATTGCTAAAGACTGAAGTTGTTAAATCTGAAAGAAAAAGAAAAAAATCATTAGACGCTTAAACTTAACTCACATTTAAAATCGGTCCAAGTTATTGGATCTCCCTTCATATATATATGTATAGTACAAGAGGAATAAGAATTGGACGCGAATGAGCAAATAAGACAAGAAACCGGAGTTTTTTTTTAAGGCAAGAGAGAGGGACATTAGAAGAATCTAGAATCAAAGGGAGCAGAGGGCGGCACAGTGAAGGCGATTCTTTACCGAGAAGACAAATAACGCCAGGGGATAAAAGTTTTGAATTTCTGGCCAGGACTCGAACCCGGGTCTGCTGATTGCCGGTCAGTTGCTTTACCGCTCAGCTACCAGGCACAGTAACTATATTTCGCCCAAAGCGTTATCCCCTCAAAACCAACACAGGGCCCTGTGGTGGTTGTATAATCACCCGCAGATCCTGTAGTTGCTCCTTCTTTGTATGTGACATGGACAGCGAGCCTTTAAATTATGAGCGGGTAAGAGGATGTGGTATAAAAATTCCTTGGAGGTTCCTAGCTTAGGGAGATACTGGGTTTGATGGGGTAACGCTTTGGGCAAAATATAGTTACTGTGCCTGGTAGCTTAGCGGTAAAACATCTGACCGGTAATCAGCAGACCCGGCCAGGAATTCCAAACTTTTTTTTCCCTGGCGTTATTTCTGTCTTCTCGGTAAAGGATCGCCTTCACTGTGCCACCCTCTGCTCCCTTTGATTCTGGATTCTTCTAATGTCCCTCTCTCTTGCCTTTATAAAAACTACTCCGGTTTCTTGTCTCATTTGCTCATTCGCGGCCAATTCTTATTCCTCTTGTACTATATGTATTTGTAGTCAGCTGTACAAGGTTTCTGCATCTTTTTTTCTGTCTTCAAATTTATTTTTGAAAGACAAAAAAAATGGCATGGCCGTGCGGTGGTTGTATAATCACCTGCAGATCCTGTAGTTGCTCCTTCTTTGTATATATATATATATATATATATATATATATATATATATATATATATATATATATATATATATATATATATATATATATATATATATAAAGAAACGGGCATATGATGATTCCTACTTAGCACGTTTTTTTTGTATCAAGCAATGATGATAATCCTCGCCATGTGTGTGTAGTATGTGGAGATACACTTGGCAATGAAGCCATGGTACCTAAAAAGCCGAAGCGGCACCTCACTACCAAACGCCCTGGTGTGTTACAGAAAGGCGTGCAATATTTTGCTCGTTTGTTAGAAGGGCAGAAAATGGCAGCTAGTGAAATGGTCAAAAGAGTAATCATATCTGACACTGGCCTTGAAGCCTCATTTAAAGTAGCAGAGCTGATAACAATGAAAATGAAGCCTCATGCAATTGGTGAAGACATTATCATCCTGCATGTAACATAATTATTGTAACAATGCTTGGCAAAGAAGCTCAGGTTCAGATTTCTAAAGTACCCCTCTCCAATAGCATAATCAGTCGTAGGAGATATGATCTTTCAGCTGATATCAAGCAACAAGTTGTGCAGCGGATTGTATCAAATGCCATATTCGCTTTGCAGGTAGATGAGTGTACGGACATAGCTGGTAAATGTCAATTGCTTGGGTTTTGCAGATTCACTGATGAAAGAGTTGTAGAGCAGCTTATGTTTTGCAAAGAACAACAGACCACATCCACTGGGGAAGACATTTTTGCAACCCTAAGATCGTATCTCAGTGACCATGGTCTTTCATGGAAAGACCGTTGTAGCATATGTACTGATGGTGCGCCATAGATGATAGGGAAGTACTAGGGGTTCATTACCATATCACTGATAAAAATCCATCTAGAAGGCATTGGTTGCAAAAACATGTAGTGAAGGGCTAAATGAAGATTTGAATCAGACTGTAGAGATGGTGAATTTCATAAAATCACGGCCCTTAAAATGCAGTTTTTCAAAAGATATGCCAGGATATGGGTGCAGCTAATATCTCACTGGTGTTGCATACTGATGTAAGGTGGCTATCCCGAGGTCGTTTGCTGAGCCAGGTTCTCGAACTCAAAGTATTTTTTGAGCAGGAGAAAGATGCATTCCTCAGTTTGCTTCAAAATCGTACTTAGTGTTTGAAGCTGTCATGTTTGGCGGATATTTCCATGAAGCTTAATGAATTAAATCTCAATACAGGGTAGACTGGAGACGATAGTTACATGAAGTAACAAAATGAAAGGTTTCCAGAGAAAGTTAGATGCATGCAAGTCAGCTGTTCAAAAGGACGACCTATCAAACTTTCCTTCTCTTCTTAAGCAAGCAGGAAATAATACTATTGGACGTCTCAACGATCTCATTCTACATCACTTGCTCCAGCTGAGAACCATTGATTTTTATTTCCCTTCCCTTTCTACAGAGAATCTCGACTGGATTGCATCACCCTTCGAACTGGACTTCAAGGCAATAGAACGTGACGAATTTATTGATTTGTGTGCTGATTCCATCCTAAAAAGTCAAATTCAAGAAGAGTAAGGAATCATTGGCTATGTTTTGGCGTAGACTAGTATCTAAATATGGCTGAAAAGGCTGCATACTTAGTTTTACCTTCCTCCACATCGCATTTTGTGTCGAGCAGGCATTCTCTTCCATGGCAACAATTGAATCTAAATCCAGAAATAAACTTTTCTCTTTTGAGGACAATATGCGAGTAGCATTATAAGCAATTAGACCTAATATTAAGAGTTTGTGTTCCAAGCAGCCATCTCGGGTTTCGCATTGATAGATGCATGGTTCATATTGTGGTATATTTTGCTATCTTACTACTTATAATCGCATTTTTGTATGGTATGGGTTCTTTTTATTATTAATAAAGCACTATCAGAGTATCTGTGTTTTTCATATGCTTATGGGAGCATTAAAATTGATAAAAATTAACCTGGAAAGGTTGACAGCTTGAATAAAACACCATATGATAAAGGTTGAGAACCACTGCCATGTGAAGAAGAGCACTAGAATGGGCAATGGGTTTGAAAACAATATAGGCAAACGAGATTTTCTAATAAGGGTGCTGGGAAATCTGCAAAGCTTGGCAAGTGTGTCGCGAGCATCAAAAGGTTATGCTTCGAAAAGTGTCGAAGTTAGGGTATGTGATAAGAGGCATTGTGAACGTACAACTCTACTAACGCAGAATTACTTCTGCAATGATGTGCCTTTATGAGGTTTCTGAAGATAAACAGTAATTTTAGTTAAAGCTTTTTATTGATGAAAAATTCCCTATGTCAATAATAATAGAAGCTTTAAATTAGCCACCATATAATAAATATTTTACACCACCTACAAAATAGTGTAAAAAGTGGATAATTATGCGCTATGTACAGTAAATATTTATAAGAACCCCTGTTATGAAATAGCGAAACCAAAGAAATAATCAGACGTATTTTAAAGAATGAATGGAATTGCTCGGATGGAAGGATACAAGTATCTACGCACATTCTAAATTAGCATTTATCTAAATCAATTTCAATACGTATTTACCCAGAGATGTATCTAAAAAAGTATTTATACATGATTAATGAGTAATTCAACCCTCAATTTTGCATCTCTATTCAGGTGGGTATTTACACAAGCACATCAATTCAAATGAAGACTCACCACTAGAGTTTGAAATGAGAGTATTTACCCTGTGTAAGTCACTTCAAAAGAGTATTAACCCACACCATCGATCGAGATGAACACTTACACACTCGAATTGCTTAAAGTGGGCATTTTGCCCATAGAATTCACCTTCATGATGGGTGGCCGTGTTCTTAGTAGGGTATGAAGGTGGTGGGGGAGGCGGGAGGGGTTTAGTGCGGTTGGAGCGAGCCGATCCTAATTTGTATGAAACTGTAGATGTTCAAATTAAATTTGTCCATTCGTCCAATGAATGACACCCATCAAGAGACAATGGAACCTAGTAGGGCAAGTTTTCTGAGTACTCAGTGGAGATGGAGACTTAATCAAATGAGGGTAAGAGTAAAAATAACTCCCGGGAGAAATTAAACCCGGGAGTCCGAACCATAGTGCCATACTATACAGGCAACCACTGAAAGGTACTCAAATAGGGCTTCCATCCGACCACTAATCATACAAAATGTTGCTCAGCTGATGCTGAAAAGTGGTATTTCTAAGATTCGTATAAATAAACTAATATATACGAAGAGGAAATATTTAAACCTAAATAAACAAGGTAAAAAAAATATTAATAATAATAAATAAGCCGTTGATTAATCCTGATTATTCAACCCAAACCCGGCGCTTGTACGGAGTGCATGTCTGGTTGGGCGGCCTAAGGGATCCAACGGCAGACAGCAATAGTTAAACAGAGGTGATGAGACCAGTCAGCGTTTCGACCCTGGATCTTTAGTTCCTCAAATTGGATCTTAAAATCCTCTGTCTGTACCTTCAGTTCCTCAGCCTACGGCAGCAATACAGTGAAAATACACAAAACTTCTCGACCAAAAATGATCTTAATACAAATTATACATATGAGAAAAGACAATGACTAATCCAGTGGGTTGTATAAGCTTTGTTCCCACTATTTGGGGTATAAATGGATGAGAAAGAGTAACTCCATCAGTCTCTTTGTTTTGGACACCCTTCAGCGTCCCTCCACAATAAAGGGGCAGGATTCCTTGGAACAGTGGAGAAAAGTGTGAGTTGTGATGCGAAGGCGTGAGTGGAAAGACAGCGGTGTAGTGATTGGTCATGTGTATGATGAGGTCTCTAAGATCGACCTACCCTTGCCGGTGGGTGGGTACAGCTTGGGATTTAATCCGGTACCTCGAAGGTAGAAGAGCACCACCTCACCGAGAAACGAAGGACTGGGTGATAGTAGATAAGGTGAATGACGAATAGAGGAGTTGAGAAGAAATCCGAAAGGGGAAATAAAACTATGTTTTGGGCGTCTTACCTTGAGTAAGGAGAAAGAAAGGTGGAACCATAAGCCCGACTGAATACAAAGACTATTCAAGAATACAAACTTATTTCTCCAACGAGATTGAATCCCTAAGAAAATAGGATTCCGTGCAATAACTAAACGAACGAAATAGTGGTTGGAAATCACTGCCTTGATCAAGGGAGACCGAGGAGAAAGGAAGCCAGTTTAGACCATTGGAGTATGAGCGCGTTATCTTTAAGTGGTTTATTGCTTGGTGTCAATGACGCACGAATGAGATTCTACTGTCACCGACTTCAAACGTTTTTTGGGGCACACTCCAATTAATTACAGTGTTTTGTTATGTTAATGAAAGCTTAAACTAAGATACATTTGATCGAATAAACTAATATTTTGAATCATAGTACTTTTAAAATGGAAAATAAAGATGTAATGAATTAAATAGACCCTTCTAATCAACTGTACTCAAAGCCGTATCGCTAACAAGCAAACATAGGGCTAGGAACGCAGGATGACACAAAAAACTGATGAGTTAGCCTTAGAGTCAGCACAAATGAAAATTGTGGTGGAAATTAATCTTTACTAAAAAAAAAAAATCCCAGTAAAATAGGTATTTAGTAAAGAATCACGCACGCACCAAAGAATTTAGCGAGAAGAAAATTCTTGTGGAAGTTTTGATTAAATATCTTCACGGATGTTAGTTTTTACTAAAAAATTCCAAGGATATAATCTTTACAAAGAATAATTGGCTGAAACGCCTGAAAATTTTCCTTAGAAAGTTTTATGAAAAAAAAAAAAAAATCTTGCAGGAATTAAATTTACACTATAAAATCTTGTTAGAATTAGGTATTTGCCAAAGGTTAAATTAAAGAATTTACATAAAAAACTTAAGACAAAGCACATAACATAGATTAGTAGAATGTCCTAGCAAAAAAGGTTGAATAAGTTTAAGGATGACTGGTCTTCCTTTTATATGGAACCATTTGACCAAAGGGTCGAAAAGTCGACTTAAGGGTTCACACATTGAATTTATATTAGAGTAGAATCGATGTTAGCCCCAATGACAACTAAACTATTCATCAAAGAAAATTCAAAGCCTCTCTCCATGACAACCAAACTCGTTACATATAAAATAAATCTTAAAGGTTTCTATTCACATGACAACAAAGTTATAGAAATAACTTTGTTTTTGTTTCCATGGCGACCAAACTCTACTCCTAAACGATTTAGGGCTTTCATTTGAATGACAACTGGTCTCCAAATCCAACATCCGAATAGCATCCCAATTTACTCCAATAGGAATATTTTTTGTTACCATCATAAACTCATTACAATTCTTCCCTCACTGATGAGGAAAATATTTTTAGCCTATGTAGAAAATGGGTAGGGTGCAGTGTAGAAGTTCGTGTTAATGGAGGTGGAGAGACGAAAATAGTCCAATGGTTATATTTAAAATAAGTATTACTAGCTCACAAAAAAATGGGGAACACAAAGCAAAAAAAAAAGAATAGACAATTCCACCAGAGTACTCAACTGAAAAGTTCTCACAATAACTCGTTACTCGGGAGTAAGTTTGAAACGTTCGTTTCCACGACAACCTAAATTGGCTCGTCATTAGAGAAAGAATGGACTTCGTTTCCATAACAACCAAGCTGTCAGGCTAAGACCTAATTTCACCCAACTTTTGCTCTACCCAAGACGGTCCAAAATTTATTACCCGCTTTAAATTTCATTTATTTTGGGAGTATGGGGGATGTCTACATGACTAAATGAAGAGTCACGCCCCCCTTACCCCTCACTAGTGGTAACCACTCTACTTTGGACAGATTGAACGAAATGTTACCGAACAGAATTCATGAAGGGAAAGCGCACCATACAATTCCCCATATTTTCACGAGCAAAAGAAACCAGGAGGTGAGAGGAGCCTGACTGGTAAGGAGTGCGAAAGGAAGCCGTCTCCAATGAGCCAGCAACTAGTGGTGACGCGAGCTCCCTCCCCCCCCCCATCTTAAAGAGGGGAGAGGAATGAGAGTCATCAGAGCTCAATAATGCCTGGGGAAGTTCGGGATTTGTCGGCACAGGGTATAGGAGCCTGTCAAGGAAGAGATGCATACAGGAAAAAGGACATTGGAAGGGAAAAAAAAAGAGGTGTGTGTTTGATAAAGGACAAGGATATGAGGGAAGTGGGGGATGGGGAAAAATGAGGATAAAATAAATGGATATGGGGGATAATGAGGCTAAAGAAAAAGGATATGTACATACCTAATCATAACGGAAAATTAAACTCATGGTCTGGATTTCACCGTCGATTCTGGCCGTTTAGTGCATATCTTAGTGGGACCCCAATCACGTATTGCTACATGGCACCCAATGGCGACCCGAATCGGGACTCCATCCAGGGCCCAACCATACTCGATGCGGTTTAACTTCGCTAAAGCTGGAAGCAATCCTATCACTCGACTTGGCATAGGTTCAAAGAACCCCCCCCCCCCCCGAAATATAGAGGAAAAACGAAACAATGGAAAAGGATATAAGCGTAAATGACATGCAAAGATAGAGGAAAAGGGAGAAAAAGCCTATCTGAGAAAGAGAGAGGTAACGGGTATGGGTAGAAAAGATGGGTGGGGGGGTGAAGTAGGCAGGGATAAAAATACAAAGTAGTGAGTAAATGTGAAAAGAGTCATAATCCCCTCAACAAGAGAGAGAATCCTTTTCACAATCAAACCCAACAACCATTCAAATCTGCCGATAGCTCTCATAGACCGCCACTGGCGACCAATGCAGCAGGATCAACCCAAACGTCGGCGTTATTCGAGATTACGAGCAAGAAACTGGCAGATATTGCAATCACTTTAGGTATATAAAGTGCAAAATTTGAGTCTTTGGAGGGGTCCTCAGGAGAACCCCTTTCACATGAGGGGTTCCACGTAGTTTCCTGGGAACAGACCAGTAACCCCATCGAGAACGCCTTCCCACCACCCATCATCATTCTTCTTCAGCACGTAGATAACAGCGTTCTCAGAGAAAGACAGCTCGTCGTCCTTATCCGCCGTGTAATCATATACCGCGATCACTGCCAAATAAACAAAAAAGGTCAGTATAAATATAGGGCCTTAGTACAGGCCATAGGAACAGAAACCCCTCCTACCTGATGAGCTTGGAGTCAAGGATCCTATTCTAATATTCAAAATAAATCCGAGAGAGAACCTTAGCTGATAGCGGTTACTTAATTTAAACTAGAGTTGTTTTATGGTAGGGTTTTTATTTTTTTATTTTAAGAGCCCATCTAGCGACTGCCTTCTTGGGCATAAGTAGGCGTACTCGACCTAGGCTATATTAAAAAACAAATAACAACGATAAAAAATTAAGACTAAAAAAAATAAAATATAAAAATAAAGCAAAAAGGCAAGAAGGAAGCGCGCTCCGGCGTCGGGGGTAGCCCCCCCCCCCCATCCCCGCAGGCACATGCGACCCAGGACAAACAGTCAAATAAAGTGGAGGTCAGCCTCCTCCAAAAAGTCCTATAGTCCACAAGGCTGTGTGCAAAAGCCCGTCCTGAGTACAATGGACAAGCGGTAGCGACACCGCTCGTCCCGCTAACGAGACATGTAACGTACGCGCAGATCGCCCAGACTAGGATATTCAACAAGAATGTGCTGAACAGTCTAGGTGCAGCTGCACAACCACTGCCTGAAAGGGGGTATCTAAAGAGAAAGGAAGAACGGAGACATTATGCTGTGTGTAAACCACGCATCCCCCAGCCCGGTCATCCCGCGGTGGTGGGGTCGCAAGACCCTTATACCCCGGGAGGGCAGGCAGGGGGCACGCGCCTAGCATGGTCTCCTGCAAAAAGATAGCTAACGGGGAACGGAACGAGACGAGCCTCCGCAGCTCCTCCCAGTTGGCCCACGGCAATTCAATTGAACGAATATGCCCTCCAGGCCTAGCTCAGAGGAGACGCGTGGGCCCTCCTCGAACTGAAGACCCTCACGGGAATGGCCGTACGCTTCCCGGGGGCAGAACCCCAGGCGCTGTCGCCTTCGAGGACTTATTGGGGGAGGTTGGGCTCGCCATGCGAGTCTTTTCCTCCCTCCGCCTCGAAACCTTAGGCGGGCGTTGCGGCTTCGGAGGCAGGGGGCCCTCTTTTCAAGGAACCACCGTCTCCGATCCACTCGCTCCACCTCGGGGCGTGGGCGAAGGAGCCGAAGCTCCTTTCTTGCTGTCCTCCTTTCGGGGGACAGCTTTAGGAACTCCGGAAGATGGCCTAGCGACCATCTTCAGGGGTGTTGCCTCCTGTGAGTCTAACGACTCGGTGGAGGCGCGTGGCCGTTTCGCCTTACGGGAAACGGTCACGCTGGGGGATGAGGGGGGAGCCCTGGTTTTAGCCGGGGCTGGGTAGGAACCCTTTTTGCCGCCAGCTTTACCAGAGGAGCGCCCGGGTTGGGTAGAGCCCGCAGAAGGGCTCCGAATGGGCGCGGAAACAACCATGCTCGTTGGCCTGGATGGGCCAGGAGCAGAGGGTGCCTTTCTAACTATTGAGGCATATGACGTCCCAGGCAGAGCCGGGCGCGCCATGACCAAGTCCTTAGCCTGGCGGAATGAGAGTCGATCCTGGGCCTGAACGTCCAGGATTTTATCTCAAGGAGATATGCACTACATTGCTTCGAAGAAGCAGGGTGCGGCTCTCCGCAATTGATACACTTGACCACACACGACTTGGACTTATTGTGTGCGACCTTGGAGCAATTTACACAGACTTCGGGTGACCCCGACTTTGCATGTCTACATGAGCGATCGTATGGCCGAAGCGGTGACAGTAATAGCACCACCGCGGCAGTGGCACGAATGCCTTCACGCGGTAGCGGTACCAACCGGCACGCACCGACTCAGGGAGCTTGTCACAGTCGAACGTAACGAAGAGTGTAGGGGTGGGTCTCGAGGCCCCTCCCTGTTTTCTCATCACACGTTCGACCTTGACCGCCCCATGGTCGGCCAGCTCTAGGGTGATGTCCTCAATGGAGTAGTCAACGAGTTCCCTCGCATAAACTATTCCTTTCACAAAGTTCATGGTAGAGTGTGGCGTCACACTCACCGGGGTGCCATGAAGTGTCCGAAGAGCACTTATCTTGGCCACCTCGGCGGGATTCGCCGCATTCGCCAGAAGGCTCCCGTCCGAGAAACGGGTCACCTTCGGCTCTCTACCAATTGCACTAGCTAATCCTCTCCTCTGATGGATCATGTTGCCCTTGGACAACATGGTGCCATCAGTGGAGCGAATAACGAGGAAGCGTTTGAAGCCAGCGGGCTCGAAAACGCCAGGTAACCTCTGAATGAGGGGCCCCGATGTCATCGAGGTTCCGCCCTGTGCACTTTTATTCTTAGTCAGGGGCTCCGCAACCGGGGAGGGGCAGAGGGGGCGGATGTGCCGATCTTAGATTGGTCGCTTGCCAGAGTGGCAGCAGACCCATCCGTCCCCGCAGCCCCCGCGGATGGAGAGGAACCCCGAGTCTTTTTTGTCTTTTTCTTTTTTGGAGAGGAGGGCGGGGAATGAACCCGCTTCTCACCTCCGCTGTAAGAAGCCCCCAGGCCAGATGGACCGGCCTCGGCCAAGTCATTCTCCGAAATGGAGAAGGCCCTGGTAGTCGTGGGGGCACCAGTCGGAGGAGATCCCTCCCCTCCTTGTACTGCTTCGGAAACCACAGCCGTTTGAGGAGGAACTTGCATAGGGGCGGATTCGGGTTCGGTGCTTGGCGCCGAGCCAGGATTCTTCCCCATGGAAGGCCCTACCATCTGAGGCTGGGTTTCCTCAAGGACCATGTCTATCTCAGGGGGGCCTCCAGTTGGCCATCCCCTCCCCCAAGACATCGCAGGTCCCGTTGGCAGTATCGTCACTAGTCTTCTGTGGGGAGGCATGGGCCTTGACCCCGGCAAGGTTCAATATTCTTGCCAGCAGGTCTTTTGAGGGAAGCGACCGAAGGGGCCTGGCTTCCCTCTCTCCCCTAAGGGGGTTTGCCCTACTGAGCCGCTTCGATGTGGAGCGGCTGGCTAAGGGCTGCCTACTGGCTTTCTTGGCAGTCCCCTTGGAAAGAACAGAGGGGACTGCCACTGGTAAAAGGGGGTGAGGGGGAGTCCCCTACACCCATAAGCGAAGGAGAGGAGTAAGCCTCCTCTCCGGTTATAGATATATGGAGGGTCCCCTGAGCAAGCACAGGAGGGGGGACCTCCATTTTTTTGCTGGAGCTGCCCAAGGGCGGCTCCGTCGATGTTATAGGGAAAGTTGGGGGTTGTTTTTTTTTTTATACTCATCATTGGGCATGGTGACCCTCTTTTTTACATGGGATGCAATCGCGCATCACCTCTCGCAGTAGCCCGCACTGCGAGAGGTGCTTACAAGCCTGGCAGAGCCAGGCGCCGCCATTTGGGACCACCCCTCCCGCCTGGTGGCCTGGCAGTCCATCGGCATGGCGGCTCCACCTTAGACACGGCGTAAAACAGATAGATTTTGAAGACGAGGAAAAGGGATGTGAGGAAGGTATGGGTGGGGATGAAGCAGGTTGTTAAAAACCAACCACCCCAGACTGGAGCTCAGGGGTTAGGGAACATTGTCCCCCACCCCCTCAGCCCGATGCGGGACGGTTGGCTGAGAGGAAGGTCAGCATCTACCCTGTGAAATTAGAGGCCAACCAGAGAAAGTTGTGGGGGAGGTTGTGTGAAAAGAGAGGAAACAAGTGTTTTGAAGGAAGGAAAAGAGGCTAAGCTGGGGTCGGACGGGGTGCTGAGTCCCGTCAGCACGGTGGCCAGGATGAAAAAATCACCGCGCCCCTTACGGGGTGCAAGAAGAAGGGCAAGATTAAAAGTTCACTTCGCTCCTTGCCAGCCTGCTAACCTCCCTCACCACCAATAAATTAGGAGCTCATCCAGGGCCAGAACCAGGAAAGACAGTGCACAAGTAGGGGGTAACTTCAACTGTATCCACTTTCCTACGAGGTAGGGTCAATGTGCATCAATGACCATTAACACTACCAGCTCTCTCCCACCCATTTATGCATGTATGTATGCCAGGAAGAATCTACATACCATCTTCTGCCGTGTTGTAGAAGGTGGCTAAACCCTGATAGGGGTCTTTGGCCTGGGAAGCTTATCCCACCCCGAAAGTTAGGTTTCTGTGACAAGATACAATCAGTTTTGAAAGGTTTGCATTGCAGAGGTGAAAAAGGTAGGTGTGAAAATGTGAGGAGGGAAAGAGCCGAGTAGCCAAAGACTACTGCTTTGAACGCAGGAGATCGCAAGGAGACAACTCTCCCAACCCTGCCTTTCTTCATAATGTCGGCCGGCCTTTATGGAGTCTTCAGGTTGCCACACAATCTTGAGTGGCTTCCTTTAGTACCAAGTTAATGCCATCATAATCAGCCCAGTACATCCAATGTAATAGCATACCCTGACACAAAAGCTGCATGGGACGTATAACCATCATAATTGTATCCTGCACACTACAAGGGCACTAAGGGTATAGCTAACAAGGGATTGATTTATATATACACTTTCAAGACACCCTCTTTAGAAAAGTAGTAATTTGGACAATGGGAAGGGTTGTTTGCACATGGATGCAACAAGTCAACATCAATGAAAACCAATATGTTAGAGAAAATGAGGTGGGCAAGACTTAGGCCCGGCTCTCATTTCAGAACTGACCTTTCTCAATATAATTTGGAGGAGTGAAGACAGGAGGTTCTGGCTCCTGAGGAGGGGGTGGGGGCAAAGGAGGGGAAGAGGCCCCTGAAGAGCGACTGTGAAAGTCTTGTTCACTCACTACTCCTGAGGAGGCTGGAGAAGGCGGTGCTGTGAAATAAAAAACCTATCATTCAAATACCATTGCATCGGCAAAAATGATTTTTATATCAATAAACTGTTGAAAGTGAATTGGCAGAGAGTAATATAAAAAGAATTATACAAATTATAACTGAATTTATAAAGAACAGGGACAATAAAAAGGTATAAGATGCGACAAAAACAAACAGGAAAGCTGGCCTCAAACTTAGAGGTAAATGATGAGAATCTATAAATTTCTAGGAACAAGTCTGAAAAAAGAACTCAATATGCAAACCAAAAGTCCTTAAAATTCCCAAGTGGCAGATATAAATACGCCCCCTCCCCCCAAGAGTCGAGAATTTAGTTTCCATGGCTTTCATCATCACACTGTACCCATGGTGGGAGGGCAGGGCATGCAGCCATGCTATAGGATTGAGATAAAAATATATAGTTGTACCTTATATAATCTTCATGCTATTAATACAAATTTGGTAATGATAAACTTAGATAAAAAAAGTTACAGGCATTAAAAATGAACAGGTAAAATTAATTTACAGGTGTTGAGAATGAAAGGTAAAATTAAGTTACCTGCATTGAAAATACAGGTAAAATTAATTTACCTGCGTTGGAAATGAGCAGATAAAATTAATTTAAAGGCAATTGAAAATGAGCAGGTAAAATTAATTTACAGGTGTTGAGAATGAGCAGGTATAAATTAATTTATTGGTGGTGAAAATGAACAGGTATCAAAAAATTATGGGTGTTAAGAATAAGCAGGTAAAAAAAACCTTCCTCCTCATCTTCAACATGCATTAAAGCCACTACACCTACCTCCTCTCTCCCACTCATTTATGTGCATCAAGCACAAAACCGCACACCATTCCTTCCATGCCAAATTGGCCCTTCATAATGATGGGGTGATATGTGCTGTATGTAGCATCTCACCCAGTCAGGATTTATCCCTTGGAACAAAGACCCAAGCAGCCCCCCCCCCCCTCACACCTATCATACTCACATAATGCAATTTTTACAGTCTACCAACCCTTTGTACATCTTGACACTCGCTTTCATATATTCTCCTCATCTTTTTCCACCCTTTTTTCTTACTCACTCATACCACACTCATTCATAGGCTGGTTCACACCATAAACCTTTATGCCCTGACCAAGCTTCACTATCTACCAAGCCTCCGTCTCAAATTTCACATTTGCACTTCTCTCACTCAAGGGGGAAAAAATAGTACAGCTTTTAGCCCAAATCTACAGTCATTTAAGATGCCCTTTATTTCACAATAGTTTAATGTGGCTTTTGAGCGGCAACAGTAGCCATCCTAAAGAAAGCTGAATCAGGACTCAATCCAGAGACTTACCACACATACACATGTGGGTAAGTAAGGCGCAGGATGAAGCCCTGCTTTGGGTGGCTGAGATCTTTCCTTCTCCTTCTATACAAGAGTCTCACTCACATACACCAACATTGGCACCAGCAGACTCTCATACAGTTTCCTGCCACATTCCACACTCAAATCCATACCATTCACTAACACCATGATTATCCCTGACTCTTTCTCTCCCTCTCAGAGAGAGACAGAGAGAGAGAGAGAGAGAGAGAGAAGAGAGAGTCTCTCTCTTTCTTTCCTAACATTTAAAACCTTGCAATCACAATCTGTTTCATCTCCACCACTATTCACGATGCACCCTAAACACTTAAACCACACTTTTTCAAGATTAACATCATACATTCCCTGCTAAATGCTTAAATCAACATTACAAAGTCTCCCTCATTCTCAGCCACTACCACCAAACCAATGACATTCTCATTTGTACTTTGCTCAGCACTCCATCAATAAAGATATTAACAGCCACAGTGACATTGCACTCCTTTACCTTACTTCACCCCTTGGCCTACACAAATGTCAAACCACTCATTCCAGCTATCACAAGAATGCATACCTTACTTTGAAGATAAATAGTGGTTTTGACACTAACCAACACACTTCAACACTTACTCTATACATTCTTAGAATCTGCTATTATGGTCCCCTATTTCCAGATCCACAAACATAGCATACATACACTTTCCATCTATCAGTTATTTTTTCAGCTAGCTGCCTGTGCAAATACTTGATCCACCCACACATCCATACCCCCTCTAAACCAACTTTAATCATCCCTATCAATCAGAAAACTTTCATATACCTTACCACTTAGACTTCAGCTAGAGTTCTTACATCCCCCTTTACCATTATACAACAATACCATCACAGGTTTCTTCCAGTACTTAAATCAATTTTATAAAACAATCACTACTTTTTTTTTTGCATCTCAACCTACAACAGTAGTAACGACCTTTGCATGTTTTTTATTGCTAACATACTCTGATACAGCATTGATTTACACTGACAGAGCAAATCATATTCCTATTTGATTCATCTTCCATACACAACTCATCAAAGTACTCTTGCCATCTTCAGGTTGCAGCGTAGCTGAATGGAAACATTTTCGATTTTAGTGAAGTTAAGACAGATCAGATGTGGTAAGTCACAAGATAAAGTCCCAATTCTTACTTGGCAGAGATCAATCATACATTTAACTTCTCCCTATGCATTGCCTAACCCATGTGCTGAGAGAATGTGGTCACCACACATGCTTCTTTCCACAGAAACCTACCTCTATCTAGGTGTACGGAAACTTAAGTTCGCATTTCTCATTCTGTCACTTGGTCATTCAATCATAACTCCTACAATCATCAACTGAGACCCATCCCAATTTCATCTACCACTCATTGCAAGTCATTCCAGACCTCTCTTTCTCAACCAGACTTCTATCATTACAGGGTCCATACACTAAAAAATGTACAATTTCACCTTTGTTAATCTCAACTTGACCAACATTTTTTTTAGTTCACACATTTATGCTCATCTATTGCATCATGCCATTGCTCCAACAAAACACCCCAAGCATCTTTACCTCTACTACCATGATTTAAAACTTATTACACTCCATCTCGCATTCCTGTTCATGTTTTAAACATTAACTATGAATACCCTCTTTCATTGATCACACATACCCCTCATGAATTAGATACCCTCACAATGCGTCATGTGAGGGGAGCAATAAATGTGATTTTTAACCAAAGGAAAGAAAAAACAAAATTCCAAGTATTTTGCAACTTATTTCAATTCATTCTCAAGGAATAAAAGAAGCAGAAAAACAAAAGTATATATAAATAACCCCTATTTGGGACATGACCAATAAGTGTGATAACAGTCATTGACGTTGATAATGGTTGCAATTTCTAAGAAAAATAAACTAAAAGGTTTAAGAGAGGTCAAAGGCAAGAGGAGAGATTAAGAAATGAGAAAATTGGTCCCACAAAAAATAAAGCCTCTAAAGACACATAAGAACATAAGAAAAGAAGGAGACTGCAAAAGACCATTCATGGCCTACACTTGGCAGCTCCTGTTCCAGTGGGAGGGATTAACTGTAGAGATTTTCAGGTGGGGAAGGTAACGTAACTTTCTCAAACATGTCATTCCACAACGATGTCAAGCCACCTTGACACAAGGAAAAAATAGTACACTATTATAACATGCTGCATTACAGTGTATGAACTTAAAGTGCCTTTATTGGTGAAACAGCTATACTGTGGTTGTCAAGTGTTGACGTTTCTTGAAATGGGTTGGAAGCTGGTGATCTTGGGTTTATGGCTGGTATGGTGGGTTGATAGGAGATGGGTTTGATGGATAACCCATGAAAAGCCCTTGTGGCTTTTTTGTCATCCAAAAGTTAACGGTTCTGTCATGTGATAAAGAAAGAAAAAAGCTGCCCGAGACTTTTAAACAAACTGCAATTCTAAGTATTCTAAGAGTATGGGGTTGACATTTCAGAGAAAGAATGTGGATGGTGTATAGACTGAATAGCCAAAAATTCAGCAGATTTCAGGCACTATAGACTAAGCAAGGACACACCTCTCAAGAATTTCCCCTAATCACCCAATAAAGGTATGTTCCTATAGGGTGTTATTAATAAATTACAACTATGGATGGACAGATTTTAATAAATATACAAAAGTATTTATTAAGTCTGCAAGTGAATACATGCAACTTCCATGCTGGACATTGGACAAAATATAGAAACAAAAAGAACACCTCAAGAGTTCATGCAAGAATAATCCCAAATGCATCCAAACAAGCACCAATTCTATCATACATAAAAGCAATGTACACTAAACAATATTTCTTTAAAGCAAAATTTTCAGATGGAACATGATTTATGCTATTGTATCATCACCTATTTCTGCTTCCACCATTGGGTTTTCAGCTGTGCCAACATTAATTGGCATTGTCTTGATAGTCAAGTTTTTAGGTAAGGTTAGAGCTGGCCGAATCAGGGTAGGGTATCCTTTGCAGGGAAAATGAAATAAGGGGGTCAAATATTAAGAGATTAATCAAGACAAACACACTTAAGTTAACAAAACTTTTTAATAATTAAAATTCTCAGCTACATCCTAAAGGGAGATCAACTATTCACCAATTATACTTAATTTTCTATAAACAAAGGAGATGTTAAATTATACACCATGCATTTTCTGGGAACAATCGAATGAGTTTGATTTAGTGATAAAGAAAATGAAAGTAATGAAATCTTGAACAAAGTATGAATTCCCTCAACATTGAGGAAAAGAAAGAGAAAAGTAGAAGAACAAAGATTAGAAATGCACATGGGCGGGTTATCAATAGCAATGAGGCCGTATCACTCAGACAGTTGTAAAAAGAGATCTGTAAATAATGTAGCGAAGATAAACAAGGTGAAAATACTGGAAACATACAACTGCAGATCCTCCTGCAGTCATTGACACCAGGAGGTGCAAAAGTGAAGGCAATGGGGCCAGGAGGGTGTGCCATTCCTCAGGTTTCAGTTGTAGCAGGGGCATTACACCCAAGCGACACCATACATCTCCTTCTGGGGGATAGAGATGTAGGAAGAAAGAAAAAGATAGTGGGAGATTTAATGGAAGTACAAATGATGATCTTAGAGAGCACCACTTTTCCTCAGGGAGCACTGGGGTGAGGAGAGCATGCAGCTACTCCAGGTTTTAGCCCCAAGGGCATCATTATCCCTGCTACACAATCCACTTCCCCTTGTAGGGTAGAAATAATGGATATAAGGACCAAGAAAAAGGATGAAAGGACTGCACTAGTGTCTTCGGCAGAGGAGGGAACCAGGGTGCACTGAAAGGTTTTAGAAGCCAATTTATACTAATAATACACACCCAGGCCCCAATTTGAACCCCATACAGGAAATTACAAGGGGTATAAAAAAAAAAATCTGAAAAGATCTTAAATAGGTTTTATATAAAATTGGATCTCAGAATGATTTTCACAAGCATTATAATTCACTATAAATTTGCTATAAAAGGAAATATAACCCTGAAGTTTTGAATTTTAGTCATTTTCTAATGGAAAGACCTAATGGAAAGGATATATATATATATATATATATATATATATATATATATATATATATATATATATATATATATATATATATATATATATATATATATATATTATTTAAGGGGTTATCTGGTGATGGAAGGGATAATAAAAATGAATACAAATTAATCAGTATTGCGACCAAGGACCACAAAATGTTATGAGCACATAGAATGCTCATGAACAATGAAATTAATTTATAATAAAAACATCTTCCATTTATATAAGTGCCTTATATAAATGTAATAAATGATATATTCCTCTTCTTTTTTTTAAATGTTTAATTAGTTCTGGTACAAGTCATTTTTTTTATCCTTTCTTCATAGAAATGACATTTTATGTGCTACCTCCAAATATATTAATTTTTCTATCATTTTTGTCAATCGCACAGCTTGATTGCCAACTGAGAAAAAAAAGTACATCTGAAAATGAAATTGTAACATTCGATGTACAGAACCATTTCATAAAATAAAAATGATTAAATTAAACAGTATATCATACCAAATCTCAAGAATGAGAAAAAAATTAGCCAAAAGCAACCTCTCCATTTACTGCATCATTGGCCCTTTATAGAGATGGGGCGAGCATCTCATCCAATCAGGGTTAATCGTCGAGCAGAAGACTCAAAACATGCCCCCTCCATCCATACGCAATATCACAGAATCAACCCATATTTACAATCTTACAAACCTTCGCCCACCAGAAAACTCTCATGATCTTCACAAGAGTTCAATAAGTCATATAAACATGCTGTACAAATGGTGAAAAAGCATCAACCTCTACCAGTGATTTCTCGCACTCATCATTGGTGGATGGGGAGATATGTAAAAGACCTCTGACTATTGATTGGGCATGCCTTCCCTGCAGCTCTTAACAGAGTTCAGGTTGACTTTCCCTTTAGTCCATTGTGGGAATATAACACCCACACTTCTCATGTGAGAGGTAGCTGGTTTGAATTGCAGAAGAGGCTGATGGTTTTTGATTCTAGTTTATTCTATCCATTCTTCTTACATGCCTGAACCATCTCAGAACACTGTCAACTTCAAATCACATACCATATTATACCTTTTACTCTATCCTCCACACGTTTCTTGATTTATTCACTTACAATGGTCTGATTCTTGATTGCTCCTTCTCTTTCCACACACCAACAATCTGATGCAACTTTCTTGCACATTCAACACTAAAACCTTTTGCATTTATTAAAACTCACATAGCCCTTAAAACACACTAACATTCATAATCTTATCAGTCTCCCCCATCTGCACCACTATCAGTCACAACTTACTTTAGACCATTCCAACATGGATCTTGCTCAAAGTGCACACCACAGACTTAAATAACACCTCCCAAACCAATATCTCACTTTATACTGCATTTACTTTTAGCATCTACCTCAAACATACCATAACCACTGGTTCAAACATTTCCAAATCCCTCTCACTCTTAGCCACAAGTACCAGGTCATTATCATATATCAACCACTCATCACTTCATTTATCTCAGACTTATGCTCCCCATTCCTATTCTTTCTTCTCTCAGCAATCTATAAAGATATTAAATACCCGGGGTAATATATACCATTGCCTCACATGCCTATATATACTGGGTGTAATAAATATCCAATAGATCGCAAAAATGTTTATCCAACATTTATAATTGCACATAATTGACCAAATTGCAATCATATATTCTAATAAAATATAATAAATATTAACATTCATTTTGCAAACAAATTTAAAATTAAAAAACATAGAAAAAACAAATTGACATTGTAAAGAGTATCCATTACATTTAGAAGAAAAAAATCTGAAAACTGTTAGAGCGCATGGTATCGAGATACAACTCTAAACATTCTAGATTAGTCTTTGACATCGGTTCATTTATCCCAGAAGACTTCATTCTATGTATGGCTGCAGCATTACTATTAGGTGAATATTTTGAAAAGATTGGTACTATTCAGGGAAACCAAGGAAAGTACCATTGTTCTCATCCACAAATGTCTAAAATTTATCAATGACTATCTAGAGAATTATGCACCATTCTGGGGCTTGGTATTACATCAGATAAAACAAAGATTGAGCTCCTTGTCACTATTTGAAATAGTTTTAACTATGTTTGGAAGCACCGAGACTCCACTTATGATCCAAAGTCAAGCATGGGTGAGGCATTATAATGATATGGGGTTGTTTTTCACGTGCAGGAACTGGTAGACTTAATATAATTGAAGGAAAGATGAATGCTCAAATGCATTATGGAATTCATTAGTCATCTCCAAACCCTATAGATGATAAGAGGATGGATTTGCAGAAACCTGCTGCACACTTATCAAAGGCAATTAGAAGCTGCAATGACAAAGATTATATGACCAAGTATTAGATAAATCTTAATAAATATATTGGATACTTTTGACACTATCAATTCATTATTTCCTTTGTTTCTTAACTTTAAGTTTATTTGCAAAATAGAATATGATTGTAATTTGGTCAATTTTGTGTTCACCATTTTTGCAATGTATTTGACTTATTGCACACACTGTACATCACACTACTAATTTCTGGAATCTTGCACCTTAATACATAGCTTACTTTTGGTCTAATAAAATTTCACAACATCCACTCAATATATTCTAAAAATCTGCAATAGTATTTTCCTATTAACACACTTTCTCCAGATCCACAAACCCAGCATTCCAATTAAATCTATCCAATTCTTCCTCACCTACTGCTTAGAGGGAAAAGGTTTTTTATTTTATAGTTTTTACGCACAGTCCTTATTTAGGCTCAGTGGGCTGAAAGAAAGAAGAGGCTAAGCTGGGGCCAGACAGGGCGCTGAGTCCCATCAGCACGGCGACCAGGAAGGAAGGGGGTAGAGGGGAAAGGTGTAGAAAGGAAAATAACCCTTCAGAAAAGAAAGAAGCATCAGAGTAGACATGAGACGTGAATGCTACAAATCTAAATAAGCATAACCAAATGAATATACAAGTTAACATAATCCTATTTTTCAGGACGGAGGCAAACCCTCATTAATAGGGTCACATAGGAACCTCTTACACATTTTCCCTTAGCTACCAGTGTTTTCATTGATAATTCAAGAGAAATGAATTTTCCCATTTTAATTGTACTGGCTGGCATAAACAATGAGAACATTTTGAGAATATAGAATGAGGGAGAAGGGCAGATATGGAAAAATAGCTAGATAAATAAACAGATGTAGTGAAAAAGAATAAAAATGATAAAGACCCCAATAGCAGTCTGTATCAATTCTGATTAGTGGGGAGTGGAAGGCATTTTATGAGCCTTCATTATAGGGTGTAAACCTTTGATTTTAAAGTGACCAATAGGAACCTTTCTTTTTCTGGACGATCATAAGGTAGGAGGAATCTTTGGATTTGGAGCATTTGGGTCGAAGTGGCGCATCGTCCTCTTCAGATCAGACATGGAAGGGGTCAAGAAAGCAGGGGACAAAATGAAATGAAAGTCATCTCTATATAAAAGAGATGGTACAGGATGATGACTCACACATCCCCAAACTGGCAAAAACATATGGCACTCAACAAGGAATATGAAGTGAGAAAGACAAAAGAAATAATGTAATAGCAAATGAATGAAGTGACAAAATTACACTCTCAACACACTGGACCACAATAATAGCTTGGTAAGGAAAGTTAGGATTTCTCAGTTCTCTGGGAATCAATTTTAATGAAACTGTTCCCAGCTGGTCTGGATAATATTGCAACCCTATTAGGTTTTCATTATGTTGTATTATGTCCTTCAATTTTTATTTCAGATTCATCATATTTTGGGTGAACCATGCTAATAGAATCTATTCTTTTTAACCCTATGTCCGAATTACACCATCACAAACTCCGGGTGAAAAACATCCAATTTTTGGAAATTAAAAAAACCTAGTTGCAATCAAAATATATTTAAAGTACAAAAATACATGGAAAATATAACTCCTTGGCTTTCATTTTCCCTTATAAGAAGTTACTGAAAAAAAATAATACTGAAGGGGTGACTTAGAAAATACTTAATAAAATACTGAAAATCATGAAATAACTAAACAATAAATTTTAAATTCTAAGGGGAAAAAGAATACTGCAGCTGAAGACTTGAGCATTAGCCTGGACCCATCCAGGAAATGGGAGCTTCAGCTGGTGCAGCCACAATATCCTAGCATCACTTCGGGCTGTAGGGGAGATACACAAAAAAAGGGTATTTTTTGGGGCAAAAATTAAATTTTAATATTAAATAATTTTAATTAAATAGCACAGACAGGGTAGAAATGGCGAGGGCAAATAGGGTGATGACAGCCATGGCACCTGTGTAATGTCTTCTTTTCAGATCGCTTAGGGCACTCCACACAGTGCTACCATTGTCCACTGTGTCCCTGCAGCAGTGCCAGGTGAAGAGAGGTTGCAGATGGTGCAGATGAGATTGCTGAGGGGGCGTGGCAGATATGGAGAGCTGAGCCTCTTTTCTGTGTCCAGGGTGTGAGGAGGGCATGTGCCAACTCTTTCATGTACTTTGTCCTAATCAGTACTTTGATACCTGTCCTCATCAAATTCTCACTGTGTATGATCCACGAGTTAATACAAGAGGCATTCAGAATCCCCAAAAACATACACACCAGCCATCGTTCAGTCTTTTGTCCACATGAATACTGTGCACACATCTGATTGAATGAGTCAACTCCTCCTTTGGTGGCATTATAAAATTCAATCAAATCAGGCTTGCCAGGGTCTCCAAAGGTTGGCTGTGTGTGCATGGAAGACATTAGCAGTACCATTTTCTTCTTGGTCTTGGATGTTGTAGGGACGTATGACACCAAAGTAATATCCTTTATGAACAGGAACGCACTTGACCCTAACTTGCGACTGTCTTTTTCTATCATCTCCTTGTTTCCCTTAACTGTTCCCACGAGGGTCATGCTGCAGTTGTCAAGGAGATCTATCACTAGGGGCACAGACATAAACCAGTTGATACTATTTTTCAGGACGGAGGCAAACCCTCATTAATAGGATCACATAGGAACCTCTTACACATTCTTGTTTGTCTGGTGGTATAGCCTGGTCAACTCCTTCATGAAGTAATGGCCATGGTTTATATTTTCTGGGTGTCTTCTCCCCTGCTTCCCCAGGCAAGGGATCACACTAGAGATGGGACGATTCCAAAAAATGTTGCGATTCTGATTCCAGTTATAAGTTATGATTCTGATTCCTTGACAAAATATAATATTGATTATATAATATATATTGTTAAAAGCAAATGTGATATATATTATAATTTGTTATGTATTGCAGCTTTACTATTGATAATTGTCAATAAAGATGATTAAATAATAAATATAATAAAACATTTAATTTCTTTATGTACCATCGATTCATAATTCCTTCCATGTAATAATAATACTCGACACTTCAATAATAATTAATAAAATTAGTTGTTACATAAATTAAATAAATAAAGGAAACAAATAAATGTAAGATGAACAGTGTGCCCAAGTTTATATAGTATCTGCTAACAACTAATCTTCTGATATATTACCTTATGCTGGAAGTTTGGTATTGTCAGTTGTCACAACCAAGTGAATTTAGATCTATGATAGCGAATAATGCAGTTATGTGGAAATTGTAATTCAAATCAGACAAATTTAATAATGTCAACTAATAATGACAAATGTATTAAATACTATTAATATTCAGCTATTAGGATATTGTTGTTACTCAATATTTAACATATGCTGGGAGTAGGAAGCGTGCACAGCATAACTTACATTTACGGTGGTTGGTAGTCAACTGAAGCTCTGAAGAACAGGTCTGCCCGCTGCCAAAAGAATTTTAGCAATAGTACCAAAACTTACTCTATAAATGTAACAAATGTGGTGAAATCATGCCAAATCTAATTAAAACATAAAAAAAAAGTAAAATGGTATCAAGGAGTGTTTCTGTGCAGCAAAAAGGTACCAAATTTGTACAAATCATGGTATCTGATGTGTACCTTTAATGGCAAAAAGGTACCAAATTTGTATGAACTTGCCAACTTCAGCAGCGCTGCTGAACAAAGCTCTAACATCTTAGAATTGCATCAGCTGTTCTAAATGAAGCCTGAGCCCTGAGCAGACTTTCATTTCACATATATAAACATATAATACATTTCGTATACAGTCAGATCTTCAATATTAATTGTTATTAAATAGTAATACATTCTTGTCGACTAATCTAAATCTATTAGTAAATAACTTATTAAGAGTTATAATTTCACTGAATAATAGGACAGATGAGTAGATACATAACTTAATTGACACTAACGGGAAATAAACAATGTTTGAAATTTTGATTCAGCTATTTGCCAAGTAGGAAAGAGTTAAAAACTAAAAAAAAACCCACTGTTGATGAAAGAGTCTCTGTACTGAAATTTTGAAGGAATCATTTTTAGAATCGGAAAACTGGGATTATTTTAATGATTCTGAATCCCCGTTCCCCAAATAACGATTCTTACATTACCCGATTCCAATTAATCGTCCCATCTCTAGATCACACCCAATAAGTATTTGCTTTTGATGTCATTTGCAAGAACTAATTTGAGCCCATATTTTGCGGGTTTGTTGGGTATGTACATGCTGAATGGGCACCTGCTTTTGAATGCCAGCAGCTGCTCATCCACAGTAAGGTTGTTACTTGGCATGTACATTTTCCCACAATTTTCATTGAAGATGTCCCAGATCTTCCTAATGGGTATAAATTTGTCATCTTGCTGCCATGTGTTGAGGTCAATGAATCAAAAACAATTCAGTAGGAACTCAAAGCGACCTAGTGACATGGTCACAAGGTAAATGGCTAGGCTGGTGTTTAAGCTCCATATTTCTGTGGTTGATAGATGATAGTCTCTCTGGCAGCCACTGAAGAGCACAATCCACAGTAGTGCACGCACATTTGCTGGTTCTGTTCTTGAGTGCGTCGCTGCTTTATGGCCATATTTGGCAGCATTCATATCAATTTTCTTGTTTGAGCATTCTACACTCTCCTCAACAATTTGGTCCTCAAATAACAATGTGAAGCATTTTTCTCAGGTGTCAGCACTCCATGCTTCTCATGTTGAGCCTGGAGTAAAGGGTGCAATAATGTTCCTTGCTGCTGTTTTGTGGCTGAAAGCACCTGTGGCCGACAACTTCACCTAAAACCAGGTCTGCTTGACAGGGTCATCATTTTGAAGTCCACAATTGACCAGAGGGTCATCAGGGCCAGCAGAAGTACAGGCAGCATGGCGTCTGTAAGGTGTTGATGTACACCGTGTTTTTTTCTATGCAGGTAGCCATCTAGGCATGTCAACATCACTCATATCATCACTTTCCACATCACTAGGTTCCGGGACATACTCTTGGTCAACATCACTGTCATACACAACCTCAAATTCTAGCTTATCTTCCTGTCCCTCATCTTCATTGACACTCTCATGACTTGTCTCTGGTAATGAATCAGTAATGTGCATGATGTAGTCTTCTCCTCTTGGGAGTAACATTGATCCATTTTCTTACTCATATCAACTTTATGGTCTCTGTAAACTAATATTCAATACATGCAAAGAGAAAACACGTAAATAATGAACCACAAAATAAGCACCATTATTAAACTAGAGTGGTTTCCACCCATAAAATATTATACCATGTATCACAAACGTCGAGTGGAAATCACCCTAAATCCACTCTGTGGAAAAATCCCAGGCAGCGAGCTCTGTAGCACACCCATTCTCGGCCACAACACAAAGCGCACTGAAGCTATATGCAGTAATGTGCCCCTCGGTTCACTACCAATGCTGTGCCCACGTGGGTGCACATAGCATCAGGCGGAAATCACCCGTGGTTTGTGTTCTAGGGTTAAGAATATTGGAACATCTCAGAGACCTCAACAATAAAGAGAAGTCTTTCATCATCAAGGAAAAGTTATTTGACTATGTGGACAAAGCAATCCAAATGTGGAACCTCCGGGACTGTAACAGCTAAGGATATGAGGAATATTGGCCATCAGTTATGCAGGAAGCACGACAAACAAACAAATTCATTTTCACCACTGCTGGTAACTCCCCATGCGCCGAAGACCACCAGGAACCGTATCATAGGGACCATGGCTTCCGTGCAAGCTCACCTTAAACGGCATCTTTTAATGCCTCATCACAAGACTTTGAGGATTCAATGGGACTGGAAGTACATGACTTACATTTTCTCCACTGATGAGACCAGGGTGACCCTTAATGGACCTGACGGTTGGGTCTATTTTGAGATAAGTGTCACCGACATTCGTGACATCAACACCATGGAGGAGGAGTCATATTGTGGGCAGGTATAATTGGACACAGACTTCTCCGCCCAATCAGGGTGTCTGATGGGGTTAAAGTGACAGCAGCTGCCTACTGCAATCTCTTGAAGGAGGTCTTGGATCCCTGGCTAAATGACTAGATGCATACCATTCTCACTTCTAAAGATTCTAGTTTTCATGCATGACAATGCTCCATCCCACTCTGCCAGGGCTACCCAAGCATTCCTAGGGTCTTATGGCATAAAAGGTGACAAGTTGATGGTAGGGCCAACCCAATCAAAAATTTGTGCTCCATCATTAAACAAAATGTTTATGCCAACGGATGTTAATTTTCATCTAAAGTCTTACGGGTAACTATCAAAGCTGCATCAGAAGCAATCCACTCTGCTACTATTAAGAAATTGACAGATTCCATGCATGATTGGGCTTTTGAAGTCATCCGTCAAAATGGCACTCATGTGGGCAAATAATTCATTATATTCATCAATTTTGTATTATAATTATAATTTTCTGTTAAATATATCGGCAAGGTATGCTTAATCAGTATAATTATTCTTAGTTTACTCCAGAATATGTCTAGATGAGCTACTTTCATTCAAAAGCTATTAGCGTGGTTCACCCCAAAAATGACATCTGAAATAAAAATAAGGACAAAATACAGCATAATGAAAACATAACATTAGTGTTACCATATTGTGAAGACCAGCTCAGAAAAGTTTCGTCAAAAGTGATTCAAAGAGAACTGAGAAATCCTAACTTTTACTACCAAGCTATTAGCATGGTTTAGGGTGCATGAATAGAACAACCTCACAGAGTGGTATAATAAGGGAGCAACAAATACAAGTTTAACCCACAAGAAATGGAAAAACAATGAATTCCAAGCATTTTTGAACTTAAATAAAAGTTTAAAACTGCTTCCCAATTCATTGTTCTTCTATTTCTTGGGAGTTAAATTTGCATTCACAAACCATATATAATGGGGGTACCAAAGCACATTCCCAGACCTCGATTAAGAAGGATGGGTATTTTTGTTAATATAAATACAATGTAAAGATTTTGCAATTAAGGTAGTTCAGTTCAGTTTTGAGTTGGTATTTTATACCAACTCAATTTGTCTCTCATAAATATAATTAACAAAATAAGATTATACTAATTAGTCCTATTACAATACTAGTAATCATGTCATTTTATGAGTATGTACATCACAATTCCCTTTATTTATAATTAATAGAGAAATGATTTTTATTATATAGGTAAAGTCTGTCTAGTTTATATGGATAAATATTCAAATGTCTCTAATTCCAAGGTGATCATCAATTGGTTCCATATTTGCTCTATCTCTATACTGACACTTATTTCCTACCTCCTCTCAAGCATTCTCATATATTCTCCCTTTTGAAGCCCAATTTATATATTAGGTGCTTCTTAACCTATAGGACCAGAATGTGCAAGCTATTTCTACTACTTGATTTCATTACCTCTGGCATTCAGAACTAATGGAGAAGAGGAACTCATTAGCCTCAATCTCAATAGATCACTCAGGGACAATACACTTTTCTTATCTCATTTTTTTTAAGTCACACAAAATCAAAACACTCAAAACTAGAGAGAACCAAATAAACTTAATGTTGAATAGAAATTAACTTAGGGTGGTACAAAAGGTAAGTTGGGCTATTAATTCCTTTTTAATTGTGGACAGGATCCCGCCAACAGATAATGAAATTTGCATAAACTGAATCACAATTGCTAGAGGCCAGTCCTTGTCTGGGGGGGAGGGGGAAGCAAGTTGTAGCGTATTTTGAAAAAAAGAAATGAAAAAGAGATCAGAGAACCCTTCATGACCCTTCAGGGCTATGTGGATATAAGTACACCTCAGGAGATTTCCAGACAAATGAGTGGATATGTTCTGTGAAAATGGGAAGGGAAGACAGTAGTGTTGGATTAACTATGTGTGTGGAGTAGTTACCTCCACCTGCAGAGTCCGGTACAGCACAATCCCAGTCCCTCACATATGCTTAGGTTTTGTCTCTACTCTCACTGGGATTGAATGCTGTAGCTAGAATTAATTATTAGGACAAATCACACAAGTTAATGCCTCAAACTTGCTTTGCTGTTGAGTAGCTCCAACAACATAAGGAATGGGGTGTGCCCATATTAGTTACTAACAATTCACAATTACAAACTCTAAACTTTAAAATTATATTAACTTGAAGATTAGCATAAAATATAAATACAGGTGTGAACACATACAAGTTAATTTCCACCATCAAGAGACCTTGCAGTTTTTACTTACTAGGATACTGGTAAAGGTGACTAGGAACATTGTCATAAACCGACCATACTACCGAAGAGAGAAAATGTGGAGTGGTAAGATACTAGATGTATTTGCACAAAATATACCTACATCATTACTCTCTTAGTAATAAAGATAACAAAGCAACTGTCTCTGAACCAAGGACCAATTTGGCTTATAGTTAAATTATCTTGATAAAAAAATGGTTTACATATTACACAGTAGACCTGTTCAAAATGTCATAAGTTGCAAACACTTTTGGGCCACATGTTGTTTTTGTTCCACAAAAAAAGTAAAAGATTCGTGCCAAGTTTTATTGTAATCGGACATTGCTTTGGGGTCCCCCATGAAGCAACAATTTTTAAAAAACAAATAAAAAAGGAAACCAAAAGTTAGCAATTATGAAAAAAGAAGTTCTAATATATTTCCTTCCACATGCAGAGAAGTACAAATAGAATGGCATCACTGAGAACTGAAATGAGACCCCCCAAAAAAACCCAGTTCTGAAAGGACTGCCTTGCTTTATTTGGAGTCTGATTGCTTGGGCTTCAGTAGGGCTGCCTTGGAGGTCATGGGGCACTCCCTCCTGTCATTGGCCAGGAGGCATGACGCGTTGAAGGTGGTCATCAGGGCCCTGCCCATTCAGCAATGTTGTTGCCCTTTTCATCTTGCAGAAGAGAGGGGATCCCCCTCCCAACTGGCGGGGCTCTTAGCCAAGTGTGTGGCCAGTTCCTCTCCTTGTCCTGGGAGCAGGAGATCCAACGCCTTTTTTGACCAGGAACTGAAGAAACCTAAAATAGGCTTGTTAGGATTGAAGGCCTTTCCATCCAGACATTTCAGTCCCTTCCTGTCCCTCTTCATGTTCTGGACCATGGAGGCCTTCTCTTCCTTTGTAACCCTTCGGCAAAGAGGCACCAAGTCTTCTGACATATACCAGAGATGGCACTTGAATGCCTTTAGTGCCACTTCAGCAACACACTTATTGGGGATTCTTCTGAAAGTTCCCTCATGAAGAGGAGATCATTGTAGGGAGCATGGGAAGGAACCATGACCTCGTTCCACGGAATGGTGTAAAGGAGGGCGATAAAGAGTGGCACCTGTTCCATGGCTCAAAGTTCATGAGAGGTCAGCCAAAACTGAGACCTGAATAGGAAAATCTTGAGTGTGTAAATTTCCTTTGACATCCATCTCGCTTGATGAAACGCTCCTGGTGATCTCATCTTAAAAGTCGTCCCAATGTCGCCTCTAAGGAAGATGTAGGAAAGAACCAAGAGCTCCTTGTAGTCGTCTCTTGGATGGCTTTCTTGTTCAATGGTACTTTTGAGCTTGCTCAAAGCTGTCTCCCTTACATCAGACAGCTTGCCTGTCAGGAGAGGAAGGAGGCTTTCTTCATCCATGGAGGACGTCAGGCCAGCCAGATGGTCCATAACAGTGTTTGAAAATGTCCTCAAGGATCACTTCAAGGATGTGGTGCCTGCACGCAAACCAGAGGAGATTCCTTCCCAGACCCTCTTAAATCTTGATGCAGGTTCCTTCATTGGGAGCCGTGTTTGAGGCAGTAGTGTCAAACACGAGTCCTTGAATGCGCGCCTCCAGTCCAGCGTCAGATACCGCATTGAGGACATCCTCTGCCATGTGATACCCAGTGCCTTGGGGATCTTGGATGCTTCCAAGAGGTACTCCTTGTCCCCACCTGTGACGTGAATGGCGAGACTCTCAACGCGTTCATGTCCCCCAGCGATGTCAGGCAGCTGCTTGACATCCCAGTGAAGTAGCACAAGGCATCTCCCTGGGAGTTCGATCTTCTCTGCAGTGGCCACTTCCTTTCGGTTCTTTCTCCTATGGCGGCGGATGGAGCTCGTAAAGAGCGTGATGATGTCGATGTTCTGACCGGTTGCCTTGGCCAAGGCTCCTACCAATGCCATCGGATCTGAGACCTTAAAGAAGCGGTCCAGTTTGGTGATCACTTCCTTTGACAGGATAATGGCAGACTACTTTCCAGCTCTTCTCTTAGGAGGACTTAGGCACTTAAACTCAGCATCGCTTCCATCCGTTTCCCGTGAGAGGACGAAGACGCTGAGGCCACTGGCTTGAAGGTACAACACTTAAGGCGATCTTATACCTCCATCTCCGCAACCTGTTTCCGCTTCCGCTTTTTCTATTGGAGCCTCGCTGACAGTGTCCAGTCAGGTAATGGAAGAAGTCGATCGATCCTCTCTTTGGCTGATGAGGAAGTCCCTGTCATCCTCGTTTGTGGTCTTCTCAAGGTCATCTCTGTGCGCCACATTGAACAAGTCATCAAGGTCCGTATGAAAGATCTCCTCATTCATTCTTGCCATTTCTAAAGCTCTTCTCTTGTGCTTCTGAAGACCCTCGTAGGCCTCCACTAACTTGAGTAGCTTCACCTTGCTGTAACGCAGTGTGGAGGTAGGGAGACCTGCCTTCTCCCAAATCGCCAGGACTCCCTCCACAGTCTCCTTCGCAGCCTCCGCCTTTGTTTTCTTTTCCAGACCGTGGTGGAAGTAGAATTTTCGGAGCACTTGCCCCTTTGAGGGGAGACGGCTCCCAGTGATGTTCTCCTTCGGGTAACCAATCAACCACCACTGTTTGCGAATAGAAACCATCGCACCAATGAAGGGAAAAATGAGAATATTGAAGTTCTCCATTTTGTTAGTGATCACGACTGAAAATGATAACTTTCAGTTCCCCAAACAACAAGTAATGTTCGTACCAATTTACCACCGAAAGAATGAAGAAGTTGGTGACCTCTAGACATCAAAAAAACACTTCCAAAGGCCAATCCACTCGACTGACTGCCAACGTCACCTCAATAATGGACTAGGTGGCGGCCGCATGGAGGGAGAGGAGAATGTGTCACTCTGGGGGACCTTATGTCTTATCCGATCAAGTTAAAATTTTATGTACACCTATACAACCCCAAGTGAAACAAGAACAACATGTGGCCTGAAGTCTCCCACAACTTTTATATTTTCACAATATGAACTTGAACATCCCTATTGCACAGGTTGACAAAATTGAATTTATTACTCATCACTATGAATTTTATCTTTTCTAGACCTAGTTCTGAGGCAATTTTAAATTTACAGTCCATTTTAATGTGTCATGTAACATTATAATGTCAGCATTTTCATATAACCCTGTAGTTACATTATCACTAACATTTCAAGTAAAACCAAAAGGTCAGTTTTTGATGTGCCGTGGGAATGTTACACAGGTTATAAAAATATACATTGGTACAGCTCAAAACATTTGAAACAAAAACAGCTGATTTAAAACCATTATTGAGCTTTGGATTTACGCGGTGCTTCATTTCAACTTAGTCTCTGTACAACATCCATCAGAAATCTGCAAGAATTTCTTCATTCCAGAAACCTTGGTATTGATGTTCCATATCACTCATATCTTGATGGAAACACTTTCTTGTTCATCAGACATTGCTATCAGATTGCCTAAAAAAAATGTCAAGCTATGAATGAAGGAAATGAGCTGAGATATCTTACATCCCAGACCAGCATAAAATGTTAGAAGTCTTAAATTTCAATGCCATTTTCAAAATCTAGGGACCTTTTGTTTGCCCAAGAATTTTTCACAGGGCCAACAAAATGAGTCCTAGGGCTCCTCCACCAGATCATCTAGATACGAGCTGGAGTTTTGAACCTTTAGGAATTCCTTGATTTGTGAACTGATGAAGATGCCTTCTTTCAGCTTTGCCTCAGTGATCTTCAGAATAATAATTACAACATACTCAAATAATTGCAAGTTTATCTTCCCCATTATTTTCACAAATTGTTTTATTAAACACAGCTTTATAAGAAGTGGAGGCAGCTGAACGTTTTGTCGAGTGACAGGTTTGTAGGTGTGTCGCAAAGACAAGCTCAACTGAACATGCGTAATAGTCACCAGGCTATCCAAGAAGTATAGAAAACAGCAGTGTTTTGTTGAAACCTGACATGCATTCCCATCAATATCTCAATGACTTTCAAATCAATATATAATTTCCAATGTATGTTATTTTATGGCATCTTAAACTGCCTTGATGTTCTCATAACACTTATGTGAAGTGAATTTCCTACAGATACAGAGGATTTGTTGTTCTCAATGTGATGCAGCATTGCCTTTAGGCTTCTCTTCAATGAATTGATCAATAGGCTGAAGAACAATCCATCAATGTCATTGCAAAAACATGGTGGGTTGACTGTAAAATATTAAAGTTTTGACTCTTTTCCCTGAAATATGTTACCCAAGCCTTTTTGAGCAGACATTTTTTCAGATGAGATTCCAACACTTTAGCTTTCGTGAGTGCCAAATCTCAGACAAAACATTAAATTCTGATTGAGAACCGTTTTGCTTCATTATCAGGTAAAAAATCTGCATACATACTAGTATAGGCTTCCTCACCACTACTTTCAATGCTGTCTTGTGCTGGTGGTAGAATGGGAAGATCCTTCATTGTTGTGTGGTACTGATCAGATCATGGATTCCAAACTAGGGTAGACAATCTTGTATTTGTTCTTAGTTGAAAATCCTGTCACAATGACTGCAGAAAAAGCAATCTGCAGCATGATTTTTCTGCTCCTCCGTATCATGGCAATGGAAAAAGGTATGGCCTCTCTCCTCTTATTGAGCCAGTCCTGGAATTCAGTTGAAAAAGCTTTACACATGACAGTTGGTGCCCAAGTTCTGTCAATCTGCAAGAGGACAGCCAAAGTACAATTGGTAAATCTTGATTTCATTATTGATGAAGCACTGCTGAGACTTGGGGTGAATGAGCCAGACATAATAATATAAGTCTTGCACTAACTGAATATTCTAAATGAAATATAAAAATCTGCAAACAAAAAATACACGCAATATTAATGGAGATCACATATATATGGTTTGAATTGTTAAATACAATTATATTACCTTCAGCAGTCAGACAATAGTAATCATGGAAACTAGACCTGATATACAAAAATGGATTTCTTTTTTGAAGTCAGTGCACAAAACTATATCAAGTACACCATGAAAGAGGTCTGATGAATTTTGGATGTCGACCAGTATTATTCAGGTGCATAAAGGATTTCAAAAGGTAGCACACTCCATCAATATACTTTAATACACACACCTTCAATACATTTTTGCAATTCTGGTGACTCAATTTCAGAGGAGGCAGTAGTAAGCTAACCCCAAAATATATTTTTAAAATTTTAACATGTCCATTTAGCGACTGCCTTCAAGGGAATAAGTCACCATAATTAAAACTTCAGCCTAGTGTTAGGCTATTTTAAAATTCCCTACTACTACAAAAGACCAGCTAAAAAAAAAATTAAAAAATGAGGTACTGCAGAAAAGCAGCAATGCGTTATATTGCTTTCTTTCAACCATAATTTTTCTCCCAAATTTTGGGTCTGTGTGTATCAGTTTGTATTACTCACTCAATAAAATGGACCAATAGCCAAGGATGCTGTCTTAGCCAATTGTCCAAATTAAAAGATGATGGAGGTTAATATTGGCAGTATTCATTCAATTAATGGTTAATCAATCCTTAGTTGAGTGTACTATTAAATGAAACCTTGTTAATCAAATATAAGAGCATGTAAAATATTATAAAACTCCTTTTTTTAATGACAGGCAACCACTGCTTTATGCCAATTTACATTAATGCCTGTGTTTTCTACAAACCTTGGCATGAGAGATGGGAGTAGGTAAGAGGTGAGATACTTACTTACTTGCCTACCACCCCACCTCTATTCTGCGAGGTGGGTGGCTTTTAGGAAGGCCATCATGCCTCCTGGGTAGATATTGCATGTAGTGCGTGCTTCTGTGATGTTTGCGCAGTCTATGAGTAGTGCTCAATATTGTCCAGGCTTTGGTTGCACCTGGTACAGGTTGGTGTCGGGAAAAGGCTCATTCTGTGTTTGTATTGTTGGAGTGGATTTTTTTTTTCAGGCTCATCTGGCGACTGCCATTGTTGGAGTGGAGTGGCCGGTGGAGTTTAGTGGGGTGGCCTGACCTGAGTTGAGATAGGATTACTCTGTGTGTTCTGTGTAGTGATTTCTCTGATTGGTCTATTAAGGAGGGGGGGAGCTCATTTAGGATGTTGTTTGGTGGTAGTGTATTTAAGTATCTTTGGGTGAAGGTAGTGTGAATGTATTTGATTAAGTTGGGGTTTGATGGTAGGGGAGGAAGGTTATTGTTCAGGTCTCTGGGTGGTGGGGGCATTACTCTGCAAGATGGCAGTTGGGGTGGGAACAGGTCAATGCTTTGTTGGATTGTTGGGTTCCAATCATGTCTAGGTGTATTTTGATTGGAAGTATTTTTGTTTCAGCATGTAGGTGTGGGGTGGGTGTGCTGTTTGTAGATCACGTGATTGTTCTGAGTGCTTTGTTCTGCATGGCTTGGAGTGTATCTGTATGAGATTTGGCTGTGGTTGGGTGCCATGCTGGTGCTGTATTGTTGAGGGTGGTGTGGATGAATTGTTTGTACTTAGAGAGTGGTGAGACACTCTTTCTGTTGTCCAAATGTAATGTTAGATAGTGCTTTGCGGGCACTGATTTTCTTTGTGGCCTTGTTTGTAATGTATCCAATCATGGAGGTGGGATACACAGGATTGTATATAGTGAATGAACACTGATATTTGTGTAATTATGTAATATATGGCTATGGAAATTCAGTTCATTTATTTAATATATTACATGATTAATTTGAATATCTTTCTACCAATGAAAATTAATTATTTTTGCTTTTCTTGAGTCAATGCTATTTATTAGGCCAAACTTTTGTATCAAATTCTGAGCACCAATCACTAAGTTAATGGACCACCAACTAAAACAAAAGATGCTTACTAAGCAAGATTGGTTGGTTAGTTAAGAGGTGCCTTGGCACACACTGCATGGTGATTACGCTTACTAAGCAAGAGCTGAGACACTATTTTTCAGACCTTTTTAGTGAGTCGCGCAAGAATATAATTTTATACAGGATAATTAAATTGGTATTTATTTATGTATTTAAACAATATATATATATTTATTAGTAAAAACATATTGCTACCTATAAAAATTTTTCCTCTTATCACTTCATCATCTTTCAAAGACAAGAAAAAGTCTCAAAACTTTCGTTTTAATGCAGTTGGTACAGTGGAATGTAGCTCTGATTACAATTCCTGAAGCATATTCTTTCAGCTTAACTAATGTCTTAATAAGTGCACACTGTACTCAAAGATGGTGGTAGATGCAAACAGTGGGCCTGTGGTAGTCTGGTAATCATTTCTCTCTTATAATTGATATCCAGTTTAACAAAGTTTGTTTTAATGCGGGAACACTGTAGAGATTTAGTCAATATAAACCTCAATTCCTCTGATTCAGAAAAAGCGCTAACAATTTCTAAACAATAAATGCATAGTTTATGAAAGAAACAAAGCCTAAACAAACCTTTAGTAAGCAAAGTGGTGAAATTAAGTAAAAATGCAATGAGAGCGCACAGACCAACATACCCAGAAAGGGTAGAGACTTGAAAGTTTGAGGGGTGATTGAGCCACCTGAGAATAACACGAGGAGTGTTTGGAAACAAAAAGGTACATGATTCTCCAGACTCGGAGTTATACTGAACAACACTTACGGGGCATAGTCATCATGTTTGGGTTTGCTGCATAGGGTGATGTCTCTTGCATGTGCGAAGGGGGTGGGGGTGTGAAGCTCTGCCCCTCAGCATGTGTGTGTGTCATGGGATGCACCATCCCCACTTGGGGGCTGGAATTGGCCCCTCCAGTCAACCCAGCAGGGTCACCTTGGGCATTGGCCTTAGATGCGGCAGAAGGGTGTGGCAGCGTGCTGTAGCCACCACCGCGTTCATTGCGTCGGGGATGGCCAATTGGGTAGTTGGGTGCATAGTTGCTTGGTACCTGCAGAGAAGAGGGGAGGTTGACATAGGGGGCCTGTAGAAGAAATCTGGGTATGTGATCCTTCAGGGGAAGGGGGTGGGGGCAATGAAAAAAGACCATGATCTTTTTAACTACCTATATTCAAAAGCAATCCACTCTGTGCACTATACCTCAGAGCCCCAATCAGAAGATCACTTTAAAGTAAATTTTTGCAATTGTTCATTCGCCATGATGTTATGTACAATAAGAAGGCAATATTGGCTAACTCAAATATGGGAGTTGTTTCGGGTATTCTAGTGTATACTGGTACAAATTATGGTCTTATGTAGAAAATTATCAATTAGGCTATTCTGGTGCTGTGGTAAAACATATGCATAAATATTTAGGTCTAGGAACCCCTGCTGGCTGCCAAAACCTGGTACACTAGCTCTAATATCTAGCTTCTTTTTATTCTACAGGAATAAAATTGGCTTGTACAGTACATTTCATATAAACACTCCTGTCGCCTAAGTTTCAAGTAAAGTTGAATGCCGGGAATGTTAGCATGAAAAAGAAGGCCAATAACTTGCAGTAAAGCAGCAGAATAACAGGAAATTAGTTAGACACTAGTATCCTGAATGCAAAGTTGGCCCTTGTTTTGGAGTTTTTCAAAGTACAGTAAACCCTTGATATAATGAACCTCAATATAATGAATTTCGGATATAATGAACCAAATTTCCTGGCCGAACTCCATCAGGTTTAACAAACCAAAGTTTGTTAAATCTGATGTAGTCCACTTAACTTTATTAGTAATATTAGTAATTACATACATATTACATATCCATGTAATACAGTCTTTAAAAACATATTTATGTATACAGATTAACGAATGAACCATCGTTATTTCCCTAGCTTTTAACAACCATCAGGTTTAACAAATTTTTGGCTTTAACAAATGAACCCGCCGCATATAGTTCATAATATCGAGGGTTTACTGTATATCATACTTGGAAGCATTCTTTTATGAAAACTTTACCTCAGAAACACCAATATAACTCAAATAGATATATTCAAAGAATGTATATTAGTATTGGGTATGTATACTTATTTAAAGTATCTAGGTATATTTGTATGATATACATGTAAGTTATGAAAAATGAATTTTTAAAAAAAGCTAATATCTTGAATTTGGGGGAACTCGTGGGAGTGCCATGGGTACTAGTATAACCAGAGTGGAGGAAATCAGGTAACACTACAATAATCTTTTGAGCAAATTTCTTTTTTATTCTTTTGGTCAACTTTCTTCATTTCTGCAACCTCCTCCCTACAGAATGGTACATCATCGGGGTTTGGAGTGAGTTTTAGTAGTGCATATTTTGAATTTTTGTCACCAAAAATATGGCAATTTATATATGTCAATACTTTAGGGCATTCAATGGCACACTAAAAGTAATTATGACAAACGGGACCTTAACTTTGCCATAAATATCAGGTCACTTTGATTTTGCTATAATAAAGAAGTTGTAATGAAATTGTGCATCTGTGTGTAGAATTTGTTGTCATAGTTTTGCCATAACAATGTCACAATAAACTGAAAAAAGGGGTCACCTATGTTTTACCATAATGAGGTTAATAGAGAGAACAAAACCTGGGCCCATACCATAGAACCCTTCTGCAGACTGCCTTGTAGAGTGCCCAACCTGCAAGTCAATGTGCCAGCTGCAGAAGCTGATCCCACTACACCGCATACTATGTTGGTTTCCAGTGGGGGTGGGTGTCACATATATGACTTTCATTTTGGTCACATGCAAAACCTACTCAGCCTTGCACCCTTTCACCCAGATGCCCTCTCCCACAAACCAACTGCCATCAAAACCCATCCCACTTTGCATACCTAAGCCCCCACAGACACAGATTAACACCCTATGCCTTCCAAAACACATCACTGAAACAGAATGAACATAAACAGCATATGCAACACAACAAACAAATTAAGCTCATCAACCACACGATACATCTGGCTTTCATCCAGGAACCAAAACTCATTAGAGGCCCACATTACAAAAATAATAAGCTCAGTGCCCATTAAACAAGACAACATAAATTAGAGGCTGAAGCTAAATCACATACAACCAAGATGCCACCTTTACCAACACCTCCAGGACCTCACATGACTCAATCAAAATCCAAAACATCCCAAGAACAAACTATATTTTCATCCACCACCTCCACCCACATAATGCCTGCCAAACTGAGTCAGTGCAAAACCACCTCCTAACAAGACAACAGCCTCATAATGAGCAATTTCAAGCCCACAACTTTGCCTGGTTAGAAACCCTAGAAAGTTAAAAGCCTACAATCTCATACAAACACCATTTTATCCTAAACAACCCATCACCCCCCTTGAACCCTTCAACAACTTCTCCCCGGAGATGATCATCTATTCACCAAAACAACCTGCAACCCTGAAATGAGAGAGAAGAGGGTTGAGGAAAATAATTTGGGAATGGTGATGAGAATTGGATCATTAACTCCACATCACTGAGATCAAAGGAAGAAGCATCTTGCCAGCTAAGCTATCCTGAATCTCAAGAAAAAGCTATGTTCATACTGAGTTTATAAGTCACCAGCCTTGTCTTACCATTCCTTGAACTCCCTAATCACAGACACGCATTTACACTAACTACAGGGTGCAGTGTCTGGTGAATAGTTCTCTCTTCTTCCTATCATAATAGACTCAGTTACTCAGTTGTACATCATCTGTGAAGGAAGCAATAATGAATTCAATTCTCCAAAAATTCAAAAACGGCAAGCTGTGATACTTGGCATTCACGCCAGGAGCTCCAATGCAAAGATGTCCCAGTACCTCAGTGTCAATCTCAGAATGGTGTAAAGGATCAGGATGTGATTATGAGGGTATGGCAGTTCGGAAAACTCACTCTAAGAATTTTGATACAAAGAGAACCCTTAAATTTGTTGCAGAGATCCAGGCCAACATTGAAAATAATCCCAGCAATTTTTTTGGAGAGGGAGAGAGCTCTTCTGGTGACTGACTACTAGGGCAAAAGCAGCCGTACTCACGCTAAAGCATACTAGTAGGCTAGATTAAAAAAGAAATAATATGTAAATAATAAATGAAAAAGATAAAATAAAGAGAGACTAAGCACAAACTAAAAAAAGCAAACAAATAAAAAAAAGAAAAAAAGAAACAAGAAGGAAGCACGCTTTGGCATCGTGGGTAGGCCTGTCTCCCCCAGCACAGAAGCATGTGAACTACAAAACAAAAGAAAGTCAAATAAAGTGGGAGGACAGCCTCTTCCAAAAAGTTGTATACTCCACAAGTCTGTGTGCACAAATCCGTCCCAAGTACAAGGGACAAGCGGTAGCGCCCCTGCTCATACCCGTCTAGGAAAAAGGCTAGTCTAACATTTACGAATTTCTCCCTCAACTTGCACACGCAGGAGGTTAGAGAGATTGGGCGGAAACCGGCCTGAGGAGAGTGATCTCTCCCCAGTTTGCGAAAAGCAAGCATAGTAGCGATTCGTGTGGAATCTGGGAGGATACCCTCTACCCAGATCTTGTTGAACAAATCTAACAGATAGGCCATGCATCGCTCACCTAGGTGTCGAGGCATGGCATACGGGACATCGTCCGGACCAGGGGCGGTGTCTGCGCACGAAGCGAGAGCGGAACACAACTCACTGAAGTAAACTTGTCGTTGAAAGGTTCTCCGCCTCTAGAGGTAAAGTGCATCACAATGTGCATTGAATGTTGGCGGAGTAGCATCCCAGCTAGAGAATGCGGAGAAAGCGGTCGCGAAGGATTCCACCACGGACGCAAGGTCCGAGATTGCAGTTCCATTATCCTGGAGAACGGGAGGTGGGTCCTGCCAGAACTTGCCCCGAATCCTTTTGTCTCGCTTCCACACCTCTGCTAGAGGAGTCTTCCCATTAAGTTAAGACACGTATGCCCACCAAGAAGAGAGGCGGGCATGCTTCGAAATATACCGGAACCTAGAAATAGCTCGATGAAATTCACTGACAATGAAATTGTTTGAGTAGCGCTTATAGTGCATGTAGGCATAACGCTTCTATTTGAGGGCCGCCTCACACTCGGCTGACCACAACAGGAGTGGTCAGTGTGCAAAACAGCCAGCCATTCTAGGAATAGTAGTTAGGCCCACGGCGACCTTAACTCCTAGACTGATAGAGAAATCAGTCATTTCCTGAAATGCGGACCACCGCACCCAGGCCAAGCACCATAGGGGCGGGCTCTCAGGTGGCAGTGGTCAGAAAATGATATTTGAATGGGAAAAGGATCACTACCATGGAGGTCATCGAATACTTCCCACCCAAAATCAGGCTGTGCATCTGAAAACAGAGATAGATCGAGGCGGGAAAATGAAGTGACCCTCGGGCAGTGATGAGTAAGCTCATCCACATTTAGGACACCTATCTCCAGCTCCTGTAGTCTCGCTAGATGGGGTGTCTACCTTTCAGATCTCTGAGTACTCATCAAGGTGGGGGGGCTCACCATGCGAGTCGTTTTCTCCCTCCGCCTCGAAACCTTAGGCAGGTGGGCAGATTCAGAGGCAGAGGTCCCTCTTTTTGAGGATCCCCCATCTCCGAGCTACTCAGCCTACCACTGGTGTGGGCATAGGAGGTGGAGGTGCATGGCCTTTTGCCTTACAGGGAAAGGTCACGCTGAGGAAAGAGGATGGGGGGTCCTAGTTTTAGCTGGGACAGGGTGTGATTTTTTTTTCTTTAAGGGGTTATCTGGCGACTGCGCACTTAGGCATAAGTCGCCGTAAACAAACAGCCTATTTCTAGGCTACTTTAAAAAATTCGAACAAAAAACAACAAAAGAAATAACAATTAGGAAGCAATAACAATAACAAAACAAAAACAAAGACAACTAAACCTAGTTAAATGAAAGGGAGAAGGCCGGCCTCCCCCAAATAGTCAACAAGTCCACCAGTCAATGTGCATGCACTCGTCCCGAGTACAAAGGACAGGTGGTAGCGACCCCGCCCATCCCGGTACCGGGACAGGTATCGTGGGCGAAGATCACCCAGACTGGGACATTCGACAAGAATGTGCCGAACAGTCTGGGGAACGACGCAGTCGTCACAATAGGGCGCAGGCGAGCGATGCATCACACGAGTGTGTCCGATTCGGAGACGACAGAAAGCGACCTGAAGCCGCCGCGGCATTAGGGGATAGGTCCATGGGAACAGTCGCGGCGCAATGGCAGGCAACTTTAAGTTCCCTTCGACCGTCTCCCATCTTCTTTGCCAAGCAGTCCGAAGAGTTGCCATTCCCCGCCATTCCTACAAGTCCAGGTACCCAGCAGAAGGGAGGGAATGCGGAGGGATCCGCCGCATTCGCCAGAAGGCTCCCGTCCGAGAAACGGGTCACCTTCAGCTCTCTCCCAATTACACTAGCTAATGCTCTCCTCTGATGGATCATGTTGCCCTTGGCCAACATGCTGCCATCAGTGGAGCGAATAACGAGGAAGCGTTTAAAGCCAGCAGGCTCAAAAATGCCAGGTAGCCTCTGAACTGAATGAGGGGCCCCGATGTTATCAAGCCTCCGCCCTGCGCTCTTTTTCATCTTAGTCGGTGGCTCCACACCCGGGGGGGGGGGGGCAGATGTGCCATTTTGGCTTGGTCGCTTACCAAAGTGGCAGCAGACCCATCCGTCCCGACAGCCCCTGCGGATGGAGAGGAGCTCAGAGTCTTTTTTCCTGTTCTTTTTCTTTTTAGGAGAGGAGAGCGGGAAATGAACCCGCTTCTCTCCTCCACCAGCAGGAGCACCCAGGCCAGATGGACCGGCCTCAGCTAGGTCCTTCTCCGAAATGGAGAAGGTCCTGGCAGTCATAGGGGCACCAGTTGGAGGAGATCCCTTCCCTACTTGTACTGCCTCGGAAACCCTAGCCGTTTGAGGAGGACCTTGCATAGGGGTGGATTCGGGTTCCGTGCTTGGCGCTGATCCCGGATTCCCCTCCATGGAAGGCCCTACCATCTGAGGCTGGGTTGCCTCAAGGACCATGTCTATCTCAGGGGAGGCCTCCAGTTGCCCCCCCCGCCCCAGGACATCGCAGGTCCCATTGGCAGCATTGTCACTTGTCACGTGTGGAGAGGCACAGGCCTTGACCCCTGCAAGGTTCAATATTCTTGCCAGCAGGTCTTTTGAGGGAAGCGACCGAAGGGGCCTGGCTTCCCTCTCCCCCTTAAGGGTGTTTGCATAAAAAAGTGGCTAATGAACTCTAGTGAAGGCCTTGAATGTAAAAATACCCGGTGGTACAGCAAAGACTGAATTGGACCAATGATAAGTGAGTGCAATCTGTGTGAAAATACTGTAGTTAAGAGTGCTAGTTGTAAGATTGATTGAGTGTGGCAGGGAGTGGGTGACTGACAATGCCTTCTCTTTTCCAGCTCTGTGGTGCCGGTAATAACAGTCAGTCATCCTCTGGCTTTTAAGAGGTGGCAGGAGTTGGTCAAGACCCTTGCGTGTGGCACTCACCTGAGAAATGACCATTCTACAAGTGTGGGTCCTAGAGAGCCTCCCACTTTCCATGGTCATTCGGAGCCTCCCACATCCCAGTCACTTGAGTGCCTCCCAGTTCTCAACACAGTGGTTGGAACCAGAGGGTGTCCCAGGGAAACTTCACTGAGTACCAGACTTTATCCCTCAGAAAGCGGGCCCACCTTCCCCTACCCTTCCTACGATCCCCCTTTTCTGACCGGTCTAAATTGTTCGATAGTTTAAGGGTACACCCAGTAGTTTGGTATAAATATATTTGAGTTTGTGTTGGCCAAGTCAGTGTTGTAAGGCTGTGGTGGAGCGAATGTGAGTGTGTGTGAAGGGCCATTCTCCCACCCCTTTCCCAATACCCTCTCCCTCCTTCTGTAAGAATGTGTTCATGAATGGGAATGTTTTTTCTCTTTTTTATATATAATTGATTTTCATGTTTTGTTTAAAATGTTTTTATCTCTTCCTCAGCTAATTGTTTGCATATTGTTTTTTCAAAAGGCCACTTTATTAAATTACAGGACTCCCCCCAGGGATAAAATGTGAGGCCTTTTCTTTTTTGTTTGTTGGATCCAGTGTGCTTATTAGGCCTCTTTTGTATCGTTCATTTAGTTGTATGTTTGTTAGGCCTTTATTGAAGGATTGTATTTGTTTTTTTTCAATTATCTGTTGTTTGTTTGGTGATAGGATTTTTTTTAGTAACAAGATCTTGAATTTATTTACCCCATATGTGTTGTAAATATTTACCCCATATTTTTTGTACATTTTTTGTGAATAGAGGACTGTATATCTAATCATTTCATCCTCCCTCAGGTTTTCACATCCAATTCATTGTGGGAAGCGGTTTGGATCGATTGCGAGTTTAGGGTAAATTTTCAGCCCGCTACAAGGCGACCTATATATTCTCATATATATATTTAAGATTGGCATTGGCCAGTGTATTTTTGAGTTTGAGTAGGCAAGGTATTAGTGTAACGCCACCTATATATTGGATTTGTATATATATATTTATTTAATTATTTGGGGTTTAGGTTAAAGCTTGTAGGTTAGTTTTAAAAGTTGGGATTGACTGTTTGGTTTGCATTATTTATTGGGTTTTAGATAAAATTAAAGATTGGACTCTCTCCTCGAACTACCCAGTTGGCCTTGTCAGGGCGAGGGGATAGTTGGTGTGGGAGTTGCAACCCTGCGGCAACAATCCCAGCAAGTCAATCAAGTCCATAGCCAAGGACAAGGGAGTGTTAAGAGTCTCTTATCAGGCATTTAGTGTATGAGGATATCCATTACTACTCATACAAGATGAAAAAGGGCCAACTTCTGTTGCAGAAGATAGACAAGTAGTGGAAGGAGCATATTGTGAAGCTTGTGAACAAACTGAAGCATCCCCTCAAGTGTGGCATGCTTTGTTTCTTCTCATATGAGAAGAATTTCTGCCAGGACCAGGTGGTGACCTTGCAAAACAACTGTTGGCTTGGTGTGTCACCAAAAGATGTACTGAGAGTCATGAAGACCAAGTTTCTGGTTCACACTATGGTGTTTGGGATGGCCACATTATACCCCTGTTTATCTTTCCAGAGGGCTTCAGCCTCAATACTGAGGGCTACATCAAGTGCCAGGAGGTTTGGTGTTGCCCTGTATCCAGGTGGTGACCTCTGGAAGGCTGTACCTGTGGCAGCAGGAATCTGCAGCATGACACATAGACAGGACAACCCAGTCTTTGTTGTCAGACAATTTCTTTGACCACATCACTCCAAACATCTGGCCTACAACTACCCAGACTGCAACCACCTGTGGGGTGTGGTTGAGAGAGAGAGAGACCAACAAAGTCCTCACGCACCACCAAAGTGGAGCTTAGCTCCAGGATGGCCACAGTTTTCACCCAGTTAAATAGGGGGGATGACTAAGTTAGTCTGCTGCAGGTTCCAACGTCGCCTGGAGACAATGATTGAGGAGAACGGCGATTGCATTGAATAAAATGAACAGTACAGAAATCCTTCAAATCTTTAACATGTAACTTTAGTAAATAGATCTTTGCAAATTAAATATCAGTGTTATTTTCTTTTATATTGAAGTTAGGCAGAAAATAAGCCACCTCATCCTGTATAACCAAGCTAATTGGGACCGTTTCCATCAATCATATAAAAAAAAAACTACAAGACATAGTTACCTAGTTTAGTGACAAAGGCTACACATACTGCCAACATACTACAGCAAGTAACAAGTACATACATCCCTAGGAGAAACCTAAAACACTATAACCCAAACTTCTCACCCCAAATCACACAGCTCACATAAGGCAGGGATGGCCTACACAAACAACCACAGACCCAAAATAACACCATCAAAAACCTAACGTACAACATTCAAGCACTGATTCAATATGAGTGAAAACAACAATTGCAACAAGCCCTCCTACACACACTCAAGAACAAAATAGACAGGAAAATATTTTGAAAACCACTCAGGAAACTTTCTAACAGTCAACTTAACAAAAAGGGGCAAAACCCCTCATAGAAACACTTACCAATAATCAGTAATAGAAAATTTGATCTCTTACACAATGCCACAAACAAATACCTTACACTTGGAAGAGATCATGATTTAAACACACACACAATTCATCACAATAATGGCAGGTGATATGGCAGGCAAAAGTGTCCACACCCTCCGGTCATGACATTTCAAACCTACACTTTAAACACCTTGGTCTAAGGGGCATCAACACCCCCACACAAATCAAGTTCCATAACTGAATTCCAAAAGTCTGGAAATCTGCCAACATAATACTCACCCTCAAGCTAAATGAACCACACAATGACTGCATCATGTCACCCTATCCGCATCATCTCCAAAAATCATGCAACATCTATTCCAAAACAATCAACCCACGCTTCCCACTTGTACCTCTCAACATGGATTCAGTCTTTTGCACTTACAAACAACATCCAGCTCATACTAGAAAGTTTCAACCAACTCACAACACACAAGTAATGGCAACAATAGAAAAGCAAAGCCTCCAACAGAGTACCTAGAGACAACCTCATCATCAAAATACTAAATACTATGAATGACTCAAACTACATAAATGGCTTGCCAACTTTCTCATCAGTCAACAAGCACAAATGATACAGGCTGTATGCCTCATATACACAAAGGTGTCCCACAGGGATTGGTTTTCTACCCCACCCTCTTGAACCTTATCTTCCATGAAATCCTTCCCCAAAATCCCGACATCACTCTCTTCAGCTATGTCAATGACAACACTATCCTTGCCCAACAGTCTAAGTTCACCCAAGCAGCTTGTGATCTACAACTCTATATTACAAGATTCAAACACTGGCTGTAACAAAACATAATAACATCTCACCTTCCAAATATTCTGTCACCCTCTTCGCAACAACAAACTGGAGTAAAAAACAAACCCCCTACCCCTACATATTATATCAAACACCCCACCCCAGTGACTTTCCAACAATGCATAAGAAACACAACAGAACACAAATTAAAAACCAAAAGAGCCAAGGAAACCACATTCAAGCAATCGAGGGAATCTAGCATCCATATACACACACACACACACAGTATATACATCCCACAATCATCTATACACCCGATATTGCATCCATTCACCTCAGCACAAAAAAAAGTACTCCACCTCAGAATGGGATACCCCTGCAGCACCCCTATAAACCCCTTACACTCTGAAACAAACATCATACCCATAAAACACAATCTCAACCTCCAAGGAATGTAAGTCCTCCATAGATGAAACTCATGCCTCCCCTGCCATTACTTGCAAGGCTCCTCCTACATTGCATGCAAAACCTTACAAAACCAAGAAAATATCATGCAGATACCCTTTAAGGAATCTCAACTACCCCAAACCAGGACTCCATTACCAAGAAAACAATCTAGACCCACACACAATACAACATAATATTCAATTGGTCCAAATCGTCTCAATGCCATTCCACTGAATATCAACTCAAAAGAAACATCCCTCCCACATCACACACAGGTTGCCCTTGCTTGGGTCCAGTGCAGTCGCCACCCGAAACTAAACACATACAAATACTGCATTGACCTGACCAATACAGACATCTGCTCCTGTCCACACACAGTTTGACACATTCACAACATGCCTTACATGCTGTTCGGCAGAGTTCAATGAACCCACAAGTTTAAGGGATGGGACTTTACACTGGATCAACTTAAGTAATTGGTTGATAAATTTGGGCTGATTAGTAAAGGGCCAATTTGCTTATCAGTACAGCTCTAGTTTGAAACCAAGATCACTATACATCAGTAGCCTAAGTTAAGTTAACCCAAATCGGGTCTCCATCCAATGACTAACCATGCCCGGAGGGAAATGGGGTCCTTATCATAAACCTGGGTATAAAGGGCATTCCACTTCATCTGGGCAACTTTAATCCTTTCTTTTTTTTCCTATTCATTTTTTCTTATGCCTCTTCTCCCTCTCTCAAGTCCAGCTAGACCTGACATGTGAAAGAGAGAATTCCAAAGCTCAGCCTCAATCAGCTTGTGAGGGGAGCACCGAATGAGAATTTTTGAATATTAAAAAATGACCCAATTTGATCACATTATCATTAACCACTTCTCCATAGAATGAGGTCAGAGCACATCACTGTCACCATAAACTATCCACTCCTTGCACCCCTTTAAGCCCTTATTTATTATGCTGCCCTCTTAGGTATAGAACAACATGCCTTAGGAGACACACCCCAACCATTAACAAGAGCCAAAAAACAGACAACTGTGTTGCAAGTCATTAAAGCCTGTCACAGATCCAAGGTCAGTCATTTATCCACTCATTTCTGGAAGCTAAGGGTTCCAAGTATATGCCCTTACAAATCATCTCCAATCACACCTATCATACATGATCCTCACACTCTTGCTCATATTACAAACCTTTGTAACATTTAATATATTGGGTAATTTTTAGTGACATTTTATATTAAGAAAAATTGCACCCAAGTTAGAAATAAGAAAATTTAGTCCAAACAACAAGAAAGGAGGGGGAAGGGGAGGCAGAGAGAAAAAACAAAAAAACAGAGCCTGTCTCCTAGAGTGGAAGCAGCTCCCATCAATGAAGAAGTGCACCCTCCCCCTGCCACACATTTATGTCCCATCAAGCCCAAAGCCACTGATCATTTTTACCAAGAAATAGGGTGCTAAGTGTTGTATCATCTTGAGCAGTCTGAGCTCATTCCCAGGAAGATGAGGCAAAAACTGCTGTAGCACCCTGTCCATTCAGTTCATCCGCAGGTACTGTTACACCCAGTCCATTCAGAGTTCATCCACAGGTGCTGAAGCACCCTGTCCATTCAGTTCATCCCCAGGTACTGTTACACCCAGTCCATTCAGAGTTCATCCACACATGCTGTAGCACCCTGTCCATTCAGAGTTCATCCACACATGTTGTAGCACCCTGTCCATTCAGAGTTCATCCCCAGGTACTGTTACACCCAGTCCATTCAGAGTTCATCCACACATGCTGTAGCACCCTGTCCATTCAGAGTTCATCCACACATGTTGTAGCACCCTGTCCATTCAGAGTTCATCCCCAGGTGCTGGGTAGCACCCAGTCCATTCAGTTCATCCCCAGGTACTGTTACACCCAGTCCATTCAGAGTTCATCCACAGGTGCTGAAGCACCCTATCCATTCAGAGTTCATCCTTAGGTGCTGTAGCCCCCTGTCCATTCAGAGTTCATCCACAGGTGTTGTAGCACCCTGTCCATTCCTAGCTCATCATTACCAAAAAAGTGAAGAAAAAAGTAAAATTTGCAACAAAAAAAATTCTTTAACCCCACACACTCGAGCCTGGAGGTAGGATTCAAACCCTAGGAACATGAATTCAAGAGCCCCCCTGCTCCCTTGAGATTTTTTTTAATAATTTAGAACAAAACCCAACAAGGAAATATCTGGCAGAAAGTTTGTTAAGAGAGATCTGTAAAACAAGGAAGTGAAAATTATGTAAGATTATAACAACAGATCTGGGCATTAGGGCAGAGACAAAATCAAGGTGTTAGCTTTGGCGTACTTGTCAATGCTACCCCTGAAAACCCATTGGAGGGACCACACCAGGGCTGGGAGGGTGTGCATTTTCCTGAGGTTTCAGGTCTAACAGAGGATCCATCGACAGGAATCCATAAAGAAACATCTTTTAGAGAATAACCCTTTACACAAAAGCCCCCAGTTAAGATACCTTCCCCACATTCACCTCAATGATCACCCACATCTCACCTGAGGGGGAGCGACAGCAGGAGGGGCTCGATACTCTCTGGACCCCCGTGAGAGGCTACTGACAGATCGATTCGCTTGTGGAGGTGTCGGTGGCTTGGTTGTTGGGGCGGGACCTGCTGAAGCAGGGGGCTGCCCCATGGGGGGTGGGGGAGGTCCAGTAGATGCACCTACTGTACTTGTGGACCGTCTGGATCGAGGGGTGCTGCTGGATGACTTCAAGCCATGGCCAACATCATCCAGACCTAAAAAAAAAGCCCAAATAACACCCAATAACTTCAGGAAATAAACAATTAAATCCTCAAATGATTTAACAAAGAAAGAACAGGCTTATGTAATCCGATGGGGGGAAGTGTGAATTGAGAATTTAAAAAATAAAGTTAAAATATATCAGGGCATCTCCTGCAGAAATTGATGAAGCAAGAGGAAGTGAAAATGTGTGGGCAATGAGGCGGGGGGGAGGCACTGCCACAACCATCTAAAAGTTAACTGCAGCCTTCTGATCTACACTAAACCAAGGCAACATACTGGCTTTATGCGGGGCAGGAAGAAATATCACACTGTTTCCACACTCATAAAAAGACTAAACCCAGATATGGGTCCACTAACTTCTCTTTCCTAGTAATGCTGAATGAAATATCAATAATGGGAGGGGGGCTGTTGTGGACCCCATCCAAGGCTAGTTAGTCTGCACCTATGTGGCTGGGTATAAACATTGACTCGATGAGATGCTACAGCACATACCCATTGCTATAATGGGCCAATGGTGTGTGATTGGAGTTAAAGGGGTGGGGGTGAGTAGTTTCAAGTAATGTGGATTCATGCTCAACCCCAACAATGTGGGGAAACAGTTTATAATGAGGAGGATAAACAAAATATTAGAAATCAAAAGCTGAAATGAGCTTCAACCACCCCTAAAACCCCATGTGTGGGATAAAAATAATAAAGGAAGATTTTACTTTCAGAAATGAAGACACATGGGGAGGTATTTCTTTTTTAATGGTTTCTTCTGGCAACTGCCAGTGAAAGCACAGCTGCAAAAATTAGGAAAAAAGCCAATAAACTAAGAAAAAAGGCTCTTTGTCAGGGGCCTGAGTACGCAGCCAACAAATAATTAAATATTAATGAAGAAGTGCAACCACCTGAAAGAAATCAATCACACCAGGCCAGGGTATGGTAGGCAAATAAAAAAAAACAGGTTTTATTCCCAGGGGGGGTTTTTTGCCTTTTCAAGTGAAATTTGAAAAAAAAACAGGTTTTTTTCAAAATTACTTTTATTTTTTCAAGAAATGAATGCTACTTATCATTATTTTATTAAAAATTAATATTTATGTTTATAATTTCAACAAATATGTATCAAATTAAGGTTATTTCTCTTATACTGACTCATAATAATTCATCTCTTCTTCTACAGGTTATGGCTATCATGGGTACCCATAATTTCCAATCAGTGATCTATTCTTACCTTAATATAATTATTAAACTAAGTAATTATTAATATTATATAAAAATAGAGATAGCTATTCTTTTTCTATGTTATTCTAATGATGGAAGCATTTGTTTTTTTAAAAAAACAAGATTTGAAAAAACACAGGTTTTTAAAAAAATTTGGGTTTTTTGCCAACCCTACACCAGGCCTGTGTGCAGTAGTTATCCCAAGGAATCAGAGCAGATTAGTGACTCCACCTGTCTCAGTACTGGGAGAGGGGTAAGTAGTAAAGCCACCACAGACTAAAACATTAAGCAAAGGTGTCCTAAGGAATGGGGGTGCAAGCAATTGTGAAGGAAGTACTCCATCAAATGGTGCTGCCTCTCACAGGAGTATTTGATTCAGGGACAACAAAATAACTATGAAACCATCAAGGCAATTTCTTTGCCAATCTTCCTGAAAGAGCCAGGTAGTCACGAGTAGGAAAGAGGAAAATGCTGGTCCAGTCACTCAGTTTGTGAAGACAGTCTGGCGGTCATTAGCAAGCTAATTTCTTACAACTTCTGCTTGTGTAGGAACACAACAGAAGAAATCTCAAATTACTCCTGACTTCAGAAGCTATGGCTTCATGAATACTGCAAACTAGAGGATATAGAGATTCCAGTGGCTCAAAGGCACTTAGTGGGCATTGAGTCACTATAAATTACAAATTAGTCTCCATTTCAGGCACAGCACAAAATACTGAGTGATGTATTGCAACCATCTCTGATGTGAAGACATGTAGCAATCATAAGAACCCCACTGGATTCAAACAAGGAGGGGGGAGGGGGCATGAAAGCCAATCCCCTTTGGATTTGGGTGGTCAAATACATAACCAAGGAAACAGTGCAACTCTACCACTCCAGGTGAGCACTATTTAGGATCAGGTTGAGGTCAGGATGAAGGCAGAAGTGTACTACCTTCATATGGAGTTGTTGCTCCAAGGTAGGCATTCAGGTTGGATAAAAGTTTTAATTTCAGCACTCATTTGATGACCTCCTCCAAGGGCATAAGTCACCATAATCATCTATAGAGCCTAATGCGAGGCTAGATTAAAAAAAAAAGTGCAAAAGACATCAAAAACCAAAACAATTGGAAAAAAACAAGGCTGAAAAAGCAAAGCAAACAAGAAGTAAAAGAACAAGAAGAAAGAAGCACGCTCTGGCGCTCAGGTGGATGCCCGCCTCCTCCAGCACATGATCATGAGACCAACACCAAAGATAGTTAAATAAAATGGAAGAGGCCAACCTCCTCCAAAAAGTCAAATAGTCCACAAGTCTCTATGTGCACAAACTTGTCCCAAGACCAAGGGACAAGTGGTAGCAATCCAGCTCATCCTGGGACTGAGACAGGTAAAGTGTGTGAAGATCACTCAGACTGGGACATTCAACAACAATGTGCCAAATAGTCAGGTGGGCAATGAATTGGTAGTAGTAAGGTAAAGGCTGGTGGTCTATCAAATGGCAGACCTGAAGCCATTAGAGGGTAGCTCCATGGGAACAGTCACGGTGCAATGGAATGCAACTTTGAGTTCCCCTCAACAGTTACCCATCTTCTTTGCCAAGCAGCCCGGAGGTCTGCCCTGATACCTATCATGTAGTCAATGTGATGGAGAGTGAAACGCTTTTCTGGTCGCCCAGTTATCGTTGACACTTTGGCACACTCATTGCCTGCATGTCCAGGAACCCAGCACCAAATAATCCAGACATCAACCCAACTCATGACAACCGTGGCATCACGGATAATGCAAACTGAGCGATGTGGAGATTCCAATGCCAGAAAGCACTTGGGGCACTTTTTGAGTCACAATCCAGTCTCTGAACCAGGCACAATGTGTTATCTCTGTAGAAGTAGTGTATTGCAACCAACTCGGCCATTAAGATATAATCAGTGCATGGTAGAGCCCAGCTGACTTCAAACAGAGGAGATAAGGCATGGAAGCCATCCATGTACATTTACCTCAGACAGCGTGACACAACATAGGCTCCCGGCACTGTGGAAGCTTTGGAATCAGAGGCATGGTGAGAAATAGACAAAGAGGGTACCCTCCAGGATAGCATCAAAAGCAGAACCAGAGGGGTGATTGCCTTGAGTGTTACACCAAGCTCTTAAAGGAATTATCTAGCCCTAAATCCAAAGGGCTTTGGTAAGACTAGTCTCTTGGCAGCATCGTCACCATTGAGATTGGTTGTAGATGCAGTGAGAGCCATTGGTGACTGAGGGAGGTGCCAGGTTCGCACATACAAGGGCATAATGTACTATGTAAGGTGCAGAGCAAGTGGCATTTCCCCAACTTCAACAAGTAAGCCCTCAATGGGGGATGTGCGGAAAGTGCTGGTGGCCAGGAAGATAGCAGTGTGCTGAATTGAGTTCACATTACGCAATACACTGTCAGCTGCATAATACTCGCATTTGTAGTCAAGATTCAAACGAACAATGGATCAGTAGTAAAGTAATGCAGTAGTGTTATCAGCACCCCAAATGCTGAACATCACAGAAGCAAGAATATCCATGGCGTGGGTATGAGACCCTAAGACTGCAAATATGAGCCTCCCAGGTGAGGTGTCAAGGGGACAGCTGTAATGATAATATATAATACACAATAATAAGTAATATCCAGTAATAGTAATATACAATAATTATAATTCATAATAATAAATATAAAAATAATACTAATAAATAAGAATGATAATAATAATGCTAATACTAATAACTTATATTTAATTATATTAATAATAAAAAGGTAAATTAGTGCTAAGAGGGTGTGAGGGAAAAGCACGCCAACTACTTTCCCAGGCTCCATCAGAGAGTTCAAGTCAACCCAGTATCAGGGCCTCCCTAATTGGCACTCAGGCTGGGAGGACATGCATCTCATCCAGGTACCGAGTGTAACAGGCTACTCAGGGCCCCCCCCCCCCCTGAGGAAGGTCATGAGTCTAAACAGGTAACAGTTCAAATAATTAAATACTATGGATGAGGCCTGACAAGGAGATAGAGGTTCCGAGAGATCTTAGGTGTGGAATGGAGCATGATTGATTGCATCATGAAGGATGGAGTGATAGAAGTGGCTGTGGGGCAGAAGGGGTCATTAAGTAATTCCTATTCATTGCTAGATCATTTACTACTTTTTAGAACCAGTTTTAGTTTTACCAATACACTATTGGAATAATAACAAATGGAGGACCTCAGTCATGTTGACACACAGCAGTACCTACCCCATCAGGCACTTTACGATGGTAACATGGTGTGACCACTAGAATCAGCCATTTCCTATGCTGATTCGGAATGGGCACAACTTGCCCGGTCACTCACCTATCCAACACAGTGGAGGTTGTTTAAGGCAACACCCACCAGTGAGAGCCCAAGCTAACCAAAGCCCTCAAAATGACCAGTGTAAGGAAGAAAAGCATGGAAGCAGTAGGGAGAAGGGAAGAAAAAAGGCTTCTTGGTTACAGGCAAGTCTGCTAACCCATCTCCCCCTTCACCTTGAGAAGGTGCAGCCAGGGCGAAAGAATGCAGTAAAGGATGGAGATTCTGTTAGAGATGCCCCTTTAGTCCTTGTTGCTTAGTTTAAAAAAAATAATAATAATCCTGACTTTATCCAAGCATACTAAATCTATGCGTGAGATAATTATACATATGAGTGGGTTGCTCATCCAACATCTCTGTGGGGATGTCATTTGTATTTTCTATTCCTCCACCATACTACTACCAATAACAATAACAGCAGCAACAAAAGTCAATTCTTGGTAACATAATAAAGATAAATTAAATAAAAAGGAAATAGGATTATCTTACGATTAAAATCAATGGGTTTGCGGACGTATTTGATAGGCTTCTCGCCATTCGCTGGTGCAAGAATCTTATACTGTCGTGTAGTAGTCTTATTAGTTGTAAGCACACCAATTTCCCTCCTTGCGACCTTTTCTTTATGAATCATCACCATCTGCAAAGCCATAGATGATTAATAATCATCTATGATATTAATTCTCAGCAGCAAATCATAAAATATAATTCTTACTGGACTTTGCAAGCCCTCCTTGGGTGCCTAACCTCTCTCAAAAATTCCTCAACACTCTTAATACCATACAAAACAAAGCCCTAAAAACAACCACAGACTGCACCGCTATAAACCCACACTCTGAAACCAGATTCCTCAAGTTCAAGAATCATGAATGACATGAGAGCCACACAAATACTAGCTGCAACCTCCAGAATCCCAAAGCATTCATTATACTACATGGCAGGACACCCACTCTCACAAATAAACATTAGAATACCTAAATCATACTACAGAAATACACAACTCTTTCACTTACACCATCCAAACCCAGCTTTCAGAAACAGACACTTCACTCACATACACACAACACCCTGTTGCATTAAGACCCCCTACCATCCTCCCTTCTTTGTGAGGAAAGAACTCACCTAGCCAGCCAGCAGTGTGGGTGTGGACATCACCAAGTCCTCCTGAGCTACCAGTAAATGCTGGATGTGATCTTCCCACGATGCCCATCAAGAATGCAAGACCAGACCCCACAAAATCAAACACACAATGGAAAAATGCACTGCACACAATCACACATGCCAAGTACACAATATACATTCCATCTTCCTTGACCAAACAGCATGAGGATCAGCAACAAGAAAAAAATTAATCTCCTTGCATACTAATCAATAGTTGGTTGGGGGGGGGGGGAGCATGTATTCATGGTGGAAAAGAGATCTCTCTTAAGATCCTATTACACCAAAATCCCCATACCAGACAAAGAGAAGAGAACAATTCCTAAAAAAAAGAAAGTAGATAGGCGCAACCCAGACAAAATATCCTCCACCTTAATTATACAATTCCTCTCCATTCCCACCAAAAATTATCACAGGCAACTTGTAATTATCAAGATGCCTTTTCTATACAGGGTTTATCGCTCATTGAGAGGAAAACTTTCTTTTTTAATCCTAAAGGGTTTCAACAAAGACAGATTTGAATTTAACTTAAACTGGACACTGCCAATAGAGAGAAACAATAGATCAAAATAGCATTTTCAAGGGAACCTACAGTCAGTGTTAATTTTTTGGCAGTCCAATTTAAAGTGCAATAGCAACTAGGCTGAATCACACATAAAGTTTGTAAGATCTGTAGAGGGAATGGCCACATATCTTCCTTCCGGAATTGGGGGAGGAAGGGCAATTGTCAAGCAGCCAGATGGGAAATGCTCTGAAATTATAAATTATTCTCCATTTTTTTAATATAGCCTACAAATAGGCTAAACAAAACAAAGAAAAGGAGAGAAAAAAGGAAAACAGGCATGGTCAGGTGCAAGAGGGAGGCCCGCTACTTCAGGGGGTGGACATGCAACCAACGTCTAACAACTAAATGCTATGGAAGAGGCAAGCCCAAAGAAATGTACAAATCCATCCAAGTACAAAGGTTCAACCAGTAATAATGCTACTCATCCTGGTACTGGAGTCAACACTCCAGGGTAGGCATCTGGGTTGCACCTGGCTGAACCTTTGGTTCCCCACTAACAACCTTGGCTAAGGCCTGATCCTGGTGGACAGGATGCTCTCATCATTCGAGCAAATTATGAGGAATATTTTGAAGTTGGAAAGTTCAAAAATGCCTGGTAGCTGCTCGATGCACAGCCCCAGCATCACTGGGATTCCACTGTCACCTCTTTTTGGCAGGGGCTTTACCGCCTGAGGTGGATGCCCCCTTTCAACTAGCCGAAACTTTGAGGGGCCCCTAAAAAAATCACATGGGGTCAGGTCCTCCTAGGTAGAGGTGGAGCTATTGAAGGGCAGCTCCAGAAGTGGTCGAGGGAAAACCCCTTGAACATTTTGCATGGTGAGAAAGGAACCCCTCCACCAGTCAGTGTGTTGTTGTAAGCCTTGCACAACCCAACATCAAGGTTAGGTGAAGTTTCACTAAGAGGGATATAGTCTTAAAGGTTTGATGTTTGCCAACATAGGCAGGAATGGCATTAGTGGGGAAAACCAATCTTCCCATTATTCATGTCCCAATAGTCAGGACTCCTCATGCCTGGTCTCTTGCAGCCTACAAGCATTGTTTATAGAGGTTTTAAAGCTTGTCTTCTGATGAAGCATGAGGTAGCTGATCAGGTCCTTAAACCTAAATAGAAATAAGGGGGATACTCTTAGATAAAAGGGTTGCATAGAGGGACATGGGGAACCCATCAGCTTCCTCAGGCCCTGTCAGAGAGTTCAATTTAACCCAGTGAGCCAGGCTTTCCCAATGGGTAGGAAGGTGCACAGCTGCAGGCACTGTGGACAGAAGGGCATACCAAAGATTACTTATGCTCTCATTCTGCTCTGTCAAGCCCTTAGTCATTGGGACATGCACCTGAATAATCAGTGCAGTCTTGTTACACTTGTCACAAAGCACAATGCATGGTTTAATGGCCATTTTTCAGTGTAAACGGCTGCAAAGATGAGTATCATAATAGACATCATTCCCTCATTGCCACTAATGGTGTCAGGGCAGTGTCCCACTGTTTGGGGCTGCATTCTAACCCAAGTGCATATAGGATTACTAGGTGGAGGTATTTGTATATCCTATCATGGTACTCTAGGTAGTGGCTATCAGCAATTAGGGTTCACATGCCATGATGAGGAAGAGCATGTTTTCTGTTAGGGTGTGACAGAACCTAGTTGTCGTCTGAACCTAACCTCTTTTAAAAACCATTGGTTAGTAGCCACTCATTTTTCACTCTAGTTCTAAGCCAGCAAAGCAGAATAAGTCTCCCATTTAGCCAATAAGTGACCCTTCCTCATATAAATATATATATGTAAGATTCATTGAAGTGGACAGTAACGGCTGCATTGTTTACTTTTGGCTGCAGCTTTCTTATAACTTTGACTATAGTCTCAACAGATGGCTCTAGGCAAGGAAAATTGCTAAGAAAAGGCATAACTTTATTTGCTTAGACGTCTTTCGACCTAACAGTAAGTGATCTTTGGGGCAGAATGGTGAAAAAGTTCTAGTTAATGAAAGTGATGAAATGTGTGGCAGGTTTTCATAGGTGTGAAAATGTTTAGTAGTTTTCCCTAGTGCTGAGGGGATCACTAGCATTTCTCTCTTTTTTATTTTTAGTTTTTTACGTCTCATCCTTCTATAGGTTTGATGACTGCCCATGACAGCCATGTTCTTCCTTATATTTAAATATTTTACTAACTCTTTAAGTTGGTTCCTCCATCATGGCTTTCAAGCCTTTCAAGTAATATTTTGCTAACTGGTAGGTTGTCTCCATATTTTGTGTTTTTGTTTGTTATTTTAGCATTGGGCATTTTGCCTCTTTTATTTAAGCTTTTAATATCCATTTTCCTTTATCTTAAATTAGTTTAAATATTAATTTGGGCACTTGCCTCTTTTTATCTATGTTCTTTATTGTTTTTATTATTTACTAAAGTTTCTTATATTTGCCGTTTTGATTATTCTCTTACTTATTTTAATTTAAAATTGCATTTGGGCACTTCACCTCTTTTTATCTATACTTTTAACTCTTGTTGTTAATTTCTATTTTATTTATAATTTAACTTTGGTACTTCGCCTCTAAGTAATATTACAGGAAAATATATTGAATATGTTTGAACATTACTGTAAGAAAATGGACCAATCAACTAACTCAAAAAATACATGGATAGATTTATGTTTAAAAATATTGAATATGTTTGAACATTACCGTAAGGAAATGGGCCATTCAACTAACATGAAAATACATGGATATGTTTAAAAATATTTTTAAGAACAAAAAATTGATGTTGGGTATAAAAAAAAGGAGGAAAAGGTTTAGGATACATATGAGAACCTTGCTTTTATTCTAGTTAGCATAAGTGGCTAATTTGTGCGGACTTTAAAGTAGTAGCCCTACTAAAAGGGCTACAAACTGGATACACCAAGTTTATGTGCTTCCTTTGCAAGTGGGACAGTAGGGCCAGATCAGAACATTATGTACTCTCAGAATGGTCACCTCGGGCTCAGGAAAATATGACACATGGATGCCATAATGTAATTCATGAGCCACTAGTTAAGAAAGAGAAAATCATTTTGCAACCACTGCATTAAAACTAGGCCTAATGAAGCAATTTACCAAAGCACTGCAACATAAGCCATGTTTCCAGTACCTCAAAGCAATCTTCCCTAAAATAAGTGATGCCAAGATTGAAGAATGTCAACTTATAGCTGGTGAGGACTTCAAGGTGACAATGGATGAAACTGAGCTAGCAGCCTGGCATGCATTCAAAGATATATGCAAAAGACTTCTGGGAAAGCACCAAGGGGCCCAGCGAGAGTGTATAGTGGAGAGCCTAATCAAGTGCTAGCAAGATCTTGGATGCAATATGTCACTGAAGATACACTTTCTTCATTCTCATCTGTCCTTTTTCCCAGAGAATGCAGGAGATGTGAGTGATGAACATGGAGAAAGGTTCCATCAAAATATTGCATCAATTGAAAACAGGTATAAGGTAAAATGGAGCCCTGCTATGTTGGCTGACTTTTGCTGGAACCTGAAGCATAACACACCTGACAATGCTAACAAACATGCTGATTCATTATATATTCATTAATTAATTACAATGGACACATTTAATCTGACTTTGGGAGAGAAATACATTTATGGCAGTGTGGAAATTAGTATCAATAGCAATTTCATTTTTTAATGCAATTTATTCATGTATTGGAATCAAAACTTAGAAACAACTTTACAATGTTATAACTATCTCTGTGTCTAGAATAATAAGCTAGATAGAAATACTAAACTTAAATCAAACCTATCAGCCAATTTTCATAAAAACAAAAAGAATATGACAATTGAAGGGTATGTGTGAAAGATGTAAAAAGAGAAAGAGAACAAAATAATTATGGTTCAAGAGCTTCAACCAACCTAAACTATAAATACTTAATTCTCAGGAGGGCATATATAAAAAAAATTTGAATTTAAAGATAGAAAAAAACCCTTAGGAATTGTTAAATACATCTATACTAGAAACAAAATACAGGGTTCTGCCCTACCTGAGAAATATAGTTAACTTGACTTTCCATCTCTGCTAATTGATTTGTTTGTTGATCCACCATCTGAAGGAAATTATAAGCTAGAGTGTTGATCTGGTACGCCACAGAGGCTAGGGACTGAGTAGTGTAGTTTTTAGTTTCTTCAAGAGCTGCCTTCTTGTTTTCAGCCTGAGAAAAATAGGATGAATTAATTAGAGTGGATTTTCCATTGCAAGTTCGCCAACCACCTTACCTCTCTTCTGCATGGTGTGAGCCCCTAGGAAAGCTATCACACTCCCTGGTTGGGTCCACATGTCCCTAAGAAATGAGATGTAGTGTGTGCTTGTTTGAGGTTTGGGCAGTCTAAGAGTAGTTGTTTGGTATTATCTGGTGGATGTTGGTGTCGGGAGAAGGTTTATTCTATGTTTGTGTTGTTGGAGTACAGTGAAGTAGAGTAACCTGAGTTGAGATAGGATTATATCCATTAGAAGGCAAGAGACAAATGGATAACAGCTACCATAGAAAACTATATAAAAATCCCCTACCTACATTTCTCATCATTATCATTAACTGTTTCCAACAAAGTGCAGTCAGTGCCCATTAATGCCACTAATACTAAACCCCATTATTATGACCTATTTTAATCAGAGGATCAGCCATCAATTTGTCCATGCTGCAAGCCCTGATGGGGTGCTATGTGCTGTTAGCATCCATCCCCATCCAGGTACACCTATCAAACCACTTTTTACACCATCTTCTAACCCTTCTCACACAGACACTCTTGTATATTCTCTTTACAAGTCTATTTCTATCCAGTCTCCTTATATGCCCATACTACTTCGAACACACTCAGTCACAACCTTCTTCACACCATAAACATTTCTTACCCAGTCGTACCCCACTATCATCCTTTCACACCCTTCTCAGTTGTCCATTTGCACTGCTCTCACTTGAGATCTTTCCTTCTCCTTGCATATCAGTTTCATTCCCATACACTGACAGTGGCACTACCATACTTTGATGCAGCTTCCTGGCACATTTCACTTTCACTAATGCTCTAAAATTACCTGAGACTTCCCTAACATCTAAAACCTTGTGGTTGCAATCTGATGATCAGAATGAACCATCTGATCATCAGATGGTTTGTTTTAACTTGGGAATAGTGAAAGGTAGAACATCAACAAACTCCACAAAAGCTTCAAATTTTTATAGGGGCGATTATAATAAATTACGCAACTTGATAAATCAGATTAGATGAGATATAGAATTCAGGGAGAAGAATATAGATGTGGGACACTTTTAAGACTATATTAAATATAGACCAGATAGATTAGAGTGGTAGGTTAATAAATGATGCTCAGTATGGGTTTAGAAGAGGTAAATCGTGTTTAACAAATTTACTGGATTTTATGGATTATGTTACTAAACAATTAGATAGGGGAGAGAATGTTGATGTAATTTACTGAGATTTTAGCAAAGCTTTTGATAAAGTTCCATATAGGAGACTAGTTCACAAATTAAAAATGTATGGGATATGTGGTAAAGTTTTGAATTGGATAGCTGAAAGACAGGAAACAGAGTTGTACTGAATGGGGTGAGGTCACAGTGGAGGGACATTATCAGTGGCGTACCTCAGGGATCAGTTGTAGGCCCTTTATTATTCATAGTTTATATAAATGATCTTGGGAAGGCTGTAAATACAAAATTGTCAATTTTTGCTGATAACACTAAATTGGCAGCTGTAGTCAAAGAAGTTGAGGGTAGCTTTAAAGTGCAGTGACTTAAGTTATTAGCTTGGGCTCAGAAGTGCCAGATGACTTTTAACCTTAAAAAATGCAAAGTTCTTAACATGGGAAGGGATAATAGGGAATTTAGCTATCAAATGGATGGTTATTGGCTGAACTCAGTTGAAGATGAGAAGGACTTAGGCGTAGTAGTAGATAGGTCACTGAAGTTTTCAAAGCAGTGTATTGAGGCCTAAAGCTTTTGATAAAGTTCCATATAGGAGACTAGTTCATAAATTAAAAATGCATGGGATATGTGGTAAAGTTTTGAATTGGATAGCTAAAAGACAGGAAACAGAGAGTTCTTTAATGAAAGTACTTTGAGAGGAATTTAAAAACATACTAACAGGTTCCTATTCAAACAACCTCAAAATATCTATTTGTATGATAATTCTGCTTGTTCCTTCCTATCTTGTGTATTTGTTCATACATAGATACATTATGCCTTAACAAAACAGATAAGTAAAATTAGAAATACTTTTGAATGGTCACTTAATAATAATTCATTAATTCAAGGTTTTTATTTTAGATTTACTGCGAAATATCCAAGGGTACAGCTAGTTTTTAAGACCAATCTAAGAACTAACATATTTATCAATATAATCCAACAGATCTAAATTAAGAATACAGATTTTTAAAAACCCAATGAAATAATGAAGAAATAATCTTAAATATAACAGAAATAAGACAAAGTGCTAGAGACTAATACTTACTCTTGCAAAGTTTTCAATACAATATGCAGCAACTTTTTCAAGATTTACATGGGAATCAATTAGAGACTGTCTTCCTTCTGGTATTTCTTGCTGAACTAAAGTTACAAATTCTGATGACAATGCCATTGTTATACAATAGTGCTAGCCAAAATTAATCTAGCTAGTTGAACCTGAAACATTTAAAAAAATATTATTTAAAATATACTAAATATATCTTATTCTAGCTTTCTTCCACTTATTATAAAGTAGGTATGGTTACTAAGAGACAAGGGCAAAATTTAAGTCATCTTGACTTTATGGTCACTACCATATAATGTAGTGTCAAAGAGTACCACAAGCAGGCAGCATTACAAGTAAAAGGGTTGTTGTAATCAATTTACAACTGATGCTATGTTGCCCCATCCATCTTTCATTCATATCCTGAAGATGAGATTCCGCCACCTGGATAATGAAATTCATATAGAGATCAGAATGGCAAGCATTGGTGAGTTCAGTTCACATTGGGAGAGGCATAAGTGTCAAGTAGGAGGGTTTTTTATACCAATCAGTGCCCGCAAAAATTGAGGGTGGGGATTTCCTGAAATGTAATCAATGAAACATTGGAAAAGAGGTCAAAGCAATATTGAACAAAAGGTCAAAATAGATGGAGTGCGCTCTGATTGGTCAATTCATATTAGGGAGAAGAGCAGTGATTGGCTGTAGGTATATCTAAATATAGCTAAAATTGTTACTTTTAAAAATTATTATTATTGATGAAGTTCAGAAAATTTAGAAAAATTTAACCATGGCTGCTATTTTTTAGATTTTAAATTTTAATCTTAGTAGGATAGCGCAAGCCCCCCCCCCCCCCATAGGGGGGAGTGACAAAGCCATTGCCTGGTTTATTTTATTTTTAAATAAACATTTTTTTTTATTATTTCTAAAAAAAATGTTTCTTTCTTTTGTTGGGTGATGGATGCCCTCCATATTTGGGGGACAGAGCCTGGTATAATGGCATATATATATATTTATAAATATGCTAATAAATATATCATCTATATATTTATTTTAAATGAGCTAAGGAATCAAAATATTGTTTTAAATTAAAATATATCAGATTCTAAAATAAAAAATTTGGTAATTTAAGACAAAGATAGCACTGTCATTTCCAATGTTTTAGGCACATGCTCGCCTCCGTTGTTCCCCACATAATATTTCACCCATATTCCAATATGTTTCACCTTTTTTGACTAAATTTGAGTGTCCTAAAATTGAGGCTGTTCCAGTAATTCACAATCCTTGAGATTTGAAAAATTTATTCCTCTTGGTGGTCCTCTTGTTTCCATTTATTGGTCTCTAAGATCCAGCTGCAAATAGTAACCTTCCCTGACATCGTCAAACCTTCTGAGGATCTTGAAAGCTTCGATCATATCTCCCCTAGTCCTTTTCTCTAGGGAAGTAAGACCCAGTCTGTCCTATCTCTGTTCATATGGAGTGCATGCCATTCCAGTACCAGTTTTGTGACTCTTTGTTGGACTTTTTCCAATGTTCATTTTTATACGTGCTCCAGCCCTTCAGTAAGGACCTAGAAATGGAGTCATTAATTTTCCTTTAATTGAGTGAATGTGTAGGTATGTTTTTGTGAGAAGGAAAAACTGGCAAATGTGGTTGGTCGCAAACTATTTTTTAAAAATAAAGATCTCCCCTGCATTAAATAGTAAGTTTTGTTTATGTCTTTGCATTCAAACCTAAGGATAAGATTTGTTTTAACACAAGTACGATTTTTTAAATTCCAAAGACATAAATATTTTTAATTCTTAAAATGAGGCTCACCAATCTCATTTTCAACAATATAATTTTACTTTGCGATCTTTTTGTGCCATTTGTCCTATTCCATTTAAGTTTTGGCCTGACTAGTTAGCGAATAGCTGGTATTTTATGTTTAATTGTTTATATGCGTGAAATGAAGGCCTGTTCAAGGCTGCTGAGCTTTGTTCAGTGAACAAAGCTCTAAAATCTTTTAATTGCATCAGCTGTTCTAAATGCTGCCTGAGCCCTGAGCAGGCATTCATTTCACGCATATAAAATAGTGATGCATTCTTGTCAACTAATCTAAATATATTAGTAAATAACTTATTAACATTATAATTTCACCGAATAATAGGACAGATAGATAGATACATAACTTGATTGACACCAATGGGAAATAAACAATGTTTAAAATTTTGATTCAGCTATTTGCCAAGTAGGAAAGAAAATTAAATCCTTAAAAAAACACTGCTGAAAGAGTGTGTACTGAAATTTTGACAGAATCGTTTTTGGAAGCGGAAAACTGGGATTAATTTTAGCGATTCTGATGCCAATTTCACCCAAATAAATGATTCTTACGATTTCCGATTCCAATTAATCGTCCCATCTCTAGTAAATACCCCCCATTTTTCTGAAATTATGCTCTGTTACCTTACATATTATTATAATCATCTTACGTATTGTTATTATGTTCATATAGTTTAATCAAACACTATATAGCATAGTAAAATTAGTTTAATATTTGCAAAACATAAAAACAACAACAAAAAATAGCAAGCATTTTTGTTACAAAACAAAAGCCTATTGGCCACTAGTGCTAGGTTGTGGATTGTTAAAGTTGTCATCTGAGTCATAAACTTTGTGTTTTGTCTGAATTGTTAGTTTTTACTTCTCCTTGTAAATCTCACGATATGGAACGAAGCAAATTGTGTGCCATCCGTTCCATCCAATCTTGCAAATGTGCAAGAAGTTTATTCAGTAGAGATTAGGGTGAGTCAAAAAATCAAAAGTGTTTGTACTATAACACGGAACCTGGCAGTTCATGCTTATTGATAAAGAAACACTACAAGCAAAATCTAAGGCTTTGTAGCATGATGTCTTCATGTCGTGCAGATAATTTGAAGTTTGTCCCTATTGCTCCACCTCATGCAACGAAGGCATGGTCCCACCTTTTACAGTCTTGCAGTGCAAGAAGTGATTTCAGTATTGTTTTATGTTATGGAGAGATCTCCATCTTATTCTCCTGTTTGTTGACTTGTGTTTTTCTTTTAAACAGATGTCTTCCACAAGGTCCACTGACAAATTATGTCTCCTAGGAGGCCCAGCAACTCAACAGCTGCCATAGTGTTCTCCCGAACCATGGGGAAGTCCTGTTTTTTTTTTCTCAGTACCACGCAAAGCTAAACTTGTGTGATTTGACGTTCTCAGTTTGGCAGACAGCACTCAAAGTTCAACATCAGTATTCCAAGGTGAATATTCCGACCATTGATCCATGTGATATCCTTGAGAAGAGTACAACGGATTGAAGAAATCAAAATCTCAGACAAGGCAAGCTGAGGAAACCCGAGCCAATTTCGTTGCTTCCCTGAAAAATTTGTCCAATGTAGCACATCACCACACTATGTACAAATTATGTCTCCTAGGAGCCCCAGCAACTCAACAGCTGCCATAGTGTTCTCCCGAACCATGGGGAAGTCCTGTTTTTTTTTTCTCAGTACCACGCAAAGCTAAACTTGTGTGATTTGACGTTCTCAGTTTGGCAGACAGCACTCAAAGTTCAACATCAGTATTCCAAGGTGAATATTCCCGACCATTGATCCATGTGATATCCTTGAGAAGAGTACAACGGATTGAAGAAATCAAAATCTCAGACAAGGCAAGCTGAGGAAACCCGAGCCAATTTCGTTGCTTCCCTGAAAAATTTGTCCAATGTAGCACATCACCACACTATGTACTCGATCAAGGAGGACTGTGAGTTCCTTGAAGCTCAGAGGAAGCCAGGCGGGCAGGGGAAGATGGGCGGTGTGGATCCTGCCTAGGTGGAAAAAGAGAAATGGACACAGCAGCAGGGGATGATGAAAGAAGTCAAGTTGCAAAGGAAAGTCAAGCGTTCGCAGAATGGTAGGCCACCGTTGAACTCGAGTCTTCGAACTCACCCACTTTGTCTGAAGAGTAAGGCATGATAGTAACTCCTCCAACAAAACAATCCTGCTATGCGCCATCACAGAAGAACATCATTTACCCACAAGTTTCTGCTGCTCTGGACCGGACCATCATAAGTAACCATCAAGCTACACACATGCAGCTTCCATTCATGGAGGAGCTGGAATTGTCAATCCTAGTTTCTTGAGAAGGCATGGAGAAGATCCTCACAATTCTCATCACTGATGGCAAAGCGGAGCCTATGGCAAACACCATCCATTCTGTATATCCGAGTGAGCTATTTCCAATCGAATATTAGAGTTGTGCTTCGACACAACAGTGCTTTTGACTGCAGCAAATCCTTGGTCGAGATCTGCTGCATCTGGCCTGTCACCATCATGTGCTGGAAATTCTGTGGGAAGCCTTTTTCTCAACCCTCATCCCAGAAGCATCTCAAAGTCTAGATACGAGTATCGCTGCCTTTGTCCGTTTCCAAGAGTTCTGGCAGTTTGTTGATCAAGACCAGTACAGGACAGTAAACAAAGAGCTCAAGGAGGACTGGGAGGACGATGTCCTCAAACTCAACCAAGGCTACCTCCAACAGTACCGCCCACATGACAACTACCAGGAACTGATAGAATTAGCCATTGTGTTGCTTGGTGCAATCCCTCATGGATACAAGATCTCTTTCCACAAGCCAGGAGCAGTCCATTGGGCTCAATGGATGGCAAAAGTGATTTAGGCTCTGAAAATGTGGATCTTCGTACGTCAGTTCGCAGAATACAACAAACAGCGGCCGTCCACTTCAGACGCAGTCAAGGCTGCAGTTCCTCCAAAGCTGGGCAAGTTCTACTTCTTCATCGTACGCTACTATATTCGAGTGTGGGTCTCAGCTGCCTATTAAGCAAAAGCTCCAAGAAACAACCTTGACCTTGCAAAAGAGATGAACAAGGCGATCAGAGAGTCAGGGCTGAAAGCATTGGGACATCACATATGGTTGCCAACCTCCGAAGCGTTCATGCATCAGGTTCGTATCAAGGAGGCTGACAGATGACAAGACCATTGCCTCCTTTGTCACAAAAAACATTGAGAAATTCCTGGATCAGATGGAAATCAACAAAGGGTTCCTCAATGTCGATCCTGCCCTGTGGGGGACAAACCCCATATACCAGGCCAGGGCAAGGCAAGTAGGTGGCCTCATCACCAACGATACCACAGAATGAGGGGTTACTCTGGTGCAGGATTTCCCTAAGAACCCTCACATGAAGTTCGAGAACTAGCTTCAATGTCTCCTGCACATTGTTGAAAAGCACCGGAAAATGTATCCAATGGCCAAGAAAGAAAGCCTGACAAAGTTGAAGCACTGATTAGTGTAATATGACAAAATTCCTCAAGTCAATGAAGAAAAGTATGGTGACTGCACGGCATGAAGATATCGTACAATCAAAATGAAATTTCTCTCATTTTGTTTCTGTTGGAAAAGGAAAAGAATAAAGAGTTCTGTGTTAACATCATTTCATTTTGAAATTCCACCCCTATTGATGTGACGCACCCTAGTAGAGATAACCAACCCTTTTAACATCTGTAATTACTTCATTCAGACTGCCAACAAACTCACAGGATCATTCCTCTTCTGCACTCACTGTTTCTCCAGTCACACAAACATTATAAAATTGGAATCTTTGCTTAAATCTTTTGAACCAGCCAGTACTTGCTGCAAATTCTTGACTGTATTCTTCTCCAACGCGCTCCTTCAAAGTCTGAAATAAACTTCTTGCATTCATCTGAATAATATAAAAGGCTTAATGGTGTCTATTTCTGTATCTGGTTTTCCATTCAAATGTTTAGCAATTTCTCCATTTCATGGATGGATCCAGTATGTTGCTTTGTTATAATTGTTTCTCAAACCCCTTCCTCACTTTACATAAAATATCTACTATAATTTTCTCTGGTCGGCCTCTAATTGCACAGGGTAGATGCTGACCAGTTTTTTTTCTCACCTAACCATCCCTGAGCAGCCTTGCCTTCCTCACACCCCATTTCTTTCTACTTTTCACACTGCCTAAGGTGGAGCCACCATGCTGATGGGCTGCTAGGTCACTAGGCGGTATGAGTGGCCTCAAATGGTGGCAGCTGGCTTTGCCCAATGATGAATTAAAAAAATACTCCCTCTTTCCCTCAATCATCGTCAGAGCCGGCCTCGGGCAGCTATCCCCCAACCCCTGTGCTTTCTCAGGTGATCCTCCAAATTTCTTCTACTGGAGAGGAGGCTTACTCCTCTCCTCTGCCTATGCTTGTAGGGAACTTCCCTTAACTCCCTCTTTTTCTTTCACAAGGGACTGCCAAGAAAGCACACAGGTGGCTGAAAATTGACCACTCAAGTTGGAGCGCGTTGATAGTGCCAACCACCTCAAGGGGTCAAGGAATGGCAGGGCCCATCATTCCTGCCCTCTAACATCCTGCACTTGTGCGCTTAGAGCCTATAGGGGGTCACTGCATATGCCCCCTCTTTTCCTTGACAGATGCTGGTTCACTGACATTAGGTAAAAAAGGTACCTTGAATGGGATCTGTGATGTCTCGGGGGAAGGATGGCAAAAGAGTCCCCCCTGAGATGGATATGGTCCCTGGGGTGACCCCACCTCAGACGGTAGGATCTTCCATGGGGTCGAACCCAGGTTCAGTACCAAGCACAGAACCTGTATCCGTCCCTATGCAAGCTGCTCCTCAGACAGCTCAGGTCACTGAGGCCTCACAAGGAGAGGAGGGATCTCCTCCCCTAGCAGTTACTCATATGATAGGCAAGACTTTCTCCATTTTAGAGAAGGATCTTGACAGATGACAAGACCATTGCCTTCTTTGTCACAAAAAACATTGAGAAATTCCTGGATCAGATGGAAATCAACAAATAGGGGCTCCTGCCAGCAGAGGAGAGAAGTGGGTTCATTCCCCGCCGTCCTCACTGCTCCCATCATGAGGATGGATGGGTCTGCTGCCATTTCGGTAAGAGACAAAACAAAGATAGGCACATCCAGCCCCATTGCTCCTCTGGGTGGGGAGTCCCAGACAAAGACCAGAACTGCCCACCAGAGCAGAGCCTCGATTACATTGGGGGCCCTCAATCAGAGGCTACCTGGCATTTTCAAGCCCAGTGGCCTCAAACACTTGATATTCTCTCCACTGATGGCAGCAAGTTGGCTAAGAGTAACATGATCCATCAGAGGAGAGGTCCAGCTAGTGTGATTGGTAAGGAGCCAAAGGTGATCTGTTTCTCGGACGGGAGCCTTTTGGGTGAATGATTTGAATCCCTCCGATTAGTACCCAAGGACACTTGATGGCACGCCTGTGAGTGGGACACTGCATTCTACCATGAACTTTGTGATAGTAGTAGTTTATGCAAGGGAACTTGTGCACTACTCCATAGATGACATCACCTTAGAGCTGGCCCAGGATTGTATCATCATTTCTTTGAATGTCACACATTCCTGCCCCTCGATGCCAGAGCGTGCTTCCTGTTTGTTGCCCTTTTCCTAATACGGTGTAGGTCTTATGAAATTTAACCATTTCCTCTTTTCCTATCACACTCATTATGGCTACTGGCCTGTAGCTATCTACCAGTTTTTTGTATTTATTACCACTTTTGTGCAACAAATTTATCCTACTTTTCTGCTAAGTCTTAGGCACTCATCCATTCACTAGCATATCATTAAATAGGGTTGTTAGTAATTCCTTCATCCTTTCTCCCCCATATTTCGGAAATTCGCCAACTATCCTTTCTTTATCCATTGACTAGTGATTTAATTTCCAATGTTTTAGGCACGCACTCGCCTCCGCTATTTCCCGCATAATATTTTGTCCATATTTCAATATGTTTTACCTTTTTTAACATGGGGGGAGGGTAGTCCTTTGTAGGGCAGAGCCCCCCCCCCTAGGGAAATAGGGCAAATAAATAGGTAATTCGATGAGCTGAATAACATTGCTTCTATATTTTTTTTTAATTAGAAGGCTCTAAAACCTTGGAAATGACGGCGCTATCTTTGTTTTAAATCTTTTCAACCCATGCTCTATGGCTTCCCTGTTGATTCCTATCCATTAATCCTCTAATTCCTGTACTGCAAACTGAAGTTCCTCATTAGCTCCAATTTCTGGTAAACCTGAAGAGTGGTGGTGCAACTGATGGAACGCAAAATATTTCACCTTTTTTGAGTAAATTAAAGGGGACTGCTCGTGGGGGAGATATCACTGCGGGGGGACCCCCCTACAATGATCCTGAGTTTCAATCAATTGGGGGGGGGGGAACTGAGAGATACCTAATTATAATTATTTATAGAATAATGTTCTAACTGTTTTTTTTAAAGTTTTTATTTAATAAAATGCACAGGAATATTCATGCGTGGATGAATGAAACAAACGCAACTTAGTGTCATTTTGGCTGAAAAAAATACACTTTTTCGGGTGCGCCATCGATCTTCAGGTTTATCCAATTTCTTCCCACTCCTCCCTTGCCCAAATGATTTTTCCACAATATTCTTCGGTAAACATGAAGATCAGCAACGTGAACAATGGGACAAAATATTTTGGCCCTGTTCCAATGTTTCACCTTTTTGGAGCAAATTCATGAGGACTGCTCATGGGGGTTTATCACTGCGGGGAAACCCCCTATGATGATCCTGAGTTTCAATCAATTGGGGGGTCTAGGGGGTATAGCCCTAAGTATATAATCATAATTATTTATAGAATAATGTTCTAACAATTTTTTTTAACCAAACCTGCAGGAATATGCATGTGCGGGTGAACGAAAGGAAAAAAAAATTATTTTGTGTAAATATTATCGTTCACCCGTGTCATTTCTGACATCATACCCCACCCCCAACCCCTATTATAATTCGCAAAACGATTAAAGGCGCTGACATGATGTAGTTAAAGCATTCACCTCTGTAAACGTCAGAACATTATAAAAATTAGGATTATATAAGAACATAAGAAAAGAAGGAGACTGCAAAAGACCATTCATGGCCTACACTTGGCAGCTCCTGTTCCAGTCAACACACAAAAGATTTCTTACCAGAGAAAAGTCATCAACATTGTCACCCTTTACAGGAGTTCGTCAGATCTATCTACAATATACATAAAATGCATCCAGAGGATTATGTCCATTCATGCAACCGCAAAATATAATCTCCCCACTCCTTAGAAAAATATATACATATGTACATAAAAAAAAGTCAGTCCCATCTAGCAGCTTCATCCATATATTTATCTAATCTATTCTTTAAACTACCCAGAGAGGAGGCTTCTATCACATGTCTAGTGAGCCTGTTCCATTCATCTACCACACGATTTGTAAACCAATTCCTCCCAATCTCCTTCTTAAACCTATACTTATCAAGCTTAAACCCATTGCTACGTGTCCTGTCATGTTCACTAAGTATAAGAACCTTACCCAGATCCCCTTTATTATATCCTTTTACCCATTTGAAGACTTCAATCAATTCCCCTCTGACTCTTCTCCTTTCCAATGTATGTAGATTTAGTTTTCTGAGCCTTTCACCATAAGGTAAGTTCCTTAGCCCACCAATCATCTTTGTCATCCTTCTCTGCACAGACTCAAGCAAATCAATATCCTTCCTATAATATGGTGACCAAAATTGTACTGCATAGTCTAGATGAGGCCTAACTAGCGCCAGATACAGTTTTAGAATGACTTCAGCACTCTTATTGCTTACACTCCTCCTAATGAATCTCAATATCCTATTAGCTTTATTCTTAGCATTTAGGCATTGCTTTCTAGGACGAAGGTCTGAACTTACCAAAATACCCAAGTCCCTCTCACAACCGGTCCTCCCTAAAATTCTCCCATTTAATTTATAACTATTCAATGGATTATTTCTACCTATACTAAGTACACTACATTTGTCTATGTTAAACTTCATTTGCCATTTCTCGGCCCAATTGGACAGAATGGTCAATTCCTCCTGCATTACAACAGCATCAGAATCAGCCCTAATGGCCCTACCTAGCTTAGTATCATCAGCAAATTTACTCAGGTCACTACTTATACCTATGTCAAGATCATTAATATAAATTAAGAATAGCAAGGGACCCAAAACAGATCCTTGCGGAACTCCACTGCTAACACACCCCCACTCAGATTTAACTCCATCTATATTAACTCTTTGCTGTCTGTCACCAAGCCATGACTGAATCCACCTAAATATACTGCCATCGATCCTGTGTGCCTTAACTTTGCTCAGAAGCCGTAAGTATGGCACTCGATCAAAAGCCTCACTAAAGTCCAAGTATAAAATATCATAGTTTTCATCATTTAATGAAACTCAGGATCATCGTAGTGCGGTCCACACATCGTGTTTAACCCCCCACGAGCCATCCCCTATAAATGTACTCCAAAAACATGAAACATTTTGGAACACGGACGAAATAGTACATCTTATCGGCCGGGCCGCTCGACTACATATTTACCGAACGAAACATACACGCCCCAAAAAAAAACCGGTAAATATGTAGATTAGCGGACCTGCCGGAAAAAAAATTTGTGTATAAATATTATCATTCACTTGTGTCGGAATATTCATGCTCGTTTGAGTCCTTTTTGAATTATTATTCTATAAACAATTAGGATTATATACTGGGGGGCTGTGCCCCCCAGAACCCCATAATTTAATGAAACTCAGGATCATCGTAGTGTAGTCTCCCCATTGTGTTTACCCCCACACGAGCTGTCAACTTAAATGTATCCAAAAACGTGAAACATTTTGGAACACGGACGAAATAGTACGTCCCATCGTTTGCGCCGATAATCTACATATTTACCAAAAACCCACTTTTTGGGGTGCGCAGCCGCCCAAAAAATTTGGCTCAATTTATGTCTTTATTTTTTCCTCATCCTCACATTCTCCTTCTGGTGACTTCAATATTACTTTATCCTCTCTTTTGTCCCTTTCCATACAATTCGTTAGGTGAAACATATTGAGAAATGGACGAAATATTATGAAGCTCGCGGGGTATGATCTTCAGAATTACCTTTTTTGCTTCTGTCTATCCTGTTTCCATTCTCACTATAATCAACTCTTCTTTTTTTTCTTATCAGAGAGCTATCACTTTCAATGGCTTACTTTAAATCCATCTGATTTAAGTTATCCGAAAACAACAAGTAAAACATGCAAATCTACAAGAACTTAAAAGTATGAGCTAGTCATAATTTACTGCAATCAAGAATTGAGGTTAGCAAAACACCATATAACAACATCCGGTCGGCCATACAATTCGTTCTTTTATATTAGACTGTCCTTTCGTGAGTCATCATGATCCAGTTCTGTGCATTGTTAGAGATGAAGCTCTAACACGTTGACCGGGAAAGTAGTTTATTGAATTTTTCATCAAATATTTCTGGTAATTTAGAGATAAACTAAAAATTGGGGAATAAAAAGATCATGTCTAATTTGAAATCTGTGGCGGCGAAAAATGATGGAATCTGTAATAGCTAAATCTAATAGGAATAATCAGAGTTGGGCAGTCCGCAACTTTGATCATTTGCTGCATTTTGCCATATAACATTTTAAGTGATTGATTAAAGTTCATTGCTCATTATTCAATCTGGACAAAGATTTAATCGACAGAAGTGACAGATAAGTAAATTGATTAAAACATTGTCAAATAATTTTCTGTGGATTCTTAAACAAATAAATTTGAAATTATATTAAATATTTACAACGTAATACTGCTTCGATTAAAATGAGCATGAAGAAGGAAGAACAATACCTTAACTAGAGCAAACGTGTTGCTGGTACTCGCGGCAGTGTGGAGCAGGACAGTGAGCGTCAGCAGCAGCAGGCTCAGCCTATGGGGATCGAGATTGAGCCAGAAAGGAGGAATTTGGTGCATATCAAGGGTAAACCTGAAATTTAACGTTAATAACTTAATATATAACAACGTTAGAAACCACTTAGTAACTTATTTTATATATATATATATATATATATATATATATATATATATATATATATATATATATATATATATATATATATATATATATATATATATATATATATAATAATGAATTGACATTTCGTTTTTCAAATTTTCAGTCTCTATGACATTCACGATCTGCCCACAATGGCAACCAAGTGCACCTGTTACAACTCTCAACCGAAGGTACAGAGGCACAGTTATAGGGGGGGGGGGCTCATGTCACCACTTTATGGAAAAGGAAGGTAAAGGTAACCGTCACCAGTTTGCAGGTTAAAAATGACGCGGATGTTTTGGAGAGGTCCCTCAATCCCACGAGTGAGGTGATAGGTGGCATTATTCTCGTATCTGACTCCAAAAGATACTCAAAAAATATTCCGGCTTGGCTGGGCTTACCGAAGGCTTGTGATCAAGAAAGGACTAAGAGGAATCACGAAAAAAATAAATATTTAATTCCAACAAACAAAACAAGCAAAGCAAAAGGGAGGCTCGCGTTTACACGATTACGGTCAGGGAATATTTCACTACCGTTCAGGAAAGCGAGTTATACAAGAACAAGACTTAGGCAGGTACAACGGGGGCTTCGCTACGCTAAACGAACCGAAATTAGTTCTTTACTATCGATCAGTCCATCCAAGTGTGAATGAATCTGAATGTTCATTTTTCTTCTATAAACAGTACAGGAGGCGTGGTCTCTTTTCGGCACCGGGACCATAATGCTTTTAGCTCCGCCCACTGGGCGGGATATTCCTAATCCCGTGGTTCCCAAGACTAATGAATTTATGGTGCTTCCACTCTTTCACTTCTTCCATATAATGTTGTCAATTCTGAGACGCAGACAGCTGTCTCGGCTTAATTGCATTTCCAGACGAGAAAAGTTCGTTTTTATTACTCTCTCACCAAATTTTTACTGCTATCTGATCTGAATTCCCGGTTTCCCGTTTAATTGCATTTCCAGACAAGAAATGTTCGTTTTTATTACTCTCTCACCAAATTTTTACTGTTATCTGAATTCCCGGTTTCCCGTTTAATTCCTGACCAGTTTATAAATAAATTTATATGTACATCCGCGAGGACATTAGTTACAATTCTTCCTATTCCTGCGATGCACTTTGCGGGTGCAATTTTAGTGGCCAGTTCCATGCTCTCTACAGAACTCACCTCCCACTGACGGAGTTGGAAAGAGAATTGCACGTCCTAACTGGTCAAGCACGTATATTTTTAACATGCGCACATGGCAATGAAATTTACATCACTTATATCTGGATACAACTCTGCTCAGATAGGGCCTGTACAACCTGGCCCCTCCCCAAGAAAGACATGAAATATCGCTAGGTTGTGGCTATAATTATTACATTGCTCCAAGTTACACGGCAAAGATGGTTCAGCGAGGCATGTATCTATATTTATGCCTTTTTTAACATACAAATTCTAAGAGACATAAAACAAATAACATGGATCAGCGAGCCTTGTTGTTGTTTTTGGTGCCGTTACAAGGCTTTATAGAGCTCCTATAACGCTAATTTGTGAGGACTCATATAGGATCTATTTCGCCTTGCAACGCACATTTAATATTACTTACATAGCCGAAAGTTATTTTTATTAAGAGCACGGCTATATTTTTCATTTTGGATTATTTGTGAAGAGCATAGCCCTATCATTAAAATTGCACCAGCAAAGTGCCTCGCAGAAATAGGGAAAAATTGTATCAAATGTCCACGCGTATATACTGGGTGGGGCAAAACGGTTGCCTCGATTTCAAAGGTTAATAAAAAACAAATGAAGATACAAGAAAAAACTTCGTATCTCTATGAAGTATATTAAATGCCATATATTTTTTGTTTCGGTTAGTACCCACCATGGCTTGGAGTTATGAACATCGTGCATTTGTTGTGGAAGAGTTTCTTAAGAATGGTGAGTCGCTCTTAACGACGAAACGTTCCTTCCGAAGACACTTTGCGCTTCGTCGTCATGATCCTGTACCGGATGGAAAAACAATTCGTCATTAAGTTTCTAACTTTAGAAAAACATCATCGGCTTTAAACAAGAAAGGTCCTGGCCGTCTTAGGACCGCTACAGGGCCAGAAAATGTTGCGCCTGTGACAGTTTCAATACAGCAGTCTCCCAGACGTTCCGCACGAAAACACCCATCTGCCTTACACATGTCCGTTCGAAGTGTTCAAAGAATCTTACACAGCTCTCTCCGCATGCATCCCTACAAACTGAGGGTTGTACAGGAGCTAAAGAGAAAGGGATTATGAAACCCACACAACTTTGTGTCGGGGCATTCTCCAGACCATCATCTCAACAGCTGTTCTGATCTGCAGTAATGAAGCGCACTTCAATTCAACGGGGAAGGTTAATAAACAGAACTTTCGATACTGGTCAGTCACTAACCCTTGTGAACTCCACGAACCACCACTCCGCAGTGAGAAGGTTACTGTCTGATGTGCCATGGGTGATTTTGGCGTGTGGGGTCCTTATTTTTTCGAAGAAGGTGTTATGTACATTAACTGTTACATCGGACCGTTATTGTGAACCCCTCGAAAAATTTCTCTATCTTAAAGTCGTCCAGTTACTCACCGCTCATAATTTGGATGATGTATAGTTCCAACAAGATGGCGCCACATCGCATACGTCTCAATATTCACTCGGAATCTTCCGTTACATGTTTCCGAGTTATCTTGTTTCTCTGAAGGGCGATATTGGGTGCTCCCCTCCCCCTTTCCAGGATTTATCCCCTTGTGATTTTTTTCTATGGGGCACCTAAAATCGTCACTTAAGTTATACAATTTTCAAAACAACTTGAATCACAATGGCATGTAATATACTTATAAATATAAAGTTTTTTCTCGTATAATCATGTTTGTTTTTATTAACCTTTGAAATCAGGGCAACCTTTCTGCCCCACTCTGTATAATATATATACGCGTGGACATTTGATACAATTTTTATTATAATTATTATTATTATTATTATTATATATATGTATATATATATATATATATATATAATATATATATATATATATATATATATATATATATATATGTAGAAGAGTAGCAGTCTTTCTTGAATACAAATTTTGTTGAAGACCATTGTGTATTTTGCCTTAATTAATTTCATTTGGCAACTTTCTCTTCTTCTAACTATCTTTTTTATTCCATCTTGTAGATGGTGAATTACTTGTCCAATATTCATCTCTTTTTTAAAGGAATGAGCTTGGTACCAAGCACATTCATTTAAAAAAGAAGATGAATACTGGACAAGTAATTCACCATATATAAGATGGAATAAAAAAGATAGTTAGAAGAAGAGAAAGTTGCCAAATGAAATTAATTAAGGCAAAATACACAATGGTCTTCAACAAAATTTTATATGTATATATATATATATATATATATATATATATATATATATATATATATATATATATATATATATATATATATATAAGTCAGAATTAAAACGGAAATGCGTGCATTCAGATATCAATCAAAATTGGAGACAGTGTAATAAAAACGAACCTTTCATGTCTGGAAAAGGGATTAAAACGAGACAACTGTCACCGCGTCAGGCGTTATAAAATTTATATCAAGAAAGCGTCAATTTTTAGACGCCATGGATCCATGATCATGGGACAAGGGATTAACGTCGGTCGAGGAAATCCCCACCCTACAGGCAGAGCTAAAGACGCCGTGCCCTGGAGGCAGGAAGAGGCCATGCCTTTCTCTTGCCCTAATTATAGAAGAAATGTGGAGAACGCACATTCATTCATGATTCTAACTCTCGATCTCGGAGTCGACCCGTTATTAATTACGTTTTTTTTAGCGTAGCGAAGCTCCCGTCTTAACCACCTAAGTCTTGTTCTCGTTACTCTCGCTTTCCTAACCGGTAGTAAGAAATTTCCCTGACCGTGCTCTGTAAACGCGAGCCTCATTTTTATCTTGCTTGTTAGTTATGTTTGTTTTGAATTAAACCCTTAATTCTTTATGTGATTCCTTTCAGTCTTTTCTCGAACACAAACCTTCGGTAAGCCCAACCAAGCCGATATATTATTCAAGTCTTTTTTGGAGTCAGATACAAACTTAACGCCACCTATCACTTCACCCCGGGGACCGTAGGGACCTCGCGAAATATCCACGTCATTTTTTACCATACCTGGAACTGTTACCTTTACTCGTTTGTACGATAAAGCGGCATCTCTGGACTGCCTTTCTCCTCCTGCTATAAAATGGTAACCCGTGATCGTCCCTGCATCGCGCTATAAAGTAACAGTAACGTGCCCTTCCTGTCTCAACCTTAACTGGCAACCCCTACGTCTCTACCAACAAACTGGTAACTCGGGATCGTTTCCCCTTATTCCTTATAAACTCGGGTCACCCCCATAAACTGGTGACCCTTACGTCGCGAACAGTAAGGCTTCGAAGAAATGGACTTTGCAAGCACCATCCGACAGGACAAGGCGAACGGGACTTCGTGAACGCCCTTAATATCAAGCCACCCATCTTTAACGAATCAGCAGTCGCAGGTTGGCTTGGCATTGTTGAAGCGCAATTTCACATTTCTGGGTTATAAAAGGAAGAGACCAAGTTCCTTCACGTATTAGCCTCACTTTTGCCTGAAACTGTTGACCGTCCGCTGGCAGCCATCTTGGATGAGCATAACTACCAGAGATATAAAACGGAAGTAATCACCCTTTTCGAAAAGCTAATAGCATTCCCCGCAGTCAGGCCAACCTTCAATCAACCTAGAAGAACTGAAAAAAACTGCCCTTCAGGTAGGACTAAGCGAGGACCTCGTTCTTCACAAATTTAAACAATCCTTACCGCCGAACATTGAGCCTATTATTGCTACACAAAAAGAACTAACCCTCGCTCAATTGGATAAACTGGCGGATGAGATTACTGCGTTCGGTAAAGAGCGGTGTCATAGTGTAAATTCCGAAAATTCATTGCCGTATCCGCGTCCGGTGCATTTTTTTAACAGAGCGCGTGATAAGTGCGAAAATAAGTTGGCGGGTTTTGCACGATCGATGCCTAAGGATAATTACAGTGCGCGTAATATACCGGAAGGATTGCGACAATTCCTGAGAAAACGGAAACCTGTGATTTGCCGCTCGAACCTGTACCTTGGCGATGAGGCCTAGTTTTGTTAGCCCTGGTTTAGGTGGCCAAAAAGAGGAAAACGCTTGCAAATGCAACCTTACTCCATGCCATGTTTGCCAGTCCCACGGGAAAACTAGTCAGGCATGCCTTAGTGGGCAGTGCCTCCACCGTCCTTTGCACGGCCTAGGCCTTTTTCGATGGAGATATTACAGGTTGCAATAGCAACTCTCGATGAACTATTAAAGAAGGGGGTCGTGCGTCCGTCAAGCTTACCATAGGTCTCACAGTCCACTTAGTGCCTAAGAAGACGCCTAAAAGCTCTAATCTCGTCTTCCTTATACAAATCGGATGCTAAGTTAATTGACAATGGAAGAGGGAGACTTCGCGAGAGTATCTTTAGGACACCTGCACTCGGTGGCTAAGCCTTACGTGCCCCGGGACCTGCAGAATGCAACGCATGTTTGTTCCGGATAGACAGCGTTCGCAAGCCACTCGAGGCGCCATATGCTGGCCCATTCCGTCGAGCGAGCTAGGCAGCAAGGTATTCAAGCTGGATTACCCTGATGGAGGAAGAGACACTGTCTCAATAGACAGACTAAGACCGGCGAAATTGCCCACCTTACGCGATGATAACGTTACGTGTAATCAGCGATTCGCAAGGATGCAGGATGAGTATAAGAGGACCAGCGTGGCTCGCCGAGTGAAAATCCTGCAACAGGTGAAGATACGATATCTGTCAACACGCAAGATACCACAGCAAGAACCGGGAAAGAAAATGTGCAGCCGGGAATGGGCACGCGCTCCGGAAGAAAGATCTCGTTTGACAGGGACAATTATTATTATTATTTAGCTTTGAGTAATCATAAATAGATTACCACTCTTGTATGTGTTATGTACATTAGAAGTGGTATGTGATAAGAGGCGGTTTAGGCCTCTTATATATATATATATATATATATATATATATATATATATATATATATATATACAAATAAATAAATATATATATATATATATATATATATATATATATATATATATATATATATATATATATATATATATATATATATATATATATATTATGTAGTTATGTAACAGTCTTTCCTGAATGCAAATTTTGTTGAAGACCATTGTGTATTTTGCCTTAATTACTTTCCTTTGGCAACTTTCTCCTCTTCTAACTATCTTTTTTATTTCATCTTGTAGATGGTGGATCACTTGTCCAGTATTCATCTCTCTTTTAAAAGAATGTGTTTGGTAAAAAAACAAACTAAATTGCTAAGCTTTTAGTGTCCTTAACGGTGCCTCTGATGTGCATGAACGTAACATGCTCCTTAATAAATGAAGATAAGCTGGCCATCAACAGTCAAGCGACAAGCTGAAATCGCACATTAAAACTATTTTAAAATTCTACTCACAGGAGTGCCCCATTTCTTCTAACGTTACGTTTAACCAAGGCGGAATAAATACCCATTAAAAATCGTCTTTTTTCACACTGTCAGATCCTTACTCGACTCATTACATCGGTAAAGGAGGCAAGAACATATCAAAACGCTCCGAAAGTGATCGAATAAGATCGAAAGCTTAGCAATTTAGTTTGGTTTTTACCAAAGATATTCAATTAAAAAAAGAGATGAATACTGGACACGTGATCCAACAGCTACAAGATGGAATAAAAAAGATAGTTAGAAGAGGAGAAAGTGTCCAGAGGAAACTAATTAAGGCAAAATACACAATGGTCTTCAACAAAATTTGCATATATATATATATATATATATATATATATATATATATATATATATATATATATATATATATGAATATCGTTACAGCCACGAGGAAAATGAAACAACGGAGAACTGCGAGGCCTTTCGACTAATGGTCCTTTACTAAAGGACCATTAGTCGATAGGCCTCGCAGTTCTCCGTTGTTTCATTTTCCTCGTGGCTGTAACGTTATTCATAAATTCCTCACGTTCCTCATTTTCGTGATTCAGTTATACACACACACACACACACACATATATATATATATATATATATATGTGTGTGTGTGTGTGTGTGTGTGTGTCTCAAAGATAAGGGCAAAACACAATATTTGAATCAAAATTGTATTTATAACTATTGGACTAGTTTCGACAAGATGCCATTTTCAACTAATAATAAAGGCATCTTGCCGAAACTAGTCTGATGGTTATAAATAAAATCTTGATTCAAATATTATGGTTTACCATTATCTTTCACTGATATACACATCACGTCAATGTGATATATTTCATTTTATATACGAGGGGCGATCAAAAGTTTTGCGAATTGGTAGGGCAACACAGAGGAAGGGGGATGGCTGCTTGTGGGGGTGTTACGACAAGTTATGACAAGTCAGGACCTGCAGCCGCACGCTCCTGCCTCATTTATTTAGCAAGCAGTAGCTGATCGCAGATCGTCAGTCACAAATTTTTCAACAATGGACAAGGTTGAGCACCGCGCAGTGATCAAATATTTTACCAAGGTAGGCAAGAATACAAAAGAGATCCATGAACGCATGGTTGCAGTGTATACCGACACCGCCCCTTCCTATGCAACCATTGCTCGCTGGAATAGGGAGTTCCACCATGGTCGTGAGTCCCTTGAAGATGACGCCCGTCAGACGTGACCAACGAGGACAATGTGGCCCGTGTGGAGAGGATGATCCTCCAAAATCGACGAGTGAAGGTCGATGAAATCGAGCGAGAACTTGGAATATCACATGGAAGTGTTATCAACATTATCCACGACAATTTGGCCATGACCAAATAATATCTGCCCGTTGTGTCCCTAGAAACCTCACGAAACCTCACGCCCAATGATCGACTTCAACGTCGTCAAAGTTCGGAGGAGCTGCTGCTCCTGTACAACCAAGACCCGGCGGGATTCGAGTGACGCATAGTGACAGGTGATGAAACGTGGGTCCATCACTGGGATCCTGAGACTAAGTTCAAGATTATGGCCTGAAAGCAAAGGGGCTCTCCGATCCCCATCAAGTTCCGGACCCAACCCTCAGCCGGGAAGATCATGGCCACCATCTTCTGGGATTCTGAGTAAGTGTTCATGGTGGACTATGCGCCTCATTGAAGGACCATCACAGCCCAATATTACGCCGAGGAACTGGCTGGGTTGAAGAAGTGCATCCGTCAGAAGCGGTGCAGCAAGATGACACGCGGTGTCCTGCTCCTCCACGACAATGCCCCTGTCCACAAGGCCAAAGTTACACAAGCTGCCCTGCGTGAGGGCGGATTCGAGGAGCTCAACCATCCCCCCTATAGTCCAGATCTGGCCCCCAGCGACTACTTTTTATTCCGCCAGCTCAATGCTGCATTGCGTGGACGCCAATTTGGGGACGATGAGGATGTTTAGCTCGCCGTCCTGGAGTGGATTGAACAGCAGTCGGGAGATTTCTGGTTGTCTGAAATTCGAAGCCTTAGGGACAAGTGGCGCAACTGCATTGAAGTCGAGGGTAGTTATATTGAAAAATAATAAAACACTTTTCCTCATATCTCGTTTCCTTATATGCCAATTGCAAAACTTATTGCCCGCTCTCGTATATATATATATATATATATATATATATATATATATATATATATATAGTTAGTTAGTTAGTTAGTTAGTTTGCAGGATGAAGGATATGACGAAGAACGGGAAGTTCATTTAATTTATTTGATTGTACAATGTTTTGGTTCGAGTAAAATATAATCATCTCCTTGGCCATTATTTTAATTGTAAAAACAGAATCTCACCAGAAGCCATCGCTTCGTCATTTACAAATTTACTTACCCCGGATGCAATTTGGGGAATTGCATAGGAAATACGATGCGATCGCTGAAGGTGAGATTCTGTTCTCATATGCTAATTAGCCACAGGACCGGAATTTTTATATCAAAGAAAGAGTTTTCACCTGTTCGGCTACATTCTATCCAATGTTAAACTGATGCCTCCATTGAAGATTTCAAAATCCTAAACACCATTCCTGACCCATTATCCTTATGTATTCAAGTATCAATATTTCTAAAAGAAAAATTACTCCCACCTTAAATTCTGACTCCTTTTCCCACCCACTACTTCTTCTCTAAAATAAACCAACCCCCCTAAATTTTTCTTTCCTCCTACCCCCTCACGCTCACGGCGCCAGTCTTCGTTTAACAACTGTTCACAAAAGGTTAGTGTTTTTTTCCTTAAATATTTTCTAGTGTTATATACATTTATTATCGTTAACTTTCATTACCCATCGAATTTTCTAACTTTGAAACAACATTTCAGTAACCTGTATAACTCTATATTCACGACCCCAAACCCCAAATTTGTTTGAATATTGTTTGGAAAGTTTAAATTATTAACCTATAATATTAGCCTTTCATGATTTTGGTAAATTTTTCTAGTAACAGAAGATGGGTGAAACATTTATCCGAAACGTTGTACAATCAAGTAAACTAAATGAACTTCCCGTTTTTCGTCATATCCTTCATCCTGCAAACTAAATTAGAGTTCAATAGGAGAAGCCCATATATATATATATATATATATATATATATATATATATATATATATATATATATATATATATATATATATATATATATATATTTGTTTGTAAACTGATCAGGAATTAAGCCGAAAGCCGTGAATTCAGATATCAATACAATGTGGCGACAGTGTAATAAAAAGGAACACTTCTTGTTTGGAAAAGGGATTAAGGCGATACAGCTGTTCTCGCGCCATATGTTATAGAATATATTCCAAGAAACCGTCAATTTTTAAACGCCATGGATCCATGATCACGGGACAAGGGATTAACGTCGGTCGACGAAATTCGCACTGCGCGTAGAGCTGAAGACGGCGTGCCTTGGGGGCAGGAAGAGGCCACGTCTTTCTCCTTCCCTACTTATATCAGAAACATGGAGAAGGAATACTCATTCTTGATTCTAATTCTCGATCTCAGAGTCACCCTGTTAATAATTAAGTTTCGTTGAGCCTAGCGAAGCCCCCCGTCTTAACCGCCTAAGTCTTGTTCTCGTTACTCTCGCTTTCCTGACTGGTGGTAAGAAATTTCCCTGACCCTATTCTGTAAACGCGAGCCTCATTTTTATCTTGCTTGTTAGTTATGTTTGTTCTTAATTAAATCCTTATTTTTTTTACGTGATTCCTCTCAGTCTTTTCTCAATCACAAACCTTCGGTAAGCCCAACCAAGCCGATGTATTATCCAAGTATCTTTTGGAGTCAGATACAAACTTAACGCCACCTATCACTTCACCCCGGGGACAGTAGGGACCTCGCGAAATATCCACGTCATTTTTTACCATAACTGGAACTGTTACCTTTACCCGTCTGTACGATAAAGCGGCATCTCTGGACGGCCTTGTTTCTCCCACCATAAAGTGGTAACCCGTGATCGTTCCTACATCACGATATAAAGTTAATGGTAACGTGCCCTTCCTGCCTCAACATTAAATGGCAACCTCTACGTCTCTACCAACAAACTAGTAACCGGTGGTCGTTTTTCTTATTCCTATAAAATCGGGTACCGCATAACTGGTGACCTTCCGGCCCCCCTATATATTCACATTCGCCATCAATTACAAGACTGTACAGACTTCACATGACGCTCTTCTTTGATATTTCATATTGAATCTATTTCGCCTTGTACTGGACGATAAAAGGCTTCTTTGATATTTCATATTGAATCTACATATTTCGCCTTGTACTGGACGATAAAAGGCTTGCACATGCGTACCATAACACCACTTTTAGCATACCGAGTTAACCTTTAAATTATGTTCACATAAACATGAGTTAATTTTATATTAGCAATTAATCGACTTTATACATTATTGCATTTCTTGGACTGATATTTTACTCACACTACCGGACATATATAAAGAAAATACCGAACTTGAGCAGTTAAATCGATCATCACTGGAACCCTCACTTTCTATGCTTCATATTAATAAGTTTAAAAACTATACTAACGTATGGCATAGGCTTCGTCTTGTATCATCTAGTGCTAGTGTTAATTGCAGAGGTCCGGCGTGTAGAAATGCGTCCTTTCATCATCTTTACTGCAGCCCCTTCGAAAGCGTAGGCCAACGATGATGAACTATGGGGGGGGGGATATTCTTATATCTTATTAATTTATCATTATCCATCTTCGTCTCTATCTGAAGTTGCCCCTTGAAACATTTGTAGCGCATTTATCTTACTCTTCGTATTCTTGTAGGCTGAGATTCCTTCTTCTTTAATTTGGCTGGCTTAATTCTTGATCTTCGTAATTCTTTCTTGATGTATCTTCATATTAACTTGCATTTATCTTGATGTGATGATTCCTTCCTGATGCTTCTTGATGAAGTGATGATTTCTTCTTGAATTCTTGATGCGTTGAGACGAGTTAGCCCTTGAAGTCGTTTTCTTTTCGTTTTCCTTGACATCGGTTTTCTCTTGAATCGATTTCTTGAGTTGTCCATAAGGAGTTTTCCGTTTTCTTCTGGGATCTTCTCCTTTAAAAATTGTGGACTGTGAGATCGATCTCGGGTCTTTGAATCCAGAGGCCAGCCCTCTGCCGTCACGCTACGGCCAAGTCCGTCTTGACTTGGTAATTTAATGGGCTATTTATATTCTCGCTTTTGGAAGGAAGTTTTTCTCTTATATACCTTCGCCCCCGTACAGAACTTCCCCGGGTCTTCTTCTTCTTGGTCTAAGAGTAAGCTTAGGGCTAGTGTCCTTGCTGGAGACTTCCGTATCCTTTCGTACTGCTTTGTGTTTGTGCGAATTAATGGCCGCCGGAAGACTATTAACAGTCTCGAGTAGTAATGAGGCCAAAATGTGGAAACGCTGAGTCTCCTCCTTATTTACCCCGGAGATGTAAAATTGGGCCTCCACAACTTGGAAACAGCCTGAGATTGCTGCTTCATTGAAAAAGTGCGGCTTGATGCTGACGGCGTTCACGAAGCCCCGTTCGCTTTGCCCTGTCTGATGGTTGCTTGCAGAGTCCATAACTTTGATGCCTTCACTGTTCGCGACGTAGGGGTCACCACTTTATGGCAAAAGAAGGTAAAGGTAACCGTCACCAGTTTGCAGGTTAAAAATGACGCGGATGTTTTGGAGAGGTCCCTAGAGTCCTACGAGTGAGGTGATAGGTATCGTTAATCTCGTATCTGACTCCAAAAGACACTCAAATAATATTCCGGCTTGGATGGGCTTACTGAAGGCTTATGATTAGTTCTTTACTATCGATCTGTCTATCCAAGTGTGAATGAATCTGAATGTTCATTTTTCTTCTATAAATAGTACAGGAAGTGTGGTCCCTTTTCGTCACCGGGACCACAATGCTTTTAGCTCCGCCCACTGGGCGGGATATTCCTAATCCCATGGTTTCCAAGGCTAATGAATTTCTGGTGCCTCCGCATTTTCATTTCTTCCATATAATTTTGTCAATTCTGAGACGCAGACAGCTGTCTCGGCTTAATTCCATTTCCAGACGAGAAGTGTTCGTTTTTATTACTCTGTCGCCAAATTTTACTGGTATCTGAATTCTCGGCTTCCTGTTTATTTCCTGACCAGTTTACAAATAAATATCTATGTATATCCGCGAAGATATTAGTTACAATTCTTCCTATTCCCGCGAGGAACTTTCCTGCTGCAATTTAGTGCCTGGGTCATGCTCCCCATACAGTAACTACACTGAAGAAACAATATAAGAGAGTAAATAATAAGTAAAAAAAACAAACTTTCTGACCTTGTCAGAAGAAGTTTGCATTCCTATTAAAGCTTGTTATTGTGAAAAGGGATGGAAGACTTGAAGAGTATTGTGAGAATTTCCTCGAAAAATGTGGAAAAGATGTGCTGTGGAAAGACTTAAAAATGATTCGCGAAACGGGAAGCGATAACAGGAAACTAGGAAGCGGTAGACTTAGAACAGTTTTGGAACCGGTAAATGTGAATTACATTAACGATGACATCTGCTCTCAATAAGACAAACTAAGAATTCATTTATCGCAAAGAACAACTGCTAAAAATTGATTATTGCAAGTTCTTTACAACGAATAATTATGCCACAAAAGCTAAAAGCCTACAAAAGAATAGTAACTTCTAGAAAAAGTGGTACTGTTAAGGATGAAATAACAATAAGATATAAGATGCAGACAGTTTCTTGATAACTTCTTTGTCGCTGACGTTAAAATATTGTTTTCATGCATGAAAAAGATTTCACTTTAGAAATTCCGTGAAATCGTCAAAATGCTGTTGTCTGCGTGCGTGGTAAAAATATGATATTCCAATAAACATATTGTATCATGAAACTTCAAGATTTTCCAAAAAGGTTATGATATCTGCAGCGTTCTCTTGTAATGGCAAAACAGATGTTCATTTATTGATACTGAAAAGACAAAAGTGAATTCTGCTAATTACATTAAACTCCTGAAAACAAAGTTGTTGCCTTATGGAGGACTCCGGGGTTATCGGTTTATAGCAGGTTCTTGATGATATTAAATGCGTATGATTATAGGGGTCGGGAGTATAGGAGCGCCGAACGTTCTTGTGGTAGGCTTCCGCGCAAGAGGAATTCGTTTGACCGAGGCTTGAGATTAGGTAGGCTGGGTTTTAAAGGATCAATGCGGACTGCCTGTAGCAAGGAAATCACAAGCGGAGGGATTTCGGACTCTTTATTTGAGCGTAGAACTCGGGTAGCCTTGGGCGTAAGAAGGATTCGAGACTGGCGTGTGGTGTGATTAAGTAGGGCCTATTACTACATGGCGTCTGTCTGACTGGTGAACTGACTAACTCGCTTCTGTTTGTCTACCTTCTTACTCTCTTACGCTATTTCTTTCTTCTAACTTCTCTGACTATGTGAGTTTAGTAATATATATTTGTGTCCGGAGATAGTGGGCGTGGCCTATTATTATCCACTGGTGTTGCTTGGGTGGACCCTTTTCCATGTTTTGGGCGAAGCTTCTTTCACTCGTATCAAAGGAGAGTAAAAGATTGTGTTTCTGATCAAAATAGCAAATGCGCGACTTAACTTCGCAGTCCCTTGTTATCAAACAATGACTACTGCTAACTAAACAATGGCCGCTGCATCCCAAGCTTTGTTTGAACATCTGACCACTTTTGTATGTTTGTGTGTATGTGTATATGTTTGCTGTCGTCTCGAATTTCTTCTTCTCGCTCGAGCAAAATACATATATTAGTTACATTCATGTTTTGTTAACTCATGTCTATTTCTCATATAAGTGTTTCTTTCTATTCTAGATGTGTTCAATATTACATGGCATATTATTTTAGTAATTAATGTATGGGGGGAGGGGTCATATCCTTATTATCCCCATTTACTTATTTATCTTTATAATTCTTCATCTTGATTTTCATTATGCATTTTCTTCTTCTTGTTGAAATTCCTTATTTCTTTAAATTGGCCCTTCAAACGTTTGTCTTCACTTTATCTTGACTTCCTATTCTGGTTGGCTGGGTTGGTCCTTATCTTCGAATTCTTTTCTTGATACATCTTCATTTACTTCCATTTATCTTGTTGATGATTTCTTGGTCCTACTTTAGTTTCTTGTTGAGTTAGTCCTTCAAGCCGTTTTCTTCTGTTTTCTTTCTTGAGAGATCTGAAAAGTTTTTGGACTGTTGAGTTTCGAACGCGATACCGTTGGATTTAAACGCCAATACTCTAGCCTCATGACCGGCTTTAGTCCGTCTCTGGTTGGTAATTTTATCGGTCATTTATATTATCGAGTTAGAAGGAACTTTTTCTCTGATACATTTTCGCACCACTACAAATGCATGTGCCCAATTTCAGGATTTCATAGGTCCATCGGGCGCTCATTTGTGAGGTTCCTCGCCGAGCCTACCTATCTTGCAATTTGGGAGCCACAGGCCTACTTTACTTTCGATTTGAGTGCTAAAGCCTGATTGTCGTCCCCTGTATGAAGAAAATCACTTAATTTTGCAACAAGATGGAGCACCTTCGCATCCAAGCTACTCTTCACGGTCGTTTCTAATTAGCAATACGACAAGATTAATATCGAAAACTGAGTGGCCACCGTAAAGTCCAGATTGTAATCCCATGGATTACTCAATTTGGGAGTTACTAAAATAAAAGGTTTACCGATGTAGGAGAGAAAAAAATCACTGAACCAGAATTGAAAATCAAAATACGTGAATATTTGCAAGAAGTTGGTATTAATGAAGTAAGAAAAGGTTTGTGTGTGTGAAAAAAGTCAGATTATTGATTCATCAAGGTGGTGATCTACCGTTTAAATAATTATATTCAGTGCTCAGTCTATCGAAAGCCTACAAATTCAAATGCTTACATACATTTTTCTCACTACATGATAAATCTGTTAATATATCTGTTATTTCTTCCCTTTTTCTCCGAGCCTATAAAACGGGCGACCCAATCTACCTTCAGGATGAAATTAAGCACCTTATCTGCAATTTCATTGAACTAAAATATCCAATTCACCTCATAAATAGATGCCATTCCAAAGCACGAAAAAACTTCTATGCCACCTCCACACCATAAAGGGATGATTTGTAAAAAAATATATTAGTTTTCCATATGCTCCAGCCTTGACTTCTCTAAAATCATATGCGAACGGAAATACAATAAATATCACATTTAAATATTCCAATACCATCTGCAAATCCCTGACTAGACTGCGCCCAATCGATCTCAATGCTGGAGTTTACAGTATACCATGCTATAATTGCAAATTAACATACATCGATGAGTCAGGCCACTTTAATAAGAAGATGAAAGAACATTTAGCTGATATCAGAAGGTGTAGGAATTCGTCAAGTCTCTGTACGCACTTGCAAACGCACGACCATAGAATGTTTTCCTAGCTGCAAAATGGGCAGAAGATATGAACCAGCTAGGAAAACATTCTATGGCAATAAACCTTCCCGCAAAAATGACTTCAACAAATGTATAACATTGCCATTTAATAATAAATTAAATAGTTTAAAGGACATATTTGTAAAAGAGGGAATTAATCTAGCCTTTAAATATAATAATTCCTTAAACCAATTGATGATGGCCAGGAAACCCAAAGAACATCATAACATAGGAGTATATGCAATACCATGCAACGATTGCCACAAAGTTTATATAGGGGAAACGGGAAGAAATCTAGACAAGAGATTGTATGAACACAAGAGATATTAGAGTGAACAGTCAAAGCAGTGGAATATTTTGCCATGTTAGAGACTTGAATCATACGATCGATTTCAATGGAAGTAAAATGGTATTTAAATCAGCTAACTATGTTAAGAGAAGAATCGTAGAATCGAGCTTGATATCGTCAGTTCCTAATTTAAATCTATCCGAGGGTCAATTTTCTTTTAATCCTGTAATACAAAAGGAAATAAACAAAATAGCGAAATGTCAGCCCTTCAATATGTTTAGGCCTGCCCCCCCCCTGACTAGCCACAAGTAGGGGATTGGGGGAAAAAGAGGGGATCTTTCACGACCTGACTCTGTGTTATGAAGTTAAGCTTTTTCAAATATTATCTATCCAGTGTCAGTTGAAAAAGGGTGTGAGATACACCGAAACTGTTTTGAATTAAATTGTCTTCGGAGAATGTGGTTTAATTCCTCATCTTTATATTGCATTAATTTTCATCATATATATATATATATATATATATATATATATATATATATATATATATATATATATATATATATATATATATATATATATATATATATATATATATATATATATGAAATGAATAACTCACAAAGTAGCACGTGAGGTTCTCAATAAATGCAATGCTCCACAGGAAAAATAAAAAAGTGATTCCAAGAACTTTGGAACTTTATTCAGTTCATTCTCAAGTACTTGGAAGCACCTTTTCATTTTTCCTGCGGGACATTGCATATATATATATATACATATATATATATATATATATATATATATATATATATATATATATATATATATATATATATATATATATTCGTAGAATGGACTCTCGACGATATACCATATATAACTATTCGTTGAGGGAACTTATTAAATTATCTTTATTTTTCGTGGATGTCTGGCTGGCCGATATTATGTATCTTCGATATGCTTAAGGATTGGAACTGAGCTCAAGGATAATAATATTGCTATCATTAATAAAATAGAGTTTTATTAATAATAACTATCAACAACACACAAAACGGAAAATATTGACATAAACAGAGACCGGAAAGGGTCGTGGGGACTCGAGCTAATCCGAGGATTAAAAGATTTGAAAAGGTAAAACAAATATAAAGTTAAAGAGATGGGATGGTTCGCTAAACCATTTTAAGCACAGGATAGAATTGACAAAAGGGTTAAATACTCAAAGGTAACGTTCGGCTTACGGAATTTATACTTGTTGTGCAGAGGAAGGTGACGTGAAGGAATTTTCGGTCCGCTGGCGAGTTCCAGCCGAAGGGGGGGAATAAAATAATCCTGACGTGGCATCTTGGGAATGAGAACTGTTTCTCGACGAACGGCTTGAAGAACAATGGCTGTTCTACGTTGTTCTCTTCTGAACAACAGACGGGGTGAGAACCGTCTCTTGTCTACGGGCTCAAGAACAATGGCTGTTGTAATGTTGTTCTCTTCTGAACAACAAGGGGGAAGGGTGAGAACCGTTTCTTGGCGAACGGGCTCAAAAGAACAATAGCTGTTCTACGTTGTTCTCTTCTGAACAACAGGGGCGGGGGGGGGGAGAACCGTTTCTTGTCAACGGGCTCGAACGAACAATGGCTGTTCTAACGTTGTTCTCTTTCTGAACAACAGGGGAAGGGTGGGAACCGTTTCTTGGCGAACGGGCTCAAACGAACAATAGCTGTTCTACGTTGTTCTCTTCTGAACAACAGGGGCGGGACGGGGGGGGGGAACCGTTTCTTGTCAACGGGCTCGAACGAACAATGGCTGTTTTAACGTTGTTCTCTTTCTAAACAACAAGGGGGAAGCCTTGTGGAGTTGGCGTCACGAACGGCTCGAACCTTGGCACTTCAAGGGATATTGTCCTCCTTCTGGACAAGTGATGGTGAATCTCGAGGTCGAGGTCCCTTGGCGCACAAGGTGAGAGTGGGACGTAGTGATGTTTCGCGACGAAAATCTGGATCTCCAATCTGATTTTAGTGGTAAAGTTTCCATCTAAATAGTCGAGACACTCCCTTGGCGTGGGGGACAATGGAGTGGGAGCTTCGAGGGAATGCACAGCCGAGCCTGAGAACAAGCCTTATCAACCCATAAGCCTAACTCAATCTGGCGTAATCGGCGGATGGGGCGAACGGGAGGGGGGGGGGAGAGGATAAACCTCCTTGTTTAAACATTGACTCAGGCAGCTGCGATAAGGCGCCCAGCTTCAAAGCGAAGATGCACGTGGGGAGCATCGTGGTTTTAAATAACATGTGATAGTGGTTGAAATTAACGCGGCCTCAACCCGTTCTATCACACCCCTCCATTCCGGGGGAAGTTGTCACTTCGAAAAAAGAGAGAAGGCACAACGATAGAGCTCCGTTGTGGGGAACTCGTTTTCTGGCACCAACCGTACCTTCCTGCACCTAACTCGTATTACCTCAATACATATGATTATTTTGATCTTTTGATTACAGGGGAAAATAACCTTTAATACAACTTAATAAAAACAAAACGGGCATGGAACAATGAAATTATATAAAATTAGTACATACGGGACCAAATAATTTATACGTAAATTAATGGGTACAAATAAATATACATACAAATAAAATAGACATTGAGCGTTACAAAATTCAGACATATACATTAACTAATTATATTACAAGAGAATCTAATTTAAGTCGTACAAGACGGTATATACCTACATGGAGATCCTAATCCTATGAATACAATTACTCTACGCTATTCGGTAACGCATTCCTACTGAGTGCGTCAGCGACCTGGTTATCGGAACCTTTTATATAATTTATTTTAAATTGATACTCTTGCAAGAGTAAACTCCAGCGCATGATGCGGCCGTTGGAGTGCCGCACATTCCTAATATAGGCTAACGGACGGTGGTCGGTTTCTATCTGAAATTCTTTTCTTATCAAGTACATTTTGAATTTGTCTATAACCCAGATAATTGATAGAGCTTCCTTCTCTATAGTGGCATATCTCTTTCCGCGTGGTAATAATTGACGACTAGCATATGCAACTGGATGACTCGTTCCGTCATCCTCGTATTGAAGGAGTACACCTCCAATGCCCTCGTTGCTCGTGTCGGTCTTAATCTCAAAGGAATTTTCCAAGTTGGGCAACTTTAAAATTGGGGCAGAAACAAGCTTACTCTTGAGCTGATTAAAATGGAAAACAGCGACATTATTCCAACGTAAACGATCGGGGGAATTCTTTTTTAGAAGCGAGCTGAGGGGCACCGGAATTGCAGCGAATTTCGGAACAAATCGCTGATAGTGAGAAGCTGATCCTAGGAACGATCTTAATTGCTTCTTTGTAATCGGGAGGGGCATGTCGGCGATTGCCTTAATCTTGTTCTCTTGGGGACCTAACTTGCTTTGTCATATTTTGAAACCCAAGTATTTTATGGCTTCGTGGGCAAAATGGCATTTGCTGGGGCAAATGGTGAGGCCATTTTCGCGCAGTCGCTCGAAAAGAGCTAATAGGGTGGTTAAATGGTGACTCCATTCAAATAGTTCTTGTAGCTGACTCTTTTGATGTGGTGTCAGCTGCGCGTCAATATCCAAGTCAGAGGGTTCCGAAGACTCGCCTGGTAGGGAAGGAGGAGGGTAATCGGCATCAGGTTGGGTGCACACTGTCTGGATTACATTAAGGGACTCCACGGGGTAATCCTCTTCAAGTGCCGATGTTTCGTCCAGTGCTACGAAGGTATCTCCATGGGCGCGTTGGGGGTACTTTTTTTCTTGGGGTCCACGGACAGTCTCCGTGTCCTTGTCTTGGGCCTTATCACCTAAGGGTGTTAGTGATTCATACTCCTTTTGTGCCGTCCTAAGGTCCTGGTTAAGGGTCTCCGAGAAATCGGACGGTATCGGGGTTCTGATGGGGACGGGCTCCTGGGCTTCTTTCTTTGCTCTGCCTCGAGGAAGGGCGGCCTGAGACACAGGGTCGGAACTTACTTGGGGGCTCTGTCCTATAAGTACGGAACAGAATTGTATGGGTGCTGAAATGACTTCAGCCCAGCCATCATAATATTGACACTGCAGGTAACATCTAACGACGGGGAATTGGTTCGCCCGCCCAAGGTAGTCATGTACCAGAGCAAATTTTTCGTGGTTAGGGTCCACTGGGGGGAGGAGTTCGTCTGACACGATGAAACACGTACATCCTGTGTCCCTGACGAGAGTCGATACTCGGCAGCCGTTCACGCTGCCCTCCTCAAATTTCAAAGTTCCCGATGGACTTTTATCAAAAATAAAATTTACCTGGTGGCCTGACGGAGGGGGAGAAGATGCTGCTTGGGTCTGCACCACCGGGGGAGCCGGGGTGGCATTAATCTGGCCAACTTGGTGGGCTGGTCCGCATTTAAGCCTAGAATTTTGGGGGCAATTCCAGCTCATGTGGTTTTCTACACCACAGGTGAAACATATGATTGGTCGCTTCGGGAAGAGAGAGGGAGAAAATATCTTAACGGGAGGTTTGGAGTCCCGTTGTTGGTTTTGGGGAATGAAGTTTTGGGGTTTTACAGGGTCTGGAAACTTCGTCAGCTTTCCTGGGAAAGGGCGCGAATCCTTCCTTCTTTCCTGGTTTGGGGGTTGGTGAGAAGTTCGATTCTCCTTTGTGTATAAATTATGGCTGGCGGCATAGACATCCGCTTCTTCGGTACATTCTTTAAAGGTCTGGCACCGACGATCCTTGACGAACACGCGGATCTCCGTCGGGAGAGACGCCAAAAATTTATCTTGCAACACGAAGTCTGTTAAGGACTCGTAGCTCGGATCAACCTTTGAGGATTCTAACCAAAATTTCAAATTCCTCTGAAGAATGTATCCGAATTGACGGAACGTCTGTCCGGGTCTAATACGACCTCCTCGAAATTTTTGGCGGTAGAAATCGGGAGTCATATTATGAGCGGCCAATAACTCAGCTTTTAAGGTGCTGTAGTTAATTGCACACTCAGATGGTAAAGATATAAAAATTTCGCGCAATTTACAATTTAACAAGGGAAGTAATCTGACTACACCTTCAGCCTCCAGATCCATGTTATTGATTTCGAGGATCTTTTCGAAGTGGGCTAAAAATGCTCCGAAATCCTCTCCATCCTTGAAATTGGGGAGCTTTAGTGAGAGATTGGGGGGGGGGGGCGCTTCCGAACGGGAACTGGATGACTGTATTTCTGCTGTAACACGAGTTAATTCAATCTGATGGTGAAGCTCAGCTTGTCTTCCCCGTTCCTCTCTTTCTCTTTCTTCTCGTTGGATTTCTCTTTCTCTTTCTTTCTCTTCTCGTTGGATTTCTCTTTCTCTTACCGTGCTTTGCTCCTTTTGAACGTACTCAATTAGTTCTTTTCCGGAGAGTCCCAAGGATTCTCCTTGCGCTTTAAAGATTTCAAACTGAGTGATCTTTGCACTTGGGGCGCAATAGTCAACCAACTAAAATTCCTTGCAATAAAAATTATGCCTTCGGGCGAATTAGCCTACCTAAATATGGGCACAGACCTATTCGTACTTGGTTTTCGATCTAAATAACCACTGACTAAAATCGCCAAAAAAACAAACAAATTATTATAACAGTTCCTTGAGCTACTCCAGCTTCTTAAGTTTCAAAAAAGGGGATAGCAATCGTTAAAACAAAAGGGAATTACTATACTCTATTATTATAACGAATAACACTATGCTTTACTCGACTGAGACCAGTGTTTGCAAAGATATAGCATTAAACCTTACACACTTCGTACCAAATTTAAATGTTATATATATATATATATATATATATATATATATATATATATATATATATATATATATATATATATATATATATATATATATATATATATATATATATATATATATATATGTCGTAGAATGGACTCTCGACGATATACCATATATAACTATTCGTTGAGGTAACTTATTTAATTATCTTTAGAGTGCGTGGATGTCTGGCTGGCAGATATTATGTATCTTCGATATGCTTAAGAAGTGGAACTGAGCTCAAGGATAATAATATTGCTATCATTAATAAAATAAAGTTTTATAAAAAATAACTATCAACAACACACAACACGGAAAATATTGACATAGACAGAGAATGAAAAGGGTTGTGGGGACTCGAGCTAATCCGAGGATTAAAAGATTTGAAAAGGTAAAACAAATATAAAGTTAAAGAGATGGGATGGTTCGCTAAACCATTTAAAGCACAGGATAGAATTGACAAAAGGGTTAAATACTCAAAGGTAACGTTCGGCTTACGGAATTTATACTTGTTGTGCAGAGGAAGGTGACGTGAAGGAATTTTCAGGCCGCTGGCGAGTTCCAGCCGAAGGGGGAAATAAAATGATCCTGACGTGGCGTCTTGGGAATGAGAACTGTTTCTCGACGAACAGCTTGAAGAACAATGGCTGTTCTACGTTGTTCTCTTCTGAACAACAGACGGGGTGAGAACCGTCTTTGTCTACGGGCTCAAGAACAATGGCTGTTGTAATGTTGTTCTCTTCTGAACAACAAGGGGGAAGGGTGAGAACCGTTTCTTGGCGAACGGGCTCAAAAGAACAATAGCTGTTCTACGTTGTTCTCTTCTGAACAACAGGGAGAGGCGGGGGGGGGAGAACTGTTTCTTGTCAACGGGCTCGAACGAACAATCGCTGTTCTAACGTTGTTCTCTTTCCGAACAACAGGGAAAGGGTGAGAACCGTTTCTTGGCGAACGGGCTCCAAAGAACAATGGCTGTTCTACGTTGTTCTCTTCTGAACAACAGGAAGGGGGGGGGGAGAACCGTTTCTTGTCAACGGGCTCGAACGAACAACGGCTGTTCTAACGTTGTTCTCTTTCCGAACAACAGGGAAAGGGTGAGAACCGTTTCTTGGCGAACGGGCTCAAACGAACAATGGCTGTTCTACGTTGTTCTCTTCTGAACAACAGGGGGGGGACAGTTTCTTGTCAACGGGCTCGAACGAACAATGGCTGTTCTAACGTTGTTCTTTTTCTGAACAACAAAGGGGAAGCCTTGTGGACTTGGCGTCACGAAAGGCTCGAACCTTGGTACTTCAAGGGATATTGTCCTCCTTCTGGACAAGTGATGGTGAATCTCGAGGTTGAGGTCCCTTGGCGCACAAGGTGAGAGTGGGACGTAGTGATGTTTCGCGACGAAAATCTGGATCTCCAATCTGATTTTAGTGGTAAAGTTTCCATCTAAATAGTCGAGACACTCCCTTGGCGTGGGGGACAATGGAGTGGGAGCTTCGAGGGAATACACAGCCACGCCTGAGAACAAGCCTTATCTGCCCATAAGCCTTACTCAATCTGGCGTAATCGGCGGATGAGGCGAACGGGAGGGGGGGGGGAGAGGATAAACTTCCTTGTTTAAACATTGACTCAGGCGGCTGCGATAAGGCGCCCAGCTTCAAAGCGAAGATGCACGTGGGGAGCATCGTGGTTTTAAATAACATGTGATAGTGGTTGAAATTAACGCGGCCTCAACCCGTTCTATCACACACACACACACACACACACACATATATATATATATATATATATATATATATATATATATATATATATATATATATATATATATATTTTATATATATATATATATATATATATATATATATATATATATATATATATATATATTATATATATATATATATATATATATATATATATATATATATATATATATATATATATATATATATATATATATATATATATATATATATATATATATATATTGTGATAGAACGAGTTGACTGCGTTAATTTCAACTCCTATCCCATATTATTTAAAACCATGATGCTGCCCACGTGCATCTTCGATTCGAGGCTTGGAGTCTTATCTCAGCTACCGGATGCCAATGTTTAAACAAGGAGGTTATCGTCCCCCCGTTCGCCCCCATACGCCGACCTCGTCAGATCGAGTTAGGCTTATGAACAGATAAGGCATTGTTCTCCGGCCCGGCTGTGCGTTCCCTCCAAGCTTTCACTCCATTTTCCCCCACGCCAAGGAGATGTCCTGGCTATTTATATGGAAACTTTACCACTAAGATCAGATTGGAGATCCAGATTTTCGTCGCGAAACATCACCACGACGCTCTCTCCCTTTGTGCGCCAAGGTACCTCGACCTCGAGATTCACCATCACTTGTCCAGAAGGAGGACAATATTCCTTGAGTGCCAAAGGTTCGAGCCTTTCCGACGCCAAGTCCCCAAGGCTTCCCCCCCCCCTGTTGTTCAAGGAGAACAGCATTAGAACAGCCATTGTTCATTTTGAGCCCTTCGCCAAGAAACGGTTCTCACCCCCCCCCCTGTTGTTCAAGGAGAACACCATTAGAACAGCCATTGTTCGTTTTGAGCCCTTCGCCAAGAAACGGTTCTCACCCCCCCCCTGTTGTTCAGAGGAGAACAACATTAGAACAGCCATTGTTCTTGAGCCCGTAGACAAGAGACGGTTCTCATCCCCCCCCCCCTCTTTGTTCAGAAGAGAACAACCTAGAACAGCCATTGTTCGTTTTGAGCCCTTCGCCAAGAAACGGTTCTCACCCCCCCTGTTGTTCAAGGAGAACAACATTAGAACAGCCATTGTTCTTGAGCCCGTAGACAAGAGACGGTTCTCATCCCCCCTTTGTTCAGAAGAGAACAACCTAGAACAGCCATCGTTCTTCAAGCCGTTCGTCGAGAAACGGTTCTCCTTCCCAAGACGCCTCATCAGGATCCTTTTATCCCCCCCTCCTTCGGCTGGAGCTCGCCAGCGGACCGAAACTCCTTTGCGCCACCTTCCACTGCACCGCTAGTGCCAAAGTTACGTAAGCCAAACTTCACCTTTGAGTATTGACCCCTTTTGTCAATTCTATCCTGTGCTTTAAATGGTTTATCGAAACATCCCATCTCTTTAACTCTATATTTGTTTTACCTTTTTAAATCCTTTAAATCCTCGGATTAGCCCGAGTCTCCACGACCCTTTCCATTCTGTTTATGTCAATATTTTCCGTTTTTGTGTATTGTTTATAGTTATTATTAATAAAACTCCATTTTATTAATGATAGCAATATTATTATCCTTGAGCTCAGTTCCACTTCTTAAGCATATCGAAGATACATAATATCGGCCGCCAGACAGTAACGCACTCTAAAGATAATTAAGGAAGTTCCCTCAACGAATAGTGATATATATATGGTATCGTCGGGAGTCATTCTACGACATATATATATATATATATATATATATATATACTATTTAAATTTGGTATCAGGTGTGTAAGGTTTAACGCTATATCTTTGCAAACACTGGTCTCAGTCCAGTAAAGCATAGTGTTATTCGTTATAATAATAGAATATAGTAGTTCCCTTTTGTTTTAACGATTGCTATCCCCCTTTTTTTAAACTTAAGAAGCTGGAGTAGCTCAAGGAACTGTTATAATAATTTGTTTGTGTTTTTTTTGTGATTTTAGTCAGTGGTTATTTAGATTGAGAAACCAAGTACGAATAGGTCAGTGCCCATATTTAGGTATGCTAATTCTATAGAGGCATAATTCTTGTTGCAAGGAATTTTAGTTGGTTGACTAGTGCGCCCCCAAGTGCAAAGATGACTCAGTTTGAAATCTTTAAAGCGCAAGGAGAGTCCTGTGGACTTTCCGGAAAAGAACTAACTGAGTACATTCAAGAGGAGCAAAGAAAAGAGGAAGAAAGAGAAATACAACGAGAAGAAAGAGAAATACAACGAGAAGAAAGAGAAAGAGAGGAACGGATAAGACAAGCTGAGCTTCAGATTGAATTAGCTCGGATTAAAGCAGAATTTCAAAGAAAAAAGGTAGAAAGAGAAAGGGAAAGAGTAATCCGACAAGAGGAACGGGGAAGAGTAATCCAACGAGAAGAACGAGAAGGAAAAATACAACGAGAAGAACGAGAAAAAGAAATCCAACGAGAAGAAAGAAGGACGGATTCGCGCCCCTTCCCAGGAAAGCTGACAAAGTTTCCGAGTCCCGTAAAACCCCAAAACTTCTTTCCCTAAAACCAACATCGGGACTCCAAACCTCCCGTTAAGACTTCTCCTCCATCTCTCTTCCCGAAGCGACCAATAATATGCTTCACCTGTGGTGTAGAAAACCACATGAGCTGGAATTGCCCCCAAAATTCTAGGCTTAAAAGCGGACCAGCCCACCAAGTTCACCAGATTAATGCAACCCCGGCTCCCCCGGTGGTGCAGACCCAAGCAGAAACTTCTCCCCCTCCGTCAGGCCACCAAAAAAATTTTGTTTTTGGTAAAAGTTGATCGGGAACTTTGAAATATACGGAGGGCAGCGTGGACAGCTGCCGAGTATCGACTCTCGTCAGGGACACAGGATGTACGTGTTTCATCGTGTCCGACGAACTCCTCCCAGGGGCCTCTAACCACGAAAAATTTGCGGTGGTACATGACCACCTTGGGCGGGCGAACCGATTCCCCGTCGCTAGATGTTACCTGCAGTGTCAATATTATAATGGCTGGGCTGAAGTCATTGTAGCACCCATACAATTCTGTTCCGTACTTATAGGACAGAGCCCCCAAGTAAGTTTCGACCCTGTGTTTCAGGCCGCCCTTCCTCAAGGCCGAGATAAGAAAGAAGCCCAGGAGCCCGTCCCCATCAGAACCCCGATACCGTCCGATTTCTCGGAGACCCCTAACCAGGACTTTAGGAGGCAAAAGAGGAGTGTGAATCACTAACACCCTTAGGTGATAAGGCCCAAGACAAGGACACGGAGACTGTCCGTGGACCCCAAGAAAAAAAAGAACCCCCAACGCGCCCATGGAGATACCTTCGTAGAACTGGACGAAACATCGGCGCTTGAAGAGGATTGCCCCGCGGAGTCCCTTAATGTAATCCAGACAGTGTGCATCCAACCTGATGCCGATTACCCTCCTCCTTCCCTACCAGGCAAGTCTTTAGAACCCTCTGACCTGGATAGTGACGAGCAGCTGACACCACGTCAGAAGAGTCAGCTACAAAAACTAATTAAATGGAGTCACCATTTCCCCGCCCTATTAGCTCTTTTCGAGCGACTGCGTGAAAAGGGCCTCACCATTGGCCCCAGCAAATGCCATTTTTCCCACGAAACCATCAAATATTTGGGTTTCAAAATAGGACAAAGCAAGTTAGATCCCCATGAGAACAAGATTAAGGCAATCGCCCACATGCCCCTCCCGATTACAAAGAAGCCATTAAGATCGTTCCTAGGATCAGCTTCTCCCTATCAGCGATTTGTTCCGAATTTCGCTGCAATTTTGGCCCCCCTATGCCCCCTTCAGGAAAAGAATTTCCCCGATCGTTTACGTTGGAATGATGTCGCTGTTTCCCATTTTAATCAGCTCAAAAGTAAGTTCATTTCTGCCCCCATTTTAAAGTTGCCCAGCCCGGAAAAATCTTTTGGGGTTAAGACCGACGTGATCAACGAGGGCATTGGAGGTGTACTCCTTCAATACGTGGATGACGGAACGAGTCATCCAGTTGCATATGCTAGTCGTCAATTATTACCACGCGAAAAGAGATATGCCACTAGAGAAAAGAAAGCTCTATCAATTATCTGGGTCATAGACAAATTCAAGCTGTACTTGATATGTAAAGAATTTCAAATAGGAACCGTCCACCGTCCGTTAGCCTATATCAGGAATGTGAGATACTCAAACGGCCGCATCATGCGCTGGAGTTTACTCTTGCAAGAGTATCAGTTTAAAATAAATTAGATAAAAGGTTCCGATAACCAGGTCGCTGACGCACTCAGTAGGAATGCGTTACCGAATAGCGTAGAATAATTGTATTCATAGGATTAGTATCTCCATGTAGGTATATACCGTCTTGTACGACTTAATTTAAGATTCTTTTGTAATATAATTAATTAATGTATATGTCTGAATTTTGTAACGCTCAATGTCTAATTTTTGTATGTATATATATTTGTTCTTATTAATTTACGTATAAATTATTTTGTCCCGTATGTACTAAGTTTATATCATTTCATTGTTCCATGCCCTTTTTTTTTCTCTCTGATTAAGTTGTATTAAAGGTTATTTTCCCCTATAATCTAAAGATCAAAATGATCATATGTATTGAGGTAATACTAGTTAGGTGCAGGAAGGTACGGTTGGTACAAGAAAACGAGTTCCCCACAACGGAGCTCTATCGTTGTCCCTTCTCTCTTTTTTTTTCGAAGCGACAACTTCACCCCGGAATGGAGGGGTGTGATAGAACGAGTTGACTGCGTTAATTTCAACTCCTATCCCATATTATTTAAAACCATGATGCTGCCCACGTGCATCTTCGATTCGAGGCTTGGAGTCTTATCTCAGCTACCGGATGCCAATGTTTAAACAAGGAGGTTATCGTCCCCCCGTTCGCCCCCATACGCCGACCTCGCCAGATCGAGTTAGGCTTATGAACAGATAAGGCATTGTTCTCCGGCCCGGCTGTGCGTTCCCTCCAAGCTTTCACTCCATTTTCCCCCACGCCAAGGAGATGTCCTGGCTATTTATATGGAAACTTTACCACTAAGATCAGATTGGAGATCCAGATTTTCGTCGCGAAACATCACCACGACCCTCTCTCCCTTTGTGCGCCAAGGGACCTCGACCTCGAGATTCACCATCACTTGTCCAGAAGGAGGACAATATTCCTTGAGTGCCAAAGGTTCGAGCCTTTCCGACGCCAAGTCCCCAAGGCTTCCCCCCCCTGTTGTTCAAGGAGAACAGCATTAGAACAGCCATTGTTCATTTTGAGCCCTTCGCCAAGAAACGGTTCTCATCCCCCCCCCCCTGTTGTTCAAGGAGAACACCATTAGAACAGCCATTGTTCGTTTTGAGCCCTTTGCCAAGAAACGGTTCTCACCCCCCCCCCCTGTTGTTCAGAGGAGAACAACATTAGAACAGCCATTGTTCTTGAGCCCGTAGACAAGAGACGGTTCTCATCCCCCCCCTTTGTTCAGAAGAGAACAACCTAGAACAGCCATTGTTCGTTTTGAGCCCTTCGCCAAGAAACGGTTCTCACCCCCCCTGTTGTTCAAGGAGAACAACATTAGAACAGCCATTGTTCTTGAGCCCGTAGACAAGAGACGGTTCTCATCCCCCCTTTGTTCAGAAGAGAACAACCTAGAACAGCCATCGTTCTTCAAGCCGTTCGTCGAGAAACGGTTCTCCTTCCCAAGACGCCTCGTCAGGATCCTTTTATCCCCCCCCCCTTTGGCTGGAGCTCGCCAGCGGACCGAAACTCCTTTGCGCCACCTTCCACTGCACCGCTAGTGCCAAAGTTACGTAAGCCAAACTTCACCTTTGAGTATTGACCCCTTTTGTCAATTCTATCCTGTGCTTTAAATGGTTTATCGAACCATCCCATCTCTTTAACTCTATATTTGTTTTACCTTTTTAAATCCTTTAAATCCTCGGATTAGCCCGAGTCTCCACGACCCTTTCCATTCTGTTTATGTCAATATTTTCCGTTTTTGTGTATTGTTTATAGTTATTATTAATAAAACTCTATTTTATTAATGATAGCAATATTATTATCCTTGAGCTCAGTTCCACTTCTTAAGCATATCGAAGATACATAATATCGGCCGCCAGACAGTAACGCACTCTAAAGATAATTAAGGAAGTTCCCTCAACGAATAGTGATATATATATATGGTATCGTCGGGAGTCATTCTACGACATATATATATATATATATATATATATACAAAGAAAGGGCAAATACAATTTCTGTGGCTGATAACAACAACCACCACAGGGATTTGCCCATATTTTTATTTTCTGCCTTTCAAAACAATTTTTAAGACAGGACGATGCAGATACCTTGTATAGCAGACTATATATACATATAGTACAAGAGAAACAGAAAATTGGACGTGAATGAGCAATGAGACAAGAAAATGAGTTTCTTTGAACCTAGTCTTCTTCTAATGTCCCTTTCTCTTGCCTCTAAAAAACTCCTGTTTCTTGTCTCATTGCTCATTCACGTCAAATTTTCTATTTCTCTTGTACTATATGTTAAAATTTCTAGTTTTCCTAAAATACTAAAATTGAATAGTGCAATTTAGGATAAGCTGCTTAATACAATATAAAGATTGGATTCAGTTTGATTTATATTTAAACCAGGCAATGGCTTCGCCACTCCCCCCTATGGGGGGAGCTAGCTTGCGCTTCGCTACTAAGATTAAAATTTAAAATCTATAAAAAAGCAGCCATGGTTAAATTTTTATAAATTTTCTGAACTTCGCCAATAATAATAATTTTTTAAAGGAACTCTAAACTAAATTTCCCCACCCTTTCAAAATATTACGTTGCTAAAATATAGTTATAGAGAAGATATATAAAAATAAATTTTCTGAACTTTCACCATTTGTAATTCTTCGGGTTTTCAAAAATTCACAAAATTTCGATACTTATATTTATTTCTGAACTTCACCATTTTGTTTTTTGATATAAAAGAATTATTAGAAATAACTTTGATAAAAAACATAAGTCATAGCCAAACTAAGAATAAATTATTATTCAAATACTCAAAAAAATCCTTTTCTTAAATTATAGAGTTAGTAATGATGATGATGATGATTAGGTTTAAGTTTTAAGATGTAAAGTGATTCTAATATTCGTAGTTCGTTGGGATGTGGGATATGACTAAGTATTTTAAAATTATCCAGACTAATTTTAGATTTACATACTTTGAAGTGACCTCGTATGGGTGAGGGATCTGGTTGGTTTAGAATCAGCCCCGTGTGGTTCGACCTTCCCCGATGCTGCTCGATGCGACAATGGATTGACCTAAAAGTCGAACCAATATAAGAAAATCCGACAGAAGATACTGTAGAGAAATTATCCATTTTCTTTAGTCTCCCATACTTTGGTAGAAAATCAAACGACCCTATAAATGAAATTAAGAAGACTCTCAATAAATTCTATCCATATCTCAACCCTAAATTCATGTACAAAAATGGGACCAATATTGGGTCCTATTTCAGTTATATGGACCGAATTCCACTCCCTTGCCACTCCTCTGTAATTTATAAATATAGCTGTGAATCTTGGAATTTATCTTATATTGGTTCGACCATTAGGTCAATCCCAGAGTTGCCACAAGTGGTACTAAAGTACCAGATCTGGTTCTTTTAGGGTTGTCTTAAAACAACAAAAGTACCAAATTACTACAAAAAGAACAAAATCAAGCCAATTTTATCATGTATTCATTTAATTAAATTATTGTCAAGTATGATAAGAGTCTCGTTATTTAAAACATAAATGGTTCTATTGCACTAATTTAAGACAGTCTTGAGAATTCTTATATTATTCCTCGTAAAATTTAGATTTGGTTCTTTCTGGTATCTTTTAACTCAAAATTTTGGTTCTTTTTAAAATTTGCTTGTGGCAACCCTGGTTAGGTTAGGATTGGAGCAGCATCGGGGAAGGTCGACCCGCACGGGGCTGGTTCTAAACAAACCAGACCCTTCGTCCATACGAGGTCACTTCAAAGTATGCAAATCTGAAATTAGTCTGGATAACATAGCCTAACATCCCCCAAATACCCTGCCTAATTTAACCTATCCTAAAATCTCAATCAAACCATACCTAATTTAATCTAGTTTAATTTAACATTTAAATAACACCTTCCTAACCTAACATTACCCTACATCCCAATCAAACCTTATCTAATCTAATCAAATCTAACATTCTAAACCAACCTTGCCTAATTAAAACTTACTCCAATGAGGGTACTCGTACCCACATATCGCTGATGACCAATAAGTGCCATATCTAGGTTTACGAAGTGGTCTACCATCGGTGGTTGGTGTCAAAAACTCACAAAACCACCCGGACAACCCCCCAACCAAATCAAAGGTTAGGCAAACTTTGCTTAATATAACTAAATATAACTTAAAATCCAAATCAAACGTTACCTAAGCTAACCTACACACAGAGCCGTAGCAACCGCCCCCGACCCCTAGGCCGGGGGGAAGGGTCGGCTCTTGAAGGGACCCCACTATCGCCCCCCAAATTTTATTTTATTAATGAAACTATAAAATTTTCGAATACACATTTTCGGTAATTATCTTATTTATCTATTCCCTTTCAACTGTATGATTAATAGTATTTGTCGTGATTGGCACGACTTTGTAAATGGCTGATATATTGTTATGGGGTCCCGACAATCTTCATTTCGGGGGGGGGGGGGCACTAGACATTGCTACGGCTATGCCTACACTTTCAATCAAATTTGGGTTAATATAACCATGGGTAACCCAACACAACAAATCAAACTTTGCCGAACCCAACCTAACCTAACTTAACATCCCACTCAAACCTTACTTAATCCAGGATCACCTAATCTTTATTAATCCAAATCAATATTCAAATCAAAATTTGTCTAATATAACTAAATCTAACCAAACATCCTAATTAAACGCTGCCTAATCTGGCCAAACGTAAGCTAGCAATAAATCAAATCTTGCCTAGCCTATATTAACCTAATCAAGCCAAAGCTAACCTTAATATAACTAAATCTAACAAAACATCCCAATCAAATGTTGTCCAATCCAGCCAAACGTAAGGGAGTAACCAAAACAAACTTTGCCTAGCCTACATTAACCTAACATAACCAAACTTAACCTAACATCTCAATTAAATCTTGCCAATTCTACCCTAACATTTAACTCAATAATCTACTCTTCTACCTAGCCTAACATCCAAATCAAGCCTCTCCTAATCTATCCTATCCTATCCCCCCAACCATACCTTTTCTATTCTATTCTCGGCTAACATCCATTCAGACCTTGCACTTCGCCCTACCCCGGTGCCCGCTACTCTCATGCTTGATTAAGACTACCTGGGTTTTATTCCTTCTAGACATTCTCATTTTACCCCATTTTTGAAGAGATTTTCTTTACAAGCCTATCTCACCTATTTTCTATCGAAGGCTAGTCGCCGACTGCCATTCGCCTATTCATTTCTGGTGTGGGCCAAGAGGTGTGCATGCGTATGTGTTGTTCTTCTTCTACCTCCCTTCCTTATCTTATTTTATCTATCCCTTTACGCAGGCGCAAAGTGATGTCAGATAACATCTGGAGGTATCTGTACTCCCCAGGCCCCAACACCGCAGTTTTCCCTCCCGGCGCAAATACCTGTATTTTGCTTTAAATTCAAGCAGAACACCTTTAAATAATTCTACCTAACACAACCTAGCATTGCAATTAAACCTTGCCTAATCCAATTTAATATCCCTGCTTGTCCTTAACCTAACCTAACTACCTAATCAAAACCTGCATAACTTGATCTTAGGTACCCTAACAGCCCAATTAAACTTTCTTTGGTTCACCCTAACCAAACAACCTATCAAACCTTGCCTGATCCAATCTATCTCACGCAATCTAACCAAACCAAGATCTACTCTTTCATCAAATCTAATCTTCCAACCAAATCTTGCATACTCCACTCTTACCTAACCTAGCATCCCACTCAAACTTTCTTTGAACCAATCTAACCAAATAACCCATCAAACCTTGCCTGATCCAACCTAACCCCACGCAATCTAACCAAACCAAGATCTACTCTCCAGTGAAACCTAACATTCCAACCAAACCTGGCAAACTTCAACCTTACTTAACCTAACATCAAATTAAACTTATCCTAAACCAACCTAACAATCCATCAAAACCTGCCTAATCTAGTCCATCCCAACTGAGCAAAGCATTCATAATTACTCTAGGGTCAAGATCCCGAAGGTAAGGTCTGTTGCCAGTCAATCAAAGAAACTTGACTTGAGAAGAGCAGACTTTGCAAGCCTTTGAGCTGGACTGACTGACGTGAGGCTAGAAATGTGCGATGCCGTTGAAGACTCGTGGAATAGTTTCAAAACCACATTCATGAGTCTTCAATCGCGTTTCATTTCTCTGAAATGCCCTCGTCTGTCTTCTGTTCAACCTAAGTGGTTTAATCGAGAAATCGGCCAACTGCTTAGGGAGAAGAGAACTATGTACCGGCAATCGAAGATCTCGGGTGACTTTGACGAATACCGGAGGCTAGCCAGGAGAGTGAAGTCCAGCATAAGGGCGGCTAAGCGGTCTGAGGAACTCCGAGTGGCGAGACTCTGTAAAGAGAATCCCAAGGAGTTCTTTGGATATGTAAACAGCCGTAAACCAATCCGTCGAACGATTGGCCCTTTGAGGAACGAGGAGGGGACATTAAAGAAATCAAATGCAGAAAATGCTAACCTCCTCAACGACTACTTCTCTTCAGTGTTTACTGAAGAATGTGGTCCCATCCCCCAGCCAACGGATTCCTACTCGGGGGAAAAGCTGGAGGATATGGACTTCACCGAAGTTGAAATAAAAAAGAAGATCAGTGACTGTCGTAGAATGACCCTTGGCTTTGAGCACTCTACGCTTTGACCCCCTTTTAGTAGCGGTATGCTTTAAGGGGCGTGAGTTACTTCTATGATGAAGTAGGCTTTGTTCTAAGAGTGCTATTTTAGTGGTTTAGTCCTTAAGGAAGAGTTATTTTTAAACACATAAGGATAAGAGGAAACACCCGAATCTACCAAAATAAACATGTATTTTCAATTAAATATTACAAACCAACAGTAAAAGCATTTCTATATTTGGCCTCAAAGATTTTACAATGACAACACATAAACAAGTAGGCTTCCAATAAACAAACCAATTGCCAATTAGTATTTTTATCACGACCCTATTTGTTTAGCATAAAACATTAAATTAATGTACTGTCATCTACAAACACATATGACCTAGGTTCAAGAATAATGGTTTCTACTCTCCTTTAAAACGTGGGACGTACTAAACTTCTACTATCGCAATAGAGATATAAATGTTATTGTTAACTTACAGGTAGGTATTAGGGATTGCCGGATGTCGCTGGAGGACTTATCTCTCGCTTTGAAGTGGTGTGGTCGCTGGTTGAAATTTTCGTAGAAGGATTGCTTGAGATGTGAGAATCACTCGAGTGTGAGCGGCTTTGCTTTTCTTCAGTCGGGCTTCTTTGCAGACGGAAAAGGCTTCTTCGGTATGGCACCGATATAAGACTTGACTAATTAGGTTAATACGGCCCTGAAAGGGGGGATCGATTTTCTCAATCTGATCCTATCGTTTCTCACCGAAATAGTCTTGTATGGATGAAGGATCGATCTTTACGAACTAATCTTTCTTCTGGCGAATCGACTTCTAATAATCTTCTTGTCTGGCCGATGGATCGATCTTCACGACCTAATCCTACTCTGGCGTATCGACTTCAGATAATCCTCTTCTCTTTCTTTGCGGGGCTTATATATAGGCGGATAGCCGCCCCATCTAAAGGGGGAAGTGACCAGGCCACAGATGCAAAAGGGGGGGGGGAGCGAATGGAGAGTTAGCATCTGGGGAGAGCGAGAATTCCTGAGGTGGCACTGGATGCCCAAGTCAGCTCGCAAATTATAGGCTCGCAACCTCACCGCTACTTGGCGTGCCTTCTGACTCGCACCGTTTTTTTTTCCTAACCACGGGTTTATGGGTCTCGTAGGTAATACGATCGTTAGAGCGTCGTTTAAGGACCTTAGGTGGTCGCCTTCAAACATATGTTAGCTCCAACTGTCCACAGCGGCGAGGAGATCACACATGGTAAGCATTTTCGCCGGCTACCTTTCCCACGCTTCTGCTCATGAAGGGAGGGGGGCTTGAATGTACCTATACCCCTCCAGGAGGCTTAATGTAGCAATTTCTCCACATCTACCTCCATTCTTAAGAAAATAACGGGAGGGGGGGGGTTCCAATCCGACGCTTACAATAATATACATGGGTAACTTACGGAACATTATATTATACAATAAATTCTAGTTCACTCGGGAATGCCTCGATAACATTTCACCTGACCTTACATTAATTCCTATATTACTGTGCCAACTTAGGATTTTCTTACCTACCACTCGGGTTACTCGCCCCTACTTACTTACAATTCTACTGATTTACACTTAACTTTGCTATAATACAATAGTTGGGCTGCTCCTTAATCGTCGACAGGGTTCCGACTTAACGAGTCGGCCATACAATTGTTGGACCCTTTTTTATAGTGAATGGAGTACTGGTACTCCATCAAGAGTAAACTTCATCTCAGGAGTCTTCCATTCTTACACTTATTTTTACCTAAGTATGACAACGGTTTATGGTCGCATTCCAACTTAAACTCGCGCCCTATTAGATAATATTTGAATTTACCTATGGACCATATTATGGCCAAAGCTTCGATTTCGATAGTAGCGTAGGCTTTTTCTCTACTCAACAGTTGCCTACTGACATAAGCTATGGGATAGGCTGTTTCGTCATCTTCGTATTGAAGCAATACTCCGCCTAACCCGTCCCGACTTGCGTCCGTGCGAAGGCCGAAGATCTTGTTGGGATTTGGTAAGCGAAGAATGGGCGCAGTTACGAGTTTTCCTTTTAGAACCTCCAACTGAGTTATTGCATGGGGGTTCCACGTGACAGGGTCTGACGCTGTCTTTTTTAACAAATCATTCAGTGGGGCCGCAATGGAAGCGAAGTGTGGTACAAAACGCCTAAAGAACGAGGCCGCTCCCATAAACGATCGGAGTTGTTTCTTTGTTTTCGGCCGGGGCATCTTGACTATGGCGTCCACTTTTTCTTGCTGGGTAGTCAAGTGTTTTTGTCCTATTTTGAATCCCAGGTAGTCAATGGATTCGTAGGCAAAATAACACTTGGTCGGCCCGGCAGTTAGACCTTGCTCCTTCAATTTCTCCAGCAATGAGCGTAGGGCGTGTAAGTGTGACTCCCATGTACGGGTAGCTACGTACACGTTGTCGAAGTAAAACGACACGTCGCTTAGTCCAGCGATAATTCGCCTCATCATCCTATTATAATTGCTACCGGCTGTAAGTAGTCCGAAGGGTAGCCTGGTAAACTGTAACAGACCTCTCTCGGTCGCAAAAGCCGTCAGTTTTTTGGACTCCTTAGCGAGAGGTATTTGATAGTACGCTTTACATAAATCCAATTCGGTGATGAATTTAGCGTCTTCAAATAAATGGAGATTTTGATCTATTAGTGGGATGGGCTCGGCGTCGAAAACGGTCACTGAATTCAATTTTCGGAAGTCCACGCACATCCGAAATGATTGATCAGGTTTCTTAACCATTACTATGGGGGAGCAATAATCGGACTCCGATGGCTCTAAAATTCCCAATTTTAGTAAATTCCGGACTTCCTTATTGAAGGCTTCTCGTAGGTGGATTGGTAAAGGATATGGTTTGCTCCGAACCACTGAATTAGTTTTTAGTTTTATTTCATGGATAAAATCCTTGGCACATCCAGGGTTTTCAGAAATGACTTCTGGGAATTCCATGAGCAAGTTCAACATTTCCGCTTTTTGTTGAATTTCTAAGTGGGGATTTATCTTTAAATCCACCCGAGGGTCTTCCGGGGTAGGTGAGAGCGAGGGAAGTTCGTATTCCTCGTCTTGTTCCACACACACGGTGTGTATGACTTGCAGGGGCGTACCCGGGTAAACGGCATCCATCGGTTCTTCTTCGTATAGAAGGGTAATACTCTTTATGCACGCGCGGCGGTGATATTTTTTTAGCATGTTTATGTGATAGGTTCTTCGCCCTGTTGGGGTATCTATCAAGTAATCGACTGGACCCCGTGCCTCGATTACTTCAAACGGTCCCTTCCACTGGGCCCATAACTTATTATTTTCGGTCGGGAGTAATAATAAGACTTCATCTCCTGCCTTTAATTTTCGAGCCTTTGCTTTCATATCGAAATAGTCCCGGTATTTGGCTAAATTTTTCTCGGCGTTCTGTTGAGCTAAGCCAGAGCAGTATTCTAGGCGCTCGCGCATATCCATCACGTAGGCGTAAGACGATTTGATTTCTTGTTTGAGCTTCGCGTTGGAAAATAATTCCTTAAGAATACTCATAGGACTTCGCACATTTCTCCCGTATAATAGCTCAAAGGGCGAGAATCCTAACGTCCGATGAGGTATTTCTCGGCAGGCGAAAAGGGCAGCAGGCAGGTATCTGTGCCACTGTGTAGGGTTGTTTTGACACAACTTCTTCAATATATTTTTGAGAGTCCCGTTTAATTTCTCGCAGATTCCGTTAGCGGCTGGATGAAATGGACTCGTAAAAATTGGCTTGACTAACAGAAGTTTGTTAAAATACTCCATCAATTCTGAGGTGAATTGGCGCCCTCTATCAGATAGAATTTCTTTAGGCAGGCCTACTCGAGCAAAAATTGAAATTAATGCTTCCGCGCAGGAAATAGTGTCAATCTTCCGTAGGGCCACGGCATCTGGGAACCGGGTGGCACAATCCACTAGGGTGAGGCTGTAGGAGTGTCCTCCACTTGAAGGGGGGTGAATTGGTCCCACCAAATCAATTGCCACTCGAAAGAATGGTTCGGTTATAACGGGCACCTTTTGTAAGGGAGCGGGAGGTACCCGTCCTCTGGAGGGATCCTTCTGACACACGTCGCATGATCGGCAATAGGCCACAATTTCCCTGGCGGCCTGGGGCCAATAAAAGTGTCGGAATATCTGCTGCGCCGTTTTGTTGTGCCCAAAGTGTCCGGCTAATATTCCATCATGCACGGTATTCAAAATTCTTTGCGTGTATTCTTGAGGTACACACAGTGCTTTCTTGTTCTCCTTATCCTCCTCGCTGATAGTACGGTAGAGAAGTGAGTCTTCTACGATATACTGGATAGGCTTCTTTCCTTTCACTTGGAGAATTTCACCTTTAATAGCTTTCTCCCATAGAGGTTTAAGAGTGGGGCATTCCTTCTGAGCACTGGCGAAGGAAGTCAATTTTAACCCATTGTCTTCGAGGGTAATCCTCGGGGTCAACTTAGCAGGTTGCTCTTTCCTCTGGGCTTCTTGTGCCCGGGTGACTACTTGTTGGGCCACTTCTTGCTGGGGAATTAGGGGGTTTTGTCCGATTAGTACTGCGCAGAACTTAATCGGGGCTACTACCACGTCCGTCCAACCGGTGAAATATCTGCATTGTATATGACATCTCACGACGGGGAATCGATTGTCGCGTCCTAAAAAGTCGTGGACGATTGCGAATTTCTTATGGGCAGGGTTTACTGGGGGCAGCAACTTGTCGGATACCACTATGCACGTGCATCCGGTGTCTCTGACTAAAGTGGATACTCGGCACCCATTAACAGTGCCCTCTTCAAATTGTAGGCCGCCTGGCGAACTTTTGTTGAATAGAAAGTTTACCTGTTGCTGGGGCCCTTCGGATGTTGGCGCGGGGACGTAGGACGAATCAGCTTGTCCTGCTGGGATAGCGGCAGTCAGGTTTTGCACCTGTTGTCTCGAGGTCTCCCTCAGTCGGGAGTTCTGTGGGCACTGGAAACTCAGGTGACCTATTATCCCGCAGGTATAACAAGTGACGGGCTTCCTGGGATACGTGCCGGTATTAGGGTATGATCCTTGTGGAATCCTAACTTCTTTTTGATTTTTTTCTCCTCCAAAATTTGGTTTATAAGTTCCTTTTGCGGCTGAGAACTTAAAGGGCTTCTTCTGTAAAGGCCTGGGTGGCGGCCCATTTTCCTTTGGGGAGGGAGCCTTCTCTTTCTTGTACTCCCTAGGATATAACCGATGATTTACCGCGTGGAGGTCAGCCTCGTCCAGACACTCGTTGAAGGTAGAAGCTTTTCGGTCCTTAACGAATGCACGGATTTCCTGGGGTAGGGTACTTAGTAACTGATCTCTAAGCATGAAGTCGACGACCGCAGCGACTTCGTTCTCTACCCCTTCTGACTCAATCCAAAACTGTAGGCTTCGACGAAGCTCAAAGCCAAAATGTTTGTACGTTTGTCCAGGTCTTATACGAGACTGCCTGAACTTTATCCTATATTCTTCCGGGTTAAGGTTTGTAGCTGAGAGAAGTTCGGCTTTGAGAGTGGAATAGTCCACAGTCGCTTCTGAGGGTAAAGATACGAATATCTCTCTCATCCTACGATTGAGTAGTGGTAACAGTCTGGCGACCCCATCTTCTTCTAGGTCCCAATTATTGACTTCAAATATTTTCTCAAAATGGGAGAGATATGAGCATAAATCTTCTTCGTCCTTGTACTCCGGGAGTTTCATGCTGGCCGCTGGTGACACTCCTGTTTTGGATGACACTGACTGCACCTCTAACTGGTCTTTACTAAGGGCTCTTTCGTGGGCCCTTATCTTCTCTCTTTCATCAGCTTCCATTTTCGTCTTTTCTCTTCTTTCATCAGCTTCCATTTTCGTCTTTTCTGCTTCCATTTTCATCTTTTCTCTTCTTTCTTCTCTTTCGTTTCTCTCTTTCTCCTGAATAAACTCTCTTTCGTTTCTCTCTTTCTCCTGAATAAACGAACTCAGCTCGGTTCCTTGTAGTCCGAGGCTTTGACCTTGCTTCCGATAAAGGTCAAACAATGCCATCGCGCTTATGTCAGTCATCTACCTTGTTTTTAATCAAGCCTGACCTATTCCACCACCGAAACTTACCACTTGGCCTAACAATTATCTTTAGATGGTATCCACCTCTAACTTTACCAATTTTCCACTCGTCAAATATTCTATTATTCCTGGTGTTCCTTTTATGTGTTAGCTCTTCCTTAAATAGACACTGCTGGGTTCTTTTTAATATAAAACCTCTAGACCTGACACCACTTTTATAATATGTCGTAGAATGACCCTTGGCTTTGATCACTCTACGCTTTGACCCCCTTTTAGTAGCGGTATGCTTTAAGGGGCGTGAGTTACTTCTATGATGAAGTAGGCTTTGTTCTAAGAGTGCTATTTTAGTGGTTTAGTCCTTAAGGAAGAGTTATTTTTAAACACATAAGGATAAGAGGAAACACCCGAATCTACCAAAATAAACATGTATTTTCAATTAAATATTACAAACCAACAGTAAAAGCATTTCTATATTTGGCCTCAAAGATTTTACAATGACAACACATAAACAAGTAGGCTTCCAATAAACAAACCAATTGCCAATTAGTATTTTTATCACGACCCTATTTGTTTAGCATAAAACATTAAATTAATGTACTGTCATCTACAAACACATATGACCTAGGTTCAAGAATAATGGTTTCTACTCTCCTTTAAAACGTGGGACGTACTAAACTTCTACTATCGCAATAGAGATATAAATGTTATTGTTAACTTACAGGTAGGTATTAGGGATTGCCGGATGTCGCTGGAGGACTTATCTCTCGCTTTGAAGTGGTGTGGTCGCTGGTTGAAATTTTCGTAGAAGGATTGCTTGAGATGTGAGAATCACTCGAGTGTGAGCGGCTTTGCTTTTCTTCAGTCGGGCTTCTTTGCAGACGGAAAAGGCTTCTTCGGTATGGCACCGATATAAGACTTGACTAATTAGGTTAATACGGCCCTGAAAGGGGGGATCGATTTTCTCAATCTGATCCTATCGTTTCTCACCGAAATAGTCTTGTATGGATGAAGGATCGATCTTTACGAACTAATCTTTCTTCTGGCGAATCGACTTCTAATAATCTTCTTGTCTGGCCGATGGATCGATCTTCACGACCTAATCCTACTCTGGCGTATCGACTTCAGATAATCCTCTTCTCTTTCTTTGCGGGGCTTATATATAGGCGGATAGCCGCCCCATCTAAAGGGGAAAGTGACCAGGCCACAGATGCAAAAGGGGGGGGGGAGCGAATGGAGAGTTAGCATCTGGGGAGAGCGAGAATTCCTGAGGTGGCACTGGGGTGCCCAAGTCAGCTCGCAAATTATAGGCTCGCAACCGCACCGCTACTTGGCGTGCCTTCTGACTCGCACCGTTTTTTTTTTCCTAACCACGGGTTTATGGGTCTCGTAGGTAATACGATCGTTAGAGCGTCGTTTAAGGACCTTAGGTGGTCGCCTTCAAACATATGTTAGCTCCAACTGCCCACAGCGGCGAGGAGATCACACATGGTAAGCATTTTCGCCGGCTACCTTTCCCACGCTTCTGCTCATGAAGGGAGGGGGGCTTGAATGTACCTATACTCCTCCAGGAGGCTTAATGTAGCCATTCTTCCACAGTGACCTAATGACGAATAAGTCACCTGGCCCGGATGGCTTTCTACCTAAAGTGTTGAAAGAAGTGCGCGATCAAGTGTCACGACAACTGAGCGCAATCTTCAACATGTCAATCCGGACCAAATGCGTTCCTAGAGACTGGCGTGAGGCGGAGGTGACTCCTATCTTCAAGAAAGGAGACCGTTACCAACCGTCGAACTACCAACCTATCAGTCTGACTTCGATAGTCGGTAAACTCATGGAAAGCATCATGGTGGACAAAGTGACGTCGTATTTAGAGTCAAACCTGCTACTGAGGAGTTCCCAGCACGGCTTCCGAAGGCAACGATCATGCCTGACGAACCTTGTGGAATTCTTCCACTTCGTTTTCAGTGAGCACGATCGGGACAAGGCGGTGGATGTGGTCTACCTAGACTTTCAGAAAGCCTTTGATAAGGTACCACACCGCCGCCTTCTCCGGAAAGTGCGAGCGCTTGGCATAGACGGAAAGGTAGCCGGCTGGATCGAGAACTGGCTAAGTGGCAGACGGCAACGGGTGGTGGTAAATGGACAGTCTTCTGAGTGGGTGCCCGTTACTAGCGGGGTGCCTCAAGGTTCTGTCCTGGGACCACTACTATTCATCATCTACGTCAACGACATGGACGGTGACATGGTTGTCAAGATTTCCAAATTTGCCGACGATACCAAGCTTGGTATGAACGTTGCAAAGGATGGAAATACTGCCCTTCTGCAGGAAGATCTTGGGAAGATTGGGGAGTGGTCGGACACGTGGCAAATGCCTTTTAACGTGGGCAAATGCAAAGTGATGCATATCGGCCACAGAAACCCCCAATCTCAGTATATCCTTAAGGGCACTGCTATGGAATCCACCGACACTGAGAAGGACTTGGGTGTTACTATCACTAGTGACCTCAAGTTCTCGAAACAGTGCATTGAGGCGGAGAAAAAGGCCCAAAGGGTGCTAGGCTATATTAAGCGCCAGTTTGGTTATCGGAACCAGGAGATTGTACTGTGCCTGTACAACTCACTTGTCCGACCGCACCTGGAGTATGCCGTACAATTTTGGAGTCCTTCATTGCGAAAGGACATCGCGAGATTGGAACGCGTACAAGCCAGGGCAACCAAGCTGATTCCCTCTATCCGACATAAAAGTTATGAGGATAGACTAAGGGAATTAGATCTGTTCTCGCTGGAAACCCGTAGACTGCGTGGTCAGCTCATCGAAGTTTTCAAAATACTTCGAGGGTTCGACAATGTTGACTACCGGGATATTTTCACACTGAGTGAGAACAGAACGCGCAATCACGGCTTCAAACTTGAACTGAAGCGTTACAACCGCAATCTGTGTGGAATTTTTTTCACCTACAGTATCTGCGGTATGTGGAACGCACTTCCAGTGGAAGTTGTCATCAGTGAATCTGTTGACCAGTTCAAGTCAAGACTAGACAAGGTCTTGAAAAGTGGCCGTTTAGGGACGCAAAACAATTGAGCAGCCTTGTGCCCGCTCGATTGCTAGTCCAAAGGTACCCTCTTTGAATGGACCGTAAGGTCTCCTAGGGTACCTTCTTTCCTTGTTACTCCTTGTTACTCTTCAAGCAAACCTTACCTAACCTAAAATTACAACCACTCATACCTAATCCAACCTAACCTAGCAATTTCTTGGCGCTTAATTGACGAACTATTCATATTTCGGAGTTATCTTGGACATATATTAACAAGAACACATAATTACGGATAAAGATGTACACTTCATATTACAGATAAAATATGCACAGTTAATTAAAGGGAAGAACTTAGAATCTCTTCACGCGTAGCGTGGAATTCATTATATTAGTTAACTCTCTTCCTGTCCATAAATTATTAATTTCCTCTTGCTATTTTTAATTCACTAAATTTTCCATTTATTTTATCTTTTAGATTTTCGGTTTCCTCATTTGGCGAGTAGGATGTGACTCAACGCCAAGCTGCGAGTCACGAGTTAAATGCGACCGCCCAGAATGTATCGGTTCAGCTCAAATGACTCATACGTTCGAAGTTTTTGTTTATTTGTTCTCCTCTCATCTATGTTCTTCCCTTAAAGTGATCACTTTTGTTCGAGACTACTTATTGCTTTTGTGTGACTTTGTTTCTTATTGTCTTTTTAATGCCTCAATCCGGCTCTAGCATTTGGGTCGATGAGTTTTGCTGTATCGATCCATTATGTTCCCAAATTGTTTTCGTTGTCTTTTATTCTGCCCATTCGTTTTTTTATTGTTTATTCTGTTTTCCTATATTCTCACACATGGACATACCAGATAAAGGGTGTTAACCTCGAAAATATATATGACTTCGTTTTTCTTCTAAGAGAATTTTCTATATTTTAGATATTTACAGACTATTTATCAGTTTGTACTTTGAATGCCTATTTAAGGGGTAATTTTAATTTATAACTATATTATCACGATGATTTTAGTTGATGTTAGTCTTGAGTGTTATATTAAAATGTATTAATTTCCATTAATAGGTAATTTAATATAGGATATATACATATTCAATAGTTTTGAAATGTATCTTAAGGTTCCAGAATGAGCCTCGTCAAACGTTCCAAAATGTCGCTTTTTAACAACTTAATTCTAGATATGCAAACTCTTACTTTTGGGGGTATTTTCAACCTTTGTGATATTTATCAAAACAATTAATTTAACTTTAAAGTAATAGCAAATTATTAAGATTTAATTTACTGAAGTTCCAAAAGTCCCGGTGGAGGTACCTAATGCCGTGTTAGGACCTCCTCTAGCGCGGTGAAATACAGTAAATAGGTGTAGCATCGATTCCATCAGTGGACGGATGACCCCTAGAGAGAATTTGATCCATACCGTCTCCATAGATGTCCACAGTTCCCCGATATTTGCAGGTGACTGATCTTGGCTGCGAATAGAGTTGTTTACCATGAACAATAAATGCGTGATTGGGTTCATGTTGAATGTGCTTGGTGGTAGCCACACCAGTCGTCGGAACTCTCCAGAACCATTCCTGGACAGCTTGGTCCCGATGACAAGGTGCATTATCCTGCTGGGTTATCCCATCGTTGTTGGGGTCCATGAGGTCCATGAATGGAAGAAAATGGTCGCCAAGCAGTGCAACGTAGCAGTCATCGATCAATTACGTTTTAGGGTGGATCGACAGACCAGCAGACCCAACCCCTGCCACTGGAACACATTCCACACCAGTATAGAACCACCACCAGCCTGCACGGTGCCTTGTTGATGACCGGGGTCTCATGGGCCTTATGGGGTCTGCGTTACACCCGAACCGAACCATCAGCCCGCAATAACTTGATGTGATTCATCGGACCACAACACGCGTCCAGGGTCTAATTTTCGACGTCACGAGCCCATATGCGGTGTGGTGTTGTCTCCAGTATCGTGGAGTTAGCAGGGGCACTCCGGGGGGTCTTGTGCTTAGATATCCATGGATAGTAAAGAACTCTACTCTGACCTGATAGATATGTATTTGATACCTTTTGCATTGAATGTGGAGGAGATTTGAGCCACTGTTGCTTCTCTGTTGGAATGGACAATTGTAGCTGGACGTTGCTGGTCACCGTCATTAACCTGCCGTGGTCGGCTATTGTGTTGTCCACGGTGGGCATTAATGCCTTCCATGGGGTACTCTCGGTACACTGGTGGCACCGAGATCGAGGGATATCGATTGTCAGTACAGTATCACAAATGGAATCTTTCATCCGTCCAACACCCACTGTCATGCCGGGTTCGAACTCCGATCACTGTACAATAATGAAAAAAAACAACGGAAAAGAGAATAAACTTTTATAGGAGTATTTTTTTTGCGCAAATCCCGAATATAACATCCGTCAATTTCTGCGACCGTCCAGTTTCTCGTGAATTACCATCTTACTTACGTTAAATACACTGATGGTTCCGTAAGGATTGAATGCAAACAGGATTGGGCCGAAAATGACAACTCTAAAAGTTATAAACAAATTTTGATATAATTTTAATGGGGTGTTTCTAAGGTATATATCAACCTAACCTATGGAATTTATGAAAGTATAATCAATATTCATTTAGTTATATGGGTTCAAATTCGTGGTAACTCTTACGTAACACGAAAATTTTGTAACTTACTATAAATACTTCCTATTTTTACTTTTTTATTTAATATTTGTTGCTATGGCGGCTGACTTCTGCTGGAACCTGAAGCGTGACATACCTGAGACGTCTTACAAACGAAGAAGTAAATACTAAAGTGTAAGTTAATACATTATATAATGGTTACAAATATGCTGATTCATTATATATTCATGAATTAGTTACAATGGACACATTTAATCTGACTGGGATCGAAATACATTTATGGTATCGTGGAAATCAGTAGCAATTGCATAATTATTAAATCGGCAATTTACAAGTAAATGTTACGTGATGGTTAACTTTTGTTATCAAATTCTAGTTCAGCAAAACTCAACTTCATAATAAAATGCACTTGTGATCTATGTTTTTTCTTAACACTAAAATTTGTTGTACAGTCTCCCTCTCGTCTCCCTCTCGTCTCCCTCTCGTCTCCTTACCACGAGGAGTTTAGCCGGTGTTTGCAGTGACCCACAGATCACAACTGATACATGTTATGGACTCTCTATGATGTCACGTTTTGGGAGGGCTACCTAGCCTTACCTTAACATACTGTTATATCAGGACTTTTGGTAGTTCCGCGTATATTGATGTAAATAATTTAGGTAATTACACCCCTCAAGTGATGGTCCAATTTAGACCGTTACTAGTTAATGCGTCAAATTTTTCTAGCCTAACTTCCCTTATGTGCTCTCGAATTTAAAGCGCAATATCAATGAGGTCGCATCATGTGGAAGGTCTGTAAGGCATTGGAGCCTGGAGTGTGCACAACTGCCGACACTGGGGCCAGAAGGGCGCACAACTGCGAGCGCTGGAGTCGAGAGGGTGCACAGTTGCAAGCATTACCCCTGCTACACATTCCCCCCATTACGGGGTTCCAGCCAATCTGTCGACCAGCTTTCGTCCACTCACATGGTTCGTATATGGTGGACAAGCATTCAGAATTGGCGATTTTTTCTTCCACCCCTTAAGTATCTTTTTCGTCCTCTCTTCCATTATCTACACCTCCTGCCAACACATGTGTTCTTATGTACGAATTTGTTCCAAGAGATTTCTGCTCCCATTTGAACCTAGTCTTAAGGGTTTATTTATGTGGTATTGGAGTCATTCTTCACCTTTCCCACCCTTGGTGTTCTTACAAAAGATTACATCTCTTTATTTCTCATTCTCCTCACTCTCACTAAGGCCAAAATATCTCGTTGGATTACACAAGCTGCCCCGCCCCCTTTAATGAATCTGCCTCCGTTTAATTAATTAAAGTCACCTGGGGTATGCGGAGGGCGTATTTTTGTCGCCTCACATTCCCGTCTCTTCGACGGGTGTAAATGGACAGCTGTACGTGATTAAACAGGTCGAGTGACCCCCCCCCCTCTCCTCCCTACATTTCCGGGTTGGAGGGAGAGAATCAAAAGATTTGCGCTCTCTCTCCACGGCACCAAATAGTCGCCTCTTTTGGTTTCTCGGGATATTTACCTTCGAAAGTTCACATCGACTCTATTCCTAGCTGTGCGATAGAAATGCCATCGTTGGTTGTCCCGTCCTTTTAAATAAAATAAAACCACTCGGCCCATTGGTCTAAATCACTAAGGCTTGACTTCAACATCTTCAGTGCTTCTTCTAAATATCATTGGTCTTCATACCAACATCACTGATGTTTTAACCTTGAAAGGACGTTTTTACTCATCACAATGTGTTTCCTCGACATCATTTGTTATTTTACTTCAACATCATATGATGTTTTCAACCCGACATCATTGATGTTTTGAACCTCAACAGCATTGATTTTTATCTTCACATCAATGATGTTTTAACCTCAACATCATTGATTTTAATCATAACATCACTGACGTTTTAACATCAACATCATTGATCTTAATCTCAACATCACTGACGTTCTACCATCAACATCATTGGTTTAATCTCCATATCACTGACGTTTTAACCTCAACATCATTGATTTTAATCTCTACATCGCTGATGTTTAAACCTCAACATCACTTATTTTAATATCCACATCACTGACGTTTTAACCTTAACATCATTTATTTTAATCTCCACATCACTGACATTTTAACCTCAACATCATCGATTTTAATCTCTACATCGCTGACGTTTTAACATCAACATCATTTATTTTAATCTCCATATCACTGACGTTTTGACCTCAACATCATTGATTTTAATCTCCACATCGCTGACGTTTTAACATCAACATCATTGATCTTAATTTCCACATCACTGATTTCAGTCTTTGAGGTCCCGATATTTTCACATCAACAAAACTCATATTTACTCTTGAATAACAAATACAATTTCACTTCGACATCACTCATACTTTCACCACAACACCCTTCACGTTATTCCTTCAGAGATACTCATCTTTTCAGTTCAACATCATGATGTTTTAATTTCAACATCACTACTTCAACCTCACTATCGCTGATGCTTCCCGTCATGGTCGAGTAACGGCTGGTTATTTGATATCCGGCGCCTTCATTGCTCTCTTCCGCTCTCTCACCTCGCCCCCACGCCCATCACCGCCCCTTCAACCACACATTCGGGCGTCCACTATAAAGAAACGATAGGAATGTTTTTTTATTTTTGTTTAAATGCCAAAACGAAAACCGACGACGGAATCTCCATGAAGGTTTAGAAGAGCGATGAGGTGAAAATGTGTGAAAGTTATCTACGGAGCGTATCTGGCTCACTGCAGTATTTGGTACACCATCCCTTTAGTGTCTCCGCGTAGTGGATTGGAGTAGCAAAGGTATATTGCCCCTGCTAGAGCTAAAACCTGGAGGAGACGCATGCCTCCCCAATCGCAATAATCCATGAGCTATTGGTAGTGTTTCGGGGGGTATTTATCACCTTTTTTAAAAATCTCCTACTATCATTTCCACGCCTGTAGAGACCCGAGAATAGTGAGAAAAACGGCGTAAAGCGTTCTAAAAACAATCCATTTAGTATTTAGATTTTATATGCAAGACCTCTTTTAGCATCTTGACATTTTGCAAGAAAATGTTAATAAGTTTTTATTGTTGTTTCGGATACGTTTATGAATGTAATAAACTCAATTTAGTAGAGCTCGCGACACTTTATCTGGAGTATTGCAGAGGTTATAGTCGATTTACTGAAGATCGATTACAACCTCCCTCCAGACATTATTTGAAAGGAGTGTTTTCTCATGAAATGGCCAGGAATTTTACCAATTAGAGAATAATTGCATCGTGAATGAATTAGGTAGACGCAACTCTTCTCTGGAAATTTCAAAAGATTTCTAAATATGTATAAAATAGTAGAGAATAGCATTCAGGCAATAAAGAAAAGGGTTCAACTAGAATTTCGAGCTCTTACCTCAAGATTTTTCTTAGATCAAGAGAGAAATGGCTAAACACCTTCATGCTAGCAGCAAAGCCGTTTTTTTTAAGCTGATGGGGCTGCTTCCGTCTCAAGAGAAACAAGGTTTGTAAGGCTCACAAGAAAATTTCAACTATTCGGAATAAGATAAAAAAATGTTGTTTCTAACAAAAAACAAAACAAAAACATACGTGAAAACTGAATTTAGCAGTTATCTTCACCAATGGATGGGGGGGATGCTTGAGAAAGAGGATGGGTTCTCAATGGACGTCAAGTGAACCATCCACCAAGCAACAACAAGAAGGAAGAAGATTGATGACTTGGGCTGCATTAAATGGAGACAAGGTAGTAGGACCCTTCAAAGTCAATGATGGCATCAAAAGGGACTGGAGTTCCTGGAGAAAACTTCCAACCTTGGCTCAAGAGATAGCTAGTGAGGTTGAGGAAGTCACTTCTCTGTCATCCAGGTAACATGTCTAAAAAAATCGATCACGTCTTTCACTTTCCTCAACTGATCGTAATGCTGCGCTAGCAAAATTATTTTCAAATGCAGCCATTGCAGAGACTGTCAATCAAGAATAGGAGGAAACAATATATTTAATCTAGTAAATCAACCAATAAGCCAATGAACACCTCAAAAGGTGAAGCCTGAGCCATTACTCGAATTGAGATCAAGGACCGTTTCAAGACCACTGCATCAGTTTTCCGACAAATAAGTCAGATTTTGTCAATCAATTTCTTTAGTTAAATGGTGTCACGTCGGCCAAGTTATCTAAGAATTGATTAGAGTCGAAAGAAATTGCAGGAGATTCAATCATGGCTTGGCCACCAAACAGTTGCTACCCAGATCCGATAGAAAAATTGTGAAGAATCCTGAAGAGAGACGCTCACGCAGGTGGCAAGCAATTTAACAACCAAAAGTTTGAAGTCATTCAGAAAAATGGTTCCTCTGTCCAGTAGCTCTTGAAAGGTTCTTATTTAAATTTGTTCATCAAATTTCCCTTGATTGTGTTTCCTATAATTACTTCATATAAGTTGTTTAAACTTGTTATTATATGATTTGTTATATATTCAAGTTGAAAACTCTATGTATTCCTACTAATTACAATTATAAAAATTATCATTTGACAGTAAAATAGTGAAGACAAACAATAATATATCCTATTTTCCTTTCACATTACATTTTCCATGAAAAACGTGACACAAAAATGCAGCTGTTTTAAGAGAGCTTCGGCTATTTTCAATATTTGTATATAATCTCTAGATACATTGTACCTAAAGCTCCCACTACACCCGTCTGCCTATTTAGATATATTTTAGATCATTTAGTAAGCATGTAACTAATTTAGCAGGCCTAAGACATATGTCTTTGGAGTCTTTGTCATTCATAGCATTTTTCGAATCCTTTGAATTCCATGGGTCTCTTCGCTTAATTGTGATTTTTGGGTGTTTGTATTTTACATGTTTATTAGTTTAGGCTAAGGTTTGGCGATTTAGGTCTCACCGATTATGATTTTTAGGTGAGTGATACGTCTTTTTTGATTGATTTCTTCAACATAATTTGGACTGAGGGTTTCATTCCCAGACTCTTTGGAAAGGTCTACTGTGCTCGCCTTTCGCAAACCGGGGAGAGATAACTCTACTCCGGCCGGTTTCCGCCCAATTTTTCTAACTTTTTCCGTGTGCAAATTGATGAAGAAATTGGTCAATTTTAGATTAGCTTTTTTCCTGGACAGCGTATTTCGCCAACTGTGCAGATTCTGCAATTTCCAGTCCACGTCAAATGCTCTTCTTCTGCTTTAAAACGATATATGGGAGGCCTTCCTTCGTATGTAGCATTACGCCACGATATTTTTCGATCTGGAGAAGGCCTATGATACCACGTAGCGATAAGCTATCATGGAGACCATCTACACGATGGGGGCCAGGGGACACAACCCCCCCCATTTTTCAGAGTTTCTACAAGACTATCGATCCCGCGTACGTGTGACGGGAAGGGAAGGGGGGGCTAGCCCTCTCTGACCCCATAGGGCCGGGAAGTGTGTCTCCAGTGTCAAAGTATTTTTCTGAGCATCAAGAGTACCGCTTCGGTGCTGCCGTGAGATGCTTTCACTACGCTCTCCATAGACGACCTCTCGATCTTTTTTGGTGCTGCCCAGATGCCAACTCTAGAGCGTCGATTCCAATAGGCATTGAAATACATCAACTCTCGCTATACCCAACGGTACACGCTTTTTTCCATTGACCAAGACTGAGGAAGTCAACTTTTGTCGCCGTTCAAGGTTCCACCCCAATCCCAACTTTTTCTTAAACGGGGTTTGTATGAAAGTGGTAGATTCCTAACGTTTCCTTAGTCTTGATACCGAAGGCTCACCTGGGAGGCCAATATTGTCAGTCTTATAGATTCTTGTATCAGCTCCATGGACATTCCTTGTTCCGTGTCGTTCAGTACTCAGGGTGTTGATTGGGCTAACGCGTTGTTGTTTTACCATTCCTTTGTTCATTTATGGCGAGTTTTACGCACCCGCAGCTGAGCGTGAATTGCGTAAGGTGGACGCGATCTACCACGTGGATCTCCGTCTGGTTACCCGTACCTTACACACCTCCCCTATTGAGAGCCTGCTTGTCGATGCCACTTGTTATGCGCATGCATGGGGCATTATGCGCTTCTAGGCGCGGGCCCGGCGTCTCCATCAGGCACCAACGGCTCTCCTTGCATCCACGGCCCATCTCGACGGTTCCTACGCCGTTGAGAAACTTTAGTCTTACCCTAAGCCATTGCGGTTTAAGGATAGGAACTTCCTTTGAGAGGTCCGTGTAGCTCTCTGGTCGGTGGTGCCCCTGCTTCTGCCCAGGACGCCACCGTGAAGCTTACCACTTCTGACTATTTGTCAAGATGTACAAGAAGCGGTCAATAAGTTTTGCGAATCGGTAGGGCAAAACAGACGAAGGGGGATGGCTATTTGTGGGGGTGTTAGGACAACTTATGGCAAGTCAAGACCTGCAGCCGCACGATCCTGCCTCGTCTATTTAAGAAGGAGTAGCTGATCGCAGAACGTCAGTCACAAATTTTTCAACAATGGAAAAGGTTGAGCACTGCGCAGTGATCAAATTTTTTAGCAAGGAAGGCAAGAATGCAAAAGAGATCCATGAACGCATGGTTGACGTGTACACCGACACGGCCTCTTCCTATGCAACTATTGCTCGCTGGAATAGGGAGTTCCACCATGGTCGTGAGTCCCTTGAAGATGATCTCCGTCCAGGACACCCGTCAGACGTGACCAACGAGGAAAATATGGCCTGTGTGGAGAGCATGATCCTCAAAAATCGACGGGTGAAGGTCTAAGAAATCAATCAAGCGAGAACTTGGAATATCACATGGAAGTGTTATCAACATCATCCACGACAATTTGGCCATGACCAAGGTCTCTGCCCGTTGGGTCCCTAGAAACCTCACGCCCCATGATCGACTTAAACGTCGTCAAAGTCCACAAGGCCAGAGTTGCACAAGCTGCCCTGCGCGAGTGCGGATTCGAGGAACTCAACCATCCCCCCCTACAGTCCAAATCTGGCCCCTAGCGACTACTTTTTATTCCGCCAGCTCAAGGCTGCCCTGCGTGGACGCCGGTTCGGGGACGATGAAGTTGTCTAGCTCGCCGTCCAGGAGTGGATTGAACAGCAGTCGGGAGATTTCTGGTTGTCGGGAATTCGAAGCCTCAGGGACAAGTGGCGCAGGTGCATTCGAGTCGAGGGTAGTTATATTGAAAAATAATAAAACACTTTTCCTCATATCTCGTTTCCTTATATCCGAATTGCAAAACTTATTGACCGCCCCTCGTATCAGCACCCAAAGTTTCCACAGCGCTTAAAGTATTACAGCGCTAGATCCGTGCCAATGTATACGGATGGCTTCAAGTCCTAAAAGGGTTCGGATTTCACAGCGTATCTTCTTTGTGTGAAGTCAGCGGGGTTATACTAATCGCTGCTTCCATCTTAACAGCCCAGCTGGTTGCGACCGGTTCGGAAACCGGATCGTGATCTTTAGCGACTCACAAATTGCCCTGAGTGCTCTCGGACATTACAATATTCGCATCCCGTAGTTCGAGGTATCCGTGATGCCACGGGTGCAGCGATACTGGCGGATGTCCATATTATCTTCTGCCTGGTTGATGGACATATAGGAATTGCTGGGAATGAGCGCGCCTATGAGGGCGCCAAAGAACCTGCGGGGACTGTTCTCGTGGATCTACCCCCAACGCCTCGGTGGCTTTAAGTCGTTTTATGTCGTCTTCGAAATGGTTACACTCTCGGGACGCACCGCCATTTGATGGAGTGCTGCTCTGCACCTTACTGCGACGAATGCGTTGTTCCCCAGACGCTTCGGCCCATTCTTGTTGAATATCCCGGTCTAGGTGATCTCCGCGCAGGTTACCTATCCCGGTACCGGAACGAGCGGGCTCGCTACCGCTTTTCCCTTGTGGTCGGAATGAGTCTGTGCACACATACCTGTGAACTCATGGACTTTCTGGAGAACGCTGGCCTCCTCCATTTAAGTTGACTCTTTTGGCTGTTAGGCACATGCTTCGGTGCCGGGTGGAGGGCTTCCCCCTCCCCTCCGGTGGCCAAAGTGTGGTTCTTTCTTCTTCTTCTTGATTTATTTCGTTTCTTGTTTTTGGTTTTCCCTGTTCTCTGTTAGTTGTTGTTTTTTTTTTGGGGGGGGGATTTAAAGTAGCCTAGTAGTAAGCTGAATTTTTAAACACGGTGACTGATGCCTTTGGTGGCAGTCTCCAGATGGTCGCCTTTTGATAGAAAACAAACAAACAAACATGTAAAATACAAACACTTACATTTGCAAATTCGCTTCTCCCCTCTTCATTGTTATTATTTTTATATGCCTCGTTTTACTTACTTGTCTGTCACTCTCCGCATTCCTTCTTAACGTAGTTCTCTTTGATCATACTAGGCTTCTCTCTTTTCTTAATTGAAGTCTAACCTTGTATGTATGCATGTATCTATCTGTTTCTTCATGTTTGTCTCTCCGCGTGTATCTGCCTATTATGTATGTGAGTGAGAGAAGAAGGATGTCTGTTTGTGTATGTATGTACGTATCCTTCTCCCCCCGCATCTAAATAAAGATTCGTGGATATTTCACGTTTTCTTGATCAATTTCGTAACTTTTCGTCCGATTTCAAATCATTTCTCAATAATTGCTCGTTGCGGGCCGCTCCGCTTTCTTGATAGGCTTTTATCTATAAGGACTGATGTCATGAGCAATTAAAATGGTTGTTAGTTTCACGATCAACTTTCATTTGGTTGAAACATTGTTCGGTTATCAATATTAGCATACGAGGCAATGGCTTCGCCACTCCTCCCTACGGGGGGCACTTGCGCTTCGCTACTAAGATTAAAATTTAAAATCTATAAAAAGTAGCCATGGTTAAATCTTTATCAATTTTCTGAACTTCGCTAATTCTAATAAATTTAAAAAGGAACTCTAAACTAAATTTCCCCCCTTTCAAAATATCCCGTTGCGAAAATGTAGTTATAGAAGAAGATATATGAAAATCAATTTTCTGAACTTCACCATTTGTAATTCTTTGGGTTTTAAAATATTCACAAAATTTCGATACTTAGATTTATTTCTGAACTTCATCATTTTGTTTTTTGATATTATAAAAGAATTATTAGAAATAACTTTGATAAAAAAAAACATAAGTCATAACCAAATTAAGATGAAATTATTATTTAAATACTCAAAAAAATCCCCTTCTTAAATTATAGAGTTAGTGATGATGATGATGGTGATTAGAAGAACCGCAAAAGCAATTCATAGTCTCGGTTCATCTTATTACTGGGCAAAAGCCTCCTAAGTATTTACGAACGATCACAGTCCGGCACTTGGTAGGAAACGCTAATCCTGCCGATGCGCGAATTTCAACTGTACCTTCTGCGAGATCGCCTTTCGGGTTTCTTTGTATACAGTAACGTCCAAAGATAAGAACGGCTGTATTTCTATCACATCGTCTGCCATAATTTTTGACAGAGAAAATCAAAAGTTTCCTCCTAATTGCAGGTTGGGCTTTGGAATAAACTCCGTATAGGTGAAGGTTAGGAAGATTTGGATGAATAAAAAGAAAGATATCATAAAATAAACAATTTACTATAAATATTAGAGTGTCCGAAATGATCGGAACGCTTGTTTCTAGTAGAGGGAACCGGCATTGTTTCCATAGCAACTAACTTCACTTCCATATCGTGTACGTTAAATCATTTTCTTGCCATCTATCGTCCAAGTAACATGACCAAGAAATATGTCACGCCTCTCTCTGTCCGCGAGCTGATCAGCAAACTACCCCACCAAGATAGTATTTCAATTGGAACCATTGGAAAGACTGGCAAGCCTTTCAAAAATGGAGTCCATTATATTCTATCAACCTAGAACAAAACAAGTTTATGTAAAGCTGGCAAATCAGTAAATAGGCCAAGAAAGAACGAGCCATTACCCAGATTGTGAAAAAGACCGTTTCAAGACGAAAGCAGCAGTTTCTCAAGAGATTAGTGAGATTTTGGTCAGCAATGTATCCTCTGGGCAGTGTTTTATAGGTGGGAGAGAGACACTTTACAGACTCACAAACCGCGGTCAAGCCATTAATCAGACCAAAGAACAAGAAGGTTCGTCTTGAATTCGCCATTGAGCAAGTTAGATGGATGACTGACCAATAGAGTCAAGTCCACTTCAGGAACGAATCTAAGTTCAATTTGCTCGGCTTCGATGGTAGGAGTTTCATTCGTTGCTGATTAGGCTAAATATCGTATGTCAATTGCATTCAAAAGAGTGTGAAGTTTGGCAGAAGTGTCATAGTTTCGCGCGTGGTTTCGGCAGAAGGCACCTGGCCATTTGTGCGCTTTCGGGATACAGAAAATGAACGAGTATAAAAGGAATTGCTATGACAGTATGCTTTGCCCTATCTACGAGACTCAGAGACACAAAATACAATTTCCATGCAGGATAACGCCTCCTGACCCACAGGTAGTCCGTGAAGACCTTCATAGACTACGATTACATCCCTGTTATGAACTGGCCTGCACAGAAACCGGATCGGAATCCAATTGGAAATGTTTGGAAGACACTCGGAGAGAGATCTAAAGCGAGGAATCCGAAAACAGTTCAAGAATTCTGAGAAATTCTTCAAGATGAATGGAGCAAGATTAATGCGCAAGAGCGTTGGCAATTGGTTCGTTACTGTAGTGGGATTGGTCAAAGCATAATCGAGAATAAAGGCCTCCACAGTAAATACCAATTACTTAAAACTTGTATAAATGTTTTTCACCCTTAATTTAATCGTTATATTCCAAAAGATATTTGTTCCCGCTGTCGTTCTGATAACACAGGGGAACAATTTTAATCACATTTTCTGATGACTTAGATTTATCTGCCAATTTTAATTCGTTTTTTTCATGCTGATTTCAAATATATAATCCATTTTTACCTAAATGCTATAGTTATTCTGTAATTTCTATTTTCTCGTTTCCCCCAAAACTGCACTCCGGACGGACATAGAGGGTGCTTGTAGAAAGCAAATACGTTACAGTACATAGAGTAGTAAGATAGTAATAAGTGTTATTGTGCAAAATATTGTTTTTTTTTCAGGTCTCATGTTAGAGTGATGGCTTCGTCAAGAGGAAATTGCGTTAATGATCCAGACACCTTCTGCTACATATGTGGCTGTACATGCTAGTTCGTCAAAGGGGTAATATATCAAACTTTGTGATCCGCACTTATAAGGCATATTTTGATGTTCCTCTTGGCGATCAAGATAAGAAGTGGGCCCCACATGCTGTTTGCCATAGTTGTGTGGAACATCTTCGTGAGTGGACGAAAGGAAAGAGAAATGGTCTTCCTTTTGGAATCACCATGGTGTGGCGAGAGCCAAAGGATCATGATCGGACTGTTATTTCTGTCTGGTGAATACTGAAGGGATTAACAAGAAAGATCGGCACAAGATCGACTACTCCAACATTCCCTCGGCGATCTGGCCAGTACCTCATTCTGAGTCTTTACCAGTTCCGATTTTCAGTGGATATGATTCCTCCGACGATGAAAATGATGTACTTGATATGGACGTCCACGGAATTGATTCAGAGTCTTCAGATTCATCATCAGATGCTGAACAGTCATTAGCTCCTCACTGTTTCAATCAAGAGGATTTGAATGACTTGATACGTGATTTGGCGCTCTCCAAGAAAGCTGCAGAACTTTTAGTTTCCAGGTTGAGTGAAAGAGATATGCTTGACAGATCGGTATGAGTATCATATTACCTAACAAGGAAGAGTACATTTGTTAAGTATTTCTCTGAGGACAAACAATTTGCATACTGCAACGATGTTCCTGGTCTGTTTACCGAGTTGGAGACTTGGCACCTATCGCCCTGCTGAGTGGAGACTGTTTGTGGATAGATCCAAGCGTAGCCTTAAGTGTGTCCTTTTGCATAATGGCAATGACTTGGGTGCAGTTCCTCTCGGGCACTCTGTCCATCTGCAAGAAACTCACGATGACATAAGAATAGTCATGGATTTACTTAAGTACCATGAACACAATTGGATCATATGTGTAGACCTTAAGATGGTCAACTTCCCCCTTGGCAGCAGAAAGGTTATACAAAGTTTCCATGCTATATCTGTATGTGGGACAGTCGAGCCCGTGACAAACACTGGCCTCCAAAGGATTGGCCAGTTCGGGGAACTTTGGAAGCAGGAATGCCAAATATTGTTAATGAGCCAATTGTAAGTCGAGAGAAGATCGTTTTTCCTACACTTTATCTCAAATTAGAGTTAATGAAGCAGTATGTCAAAGCGTTGAGCACTGACAATGATTGTTTTCAGTACATATGTAGTATCGGCGTTTCCTGCTTTGCCATACGAAAAAATAAAAGCAGGAGTATTTGATGGTCCCCAAATCCGAAGACTTCTGAGTGATTCTAGATTCGTGAACACCATGAATGGAAAAGAGAAGGCAACCTGGCTCTCATTTTCTGCCGTTGTTCGTAACTTTTTTGGAAATAAAAAAAGCGCATAACTACGAGGATCTGGTTACTAATATGCTTTTAGCATATCGTCATCTGGGATGTAACATGAGTGTGATGCTGCATTTCCTAGATAGTCACCTCGACCGATTCCCAGAGAATCTGGGAGCCGTGAGCGACGAACAAGGGGAACGCTTCCACCAGGATTTGATGACGATGAAAGAGCGCTACCAAGGTCACTGGTAGCGCTCTTCCATCGGACTACTGCTGGACGATTAGAAGAGATCAGCCAGAGAAGACTTACAAGGGAAAGAGTTACAAACGCAAATTTTTGCCCGATTGAAATCAAGAAGAGGTCCTCCAGCCTGATGTACGGTCATTAATAAATTAGCATTATTTGATTACAGTATTTGTAATCCTGATGTGTGATTCAAGTTTCTTCTCATATGAAATAAAATGTTTGTGCCAAAAAAAACTGCTTTACTCTAAATAACGCAAAAGGATGATTCAAAATTACTTCAGGGCATGATGGTAGGTGTGATAAAGTGAAAATTATTGTATAATATTAGTTATTGATATTACGAAAAATCTGTAGCATTTAGAGAGAATCTGATTTCAGATTTGAATTCAGTATGCTCGAATTAGGTAGAAAAATGTACTTTTGTCAATTCACCAAATACACTGTTATCCAGTGTAATTTCTGACAGTTCAATTTTTATAGTAAATTGTTTATCTGCTGATAACTTGATTTTTATTTATTAAAATTTGCATACTTTTTACTCATACGCAGTTTATACCTAGGATTTATTGTATGACAATTTTGGAAAATATAATTTTCTTTCTGTCAAAAGTTATGAGGGATGATGTGAAAGAAATACAGGTGTTCTGATCTTTTGGTATGTACTGCATAACCATGTCGAGTTTACGATTTATTTCGTCCATCTTCTGTCGTTTCTTCTGACAATTGTTTGTCCACTTTTACTTTGGAACTTTTACTCTTTTCACTATATCCGTCGGCCGTGCTTTTCTCATGTAAAGGTTTATTTTTCTTGCTTTTTTTTCTTTCTTCACTGCCTAAGTAAATCTTCCATTAGCGTAGACTTGTAAGGCTTTGCGGTTTTAAGTATAGAGGGAGGTCGCTTTTAAAAAAGTACCTAGCCTTTCTTACCTCTCTTCAGCCTAATTTTGTTCTTCTTCTTAGTTACTTTTCCATGCCCTTATCAAGGGTCACGAGCTGCTCCAAGTAAATATATGTATAATATATATTATTATTTGATGACAGAGGGAGTGTTTGAGGCATATTTAGTTATAAATAAACTAGATAGGACATTATCATCATCATCATCACTAACTCTATAATTTAAGAAGGGGATTTTTTTTGATTATTTGAATAATAATTTCATCTTAGTTTGGTTATGACTTATGTTTTTTTATCAAATTATATCTAATAATTCTTTTATAATATCAAAACACAAAATGGTGAAGTTCAGAAATAAATCTAAGTATCGAAATTTTTTGAATTTTTTTAAACCCAAAGAATAACAAATGATGAAATTCAGAAAATTTTTAAAAAATTAACCATGGCTGCTTTTTTTTAGATTTTAAATATTAATCTTAGTAGCGAAGCCATTGCCTGGCTTATTAATCAAATAAAATTAGTTATATTTCTTACATCAATACGCTAATTTAAGCATTACTGTCAAAACATTTTGAAACGGTTTAGTTTCAAAGCTCTTTCAAACAGTGTGCCAAATTTCCGAACTGTGTCCTTTTCCAGCTTAGTTATCTATATATATGTATTAACTTTTTAATTATTGATATAAAAAAAATATTCACATTACAAATTGGTTATTTTTTATTGCTACAACGTTTGAGGGAAAATATTATTAGTTCGTACCACAACACAGCCGATCCTAGCAGCACACATACAAGCCTTTTCGACGGTATATGAAACATATATAAATAGTTATATCGTAGTTAAATTTACTTTTGCTGTCCATTGTTAATGCAAAATATGATTTATACATTGGTGATAATAATCAATGACCTTATGCTGAGTTACGAACCTCTAACTCAGTAGTTATCAACGTTTTTATGACAGTGGCACCCTAATTCCCATCTAGAAGCAGCCGTGGAACCCCAACATAAAATAATTTACGTATAAATACTTAATTACGTGGAAAACCCGAAAAAATTAACAACGATTAACATTTAACCTAATTTAATCGAAATAAGACATAAAAAAATGAAAATAAATAAATCTTACCTTTAAAAGTTTAATGGAAACTTTGAGCTTGATGATTATAACATAATTCTTGAATATTTGGACGTACTCGTATATTGACAAGGCAAATCTCATTTCTGCATTCACTGTCTGCAATCTTTCTCTTTTCCTTGTTTTTATGTTGCACAATGCAAGGAATCTAGTTTCAAAATACTTCCAAGTGTCGTTAGATTTTTTTAAATGTTTGAAATGCATGTTTTTTGCAACTTAGGTATTTAAAAAAAATACTTCTTGGTCGCTCCCGCGGCACCCTCAGTTGGCCCTCGCAGCACCCCGGTTGAAAACCACTACTCGAACTTGAAAGGAAAATAAATGCTGTGAATTTAACAATATTTTACTTTCATTTTCATAATTGTCATCAACCGTGCGGCGGTGCCGATGTTAAATTGTATAGAGGATTGATTATGCCATAAATAATCATATGAATAACAACATAACATTTTAGTACAAACATGTGAAAAATTATTTATTCATATGGATGCGTTTGCCTGAGACATTTTGAAAAATATGACATGACTACTTGGGGAAAATATACGTAATTAAATATGCTCGTATTCCTATATTTTTGCCAATTAACCAATGAACGGTCGTTTTCCGCATCTATATTAAGGTCCTATCCTCAGCAAAGAGAATGGATGGTCGCAATCACGTCACGCTCCACGCACGGTTCGGTCAAATATTTTTAGTCGCGTGCGACTCTACATCTCCCTATGTCGGTCGGTCTGTCCCCGTTTTGCTTTTTTTTGTTTTTGTAATAATATTGTAACTATTCGGCCGATTCTAACGAAATTTGAAAGCCCTATGTTGTTTTACATTCTCTTTCGAATGATATAATTGTCAATTAGAATGATATAATGATATAATTGGCAATAACATCATAACTATTCGGTAGGTTGTAACGAAATTTTAAACCCTTATGTTGCTTTACATTTTCTTTCGAATGATGTAATTGTCAAAGTCCTCCTAAGGTTAGCCCTGTAATTATTTTGTTTGAGTAATAACATCATAACTATTCAGCCGGTTCTAACGAAATTTGAAACCCTTATGTTGTTTTAAATTCTCTTTCGAATGATATAATTGCGAAGGTCCTCCCAAGGTTAGTCAGAGAATTATTGAAAGTTATGAAGGTCGTAAGGTCATGAATCAGAATAAGTGAGAGCACGCGACCCTTTGGTCAGCAGACCTTGTTGTAGATGCATTTCAATGGCAACATCCACACTGGCAGTAACGGCCCACTCGCATTATAGTCAAGATTACTTCAAAAGATATCTTGACTGAAGTTGGAAATTAAGGTAAAACTAACGAGAGCATTTCTGAAGTTTGTGGAGAAGGGTTTGGAAGTGGTGAAGTTAGGGTGAAATAAATAATTTGGTGGAGGAGTTTCACCCCCACTCTGCACTCATTAAATATGTATTTTATTTCTGAGTGGGGGACTACTGATTGACGTAGGCTCCGAACCATGGGGATCTACATGGTATGGCAGCCGAAGTGAAGGCGACCCGGTCGAATCGGGGCTCGATCCGGAGACTTACCACACCCGATGTGCTTAGTTTCGCTGTAATCTGAAGAGGTGTTTGCACTCGGCTAAGTTGTAACCCTTAAGTTAGCATCCTTTTATTTTATTTTCCTATCTTTTTCCTCTTTATTTCTCCTGTTCTTATTTCCCTCTTCCTTTTCTTCTATTCAACATTTTCTTCATAATATTAAATAAACAATTATTCTTTTACAAAAACATTTAGCTTCGGAAATTAAAATTCTAAAGTTATTCCAAAGAAAGTCAAATTCATAAATTGACTTAAAATTTGATAATTCAGAGGAAATAAATGAAAATAACACCAAAAACAATTCACTTTACCATTAACAAACTTAATGGACATATTTTCACTATTCTATTAAATGTACAAAATAAACGAATAATACACAAAATTCCATTTTTTAATTCCATCCTCGAAAATAACGCAACGAAGGATAAATTTATAGGCTCGCCTCGCGCAGGCCTGTAGATAGTTTAGGGTAGGAAAGGAGCCAAAGAAAAATAAAGAAAGAAAAGTAGCGAGACGAGTTTCGAACGCGCTTGCCGCGTCGCTGGACAGCCGTTAGCAAGAGTCTTAATCCACTCGGCCATTCTGAACCCCCTGGTCATTCAAGTAAAGGATTTAAGCCGCTCGCCTGAACTTCTCGCACGCTACAGTCTTACTGCTTACCTTATCCATATCTCCAGATCTGATTGCTCATATTTGCAGAATATTTAATCTATTGTGATCTGTTAAGGGGCATGTAAAATTTACCCGTAAAAGGCTGATCCACATTACAAATTTGATATAACAGTAAACTAGTCTTATTTATCAGAAAACAAGCTCCACCTTAAATCAATTGGAAATGCTTGGCATTCGTTTTGCTGACATTTCCTATAGGCCATCGAAACAAAGAGAAAGTTAGTTGAAATTTTAGGACACTCCTGTTACAAACCATGAAAAATCATCCAACTAACCGCAACCTAATGGAACAGTGATTTTTGATGATTAATTAAAGACACACCCGTCTCTTTACAAAGGAATACGAAGGGAAGGGAACAGTTAAATATAAACACACAATTACACCTGCATAGTTGCGCTACTTTTTTTAAATATAGAAAAATATATTCCTAAAAATATTTAAAAATTGAATTAAATTCAAATATATTTATGGATGAAATGAGAAGTTTATTTGTGAGGCAGATCATGGATAAAGAAATAAGTGATAGGAGGGAAATGGAAATTAGGACAATATTGTTGGAATATTGGGATAAAATCCTTACTTAGATGCAGAAAGGAAGTCATGGGTGTGTATCTAGCTATGGTGGAAGTACAGGGTGAGTAACAGAGAAATATTTGAGTATTGCAGCACGAGAATTAATTGCATGCAGCTCTGCTTCATGTACTGACTGCACTTTTTAGCATATACTCACCCAATTTTTATGTTAATTAAAGCAGAATTACCCCATACTGCAAATGGCGGCCAGAGGATTGCGTGCCCTACCCGCCTCAATGACCCCCCGCCTCAATGACCCCCCGCCTCCCTAAAGACTCCCATGTGCTTCTTTGAACAACCTTGCTCATTGAGGTAATAGGCCCTCTTAGCCCACCTCTTCTTCATTGGCCCGTCCTTCCCCTCTTTATCAACCCTACTTAGACCCGAAGAAGAGGTGAGAGAAGGAGTTAAGACCCTTGGGGCATCCTCCCAACTTCAGCTCTGAACAACGTGGTCTCTGGAGTGCCGAGGTGATGAGTGAGTGACAAAATGATGATTTGTGCAGGTGAGAATGAAAGTATAAGTCTCCACACCATCTCCACCATCGGTCTGAACATACAGCATTTTAAGATTGTGCTCTTTTGAGAGGTGATTCAAAATGTGGGACTCTCTAGGGTTCGGAACAAGATAGCTAGGAACAGGAAAGCAGGGATATTTATCCCAGCCTTCCTTTATTTCTGTTCCGCAAGATGGTATGTGTGTAGGGAGGAGGGGGGCGTGGTAGATTCGGGAGAGTTACGTAGTCTCGTACTCCCTTGTGCACCAATAGTCTCCTCTTCTGAATACTCGAGATACGCAAATTTGGCACATTTTTACTTTCTCATAGCCTCACCACTCTACGAAATTCTTATAATTCACTTTTTTTCCCTCTCGTTAGATTCTATTAAAAACTACTAAATAAAACATTTATCCTATAATCGGATCATCATAAGAATTGAATAGGATTAGGTATTATTATTTTGATTGGACGCAATCCTCTGGATGTAGTTTTCTTGGGAGTTTGGGTGCCTTAAAAAAGAGGCCGTTTGACTCGGATGAACTATGATGGGCCCTTGTGGCTTTTGTCATCTGTTATATTATATTGTGGGGGACTTTGATGGTGCTTTTTGTGGGTGGGTTTTGACGGATGCGGATGACCTTTGATAGGCCCTTGTGGCTTTTGTCATCCGTAAAATTATGTTATGTTATGTTATGTTATGTTATGTTATGTCATTAACATGATCGTGGTTAGCCATGCGCAAGGCTACACAGAAACAGAAAGCCCATTTGATAACGCATGAGGGAGCAGAGAGAAACGAAGGGTGGGTTTATTATCCTGTCCGAATCGACACAAACTCGGTGGTTGATGTCCCGTAATTGCTTTGGACAGTCAAAACCAACCTTGTATCTTTGTGAGGAGGGGGGCGAGGATTGAGGGGGCGGGGAGAAACCGTCCTAGTTGTGATTTTTACGCAAAGGGACAAAGGTGTTGGCTGAGTGACAAGTTTGGACACGTTTGCGATATATATACATATAAGTAAAATTGCTAAAACTCACTTCTGACTATTTTGGGTCATTGAAGAGTATATCACGAACACGGTGGAAGCTGTGGATGAATCACTTCTCGGTAATATCCTAGTGAATTGACGGCCAAAACACCGTTTAAGTGGAGTAAAAGAAAATTGTAAGGTGCAAGTTGGTCGGCTACAGGAGGACCGAGGGTATCCAACAAATACCAGGACCGGTTTTTCTTTGGAAAATTATCATTTTACGAGGGCGTTCAATAGGTTTTGCGAATGGGTAGGGCAAAACAGAGAAAGGGGGATGGCTGTTTGTGGGGGTGTTAGGACTAGTTATGACAAGTCGGGACCTGCAGCCGCACGCTCCTGCCTCGTCTATATAAGAAGAAGTAGCTGATCGCAGATCGTCAGTCACAATTTTTTCAACAATGGAGAAGGTTGAGCACCGCGCAGTGATCAAATTTTTTAGCAAGGAAGGCAAGAATGCAAAAGAGATCCATGAACGCATGGTTGCAGTGTACACCGACATCGCCCCTTCCTATGCAACCATTGCTCACTGAAATAGGGAGTTCCACCATGGTCGTGAGTCCCTTGAAGATGATCCCCGTCCAGGACACCCGTCAAACGTGACCAACGAGGACAATGTGGCCCGTGTGGAGAGCATGATCCTCGAAAATTGACGGGTGAAGATCGAAGAAATCAAGCGAGAACTTGGAATATCGCATGGAAGTGTTATCAACATCATCCATGGCCAAGGTCTCTGCCCATTGGGTCCCTAGAAACCTTACGCCCCATGATCGACTTCAACGTCGTCAAAGTCCACATGGCTATAGTTGCACAAGCTGCCCTGCGCAAGTGCGGATTCGAGGAGCTTAACCATCCCCCCCTACAGTCCAGATCTGGCCCCTAGCGACTACTTTTTATTCCGCGAGCTTAAGGCTGCACTGCGTGGACGCCGGTTTGGGGACGATGAAGATGTCCAGCTCGCCGTCCAGGAGTGGATTGAACAGCAGTCGCGAGATTTCTGGTTGTCGGGAATTCGAAGCCTCATGAACAAGTGGCGCAAGTGCATTGAAGTCGAGGGTAGTTATATTGAAAAATAATAAAACACTTTTCCTTATATCCGAATTGCAAAACTTATTGACCGCCCCTCGTAAGTGTGGTAATAAGTATAGACTTTGTTCAGGAGTGCTAAGAGACAGTTGAGAGCGCATCTACAACTACGTTGAAACACATTTTTGGAAAACAAAGAAGCCACTCATCATCAATATATGGGATTCTGCAGAAAGCACAAGGATTAGACGGCGGGATGCACACACACACATACACACACACACACATATATATATATATATATATATATATATATATACAACTTCACCGCAAGAAAGAGAAAACGGAATAATTTTTCTTCGGAAATATTTGATTTCTTACTTCGAAATCAAATATTTCCGAAAAAAATTCCGTTTTCTCTTTCCTGAGGTGAAGTTGGATTTTTTTTCCATTCTCTCGCGCTCATGATATATATATATATATATATATATATATATATATATATATATGCGCGTTATCGCGAAAATTTATCGCGTTAACGATATTGGGTTATCGGTTATAACATAACATATAACATAACATAATTACACGGATGACAAAAGCCACAAGGGCCTATCAAAGGTCATCCGCCTCCGTCAAAGCCCACCCACAAAAAGCACCATCCCTAGGGGAAGACAAAATCAAAGTCGCCCACAATATAATATAACAGATGACAAGAGCCATAAGGGCTCATCATGGGTCATCCAAGTCAAACGGCCTCTTTTTTAAGGCACCCAAACTCCCAGGAAAACTACATCCAGAGGATTGCATCAGAAACAAGGGTATCACCAATCAAGGCTTGTCAAGAACTAAATCATGCAGCTATAGATATATACAAACAATATTAATATATTCAAAACTTAGGAACCATCACAACCTTCTCTTCCCATAAACTCATCCAACCTACTCTTAAATACATTTAGATTTGGACTACCTACTACCCTCTGCGGCAATTTGTTCCAGAAGTCTACCACTCTATTGGTGAAAAAATATTTTCTTAAATCCAACGTACACCCTTGCTTTTAATTTTCAAGTGGTGACCTCTGGTCCGATTTCTATCATCTAACTCAAAAAACTTGCTAACATCCAATTTATCTATCCCGGAAAAAATTTTAAACAACTCAATCATATCCCCTCTCACACACCTCCTTTCGAACGAGAACATATTTAATACCCTCAGTCTATCTATATATTCAAGGTGCCTCAGGGAAGGAATAATCTTTGTTGCCCTCCGTTGCACTCACTCGAGAAGGTTAATATCGTGTCTAAAATGTGGGGACCATGCCTGTATACAGTACTCTAGATGTGGCCTAACATAAGAGTTATAGAGTTTAAGAATAACCTCCTTACTTTTGTAACTGACATTTCTCTTAATAAAACCCAGCACTCTATTTGCCCTATTTCTTGCTTCAATACACTGCTTAGAAAACCTTAATGACTTATCTATTACTACTCCTAGATCTTTCTCATCCTCTACTGAGCTCAGCCAATGCCCATCCATTTCATAGTTAAATTCTCTATTATCTTTTCCCATGTTAATAACTTTGCACTTTTCAAGGTTGAAAGTCATTTGCCACTTATGTGCCCAGGATAACAATTTATTTAAATCCCCCTGCACTTTAAAATTATCATCAATATCTTTAACTACAGCTGCTAATTTGGTATCATCCGCAAAAATTGACACTTTATTATTAACTGCCTCCCGAATATCGTTTATATAGATGACAAATAATAATGGACCGAGAACTGATCCCTGAGGAACCCCACTGATAACATCCCTCCACTCTGACCTCACACCATTTAGCACTACCCTTTGCTTCCTGTCTTTCAGCCACTCAGCTATCCAATTTGAAACACCCCCACATATCCCAATCATTTTTAATTTATGAACTAGTCTCCTATGTGGTACCTTATCAAATGCTTTACTAAAATCTAAGTAAATTATATCTACATTCTCTCCCTTATCTACTTGATCTGTTACAAACTCCAGAAAGTCTAGTAAGTTAGTCAAACATGATCTACCTGATCTAAACCCATGCTGAGCATCGCTGATTAACCCCTCCCTCTCTAGATGTTTGCAAATCCCTTTTTTAACTATTTTCTCGAGAATTTTACAGACTACAGGAGTTAGGCTAACCAGTCTAAAGTTATTTGGATCCTCTTTACTACCCTTCTTGAAAATGGGGACTACATTCGCTCTCTTCCAATCATCGGGTATTTCTCCATATTCCAGTGACCTAGTATATAACTTCTCCTGAGCAATTGAGATACTTTCTACACCTTTTTTAAGTATCCTAGAATGAATATTATCACGGCCGGAGGCCTTGGTAGTATCTAACTCACCTATTAGTCCTTTTATCATCCTCCGATCCACACTAATTTTAGTAAACACCTCTTTTCCTGACCTATGAGTACTATACATAGGACTATTTAGTTTCTCCTTTGTAAATACTGATGCAAAATGACCATTTAGTACCTCAACTATTTCCTCATCAGTTTCTCTCACAACCCCTTCATATTTGATAGGTCCTATTTTAACTCTGCCAGACTTGTTATTAATTTTATAGTAACTAAAGAACTTTCTAGGATCTTTGTTGCTATCCTGAGCTAATTTAATTTCTGACACCCATTTGTTCTTCTTTATAATCTTATTTAACTCATTCCTAACCATTCTATAATCACTTAAATTTTGAATATTATTTTCTACCTGTAATTTTTTGTATGCCCTTTTCTTATCTGAAATTTTTCTAGCTATCTCCTGATTCCACCATAATGGTTTCCTACTTTTGTTCCTAATGGCCTTCATTGGGATACATTGTTCTTGGACTACATTTATTATATGCTTGAAAGTATCCCACATCCCATAAGCATTTTTACCTCTGAATCCTACATCCCAGTCTACCAAATTTAGCAAGCTTCGAAGTTTTACATAATCTCCCTTATGAAAATTTGGAACTTTTTCAGCATTCTCGGTTATTTTACCCTTCTCAATTCCCAAGTTAAAACCAACTATCTGATGGTCACTATTTCCCAATGCTTCCCCAACAGTCAATTCTTGAACTAAATGATCACTGTTAGAAAGTACTAAATCTAATATATTGTCCCCCCTCGTTGGCTCATTAACAAATTGATTAAAAAAAATTATCCTCAAAGCATTCTATGAACCTGCCACTTGTTCTATCCCTACCTATCATATTTTCCCAGTCCACAGAGTTTAAGTTGAAGTCCCCAATAATAACTGCATCTGTTCCACATCCCTTACTTATTTCCCTTATCATTAGTTCATCCATATCATCAGTCTGCCCAGGTGGCCTGTAAAAAGCTCCCAAATTCACCATTCTATTTTTACTGAACCTAATATCAATCCAAAGTGACTCAACTCCATCCTGCTTTATTGAAGTATTTAAACTTGAAACAATGTTGTTTTTGATATAGATCATTATTCCTCCACCAATCCTACCTGTCCTTTGACTAATGTACATATTATAACCCTGTAAATCAAATTCACTTATAGTGTCACTAAATTCTATTTCATTAACCCATGATTCAGTAACGCATAATATATCTATATCCTCATTGCTAATATAACTAAATAGCTCATTCTTCTTGTTTCTAAGACTACGAGCATTATTATAGAAACAATTTAACCCCCCTATCCCTGAAGCACCTCTTGAAACTTGAATGACCTCACTTCTATCGCCTTGGAACCTATTTCTGTTATCTGCCAAGTCCATTCTACTTTCAGTACTATAATGTCCTCTCATAATTCCCTGACCACTATTAGTATCTAGTTTCCCGCCCGCAAAGACCTAATAACACGATCATACTCCTCCCACAACACATCTACCGCCCTCCTACTCAAATGCAGTCCATCCATCGCATACATTTCTTTCATTCCAACAAACCTATCCCACACATCCACAAACATGACACCTTCCATCTCACACATCCTCTTCACATAATCATTCAGCCCAATTGCACGAGACATCCATTCTACCCCAACATCCATTCTTGGAAGCACACCTGTCATAACACCTTTCATTCTACTTTCTTTCACCTTTTCAATCAACCTCTTGTACCTCTCACGTAACTCACATGCACCCATTTTCTTCACATCATTCACTCCTACATGTGTAATCACAACTGCATCCCTTGCACAGCCAGACACCAGCTCCTCATACCTATCAGACAGATCTCTCACTCCAGCACCCGGCAAACACACCCTCAAACCATTCAATCTACTTGCATTCAACTTCCTATCTAAATATCTAACTCGCGAATCACCCATCACAAGCACTTCAGTCAGACTCCTATTCCTAACCCCCACAGACCTAACTCCATCCCCACTCCTATTCTCATTCAAACTACCAGTCACTCGAACTCCACCCCCACCCCCATCAGTCATATCACTTCCAGTTACTTCCTCTCTTAGGGCACTGAATCTATTAGTCAAGCTAATAGGTTCTGTGTCCCTCTGACTCACACACCTATTCTCCCCCTGGCTAACAACCTCAACAGAGGCAACCCTATTCTCACAAAGAACAGGAGAAGCCTCCCTAGCTTCATGTTATCCGATATTCTTGTTATTAAAAGGCGCGCGAGGTTCTTTTTTATAGTTTTGAACCTCGCGCGCCTTTTAATAACAAGAATACTCTTGTACTTCCTTTTAATTCATCCTTTGCTTCTCTCCCTCATATTATAAAATCTTTAGGCATTTTTGTTGTATTTAAATATAATAATACTATCTCTAAACTATTAGTCAAGAACGCCCCTTCCCCTATTGGTAATGTATATTGCGTAAAATGTATCGATTGCTCTAAATATTACTTTGGACAATCAGGTAAATGTTTAAAAGAACGAATTTCTCAGCATAAATATAAGGGTCCGTCGTGGCGAAGAAAGCAGCTCATTTTATGTTCATATGTCATATCTTAATCTCAATATTGATTGGAATTCTGCTAAAATAATCTGTCATAATAACGATACAATTTCCCGAAATATCATTGAATCAACCTTTATTTGTAAATTTCCAAATTTTAATTTGAATCCTGGTTTGTATAAATTTGATGGTTATTTTTTAAATTATATTCACAATGTACTGTCGAAACTTTTAATTTGAGACTAATATTTATATTAATCTTAATAAACAGTTTAATTTTATTTTGTGTGCATCTATGTAGACTTCTGTTTGTGTCTATTTATTTCCATTTGAGTCAAGTCTTTAGAACATTTGTACTTATTTTACCTTGGTTTTTAGATCCTAATCTCTGGGGTTAATCTGTCGTTAAGATTCTCTCAGGTCTTAATTGCCTACGCGGTATTTTAATCCTTTTGTAACCTTTAGTCTTTTGAATTTACCTGTTTTAATGATCTTATTTTGTATTTATCTTCGCTCTTGCTAAGGTTTCCATTTCATATTAATTCATTTTGTTGATTGTTTTTTTTGTGGGCGTTCCCTCCCCTCTGTATCATCCTTATAAATATTACAATTTTCAATACTTCTGTTATTCTTTGATAAAGAACTCAAAATAAAGACAGAGATATATTGAAATGGAGATGTCACATAAAATTTGAATACAAAAATGCCCCAATATGCTTATATACTTTATTCAATAAGCACAAAATAAGCAAAATAAAGAAACATTTATGAGTTATAATGGATTATTTCATTAAAATAAGTTTTTTAGGATTGGATCAAGTTTAAAGAGACCGGGAAAAATATTTAAATTAGCAGTAGTAACAATGAAGGAGTATTCAATAATATCAGCTTTATGCAATTCATTAATAATCAAGGTAAAAAATATCGCCAACCGACACAGAGAACATACATCAAAACTAACAAGATTGGAATTACTGGAGTGAGGAATAAAATTAAGTTTACTAATAAGGTCGTAACTACTACAGAACTACAGAACTACAGAATCTAGGACCAGCAAAGACCCTAAGGTCCGCTAGAGGCTAGTCCGCTACACTACATCCGAAACTACGATACACACTTATCTACGAGTGTATCTCTAACATGCTATATTATTTTTATTTTTTATTATTTTTTTTTTAAATATATAATCTACTGTACACACTTATCTACATGTGTACAATGTCATGCATATTAACTACTTCAACCTAGGGGAGGGTGATAGAAAGTTTTTCTTCTCAACTTCCGCAGCCCTCGACTGCTAGTGGTGAAAATCTAGTTTTAGGATAGTAAGACTATTTATAGGATAGGCGGAAAAGAAAATGGATATCTAAACTACACATGCAAGAGAAATCGCTGGCATCATTTTTAGTCATCATTTTTACTCTCGTTGTTCCTCCGCTTTAAACTTTTTTTGCAAAGACGTTTTTATTTACTGTGCTCAGACTACGTTATATTTATACTATTTAAGTGCGCGTCGAGACGGTTTTTAAACATATTTACCGACCTACTATCCACTACGTGGGTAGGTAGCCTATTCCAAATTTGAGTAATTTTAAACGTAAAATAGTTTTGGGCTATACTAGTGTTAAATCGCTTGTTTACTAATTTTAATCCGTGTTGCCGAGTGTTTCCCCTGTGATCCAACTCGAACAAATTCCTATAATCAACGTTTGAAAATCCTTTCAATATTTTAAATACTTCTATTAGCTGGCCACGTAATCTTCTGCCTTCGAGAGATGGCAAATCTAATGCCCTGAGTCTTTCCTCGTAGGGCCTGTTTCTCAGCTCGGGAATTAATTTTGTAGCCCTACGCTGCACTCTTTCTAATTGAGCGATATCTTTGTTTAAGTATGGAGCCCAAAATTGAACCGCATATTCGAGCAGTGGACGCACCAGTGATTTATACAATGGTAAAATTATCTCTTTGGATTTGAACGTGAAATTACGCGAGATATAACCCAGCACACGATTTGCTTTTTTACATGCATCCGCGCATTGTTTCGTGACTTTGAAGTCATCCGAGACTAAAACTCCCAGGTCTTTTTCCAATTTAACTACGTCGAGGACCTGGCCTTTTATGGTATACTCTACCCTCAAATTATGGCAACCCAAATGCATCACCTTACATTTACTTAAATTAAACTGCATTTGCCACTTATCCGCCCATCTGACAATCAAGTTTAGGTCCTTTTGTAATTTTTCTACATCCGATCTTACATAGGCACGGTTGCCCAGCTTCGTGTCGTCAGCAAATTTAGAAATCGTACTAAATACGCCATTATCCAAATCGTTTATATATATTAGAAACAATAATGGGCCAAGAACGGAGCCTTGTGGCACTCCACTACTGACGTTGACCCAATCAGAGCATTCACCATTTATAACTACTCGCTGCGAACGATCCTTCAGCCAATTTCTAATCCAATTTAATATCTTACCCTTCACACCGATTGCTTTAACTTTCATTAATAATCTCTCGTGCGGAACGGTGTCAAACGCCTTTTTAAAGTCTAGATAGATTACATCTACAGCTTTGCTTTCGTCGTAAACGCAAATCATTTTAGGGAAGAACTCCAGCAAATTTGTCAAGCACGATCTCGCCCGCCTAAACCCATGTTGGGAATCTTTAATCAGATTATTTAGCTCGAGGTGGCTCACTATTCTATCTCTAATTACCGATTCTAAAAGCTTTCCAACTACCGAAGTTAGACTAATAGGACGAAAATTTGTTGCTTTGTATCTATTCCCATTCTTAAATATTGGTGTAACGTTTGCACGCTTGAAGTCTAAAGGGACTACGCCATCTTCTAATGAGCGATTGAAAATTGCACGCAACGGCTTCGCAAGCTCATTCTTAAGTTCCTTTAAATGAGTGGGGTAAACGCCATCGGGCCCGGGTGATTTCGACTTTTTCATCAGGTTAATATATTTAAGAATTTCCACTTCATTAACCGTTATATTGGATATGCAAATATCACTATTATCTACTTCTTCAACTAACGATCCTAATTGGGACGAATCTTCAACAGTAAAGACGCTTGTGAAATGTTCATTTAAAATTTTAGACATTTCCGCCGGAAATTCCGTCAAACGACCATCTTTGTCTTTAATCGGCCCTATTGAACCTTTTAAGGGTTTCCTACTGTTTACATAGCCGTAAAACCGTTTCGGTTCCTTCTTCGAATCCTTCGCCAGTTTTATTTCATATTTCCGCTTCGCATCTCTAACCGCCCGTTTAACTTCTCTTCAAGAATCTATGTAATTTTGCCGACTTATAAATGACTCATTGTTCTTATGTATTTGAAATTTTCTATTTCGGTCCTTAATTAAGCTTAATATTAGTGGGCTAACCCACGGCGTTCTCATCGACTTCCCGCTCTTACGGCGCACATACTTTACTAAATCGAAATTTACACTAAGGAGTGTACGCCGAAGCTCAGTGTACATTTCTCCTACTGACCTATTCACTATTTTTAATATGAGATTGAGAAATGATACCAACGAGGGGAGTAAGGAATGATGTAAGCCATTTAGACAAAGAATAAGAGACGCCTACAAACCTTATAATAGGACGCATGGGATTATTACGCTTTTGAATTTTAACAAGACTATAAAAGTACAGCAGAGATGCGTTGCTAGATTCAAATTTGGCGACTAACTCAGGAAAATGTTTAAGGGGGGAACGAACTTTCTTAAAACCACTACTAACTTGGCCCCTAGTGTCTTTTACTAGGGGTACATAAGTGGACTGGTAATTAAGTAATAAAATCATTTAATCAATATAAGACACTTTATTCAGTATCGTTCATGAAATGATTATCGCGAATAGAAACTAAAACACGACAGAAACGCAAAGGGTAATAATAGTGGATAGGCAAAGTTAAACACTGGTAAATATAAGTTTTCGCAATATATACAAGTTCACTGGGGATGTCACTTGATTTTTCTAACCAAACACGTATGGTCTTATTAAAACTCATAAACCGAATTACCCCATGCGTCCTAGGTTCTGGAGGTTCAGTCTCTTATTCTTTGTCTAAATGACTTGTATCATTCCCAACTCGCCTTGTCGGTATAATTTCTCAATCTGATTAAAAAACAGTTATGATATGATGGATAAACTTAACTCCAATCTCTACTATTTTTTCTATAATGGAATCCGGTGTATGAACCAGATTCTCTCTGGTAATGCCCGACTCTCCGGATGCCCTCTATTTGATGTTAATTAAAATGTTTTTTTCAATCCGATTAAAAAATAGTGACGACATGATGGATAAACTTAACTCCAATCTATACTTCAGTAATTTCACTCCTGCTGAAAACATTCGTTTTATTCATACAAATTTGCATAACTTTTAGAAATTTGGGATTTTCTCTGGCAAAGGATAAGGAAGATATGATAGAAATACAGGCGTTCTGATACTTTGGGGTCCGGTATTGTAGTCTTTAATCATGAAGCCTATCTCTTGCTTAACTTCCTTTAGAACACTGGGTCTAATTTCATCAGAACCTGGTAATAGAAGGAGGTAGTATAAGCTCGATTGATAAACCTGCCAGCAATCCTCCCAAAACGGGTTGACAAGTGGAAATTCACAAATTGTGTCACTTTCCGGGTTTAAGACAAGAATTGAATCCCAATCATTCAGAGTCCTATTTTGAGGTTCACTTTTAGACAGAATCTCACGCCGAGCTCTTGGAAAAAGGACTGAAACTGTGGAGTGACCTTTAGGATAATTTGTTTGAGGGGATGGTAATTTTTATTTCCATTATTTTAATTTGAGTTCACGCATGTCATATATAGCGGGAATCGTATTTTTTACTTCTCTGCAATAATTGTTGAGTAAGAATAATAGCAACCTGAAAGTAAACAAAAAAAAGACGGGAAAACTCATCCTAAAGTAAATCGTAGTAAATCCACAACTAAAAACACTAGACTGTATAAGATCAACGAGTATAATTTGTTTTTAAACTTTTAGATATGATTTAGATAACCAAATAATACGAAATAGTAAAACTTAGGAACCAGAAATTTAAGTTTTAACCCTAACCAAGAGAAAAAAAAATCAATGCGAAAACAAATTTTTATTCGAGGTACAGCCCTAATTCTTCTCATTTCATCCCTTGACGGTACAATGAACATACGAACAGGATTGCAATAGTGGTGAAGGTTTTTGAGAATAAGATAAGATAGGTATAAAAAAATGTGTCAAGTTAGATGATTGATGATGGTATGGATGAGGAGAGGGGAGATTATGTAAATGACTTGGATGAGGATGATAATAAATTTGTGCCACGTTGCTTGGTAAACGCTGCTATTTTTCAGTTTTTTTTAATTTACCTATGATGATTTTATTTTACAGCATTCTAGCCTTTGTTATTGGGGATTTGCTCATTCGAACTTTTGAATACCAAAGTATCCCAAATGTCTCCTCTTCAGTCTTGATTTTATTTGTTTGCACTTGCGTGCTTTTGTTTTTGTTTTATGTTTGCTTTATTTGTTTATCTATTGTATCTTGTCAACCTTAGATAGGTTCGGTTTCCACTTGGATTTTCCTTCTGCTGTTTTTAAGCTTTTGTTTGAAGTTAATGTTCTTTACTCTTCTTCCGTTATTTTTACACTGTTTAGAACTTCGATTGCGAAGTTTCCATCTAGTTTGCTCCTTAGTTTCTGGGCGCGTTCTTGCATGATTTGTTTAATTAGTTTCAGGTTTGTTCTTAAGTGAACCTTCGAGATGAGATTCAATCTGCTCTGGTGTTGTTCGTTATATTATCGACTAGCTTTGTTTTGGATTATTTTCATTTTGTTCATTTTAGTCTTGGATAGCGTATGGATAGGTATTATTGGGTATGTTACTATTAAACGTACGAGGGGGAGGTGGAGTTTCTTTTGTTACACTCTGAGAAGCCTCTAAACCTGTTAAGGGAAAAGAGGGCCAGCTTGGAATAAGATATCATTGGTGTGTGTATTATATCCGCTCTTTCTATCTTAAATCCAAGGACAAAGCGGTTTGTGCAATATGGATACTCGATGTTGTCGACGATTATTCGATGCGTCTATCTTCTGTTCAGTGGATGATTTTAAATTTGTAGTATTCGTTTTTATCATATTTCTTTTTGAGAAATCATTGATGTTTTTGATTTCTCGTGCGGTTCTTTGCGCGCTATCTCTAGGGTTATTATAATCGCTTGTGATAACCTGAGAGATATCGTCTGCCAGTTGGACGTACATAACGTAGTTTTCAGTGTGTTGCAGGAGGTCTCTGGTGTTCACGGTGTAGAGCGTGGGACTGAGACAACCTCCCTGGGGCACCCAAGCCTCTAAGGTAAATGTTTAACCAGTGATTTTCCAGTTGGAGCTCGGAAATTTTATTTTTAACCCCGGGAACCAAACCTTGTCTAAGGCTTTAGCAGCATCGTGGATTATGAAGTCCACTCTATTGTCTGTTGCCAATTTGACTACGAACTTTTCGGTAATAGTGCCAGTGCTGTGTCCGTACCACGTTGCTTTCTGAATCCATTTGTTGTTAATGCTGCATACCGCTGTCTTCTAAGTAGCTCCTTAGTCTTTCGTTAAGGAGTTTTTCGAGGAGATTTCCGATAAACATAAACAGTGAGATCCAGTTATTCCAGGACTTTTTGTTTGAATGCGTTTAGGGGTGTAGTAAACTCCTATAGAGGGAAGGGCCTTCCTTTGATTCTTTACTCACTTTCCAAGTGAGTAAAGTGAGAGTTAGGGAGCTTTCTCTTCTAACTGTTGTGTGATTTGTATTTTTGAAAGCGACCTCAAAGTTTTAGTTTTCCTCCAGAGTGACGGAGAAGATTTTTGTTCAGGGTCCTCCGGAATCATTTATTGATATTTCTATCGTTGGTTATTGTGGCTTCTTCCTCTTATAGCCACATTTTTTTCACTTTGGTTCGGAACCTTTTATTTTCCTATATTGGTTCCATAACCTCCTGGGATCTCTATCCTATGTTCATTTTTTGCGATTAGTTCTTTACAGGTAGTGTTCATTCTTGTTCTTATTGCATATTTTTTATCTTAGATTTCTCAGACGTACGCATCTTTCAATGTTGTTTCCATTTTGATGCATTTCTTCGACGGTTCCATGTCGGCACTCAGAATGTTTGTTAGTTCGTCTTGGGCGTATAAAGGGCGTCAGCCTCTATTATCAGTTTGGTATATTTTGAAGGTGAGCATCTATTTCTTCTTTGAGGCCGTTGTTAAGGGTCTTGATATTGTAGTCTGCGAGATGCTCTTTATATGCATTCCAATTAGTTTTGACGAAGTGTTTTTCTTTGGGGTATTTTAATATTTATGGAGGAGGTGGAGATTCTTGTGACAAACCCAATATGATCTGAGGGGGTTCCGGGATTGGGAGTTGTGTGGAGATTAAACCTAAAGCTCGGGTTTGTCACAATTATATCTGAAATGGTTGGGGACCTCTTCCGTTAAAAATGCTGGGAAGTCTGAACCTTCCCTCTGCTTAAATCCATTCTCATGAGACGTTCTAGTGTTTCTTCGGTGCCGTTGTTGTAGGTTGTGTATCCCGCCTCCATACATTTTGTAGTCAGGTCTCCAATAATGGCTGGTGATGATGGGTTGCGGAAGATTCTGATGAAGTTGGAGCTCGGAAGGTACGAACACCGGGGCTGCGGGGATATGCACCCGTTATTACCAGGTCTCAGGTAATTATTTTCGGCTTGATGGTCAGATATTAGTCTTCTAGGTCTTCTATTTCGGAAAAGTGTTTGGGTAGGGTTTGGAGCTATTATGGTATAGTTCAGGATTTTGATGTAGTCTTCTTACTGGTTGATTCTGACTTCTGTGCTAATAACTATATCTAGGTCTATTTCTCTGATTATGTTGCCCTAAATGAGTCTCTTCGTTTTCCATCCGTCCAAGATCAGGGTAAAAAGCTTGTTATTTAGATATCGTACGTCTTGATCCATCTTATTGTTTTGTTGATTTGCCTGCCTCCATCTTTTTTTGTCATTGTTGGCAATCTTACATGACCTGTGGATTTTTTTCTGAACTGGTCTGAGGGTAGGTTAAAGAAGGACTTTGATGATATTTCACTCAGTCCTTGTTGCAGAGCATTGTTTATTACCATATTATCATGTTCAGAGTCGTAATCCAATTTATACTTTCCTTTTGTAGGCCTTCGATAATGTTTTTTTGTTTGTTAACTGTAAAAAGTGGGGTAGATTGGGATCAGTCATCTTGATATTTAATTTTTCTGTGTTGTTCTTGCTTTGTTTCTTTCTTTTTTCTAGTTGTTCGTGTATTTTCATGATTTGTTCACTCATTTTCTTTCGTCACCGGTGGAGATGGTTCCATTCTCCGTTTGTTCAGATTGTGCCCGTTTTTTGGGGGGGTTTCCGTTTGTTCATTTGTCTGTTCTTGTTCTGGGGTCATGGATATTCGGAGGAGTTCATTGGAAGGTGGGTTCCCGGAGACCATCATTTGTTTCAGGTATTTTGTTTCGCTTTTCTCAAAGTGAGCTTGCAAAATTCACAATATGAGGTCTGGCCTCATATTGCCCTCTATATTTACGATCGTCTTTGTTATGGGACAAGTCTTGCTGCCGTTGCTGTTGCATACGTGGTCGTTTTTCTACGTTTATTCTCTTTGATTATGGTGGTCTTCTTCGTCTTGGTGATTTGCCTCTTCATTGAGGACGCCATCGCGAAAGTGCGGGCGTGTTTCCACAGTTGAGGATTTTTTGGTGGGGCTCTTGTAATCTTCCCACCTGTGTTCAAGCCCTGCACATTTGGAGCATTTTTTTACCTTGGAAAGTGTACTCCTTTGTCATTTGTTGGTCCAGTGCTTAGCCCTTGAAACAAACCTTGATAGATATAAAGGTCTCCCTCTCTATCTGGTCTGGTGCTGTTTCGGTGTAGAATGCTTAGGATATCTTGCTCTGAGACCTTCGTGGCTATTTCTGTTTCTTTGAAGATGACCTTGAACACATGTATGTGCTCTACGCCTGAGGATTTTTTAAATTTTATGACCTCATCGACTTTAACTTAGAATTGGTTTTTTTTTTTCAATTTCGGTCTTAATCACCTCTGTGGTGTGCTCCCCTCTCCAAGGATCGAGGCGCCTGCAGATCGCTGATCTTTTGGTCGTGACGGCAGGGGAGCTTTCGGTCAGCAACTCCAATTCTCTGCACTTTTTTTTGCTTTTTCGCTGGGCAGATTGTCTAGGTCTTTTTTTTTGTACCGCAAAGAGCAACATAGCCGTTGTATTTGTCTTTCAGCTTCAATACCACGACTCCGATTTCTGCGTAGATAGTGCGAACCGTCTTTTCTCTGGTTGATTTGGTTTGTCCCTCGAGGACCCTGAACGGGACCCTCTTGGCGCCTTCCATGTTATCCATTAGTCCCAGAGGGAGACTTGTACCCTTACTCGGTGTCTTCTTCTTCCTGTCGATGGCTTGATTGTAGTAGTTCTCACTTGTATATTATTTGCCTGGAAAAGAAGGTATTTGTCAAATTTTTATTTATACGTTTATTGAGGATTCTCCCCCGCCTCTTTGGGGGCTTTTATCTGTCTGGAATGGGATTGCTGCCATGGGTGAGATGATGGGTGATTAGATGAAGGAACCCAGATGGGACCCTCCTGATGGATGACTCATGGCGGACTTTTTGTTGGGTGGTGGTCGAATCCACTCCTACCACCTAGGGGGCCGCCCTCTCAGGGGTTTGGTTATCGACACTGCTTCCAGTGTACAAAGAGACGGTTGCATGTCCCTCTGTGCTCTTAACCGGGCCCCGAGGGTGTCTATTTGGGACCACCGGAGGTTGCAGTGTCGACCCATTGTCCATGATTCCTATCACCGCGAGCTCCGCTGGGGGCTAGTCCTAAAACCTGTTTCCCTCGGGGGCTTCAAATTATGCCTTTTCAAGTGAAGGGCATAGTTTGAACGTGGTTATGAATGGCAACTTCCCCTCTGAGGCAGCAGAGGGTGGACAAATTAGCTAGACTTATTAAAATATGATAGCCGATGAATGGTATTATTCTCTTTTAGTCCCCCGTGGGAGAAAAAGGGTACGGATGATTAGAGAAGGATGAAGGTAGAGATAAGTGTTTCTAGCTCTGATGAAAATGCGAGACCGTAAGTTTCTTTGGATATCCTTGAGGAAGCGAAACTTCAAGTTAATGAAGTGTCTTCGACAGTTGACAAGTTAGTGCGTGCAAGATGATATTCGCGAGCTCAAATGAATACGTGGAAAGCGGGCCAAGCGCGAGCAGTCACAATATATTTGATGAGAGTTTTTTAATGACATGTGATTAAAGAGGGCAATGGACGAGTTTCCGGTGTGCATGTTATATTTGTGCTCGTATATGCGTTTGTATATATTTCGTGAGCTCTTGTCCAAAAGAATTAAGAATTTATGTTGGTATATTTTTATTTCTTTTTATCTTCTTCTTCTTCTTATTATACTTCTTCTTCTTATTATTTTTCTTATTATTATTCTTACTATTATTATCACCTTCACTTTGCATTGGTTTTGTATAAAGACAACGTAGGTGATTTACAATGTTCATTGTAAAGCTGAAAGATGCGGTGTGAAGTCTTGAAACTAGTCCAATTACATCGGCTAAAAAAAATATTCTTTTTTTCCACGATTAATCGCTGCGAAGACGCTTTTCAGAGTTTTACCTTAGCTTTTGATAATGACTTAGTTAATTTGACTGAATTACAGATATCATAAAGAGAAGTCGACGCTGTAAATGCTGACTTTGCTAGTAAGTTGGCTTTTGCGGGCTATAAAACATTTTAAACTTGTAAACCTACTTTTAAAAGTCCTATACTTTAGATTAGTATAATAGGAACTTCCAAATCTGTCTTTGTAAATTTTTTTACCACAATTCTAAGGGAAGGCAAATATACGGAAATATAAAAATATAGAAAAAAAATAAAATAAAAAATGTGATGAGTTCCTGTTCCATACCTGCTCAATTCATGTTTTATTCGTGTTTAATTCGCATTTCGTTTATCTTTGCACTTCATTCGTTCTGAATTCGTTTTAATTCGTGATGAATTGCTTTTTATTGGTGCTAAATTCGCGTTTCATTTAATACTGAATTCGTGTTTCATTGGTGTCGAATTTGTGTTTATTAGTACTGAATTCTTGTTTCATATATTGATGGTAAATGTGTGCTCATTCATTGGTAGTGAATTCGCGTTTGATTTGTGCTATATTAGTGTTTCAATAGTCCTGACTTCATGTTTTACTGGTGCTCTTTTTCACTGGTGCTGAGTTTGTGTTTAACTGGTGCTGAGTTCTTGTTTACTGGTGTTGAATTCCCATGTGATTGGTGCTGACTTCGTGTTTCATTGATTCTGAATTCGTGTTTAATTGGTGCTGAATTCGATTTCCATTGGGACATATTTGGTGTTTCAGAGGTAATGAATTATGTAATGATGTTTTCATTCGTGCTAAAATCGTGTTTCCTGTGCTATCCTCTTACAACTTCCGTTCATCGGAGGTTTCGCAATAATTCTCCTCGATGAAGCTAATTAAGATGTCAACGATCCTTACGCATTAAAGGAATCATCCAATTATTGCAAGAAAATGTGGACATATAACATTCATATCACTACAAACCTAGATTATTTTAATTTTTTAATTGTTGATATATATATATATATATATATATATATATATATATATATATATATATATATATATATATATATATATATATATATATATATATATATATATATATATATATATATATATATTCTCGTAAGTCTTAAAGAGTCGATGTATCGTTTTCTTTTAAATTTTAGAGCCAATTGATTACCTAAAAATTGTAGGAACGAAGTGACTTTTCTTCATATCTGACTCCTCGGTGCCAGCGTGTCCCGAACACCCCCTTCCAGACTTCGTAGCCATTATAAAAGATTCATTTCTTGTGTTTTTTCCTTATCCGAGTGATTCTTGTATGAATCCTACTTGTTTTTTCCGAACGCTTTTGCCTTTGCTATCCTCGTCACACTGTCGTATGTTATAGAACAGGTAACAGACTTTGGTTACATACTTTATAATCACGGCCTAAAGTTGTGGGTGACGCAATTTTCACCCCGACAGCAGCCGTGTAAAAAAGAGTACAAGTAATAGACGATCTATAAACATTTTGGAGGTAAACAATGCGTTTTCAGCATGATGGATAGCCAGGTTTTATCAAACATAAGTAACGAAGTGGCTTAAATCTAATATCACCCAACAATTCCATACATCCTGACCCGACCGAGAACCTGTGGGTGATCCTCAAAACAGCCGGTTGACAAGCGGAAGCCTGAACATTATGACAACTCCCAACCGCTATTAAGCCAAGAAGGGACAACCACCGTTCAGGGGGGTTGTTTGTAAAGGAGACCCCAAGCACGCCCTCTTACAAACCCCCTATATATACACCTATCTTACGCAGTGTCATCCACTAGCTCCTCTTCTTAAGTTTATTTCTATTTATTCTTTCATGTCCAAACCACTTAAAAGCACACTCACTCAACACCTTGTTCACTCCTTTCCTTTCACCATAAATACCTCTTAAGTAGCCGTTCTTCTATCTACCTTTAGCATACCACCTATCCATCTCAAAATATTCATTTGCACTGCTCTCACTCGATGTTTCCTTTCCTTTTCACACCATAATCTCACTCACGTACATGAACATTATTCGCACCAGCAAATTCTTACGCAGCTTCCTGGTACCTTACAAACTCATATCCGTTAGTATTTATTAACACTCTGATTGCACCTGGAACTTTCTCCCCATTTAAAATTTTAGTGGTCTCAATCTGCTTTATTTGTACCATAATTATTCACCATACATTATAGATACTTAAAACATCGCTCTTGTTCAAGAGTAACACCAAGAACTCTCCTCTTTTGGGGATATTAGTTCCAACACAGTGTAACCTTCTCTATACTAGGAGCTAGCGCAAACAATTCCTTAGTTATAGATAAACTCCACTTCTACCTATAAATAATAGCTAAATAGTCTTAGACTAGGCAGTAGACATTTAATAAAGAGAAGTACAAAATCATACATACAGGGTATATAAATCAGAGAAAAGCCTAAACATTACAAAACTAGATTGGTAACACTAGAAAACTATACATATTTAGGATTTCTTGTCACGACTGACTTAAAGTTTTCGAAACAATGTGAAGATGTAGAAAGGAAAGCGATGAAAGTGCTGGGTTATATTTAAGAATAGTTTCAATTTCGAAATTGAGGGATCGTTTTGTCTCCAATCCGCTTTCTTTATACGCTAAGCCAAGAAGGTAATGCCTTCCTCAAGAGATTTATTCATCTCTCTTGGTATCTGAAGTGATGGTCGACGCTAACCGCTCAACTCTCATCTCATCGACGGGCGACTCCTCGAAGCCCTCTTCTCCAATTGCCAGGAAAGGTTTCTACATACGTTTCTCTTAACTTTACTGAACTCAAAAAACATTTATTCACTCTGCTCTTTATAAGTAAATTTAATATACCTGGAAAAAATAATTATCAATTCCTATATAATTACAGTTTTCACAGTGCCTAAAGTGAAGCGATATATTCAGTGCAATAATAGTAAATTAATTTTCAGTAATAATTTTCCTTAAAGTGAATACTTCAATCTTTTAAGTATTACTATATTATTTCGCATATTTAATTAATATCGTTTAATTGATTCTTCACTATACGTATTTGTTAATAAAGCACAAAATCCAATCTCTTACCTTCCAACCTTCCAGAGTAAAGATTATACATTCAACTTCATCCAAATTCTCTCCGAGTAGTCAATGCCCTCGTTGTTTTCTAAAGTGAATCAAAGCAAAAGCAAACAGGTCATACTGGCATACAAGTTAGTGGTAGCAGTTTCAGTGGTACTTACAAAAATTTGTGAAGTAGTGGGAACAAAAGTCCTTTGCTTGTATAATTCGCTGTTAAGGAAATATTTAGAATATTGTGCACAGGTGATGTCCTCAATCATCGTTTACGAAAGACGCAGAGGCTGAAAAAGTGTAGCCTACTGCGATTAAAGTAATACCAGGAATTAGGCACAAATATAATGAAACCAGACTTACAAAACAACTTATTTTCAATGAAGGAATGAAGACGAGCGCAACTAATCAGGGTGTATATATTTTGTATATAATTTTTTTTAAATGACTTTGACAATCTAGGTGGAAGCAATTTTCGATTAGCGAAAATCCAACCGTTGGAAATGATAGGAAGGTAGATGCAAAAAGAGACCGCACTATTGCGTGAATCGACTGCCAGAACATATGAAAAGTACTAGTGTAAATATGTTTAATAAAAAAATAGGTTGGAAAAAAGTATACACACAATCTCGCGTTTCAGAAAGGTGCTACAGTGATTGAAGATAGTTTAATAACAATTTTTTAAAAAAATAAATATCAAAACTTTCGAAAACCTCCTCTAGTGGGCCGAATGCCTTTGAGGTTTCTTTCTTTTTTTGTAACTCTTTTTCAAAGAATTGTGGATCGAGACCTTCTCTTTGGTTTTCCTTTTTAAATTATTGGTAAAAAAGATTATCTCTAACGTCTAATATTTAAATTTCTATTTTTCCATTATTATATATAGAATTTGAGACAAGATGTAGCATAATGGTATTTTGCCTTTATTTTCACACTAAGAGTGATAAAAATTAGGCGTTTATTCTTAGATTTTGCAGCCAAAGACAGCATTACAGGCTTAGAAAAGCGAGTTCTCTAGCACAAGAGTCTATAGTTAGGTCCTTTTTTAAGATTTGTAAGCGAACGGTTGATTGAAATGATTAAAATGAAAATCGTTCTTAATTATTCTTTTGTATAAAGACTACGAAATACCAGTAATCTTTGCAATTTCACGCTCAATTTTACTTGTACCTGGTTTATCTTCTTGACTTAGAATAGGCTGATTAACAATCTTAATATTTCCCACAATTGTGGTTGATTTATGCATATTAATTTTGGGACGACGTTTAAAACCCTCACTTTAACAAAATTAAAAAAAAACATTATTTTTTTCTCGTTAAACCTAATAATTATTTACCTATTGCTTTCTTTCGAACCCATCTTCTTACATCTGAAAAGGTAAAAATGAGTATAGTGTAAAATGCCCCTCAACATAATTTTGTACTACATATGTATTTCAAACTTAATTTTTGCGCTTATGAAGTTAAAAAAACCCGATCATGGTTAAATTATATTTAAAAGAAACATTCAATTTTGCATTAATATGGTTTTCAAGTTTGTAGCAGTAACTGTTACCAAGATATCTGAATTAAATAAATGTTATTTCTTTTTACTGTCCTATAACTAAAATAATATTAGTATTGAGCGGATTTATTATTTGTGTTGACCTTGACTACTTATACTCTCAAAACCTTTTGAGTATTGAATTTTTATTTAAACTTCGTTGAATGATCTGCCCGAAGGAAGTGTTAATTGCAGCTCCATGGAGTATAAACTTTTAAAAGACTAAATATCAATTAAATAATGCTAATTTTAAGTGGCTTTAATCCTCATTGACCTTGATTATTTGTATTCTCTAACCCTTTGAATATTGATTTTTTATTTAAATCTCGTTGAATGATCTACCCGAAGAGGGTGTTAATTGCAACTCCATAGATTAAACTTTTAAATTACTAAATATCTATTAAATTTTATAATTTTAAGTGGCTTTGATCTTTATTAATTGACCTTAATTACTTCTTAGCATTTTTTGAGTAATGTATTAAAGAGGAAGCGAAAAATACACAACCTACCAAACCTACCAAACCATACTCAATAATATTGTTCAAATAATCGTCAGTTGAAATATTTCATCGCTTAGTGTTAAAGTGTGTTCTTCACTATAGTTACCAAAGACCTTTCGTATATCATAACTTTGCAGTATTATTTATTTAAATTGCGTAGAGTGAATTAAGCATTCACCCTAATTTCCACAGTTATTACAATCAATTCATGTAAGTAATCTAAAGCTATATTTCTCATTATTGTTAAATTGCTAATGAATTGTCATATATTCCAAGGAACCAGAAGATGAGCGCACAAGCTTGAAACGTTGTTTTGAATAAAGGGATTTAGAAAAATGATTGGATCATTTTTCCTCATTGGCTTTATATTGAAAATTAAGTTGCGCCTTGTCGGCAAATCGATCCATCGCCTTATATATATATATATATATATATATATATATATATATATATATATATATATATATATATATATATATATATATATATTCTCCTAAGTCTTAAAGAGTCCAGGTTTCGTTTTCTTTTCAATTTTAGAGCCAGTTGATCACCTAAAATTTCTAAGAACGAAGTGGGGCCAGTGGGGCCACACTCCCGAAACCTCTAAGAGGTAGTTCGTGCTAATGGCCCTGTTCTTAAAAGTACGAAATTCGATCTGCTGGCGTCGAGAAAAAATATGTGTAATCCAACGTAGGGATCACACCTAGAAGAACAAGTTCGTAAGATTGAATTGAGCGCTCAAAAGTACGAACTTGAATATACTTGTACGATGCAAGGGAGATGTAAAATAAATAATAAATGGGGGTCATGACGCGATCATTGAGAGTGATTTTATTCATGGACAAATAATCGGGAGAAAGAGAGAATAAAGTCGTTGGATTTCAGACGTCAAGGTGACGGGTTCGATTACCGGCGAGAGCAAGGACAAACCTTTCCGGCGTTCGGTGAAACCTGCCACCATTCAGGCGGCGCGTGAAGCTTAGGCATGTGTCCACACAGCTACGGTCCCTAACGTCATCAGACAACACAATTACGGCACTGCTGTCTTTCATCCCCGTCTTCACACACATAACATAGTCGCTCTTCGGTTCTTGAACCTGCCGAAGGTGATTTCGTGTCTCTTGGAGCACATCAATCTTGAAACTTTGTTTCAAAGTTCTAAAGGCTTCAAACAGGTGAACAAATCGAGTTTAAGGTGAGGTCAACCATCCAGATGTCTGGCGATGGTTTTAGGTTGGTAGATTCCTGATTCTATCTTTGACGATCCTTTGAGAAAGCTGAAATTTGCAATCACATTTTAGGTTTGTGTCTTTGGCCCGTTATTCCATTTTATTTTTTTTTACATTTTAAGTAAAACTTAAAGAGTTTAGGAGGATACTTTTCTCATGACAAGTTCATGCTAGTCAAATATGTCTAAGCGGTAATGTGTCGGTTTGTTTGTTATACCTAGAAAGGTTTTGCAGGGCACTCGGATTGAGCCCGAGTCCTAGAAAAAAATATTCAACGTTAGAGTTGGGTTTATATATATTTTGCGTGTTGTATTTGGATTTTTTTAGTCATGAAATTTAGGATTTTAATCTTTAATTTCTAAATACAATAGACAAAATTAAAAAGTATGAACGACCTAACGTTATTAATAAAACTGCCAATTTCTCCAGTCAAGGTTTTCTCAGTGGATTCTGATACTTTGAGACATGCTCTTTGAAATAAGCCCTGGGGGCCATCTTGAATTTTGCCTCAAATTCAATATAGCTGCCAAAATACTTAAAATACTATCTGGAAGAATCCTATCAGGTGAAATGCAGATTTATTTCACTAATTTGTGATGAGTATAACCAGTAAACATGACGCAATCGGTTGGATGCCACTGCAATACACCATTGGTGTTTAAATCCAATATGGCCGCCGGCCCTACCACGGTATTGGAAAATAGCTATATCTCCTGTTCTAGTTGAGATATGGCTACAAATTTGGTGTATATCCCCAGGTTTTCATGGGTGAGGAATCCAAATATACGGGTACCATCATATTTGAAATTAGGTCAGTAGGTCATGAAGTCAATTCAAGATGGTCGTCGACGGTGATGTTCATTGGTGTTTTGCATTGTTTGTTGATTGAATTGCGTGTTTGATTGTTTGTTGATGTTTTATTTGTTGGCCAGTTAGGATGTTGGTTGTTTGTTATTATTATTATTATTATTAAAGTTCCAAGCCACAACCCCAACTGGAAGAGCAAATAGCTATAAGCCCAAGGGCCCCAGCGGGGAAAGAAACCTGGTATGGAAAAAACGAAACAAAGATTAAGAAAAACATAATAAATAAATAGAAAATTAAAAAAAAAAAAAAAAAAAAAAATTAAATGCTATAATGTTAAAAATATTATAATATTATATATGTGTGGATAATAAATAAAATATTAAAGTTATAAGTTTCTGTTAATTAAAAATGTATTAGCACCCACTTTAAATTTCTGAAGTTCCAAGGACTCAACAACAACACTAGGAAGTTCATTCCACAGTTTAGTTGTGTTAGGAATGAAACTTCTTGAAAACTGTGTTGTGTTGAATCTCATAGGCGTAAAGGCCCTACTATTGGCATTTATTACACCTCTGGTAACTCGTTGAGGGGCATATAAATTGGGCAGATCGTGATGCAGTGGATGATCTGCATTGTTAAAAATTTTATATAAGATGCATAAGGAGCTTATTGCTCGCCTATGCCACAGATCAACTTTGAGGTCAGGAATTAAAAATTTTATTGCTCTCAAATTTTTATCTAATAAATTAAGATAAGAGTTGGCTGCCGAACTCCAAACAGGGGCGCAATATTCAAAACACGGAAGAATAAAAGCATTAAAACAATTTTTAAGAACAGTCTGCTCTCCAAATACTTTGTAAGATTTCCTCAAAATGCCAATTTTTTGAGCAATAGAGGAGGAAATAGATCGAATGTGATTCTCAAAAGTAAACCTAGAGTCAAGCATAACTCCAAGCAACTTAAAAGAATCACATATGGAGATGGGAATGTTATTTATTAAAAGATCTGGATGGGGAGGATCTAGTGTTCTGGATCTGCTAACAATCATACTCTGGGTTTTCTTTGCATTTAACTTCATGCCCCATGAAGTGCACCAAACATTTATCTTAGCCAGATCTCTATTTAAAGACTCTGCAACCGATGCTCTCAACTCAGGAGATGGGACTGGGGCTATTAGAGTAGCATCATCAGCATAGGCTATAAGTCTATTTTCCAGTCCAAACCACATATCATGGGTATATAAAATAAACAGTAGAGGACCAAGAACACTGCCTTGTGGTACACCAGATAGCACTTCTCTCTCATCACTAAAATTATTGTCAACATAAACCTTTTGATGTCGATTTGTTAAAAATTGTTCAATAATATTTAAAAATACACCACCTACTCCCAACTGCTTCAACTTAAATATCAGGGCCTTATGATTGACACGGTCAAATGCGGCACTGAAATCCAGGCCAACTAAGCGAACTTCTTGACCAGAGTCTAATGATTTTTGGACAATGGTGGAGACTGTGAGAAGTGCATCACAAGTGCTCAGACCCTTACGAAATCCAAACTGTAAAAAGGGAAACAGACGATTAAGCTCGGCAAATGTACTTAAACGTTTAGCTAGTAAACGTTCAAAAATCTTAGATAGAACAGGAGTTATAGAGATGGGCCTATATTCAGTAGGGTTAAAACTACCACTTGCACTTTTACATAGTGGAGTGATGTTACCAATTCTCCAACATTCGCAAAAACTACCACTCCTCGCCAGCTTCCGAAGAATAACGGAAAGCTTGGGAGCCAAATACTCTGCAGTTTTCTTAAAGAATAAAGGGAATATACCATTTGGGTCAGTACCACCATAAGCATCCAGATCAAGAAGTAACTGTTTTACTTCACTTGAACGGAAAGCAATCTTGTTTAACCTTGGTTCAGGGAAACAAGTGTCAGGTAGAGTTAGATTCTCATTACTTTGTTTATTATCAAAAACATCAGCCAACAGTGTTGCCTTTTCTTCAGGACTAAGGGTAATGGAACCATCAGGTTTAAGAAGGGGTGGCATAGATGAATCATTCCCAAAAAGAGCAGACTTGAGAGTGGTCCAGAATTTGTGGGAATTTGCTGTGCGCTGAAGAGTTCCCTTTGTGGTAGTATTGAATTCAACTTCAGCATTATTATATACCCTCTGAGCTGCTGTTCTGTAGTGCACATAATTATCCCATAGAAAGGCAGATCTACTCCCCTTCCACAGGTTGTAGGCTTCTTGTTTCTGCATATGAGCCCTCTTACAGTCATCATTAAACCAGGCTTTGTCCTTAGTGCGATATCTGATCATACGGAATGGAACATGTCTATCAATAATTGAAACAATTTTATCATTCAAAATACGAACTGCTTCAACCTCCTTATATATTAGTGGCCAGTTGATCCGGGAGATATCATTTAATATATTGCACCAGTCTACTTGAGATTTGATGAATACTTTGCTTGTATGAGCTATATTAGGAATAGATTGCTCAATACAGATAGTTATAGAAATTGCACAGTGGTCAGAAGTTCCCACAGGAGGATCAACAGCACTTGTAACGACTCCAGGGGAATCAGTGAAAACCAAGTCAAGGCAGTTCCCAGATGAATGGGTAGGCTCCCTAATGACTTGCTCACAACCCGACTCACACGCAAAATCATAAGCCCTGATACCATGACAGTCAGTAGGGGAGACAGAAGACAGCCATTGCCTATGATGAGCATTGAGGTCTCCCATAAATACAAAGCAGGCTTTCCGGTCATTTTCCTGTACCTTGGCCATGGCAAGGAGCAGACAATCAAAAATAGTATCATCTAAGTCTGGATTGCGATAGACAGAAAAAAGATAAAAATTATTTTGCTTACCACATACTTTCATAACTTGCATCTCATGGCAAGAACAAGCATAGGAGGTCTTTGAAGCAGAGTAACCATTCCTAATGTAAACTGCCAATCCTCTAGCCCTAGGAATGGCATCACGCCTAAGTAAAATTGGTTTTTTGAAGCCTGGTATAAGTAGTTCAGAGACATGCCTCATATTTGAAACCAGGGTCTCTGAACAGAGTAAAATGTCATGAGACTTGGATGAAGCAGTCAAGTCTTTAATATTGGCATGTAGGCCCCTAATATTAATATAGAGTAGACGACATTTTATCTGACGAGGATGACCAGGTCCAGGGTTGAGCTCAATATCTCCTGATAAAATTAAAATCGATATTAAAAAAACAATATTAGCAACAAGATCTTCAACAAAAATAACAATTTGTACAACAACAACAACAACAATTTGTACAAAATTATTCAATAGCAAAACTTTCATTAACTGAATATTATATGTCGGAAAAAAACTGGTCAACATGATGGAGCCGACACATCATGCAAGGCAAAATTCCCTTCAGGACGCCACAACAACTGAGGGAGGACAGTAATGATGACTTTGGAATGAAAAAGAATAAAGAAAAGAGAAAAGAAAAGAATAGACCAAGGCAACCTCTTGAAAAGCCATCAGAGCCTCTTTGCTCATCTATTAAGCCTGCCCTACACACCATTTGAGTAAAACAAGAGGAGGAATGAAAAATAGGAAAGTATGCCTAAATGTACCCTTAGGCAGGGATCTCAAACACAAGAGAGTGGAAGACCATGGTACAGAGGCTATGGCACAATCCAATGCATGAGAACACCTTTCTGTCAGGGAGGTCCCTTAGCCTTTGACTGAAGTGTCTATCCACAAGACAGTGGAGGGTTTGGATTCAGAGTTATCCCTCTCCTAGGCGGATTGTCAACCAAGACTTCGAGCTCCACCTGCCCGGGTTTGAGTTCGGAGTTGTCCCTCTCCTAGGTGGATTGTCACACAAGACTATGAGCTCCACCTGCCCATACCGTAACCCTGGTATAGGGTGGCTACCGAGCGCTACGCCTTGCCAAAGGGCGACTCGTGATTTTGTCCGGGGCTGCTTATTCAGTTTATTCGCAACTAACCTCTATATCTAGAGGCCTTCCCCCGATCCGCAACCTGGGGACCCGATGGATGGGAGTTGTCATCTCTGTTGGTTTGTTTGTAGTGAATGTGGCTCTGGTTGGAGATAATGCAGAAGCAGAGGGGGGAGGGGAGTGGAAAAGTGACAACTCATAGATTTCCCTGCACAGCATAGTTCAGTGGATTAATAATTTTAGAGACTAGATATATTTTTTTCAGGGTGAAGGAATCTGTTCTGTCACTTTCAGCCACAATATCTGCAATTTTTGCTAATAATTCAAGGGGTGTAGTGTCTGAGCTGAAACTAATCTCAGGTCTATTTCAGATTCCATGAATCCATTCCAGTAAAGACAAATGTGGAGCCCCTGACCCATATTCAGTGAAACTGGGTCAAATCTTCCTCAAGTTCCATCCGTTGAGTGGACACCAAAGTTCAAAATCTTCGCCGGGGGTATGACCCTTGCCCGGACAGCCGAAAGGTTAAGGCCACCAGTCCGCTAAGGCGACTCAAAGTTAGTCCAGATGAGTCTTAAACTCTTTTCGATAGTTGCTGACAGCGATTTGGGGTATAAAAATTCACAAGTTTGCGAATTTATGCAAAACATGTCGTCGAGATAAGTTTCCAAATCATGATGGACGCAACTTTTATTCGTGGTTTTTGTTGCCTTTATATATATATATATATATATATATATATATATATATATATATATATATATATATATATATATATATATATATATATATATATATATATATATAGTCTTCGCCATGTTTCAAATCCATAGTCTTTTTACATTCTGTCTAGGAAGTTGTCATTATAAAGTTGTTTATAGCATTTTACAAAATAAATAAAATATACTTCATGATGTATTTTATTAGCTTTCAAATATTAAATTTAGAAAGTTTCTATATTTAAATGTTTATAGCATTTTACAAAATAAATAAAATATACTTCATGATGTATTTTATTAGCTTTCAAATATAAAATTTAGAAAGTTTCTATATTTCAAATGCGAAATTTCCACATATGCCTTTTAGTTGTATTACATTCTTCACTCTGTTTCTTAAATACACTCAACGTCCTTGTAAAATAGAGGAAGCAAAAGATACAGCGAATAACTATGAATAAATCAAACCTAACACAAATTAGAGCCGGAAACGAATTGAATTAAATACCACTTTTTAAGTACAAAAAATCTTACTAAAATTTAAGTGGTTAAAAGACAAGTTACGATTTGTCATCTGGGCGATAATTAAATTTAGGGGGAAAAAATCCGAGAGGAAACCAGACAGGTGTTTTTTTTCCTCAAAACCCCAGGGATTTTGTTCAGTGTTGGCGCAGACACGGAACGAATGGTTGAATGATCAAGGTCGTTGTGGTAAAATTAGTGGTAAATTGCATGGTTTGCGTCGGGTGATTCTTACGCCTCTTCCTCTTAAAGCAGCTATTAAGGAGGGGGGGGGGGGGCGAGAGCAGCGGAATTAGGGATGGATGCTGTACGCCATGACCACACCCCACACGGGTGTCAGGTGTAGCTGATATCCGTGGGATTACGTGCCTTACCGGCCCCAACGCCCGCAGGTGGATTGGCATTTATATATAACCAACACATTTTCAGACGAGCTCCCCCGAAAGGATAATGAAATTCACATAAAGATCAGAGTGACAATCGCTGGCAAGCTCCAGGGCATCATGGAAATGGGTTCATAAAGAAAGTGGTGAAGTTAGGGAATGTGGGATTCGAACTATGGGTCGTTACACAAACCCGCGTCTCCATCAAAGACGACCCGGGGACTAATCAAACTCAATTGCCCTTAAGTTCACCCGACGTTTGAAGTCTTTCTTTGGGTTAGGCCGAAGTTCGTAAGGCGAGAAATTCATTGGAAAGAACATCGCTCGAGTGGTCTAAAGAGGAAATTACTTGGCGCGCTCAGGATCGGGGAAACCCAAATATCCTGAACGAAACTTCATTTATATTTTGAGAAGGGTGAATCAGTTTCCTGAACTGTGTGCACACGTGTCAAATAAATGCACATATACATTCATACATAATGTCATGGCCAAAAGTTTTGAAACTACTATAATATTTCATATAAAAAAATAATAAATCTGATAAAACGTTGCAATTTGTTTTGGTATTCTCGAAGCATAATTTGAGGGTTGAACATATATAAATTTAGAACCCAATCTCAATATCATCATCATCATCATCATCATCATCATCATCGACATCATCAGCACTAACTCTATAATTTAAGAAGGGGATTTTTTGAGTATTTGAATAATAATTTAATCTCAGGTTTGTTATGACTTATGTTTTTAATCAAATTTATTTTTAATAATTCTTTTATAATATAAAAAAACAAAATGGTGAAGTTCAGAAATAAATATAAGTATCGAAATTTTGTGAAGTTTTTATCACCCAAAGAATTACAGATGGTGAAGTTCAGAAAATTTATTTTTATATATCTTCTTCTATAACTATATTTTAGCAACGTGATATTTTGAAAGGAGGGAAATTTAGTTTAGAGTTCCTTTTTAAAATTATTATAATTGGCGAAGTTCAGAAAATTGATAAAAAATTAACCATGGCTGCTTTTTTTTAGATTTTAAATTTTAATCTTAGTAGTGAAGCCATTGCCTGGTATTTTTATAATTTTCATTAGCTTCTACAAAGCAAGAATCTTCATCATTCGTATTGTTAAGGAAATTTAATATATTTTCAGATAAATCACGGTCTTCGTCACTATTATTTTCAATGTGTGGATCTGTCTCTTCATTCATAAATTTACTTTGCTTACAATAGAGTACATCACCAACAGCTAAGTGAATCGTGTGAGCCATGCACTGCTGATGAAATGATTCAATTTCATTTCCAAGTTTCACCATTACATAAACTCCATCTGTTGTACAACCAACTATGTGCTGGTTCAGATCTAATCTAAATTTCTATAATTTAATAGCGGTTACGTCCCAAGTAAACTAAACACGGATTCTCGTATATCTGGCTTAAATAAATTCTCTTAGTTGGTTAATACCCTGTTCGTGGTTAATAATAGAATTGCAAATAAATAATATTTAAATAACTGAATAAATATATTGTTTCATTAAATAATTTATAGATTAAATATGATCTATCCTTATTTGGTTTAAACTAACAATAATATGCTTTTATCAGTGTCGTAGAATTCAAGTAGTCCGAACCTGACCTTCTCGGCTTCCCTCCAAAGATGCAGGCGAGGGTAGACGACAACCCTAATTAGGAAATGATTTCCTCTTCGAGTGCGTAGGGATTTTAAATGGTGAGAGTGAATTAATCGTTGGCCGGTATTGCTACTATTTAATTAGGCTTTGGTGGTTGGAGGATTTAAACAGGAAAAACAAAAATAATCTTTTAATCCTATACAAGCAACAATAGATATTCACAGAATAATATATAGGCAATTTAGTTAAAACCGTTTACTAAATGAATGAAATTGAAATGACAAGTATGAATCGTCTTAGCCGTACTAGGCTGAATAAGTATAATAATTACCCGAGTGAAAGCGGGAGGCGACTGCGAGGTGAGTCTTAGCCGTACGAGGCTCAATAATTATTACAATAATTACCAGAAAGGGATCTGGAGGAGATCACTGGGTGAGTCGCTCCGTCGGAGAGTGTCACGCCTCTTCGACGATGAAAGAAAATGTAAGTCACGATTTTCTAGAGAAGACCATGAGTATGGGTACTCGGGGGAAGGTATTCTTCGAGGAAGCGGAGTAGAGCGCGATATTTCAGACGTAGTCTTCGTCATTTCGAATATGGATTCGTGCTGCGAGACCGAATAGCACCGGGGGTAGTCGCTCGAGGATTGCGCCTCGTCGATGAATGATTCCGAAGACCTCTTATGATGTCGCATGTATACCTCTAGTATTGCGTGAGCTTGCTTACTTGGAAGCAACATGGGGACAGCCCGCGACCCGAAAGCTCTAAGAATACTTCGAAGATTTTTCTCGGGATGGAGAATATATACTACTACGCCGGAAGTTCCAATGTTTGCCGACCGAAGCCACAGCTTCGATGGCTGGAATCAGCGGTGAGGGTCGTAACACCATAAACGGGACGGAGTCCTGGCGCGTTATCGCTCCGACGGTCTGGAAGCAGGGCTCCTTCGCTCGAAATCCCTTTCTCGTGACTCGATTACACACGCTCGCGCTCTCTCTCCCTTATTTTCTGACAATCAGCTAATAATAATCAACTTTCATACAATACATTACTTGATGCACAATATTCGGTTAATCAACAGTTAACAGGTTATTAACCGCTTTGGTCGACCGGTTTTAATCGATTATTAACCGAATAAAATTTAACCGGTTCCATCCCTAATACACACAGGGCATTGACACTTACTGAAACGGGCCTATTTATGTTATGTTCTTCCTTATAATACAATAATAATAAAATCTAATACAATTTATCCACAATATTTCTCATCCTCCTTTAGATTTCTACATAATCATAACTACAACACTTAACACACACATAATAAGGCATGTAATAAAGCTATAGAGGCAGCGAGGCGTGTATATATTTATGCCTCTCACTCTTTCAGTAAATATGTCGCTACAATATTGCCTACACAAGGATTAGAAATACATGAACGACTGATTGCTGAGTAACGTGACTCGCCTCCCGGAGGGCGTGAAAACGTCCGTCTTGCCGTTCCTCTCTCCGGTTCCTGTAGTGGTGTTCGGTTGACTTCTTGTGGCGTCGTTCTCTTCCGTGCCATGCACTCTACGAGGTAAAGTGCACCTGGTCATCTTCCTGTTTTCTGCCTGAGTCTATGGGCGTTGCTAATCACCCGGCACGTTACCATTATGTGAGGGAGGTAATCTCGCCGGTTTTAATCTGTCTACTGAAGCAGTGTCCCTTCTTCCGTAAGGGAATTCCAAAGTGCAAACCTTATTGCCGCGGTCGATTACCAGAAAAGGGCCAGCATATGGCCCCGTTATAGGCCAATATTAGAATAAAGTTTATTTTTGCAACGTCCTTCTTTATCTCGATTACCCTGAAACCTTCGGTAAGCACAGACAAAATAAGAACACAGTGAAGAATTCATCTTTGGAGTCAGATACTTAATTCACCTTTATATAAGTTGGTTACCCATTAGGGGCCTAAAGGCCCACAATTCTTTTTATAGGAATTCTTTTAAAATACGGATAAAAATAATTATGACGTTTATTTATTTTCCATCTAAATTACTCTAATAATTTCATTTTGAGCTATTTCCTTCTGATAAAGATTAAAATTGAAAATCTATTTTAGAATTAACTTCGAAAAAACTTTCGAATATACTAAAAACTAAAATAAAAAAGTAGCTATGCCTAGATTTTAATAAATTTTCTGAACTTGACTAATTGTAAATGTTTTTGTTTTAAAAAAACTACAAAACATTAAATAATCATATTTATTTTTTCTAAACTTCACCATTTTGTTTTTTCAAACTCTAAAGAAACTCTTTGAAATAAGTTAAATAAAAACCTAAAATATATCTTTAAGCTTAGCTTAGCTTAATGTTGTCTATCGTTGCCGATGACGACGTCACTCCATACATTGGATGAGTTTAATGATGTTTGGTTGATGAGCAATGCATAGAGTGATAACTTGCACGATGATGTTTAGCGTGGAAAGTAGGTGTGCATTCTTCAGTCCACCATCTTCACTTTTCCCTTCTGAGTCCAGTGTCAAGGAAATGATCCAGGACGACTGGAGTAGGTTTAAGTTGCAACGCTCTGCCGAAAAAAGTCCCTCCTTGGACTATCGCCTTATGCACGAGCACCCTGCAGATTTGATCTTCAGTTTTACTCCTGAAGCCTTGGACCTTCCAAGGCCTCCCACAAGGCAGTGGGGTTGGCCAGGTTATACCGCCCGGCACTCGGTCGTTGGACGTACCTTCATTTAAAGGGAGGGGGACCACGAGTAGGTAGTACGCCAACACTTGAGACGCAGAGGCTAAGTAACCTTATCTTCTATGACTTAAAATTGAGACTTAAGGCTAGGACTTAAGGTTATATATTGCGCATGCACTCCCAAACGCCCCAAAATATATCTAGGTCATTACCGAACTAAGAGAAAAAAATCTATTATAATTCAAACCCTCCCCAAAATACCGTTCTTAAAATATAATTTTATCGATTAACTACAATGAATTACAAGGTGGAAACAGCCGGTTAAGAGGAGTTGCCTCACAATGTCACTTCTTTTGTCTACTTTTGCTTGTTCCTTTAGTGTATTTTCAACCCCCTAACTTGACCATTTTCCTGACGATCGTCTTTTCATAAGCTTTCTGGTAGAAGTGGCCACGATGGTCTTTTCTAAAGAATCATATCGATTTCTTAAAAAAATTCAATTATCGTTTTACCTTATATAGATTGCCTATTATCATTATTATTACCTAAAATATAATGGAAGTCCATTAGATTCGAAATCGCATATGTGCCAACAAGGAAGGGCTCCCGATAACGAAACAAGAATCCAGTTGAGTTCCAGTCGATATTATTATTTCTGTAATCCTCATTACACACCGAAGTGTGTGAGTGGAACGACCCTTTATAAGTAGCATTGACATTTAAGGGAGGAAATGGCGAAGTACTTAATTCAAATAATATCCAACATATGTGATAGTAAAGATAAACCTAATGACCCCGAATTTTATTCATAATCCCTTTGTCCTTCCGAAAATTATATGCAATTGAGATTTTGCAACAGCACGAATTCCTCTGCGAAGACATGATTATCCTAATTTAGTTGAAAATTAATGATACACCGCTATTATTTATACACACGTCTAATGTTTTTTTTCGAAGCTGTGTTTATAGCGATATATGGCAACTATACAGTTTATTCTGAGGGATATCTCCTCTACCTAATTGGAATAAGGCCTAATGTAGTGGGAGGAGGCCTTGGACTTGTCAAATGAATTTTGACGTTAAGTTACCGCAAAATATTTGAGATCGTTTGGAGTATTTGAAGTATAGTGAGCCTAATTGACCCTGTGACCGCTATTACCTAAATGCTAAATGGGCAAAACTGGAGCCTCTGTTGTTCAAATGAGCCAATTTGAAGATACCTTTAATCCATTTCAGAACCAAAAGGGGATGTCAGGCGACATCTGGAGGCTTTTATTCCATATCGGGATATATATACCAGGTAATGGTTTCGCCACTCTCCCTACTGGGGTAGCTTGCGCTTCGATACTAGGATTAAAATTTAAAATCTAAAAAAAAAGCAGCCATGGTTAAATTTTTATAAGTTTCCTGAACTTCGCCAATTATAATAATTTTAAAAAGGAACTGTAAACTAAATTTTCTCCCTTTCAAAATATTACGTTGCTAAAATATAGTTATAGAAGAAGAAGATATATAAAAATAAATTTTCTGAACTTCACCATTTGTAATTCTTTGGATTTTATAAAATTCACAAAGTTTCGATACTTATATTTATTTCTGAACTTCACAATTTTGTGTTTTGATATTATAAAAAAATATTAGAAATTAATTTGATAAAAAAACAAATCAGACAAAACTAAGATGAAATTATTATTCAAATACTCAAATAAATCGCCTTCTTAAATTATAGAGTTAGTGATGTGATGATAAGATCTTTGTTGTTCGAATGGATAAAAGATGGGACCTTTATTGTTCAAAACGGGCAAAGCTGCGACCCCTCTCATTCAATTGGGCAAAGCAGGGACTCCTAGTATTCAACTCTTCAAAACTCGGGTTCTTATTGTTGAATTGTGCCAATCTGGGACCCCTCTGGTTCAAATGGAAAAAACTAGGGCTCGTATTATTCAAATGACTCAAAGTGGGACCCTTATCGTTCAAATGGGTAAATAGGAGACCTTTATTTTCCACATTGTAAAATTGGGCCCCCCCCCTCTCCTTTTGTTGAAATGAGCAAAACTGGAGCCCTTATTATTCAAATGGACAAAACTAAGGCACATATTGTTTAAATAGGCAAAACCTAGGCAAATCTGCTATCCATTTTTTTTTTTTAATGGGAAAAGCTGGGGAATCCTATTTTTCCTCTCGTAAAAAATGGGACCCCTATTTCTCCAATGTGCAAAACTGGGACTCATATTGTTCCAATGGAAACACCTATGGGCCTATTTTTTTAATAAGCGAAACTGAGGCATTTATTGTTTAAATAGGCAAAACCTAGACTGATAATGTTCAATTGGGTAAATCTTGCACACACACATACATTAAGCACAATAAAAATATTAACGAATAATACTTAACATTTTTTTGCTGTTATATTAGAACTCAACTCGTCATTTAGATTCAACTCTTCATCATTAAACATCTTTCCATAAATTAATGGTGGCGCGCATCAATGCTAATAAAAAAAATCCTTCAAAATCTTTTCCACCCATTTAAGCTTCATCAAACACAAATCCACTCATTACCCCCCCCCCCTCCTCAAAATTGCCTCTCCATAGCGATAAGGGGTCCTACGACCAGTCATGGTTCACTCCTGGGTCAAAAGCCATAAACACGCCCCCTCAACACCCCCCCCTCCCTCCTGCATACTTATCATGCACAATATCCTCCACTTCTTCCTCCATTAGCGCGTTTTCTCTCACACACTCAGTCACACCTTTACGCGATTTTCCCACCCTTTGCACACCCTGAGACTCACTTACATACATTCTCTTCACTGTTTTATTCCATTCTTCTTCAATGCCTACACAACCTTAAAACACCCTCAGTCACGTCCTCACTCCCACTTTTCCTTACATCAAAAATAGCTCTTACGCATTCGTTCCTCACCTTTATCTACCCTTCGCACACCAAACAATGCTTTCAAATTGTCTATTTGCTCTTCTTCGATAACCTAGTCTCACTCACATACACCATCGTTAACACCAGCATACTCTCATATTGCTTTCTTGCTCTCGCACACTCAGACCCTTAGTATTTACTAATACTGATCGCCCCAGACTTTCTCATCATTCAAAACCTCGTGGTCACAATCTGCTTCATCCCTACCAATATCATGCACGATAGGTCCTAGATACTTTAGGCCCTTTACATTTAATACCATTTGTGAGTTTCATGTTCCACTTGCTTAGTTTAATTCAACTTTGAAACCCACATGGGCATTGACCGAATCAGGAGCGAATTGAGAGCGTTTAATGTATACTCTTTTCTCTGGAAGATGCAAGAAAAGAGTTAGGGGTTTTTGGTGTTTTACGACCCATATACGGTTAATAGTGTTGAATAACTACGCGAGATTTATAACACAGGAATAAGTCGATGCACTTTCACAATTCAGAATGAGCAAAGTTATCGAGTAGTAATAATTCACTACAAAAACGGTAGTACGAATAATTAAAACACGGGTTATTACTGAAATGCCCTTTTTAACCACTTTAAGTGATTCGACTTTAGGAGGGCTTACGTATGAAAATAAATATTTGGATAAATTATATTTATTTGTACTAGAATTAAATCACTGCACTACACCGCGTATATAATACCTTGATAGCAACGTAGAGGAGAGACGTAATTTGGTTTCATAGGAGAGTTACACGCTCAGGCTTCTGCTTTCGTCTTGATTGAAAGATCGTGGTGAGTCGACGATGAATGAGACTGAGAGAGAAAAAAAATGCTCGTCTTCACTAGATGGAAACATTGACGGGAAGCTGCGGCTTGGAGAAAACTTGATGCAGTTGCAGAATGCCTTCGCTGCGGGAAGATTTTGCGTGTTCTCTCTTTCCTTCGCATTTTTATGAGAGTTTCGATCTACCAAAGTTGGGAAAACTCGATGTTTTCCTTTGCTTGAGGGAAGTGTTCCCATGGAAATCTGAGACTGGACAGAAGCAAAAGAGATTTGGACAATCTCCTTCCTTCCATTTCGAGGTCACGCAGGAATAACTACGCAACAGTCAGCCAAAGTCGGGTTGCAGGTAAAAAGTAAACCAACGAGAGACGCGCCTTTCTTATCAATCTTGCGGTGACAACATAAAATGGACCGGAAGGTCTCCCTACTCACGCGGTGTATGTGTGAAAGAAATCAATGGGTCATCTAATATATATTTCCGAAAGTTTGTCTGTCTGTATATATATATATATATATATATATATATATATATATATATATATATATATATATATATATATATACATATATATAGAGCCTTGGCCAAAATTATGGGTAGGTATGAATAAATAGAGAATAAGAATGAAACTAATTCACATAATAATTGAAAACAATATAATAAACAGCCGAGTATATCCCATCTATAATTAGTATTTTATATCTTTTCCTTTTGCTTCTATAACCGCTTTATTTTATTGTTAACTTACAAGTGGTAATTTTTTTGTTAAAAATGTCGCAGAAGAAACAGATTCCTAAAGCACAAAGGGATTATCCCAAATCAAAATTGCAAGAAAATTGAAATGCTCGAGAAACGGTGTCTAAACAACCATTAAAAGGTACAAAGACCAATTCTTTCAAAAACTGCGATGGTCAAGGTCGCAAAAGGTGTACAACTCCGAGGGAAGAGAGGTTGCTGAAAAGAAGATCTCTGGTGAATTTCAGATTATAATCTTCAGCTACAGGAACTGCCGCTGTGTCCTCCGTTGTGCCTAAGATACGATGCGATGAGGTCGTCCAGTTTGCTATAGTCTGGTACGAAGGCAGATGAGGTGTGTGATCAATCTTCTGCAGGAATTTGTCTAGATGCCTCTTGAAGACATCTACACCGCAGGCTGATATATTTATTAGACAAGAAGGTAGACTGTTGAATAGTTTTGGTCCGGACCTGCAGAAGCTGCTTGCCCTCAGTGTTTTGAGAGAAAGAGTGTTCGTTTACGGGCCCTCTATATGGCAGGATCTTCCTCGTGTCAGGTTTCGGCTTAGTTTGATACCGATGTTTGATACCAGACCCTTTAGCATTTGCCAGGTGTATATTATCTGATATCTTTCCCTCCTTTTTTGGAGAGAATAAATATTTAGATGTTTGCGGCCTTTCCAGTAGTTCTTTCCACTTAGTGATCTTATTCTGCTGGTGAAGCTTCTCTGAAATGATTCAGATTTGATAAAAGTGCCGACACCTGGTTGTTAAGCTATGTTAGGTTAGGTTCGAATTTTTACCCTTTTTAGGTTTTTTGAACAAGACTCATATTTTATACCTACAAACTTTTAGTCACAGAGAATTTAATTTGTTCAAGATAGTTTTTTATGCCCGGACAATGCAGGGTATCTTTGCTAGTATGGAACTGTTTTGAATCATTATAATAGATCTATACTGGAGCGAAATTAATCCTCGTGTAGTGCGAAGAAGTCTACGACGTGTCTAATGCCATAAGAAATTTACCCTTATTAAACTTAACCCCCCCAAATATTAATTCGTGTTCACATATATTGAGCACATTAAAATCAATGTAATTGAGAAATTACACATATTTTTTATTGTAACAATGGATCCCAAATCGTCTTTTTGACTCTTTACCTTTGTTAACTGCATGTTTATGACTAAGACCGGAAGTTAAGTAGAATTTTACGTTTTTCAGTAATTCTGCGATCTCTCAACCATAACACATTTTTTTTTTAAGGAAATATCATTCTTTAACAACCATGTAAAATATTAATACAAATTTCTTGAGGGTAATTATCTAAGAGGAAAGAAATTCTCGAGGTAATAACTTCATTAGATTTAGATTTTTACAAGACTGCTTAAGTTAAAAAGTAATTTTTTTAGCTAATGAAAAATCAATAAAATTCATAAATTTGAAGACACACATTCGGACACATGCGCAAATGAATACAGGGAGATAAACTACACGTGTGCATACGAGGATTCATAGGCAATGTATCATTTAATTAGAGGTTGTGTAACAATCAAATTTACTCCAACTTTTACCTAGGATTCACATGATTTTATATATATATATATATATATATATATATATATATATATATATATATATATATATATATAATATATATATATATATATATATATATATATATATATATATATATATATATATATATATATATATATATATATATATATATATATATATATATCATGAACGCAAAAGAATGTGAAAATAAATCAGTCATAGCGCAAAGAAGGAGAAGATAAACGGAATAATTTTTCTTCGAAAAAATGTTTTTCACTAATTGCCGAAAAACCGTGCAGTGGTAAGGATCGAACCAATCACACCGATTTGACCTTAATTAAAGCAACCACTTAAACCACTCTGTTAAGAGGTTGCTTTTATTGAGTTCAAAGCGCCTGTTCGCCACCTCAGTGTGCATTGGGTCGAACCTTAACCGTGCAAGGATTTTTTAGCAATTAGGAAAAACATTATCCTGAAGAAGAGAGAGAGAGAGAGAGAGAGAGAAGGAGAGACGTCCGGTGTCGAACCTTGGACCCTTAATTATTTAAATCGGGTCATTGGTAATACACTCGAATACAATTGTAAAAACAAAATTGCCACATTTCCACCGATTGTTCAAAGTCGCCATACTTTCACTTCCAGATCAAGTCGAATTTATACTTCCCAGTACTCCTCAATCCCATATGTACTCTTTTCTAAATTACCCCTCTGTATTTTACAATAATATTTATTTTCTTTTATAAATTATCACTTCTTTGTATTATTTTATAGAAGGGTACTCCATTACAGTTTGAATTTCTCTTTGTACTCTTTTATAATTGATCTCTCCTCTTATTTCTTAAGCAGAGAATTGAAAATATATGAGGGTAAAAGAGGAGACTATTTGGTGTATTCAGTATAAGGAAGGATATTTTGCGCTTTCTAGGGGTAGTGGTACATATTTGCCACAATGTGTCCAAATATTTCACGCTATTTCACCCCACTGTTGCTCCAAGCGGAAGACGCCATTTTGAATGAAGTGTTCACCTCCCCGTAGGAAAAGCGAGAAGCGATCTTCTCGCCTCTTGCTAATTGTGAAAAATGAATCTGTTGAAATAATAATCATGATACGTATGAAAAAGAAGGGTGAGGATGAGAAGAAATACAGAATGAAGATTAGCAAAAACCTTCGGAGCCAACCAAGGCTAACCAAGGAAATAGTAGAAGAGGAAGAAAAGAAAAAGAACAACACCTTGTAAAGCGTCAAACCCATCCGACCTTACATCCTAAAGCGTCAAGCACAAGAACTCAAATGTAAGGTTTAATATGATAGTAGTGGTGGTAATGGGGGGGAGCAGATCCGCCACTTTAATAGGAATTACAATTGCAGCATACTTGAAGGGGGGGGGAGCAAATTGTTCGGATTAAATGTCATCATTCGTGAATTATTCGAGTTAATGATTTAAATGAATTGTTCTCGGCTTCTGTTTGTTCGTGTAGGTTTCCAGTGCACCGAGGCTCACTCACTCGGCTTTTTCCTCTCATGACTCTGGTAGAGATTGGACCAGAGGTTACTGTACCTCAATAAAAATTAATTAAAATAATAAAAAAAACGTTGGTTATGGCGTAGCCGAGTGGAAAAAGCGCCTCTAATTACAGCGAAGTTAAGCCGCATCGGATATGATTAGGCACCGGATGGAGTCATGATTCGAATCGACTGCCATTTAGCGTCTGCCATACGCTACACTTGGGTACGTATGGCACGTTAAGCCCTAGTTTCCCACGGGCTAAAAAAAAATAGAGCAGATTGGTGCTGGTAAAGCACAAGCTAAATTATTTTTTCCCAATTCGTTCAAACGAGTGGGTAGTGAGATTCGAAGGTACGAATGGCCAGTTAGATTCTCAGGTATGAACATTGTCTTTTCTCATTCTCTGTAGCTGCGTTTAACAGGTCAAGATTAAAGAGATGCGAACACGGAGCAGCCTCCTGGTTTCCTGTAGCAGACTACAGCAAAAAGAAACAAGAGGGAAATGGGGCAGGGGGCGGTGTAGGAGACCTGCAAGAAGCTGACCCATCCCCCAACTGTCGCGTCCGTGAGGACATTGAGCTTCGTCTCAAGCGTGACGCAGCATAATCGTGACGGCATTTCTGGCTTAATTTGTCATAAGTTCGATTCAAATGGGACAGTCTATGTTCCTGCGGCTGCATGGCTCCTCATCTGTCTGTGTGGGACTATATCTGTCTGTCTGTTTCCCTGTTTGTGTTTGCCTCTGTCGTTCTCTCTCGCTGTGGCTTCTATTTCTTTGTGATTTTTTTTTCAATGTCGTTTATACGAGTCTGTTTTAGTATGTGAGTGAGTAATTGCGCGCCCCATTTTGTCTCTACCGCCGATGACTCATTTTGAGCGTGAACTTGTTTGATTGTCTTGCATTTTGTCTGTCTGTTCTTACCTACCTACTGATTTACCTCCAACTACCTACATATTTAGATAACAATCTACCTACCTATGTATCTATCTATCAAGCTCTGTATGTTCGTCTATATTTTGTTTGTCGATCTGGCAAATATATACTCAATATGTCTTCCTCAAGGAACACCAAAGGGAGGCGCACCTTCCACTTTATTGTACCCCAAATAATTATATTTTTCTTTTCGCTAAAATTTAAGAAAATTCATTTTCTCACGGATGAAAATATTCTCGTTCACACTCAAGTATGTCTACTCTAACATACGAACTTGCTTACATTCTAATTTGTTCGTATTTGTAAGTACATGTGTTCTCAGGTAAAGTTGCTTATCCTTGGGAGTTCGTGGACGTACTTAAGAGTAGAGCTCATGCTAGCCGAGTGGATACGGCGTTGGCCTCCCAACGTCGCGGTATGGGGTTCGATTCCGAATCCCGGCATGAGCGGACACAAACGTCAGCGCACGTAGAGATCTGGCTACCGATTGGTGGACGCGCTGTGCTCACCCCGTTTTCGTTCGGTAGATCTTACACCTCTCACCTCACACAAAGCCAATCACAACACTGCTTTCTTTCCTCTCCCGCCTCCACAACACAACACACACACTCTCTCTGTTCCAAGGAAACCTGCCGATGGGTATCTATATTCACGTACCTCTGACGCGGAACAGATCCCTCTTCCCCGAGGGCCCGCCCCTCGGGCCGACCAGCGATTGTCATTCTGACCTTAAATAAAAAAAAATCATTATCCGGTCGGGGATCCTCCCAGTATCATGGAAGGATTGGCGCTAACTAACTTAAGAGTGCTTGCGAAATCATGTGCGAAGTTCTTCGTACATTTGAGTACCTGTACTCTTATGTACCAACACATTCGTAGATTTAATGCTTATTGTTATGTACGAACAAGTTCATGAAGAAGATGCCCATTCCTGGTCACAAATATAGGCTTAAGGGGATACCACATTCATTTTTCCCACCTTTTACTATGTTAGATTATCATAAATGAAATTAAAGCTCATTAAAAGCCCTTTTATTCCTGGCAAAGTCATAATACCCTTCGGCACCGTTTTTGAGATACAGGGGGTTCTTTCAGAACCCTTTCAGAACCCCCTCCTTGAAATATGATATCATATAAATGGCTATAGAATTACTCAAAATTAAGCATTTGAACTCAATTTACGAGCAAACGATGCACATATGATTTACATATCATTTGTAATCAGTTTTCTTTAGTTACATGTAATTTGTGTTAATGGTGGACTAAAACATATATTTTTCGGACAAGGTCAACTATAGGTTTTGTTCTCAGTTGGAAAATGGGGCTTTAGATGAATAGTAGCTGTGTTCTAAATGCTCTAGAATTGATTCCAATCTATATTCGGATGATGCTAAAATATAAACCAGTTCTCAGTCACCGTTTTCTTTTAGCAAATATTTAAAATCGCATGGTATAGTCTAGCGTTTTGTTCACAAATCAACTTTAAAATTCTACGGAGAATTTCAACGAATGTATAAAATTTTGCATTATCATAATTTTCACTATGTTCTACTCATATTGATAAAACAAAATATAAACTATTAAAAAGTGCATAAAATTTGCAATGAAATGATATACAAAGCCAAAAGATGCGAATTTTGAACGAACGAATTTGAAAAGTGACTAATGAACAAATGTGCTATCTCCTTAACAAAATTTGAAGTTGTACTTGTTATTCATTATCCTCTTTATTATTCTTTATCTCCTTTATTTTTGCATATTTCATTCATCATTATTTATCTTCTTCACCATTATTTACCATATTCATTAATTCTCGCCCTATTCATTATTTTATTCTTTCCATTATTCATTATCCTCTCCATTACTCTTTGTCATCTTCATCATTATTTATCCTATTCATTAATTTTATCATTTTCATTATCCTTTATTCTCTTCATTATTCTTCCTCCTCTTCATTATTATTTATCATCTTCCTTATTCTTTATCCTATTGATTATTTTTATCATCTTCATTATTCTTTATTTTCTTCATTAGTCCTTATCTCTGCATTATTTTTATCCTCTTCATTATTCTTTACCCTATTTATCATTCTTTATTCTCATTATTCATTAACCTATACATTAATTTTTATCTTTTTCATTATGATTTACTTTATTATTTATCTTTTCGTTGTTCTTTATCGTCTTATTCTTTATTTTCTTCATTATTTTAGTTATTTTTATTTATTCTCTTTCTTCATCTGTCGATCGCTTTCTGATTTTTCTTTTCATTGGCTAATTATACCTTCATTGGATTGCGGCCCCGTTGGGGATAGTGGGGAACTAACACAAGAGGAAATTGGAGCCTAATACGAGCAGTGATTATAAATATTATTTATTAAAGACATTTCCCTAGTGCCCAAATAATTGACCAATGTAACGATTTTAATAAAAGAACAATTATAGAATCTAAATTAATCAAAGAAATCTCAAACTTTAATCTGTCAGAAGGTTAACACAAATGTAGCCGCTATGTATCAAACCTCATTTTAAAAAATATTGTTAATCACTAATCACCTAAAACTAACGCCTCCTGATTAATGTTAGTTGCCGGTTTCTGTATATTTTAGTATTTCTGTTTTCTTTGTCAATTTCTCTCAGTTAACGGCTAAAGATGGTATGGAAAACTTCATACCGAAACTAGTTCCGATTCAATAAACTTTGTGCTCAAAAAAGTGGTTTCATTGTACATTATTTTTAGTTCAGGTGGAGGTGATGAAAACGTTGATATGTATAGGAGGAAATCTATAGGTAGCATGGGGTGAAAAAAAAAAAAAGAACAAAATATTACGATGACTAATTAATTAAAAAAAAATATAGTACATTCCTGCAGCCATCAGCAAGGGCGGAAGAAATGCCAGAGGTGAGATCAGATGGAACGAATCAAAGGAAGGTCGTTTGTGGTTTCCAACCGAAGGAGGTTCAGCCATGATCTAAGGCACTATTACAAAAATTGAATGGTTTCATGTGGTTTACCATACACGTATTTGTTATTGTTTAAAATATGCAGCTACTCCTGCATTTGAGTGGTAATGGAACTATTTCCTTTATGCTGAATTTGTCGCAATTCTGTGGTTCAAATAACCTCGCTTCGACCAATTAGGTTGTTTACCTTCTACAGACTTTTACTTTATATAAATTTTACCACTTTGGAAACTATTTAAAAATGTTCTGTTTGGGATATGAATATTGGTTTTCCCCTTTTTAGTTAATAATAATAAAAAAATATCAACCACCCTTGATAGGTTCATGCATTGTCTAATGGTTTCAATGATAATACACCAGTGTGTGAAGGGAAATACCTTAAGTTCAGTTTTGAACGATAGAACAGTAATTCTTACTCAATTCCAAATCTCTATTATAGGAATTGCAAAGCTGATAGTCCTTGAACGACTCAATGACAATAAGACGAATTCAAAGGTGAGATAGCGAGCCAGTGACTCATAGGGAATGGACTGCATGCATTGCTCAATTCGTTCACCAAATCAGGTAGTATAAATTGGCGTTTAATAATTATTGACTAGGGGAGATTATCACTTAGTGGAATTCAGTGTTTGAAAGGATAAAAATATACAAACTAAATATTCAGTATCTGTCAAAATGGGAAAATGGAGATTTTGTTTTTTATATATTTTTATTTCGGAATCTCAAATTTCAACTTTGCTGTTGGAGCATTCCGTTTTCTTGTGTAATAGGCCCTCGATCGCCAAATCTTTAATTAGATTTTCATCACTCTATGCTCCGTCTAAGCTGGTTTACATTCTCCTATTTTCTTTTATTTAAATGAGGCATTTAAATATGTAATGAGCCATTTGCCAATGAGGTAAGTGAATGCAGAGTATTATATTTTCTTATATTCTTTGGTGTATTTCGAGTCTCTACAAACGAATCGATAAGTTTAAGATCAAACTTAGCTCCTTGTTTGTATTTTTTTTAAAGAGCAATGAACACGTCAATTCCGTTCAATAAATGTACATATAAATTTATTATTTTGTTAGAAGACCAGAGCACTAACATTTTTGCTCTCCTTAAGAAAGATATTACTTTTATACAGTGTTCATGATAAGAAATGACTATATTGACAGAACAAATTCAAATAAATTTTAAAATATATGTCCAAAATATACATGGTAACTGATTTAGAATTTTACATATATATATATATATATATATATATATATATATATATATATATATATATATATATATATATATATATATATATATATATATATATATATATATATATTATTATTCTTATTATATTTCCAAAGAAATGTTTTAGTTTATGGATAGATAGAATTTAACATATGTAAAAGTAAATTTTATATTATCGAAAAAATCTTATGACATAGAAAAGTACATTTGAACATTTGTAAAATATGTTTCAAAAAATAAAAAATTACATTTTTCAGAATTTCGAAAAACATACTTTACCATGCAGATGAAAAGGTACATTTTAATTTTTAGTATATTAAAATAACATCGTCACATTCAACAAATTTTTCTTAGTATATTTCTCTTGATTTTTACTTCCACCACCCATTTTCTCCTATACTTCATGGAATCCAACAATATATATATGAATCCAACAAACTGCAAGAAACAGAAAACAGGAAAAATGTTTCTTCGGAAATATTATATCCTAATTCTCAAAAATTCCCTACAGGAGTGGGATTCGAACCTTGCACACTGAGGCAGCGAGCATCCGCTTTGATCTCAATTAAATAATCTCTTAGGCCACTTGGCTACGCGATTATGGAAAATTCACTGATGTATATATATATATATATATATATATATATATATATATATATATATATATATCAGTGAATCTTACCTCCTAATTTAATGGATCACCAACAAAACCCGAATCCTCGGCCTTCCTTGAATTTTTCCTATAGCTAAATCATGCCTTCAATTAAGTCATTCTCTGGGCTCTAGAAATCCAGTTTAAGCCTAAATCCTTCCTAGGATTGATTGAAATCTTACCTTGTCCTCCCTGAATCATGCTAAAACTTGAAGGCTGTCTATGTTTGAGTAAATATTTTCTCGTACTTAATGAATCATAGTTAAACATGATTTTCGCCTAGGTTTGAACGAATCTTACATCATTCTTAATTAACCATATGTGAATCTTAATATTGTTTAGCCTTGATTGAATCTTCCTAGAACCTTCCTAAATCACACCTGTGGCTGAATCTTTTCTTAGATTGATTAACTTAATTGTGTATGAATCCGACCTAAAGCTAAATTTTACTTAGATATGATTGAATCTTAACTCACCCTGTCTGAATTATCGCTAAACTTGTCTAGACTTGATTGAATCTTATCTCGTCTTTGACGAATTATAGTTAAACCTGAATCTTAGCTTGGTTCAATAAATCTTAGCTCGTCTTTTATCAATCGCACCTAATCTGAATCATGCCAATGATTGATTGAATCCTTCATCAACCTTTCCTGAATCATAACTAAACCCAAATCTTGCTGAGCTTGACTGAATCTTTATCTCAGCTTTCCACGAATCTTACCTATGGCTTAATCTTTTCGTCGATTAACTTAGGCCTACAAATATTCAAACTAAGGGTGAATTTTACTTAGATATGATTGAATCTTACCTCTTCCTTTCTGAATCTTTCCTAAACGTGAATAAAGTCTACGTTCGATTGAATATTAATATAGCCTTAATCCTACTTAACTCTGCCCATCGAAACAACACCTGGCCGGTATAAAGCTCACCACGCCCTGAACAATTGCCATCCCCCCATTCTGCCATTGAACCTTTTCTGTCTTTACCTTCTACTTTAGCATTTGTGGCAACAAACTATTTCCATACAATGCACCTGGAACTTATTGGCCTGGAACAACCTTCAAAATTACAGGCAGAATTATTCATGGAGTATTTAAACCCCCGTCGTCACATCCGCTAGGGGCGTTATGATGTGGGGGTAAATCTGCTCTTATCTGTTGCATAGAGGAAATAGGGAGGTGATAAGAGACTAGAAAAAAGAGGAGTGGGAGGCGAAGAAAACTGGTGTGCGAATAAAGATGGATGAAAAAGTCGGAATGTAAAAGAAAAAAAATGGTAGGGGGATTTGTTGTTTTAGTTATTAAGATAAGGCGACAACTGACAGGTACATTGGTAGCGATTTTCTAAAAGGCTTGTAAAAAATGAGGCAGTGAGAATGAAAGCGTTTGGAACGTATCGAACCATTTTGGCATGAATGGCAGACTGTTTAGGAGTGGTAGGGTCCAATGATGCGCAACTCTCCCCAACCTGCCTCGGATCTGGGACATAATCTGGAAAGTTAAAATTCCATAGGCCATAATCACGAAAGACAAAAATCCAGACCCATCCCCCGCCAAAAACCAATCAGCAAACCAACCAACCAAGTGTGTTAGGTTTCAAACCAAGTAGAGGATGGCTTCATCTCTGCTCGTAAAATGTGTCTCTGTTAGAATATGGTAGAAAAGTAACTTCTTATAAAGGGCGCAGTAAATTGAACGCACGCGGCTATTTAATAGGAAGCCATAAATGTAACTTAACCTAACCTAACCTAACTTAGGCTTACATAACCTAACCTAACCTTACCTAACTTAGGCTTACATAACCTAACCTAACCTTACCTAACATAAGCTCACATAACCTAACCTATCATAAGCTAAGCTAACCTATCCTATCCTAACCTAACCTAACTACGGTGAGGGAACGATTAGATCTGCGCTCAGAGACGTTGAGCATCGATCATTTCGCGAAATCTTGGGCCAACTGATCATAATCTCGCATTCTAATTTTCTTCATGATTACTTTATTTTGTTAGTTTGCAGCTTTCTTTTAGAATTGGAAATAAATGACACTTCTTTACATCATTCAAAATCGCTGCATTTATAGAAATAAGAATTTGGGCTTTCCTGGATTTGGAGCTTTCGGGATTTCGATCTTTCGCTCTTTCAGGATTTCGTCCTTTCAGGATTTCAGCCTTACAGGATTTCGGCCTTTTGCGATTTCAGCCTTTCAGGATTTCGTCCTTTCAGGATTTCAGCCTTACAGGATTTCGGCCTTTTGCGATTTCAGCCTTTCAAGATTTCGGCCTTTTGCGATTTCAGCCTTTCAAGATTTCGGCCTTTCGTGATTCAGAATATCTGGATTTTGGCTTTTCGGGATTTTGAGCATGCGAGATTTCGGATAGCTTGTTTCAATTCTACATTTATGACAGGTGGATTTTTTTCTTCTTCCTTCCTCTCATTTTATTTTATTACTATTCATTTCCACTTCTCTTTTTCCTTATTTTTTTCCACTCCTTTACTTTTCTTTCTTTTCTTCTTCTTCCGAACTCACCCACGTCAAAATCTTCACTGCGAAGTAAATTTTATCCCTTTAAATTAAGAAACAAGACGTGACCGACGAAGGCAATTTCGGAGAGGAAGGGGAAGGGAGATGGATAAAAATAGGGAAACGACGAGAAATGAAAAGAGAAACGGTAAAGGTTAAGAATAAAAGATGGAAGTAGAAGATTACCCCTGTTTACGTTATTGAGATCCAAAGCTACAGAACAAGTTCGTGCATACGAGCACAAGATATCATAACTACGAACTCCGATTCGCCCCGATAGAGAGGTTGAGAGTGAATGCAGTCGCATTTCTCAAAATTCTAGCGGGCATCTAAACACGCACACATTTACATATTAATGCGTGTTTGCGTGTGAGTTCATTGCTTTCCTGAGTAGTTCGTGAGACAATGAGAGGAGAATGGGCTGGAGTAGGTATGAAGAGAGGGTGGCAAGGATAAAAGAAAACTATAAGTTGAGACTGCAAGGGATGGGAATAAAGACCTGGGCAGGCTATGTGTATTATGCCTACGATAGGACTGAGTGGCGCAAAGAGGTAATGAGAGTGGATACGAAATATCAATTAGAAGCAATCTATATAGAGGACAGAGCAAAAGGAAAGCTGACTCAAAAAATATCAGATACAGGAGAAAGGTTATGGGGAAGAGGAATAAATGGAAAGAGAAGTCTGAACGTATACAGAGGCAAAAGGGAGCCTTGCATTAGCAGGTGTAGTCCAAGAAGTGGAGGGTAGCTTTAAAGTTCAGAGGACTTAAATAAGTTATTAGCTTGGGCTCAGAAGTGGCAAATGACTTTTAACCTTAAAAATTTCAAAGTTTTTAACATGGGGAGGGATAATAGGGAATTTAGCTATGAAATGGATGGGCATTGGCTGAATTCAGTTGAGGATGAGAAGGATTTAGGCGTAGTAGTAGATAGGTCACTGAAGTTTTCAAAGCAGTGTATTGAGGCAAAAAATAGAGCAAATAGGGTGCTAGGATAAATTAAGAGGAATTTTAGCAACATGAGTAAAGAGGTTATCCTTAAACTCTACAACTCGTATGTTAGGCCACATTGAGAGTACTGTATACAAACATGGTCACCACATTTTAAACATGACAACAACCTGCTAGTAGAATCAGTACAAAGGAGGGTTAAATAAATAATACCTTCCCTGAAGCATCTTGAATATGAAGATAGACTGAGGGTACTAAATATGTTCTCATTTGAGAGAAGATGTGTGAGGGGAGATATGATTGAGCTTTTTAAAATCTGTTCTGGGATGGATAAGTTGGATTTTAGCGAGTTATTTGAGTTGGGAAGTAGTAATAGGACTAGGGGTCACCATTTAAAAATTACAAAACAGAGGTGCAGGTTGGATTTTAGAAAATATTTTTTCACCAATAGAGTGGTAGATTACTGGAATAGTTTGCCATCTGAGACGGTAGACAGTCCAAACTTGAATGTATTCAAACGCAAATTAGATGATTATACGGGGAGGGAAGGTTAACTTTGGGGGGTATTCTGTACTCATTCCTGTGGATCTAGTTTATTTATTATTGTATATTACGATTGATTTGGATTTTGACGAGTCTTAATGATGATGCCTTTTGTTATTGACACATTCCTGTGTATGGTTCGAATTGTATATTGTAGATGCATGATATGACACAATCCTATGGATGCATTTTGTGGGTGGGTTTCGACAGATGCGGATGACCTTTGATAGGCCCTTGTGGCTTTTGTCATCCGTGAAATTATGTTATGTTATGAACGTTTATGCGGCACTGGCCTTCATTCCTACAATGATCTGAAACGAGGTAGCGGCGCAAGGGCCGCCTCTTCTTTCCCATCAGAGACGTGATGAAATTGATAAGAGGACGGATGATTCGGTTGAACCTCATTAAGAGACTACGTATGATTCTGATGAAACACAATGCAGTGAAATTTCATCAAGTATAGCAGACAACGTATGATTCGGATGACGTAAATCACTGCACTCGTAGTCTAAATCACATATCCTATCCTATTTTACCTAAATTAACGAAACCTAACCTAACCTAACTTAACATAACCTTACCTAACCTAACTTTACCTAACTTACCCAAACCTAACCTAACTTAACCTAACTTTACCTAACTTAACCTAACCTAACCTAACATACCCTAAGCAGACGACAAATAATTTGCTGGGAACTCAATCAGATATAGCAGATAATTTATAATCCAGAAAAATCTCAATAAAATATAGGTGACAACGTATAATTCGCACGAAACCTAAATCTAGGGCTAGAATCTATGGCAAGAAATGTCTTATTGGAATATTAAGTTAAAAATGGCCTAAAAAGAAAATATAGAGAATATTTAATCACTGATAATTATCTCATTTCTAAAAATTCTATAGGTCTATTGCTCACAAATATAGTAACAAGGTCAACAGACCTAAATCGCGTGCTCTCAATTATTTCAATAATTTTCGAAAAAGACTTAATTAACAAACGTATTATTAATTAACAAACATATCTGGCCTTACGACCTTCAAAACTTTCAAAAATTCAATGAAGAATAAAATGGATACCATCCACCCGACCGACCGACCGACATAAATACGCGACTAAAAATACGAATGATACCTTCACTATAATTGAACCTGTTCTTGCGAATATAGAGTTCATACTGCTCGAAATGATAATAATCAGTAGGTAAGATCTCATGTGGATTTGGAGTCTGCTTCAAAACATCATGGCCCAATTTTCTAAGCTTATACACAGCTAGCTGATAAGTAGGGGTCCTGCCTTATCATGAAGCAGTATTGATGAATATCTATTGAACAATGTAGGATGTTCAATGACCAATCTTAAAAAAAAACATTCCAGCAACCGTTTGACAATATAATAAGTCTATTATTGTTTACCATAGTTACCAAAAAGTGGAAAATGGATTATTCCCTTGCTATTCTAGCCAACTATAACATAACTTTTGATGGTTGTAACAATGGATTTGTCATATGAGTTGGTTTTTCATTATTGTATACTCATTCATCAGACCTCTTCCTGATATCGTATATTATCCATTTTTCAACACGTCATAAAATGTATTTCTATTTAATCTCACAACGCTGTATGAACAAACTTCAAGACGTCGCAATTTCTGACTTTATTTCAATTCACTTTTTCTATTTTTTAACCTTTTCCAATGCCTTAAGATGCCGTGATATACTTACTGCTGAAGACCTACAATCTTTGGCAAATGCTCGGACTGTTGTTCGTGCATTATCGACTAATACTGCTGCTAATTCTTCACCATTAACAAAACGTTTTGGCCTTCCGCTAGGTTCAGTTTCGATGTCTATGCTTCCAGACATATGCTTATTCAACCAGCGCACAGCAATTTTCATTGTAGTGGTGTTCACCAGAAATGGTTTGTCGATGTTATTATCAGATTGCACAGCAGTATTTCCTAATTTGAATTTCTACTGGGAATTAGTTTAATTTCTTTAGTATCTGAGGACGTCGGCCGCCAGCTTTTCCCACACAGCATTTACACACCAACACGGGCATGCCCCGTAAGACCAGGGAAAATTCCGGCTGAGCTGTGAGAGAGAAAGTAGTGAGATTCCTTCGATGGTTCTTCCCATAAGAGCCTCCCCATCTCCTTCATTTTCCGATCGAGGCAACTTGCTTGGGAGTACAATTCTTTCTGAGCAGAGCCCACCTCAAACTCTCCAATTTGGGGAGTCTACAATACACGAGGGGCAGTGTGGTTGCCTTTCATACGTTACGAACTTTTACATGTAAACTGAAAGTTATGTTATCGTTCTTTAGTTTGGGACGCATCATTTCTTTTACACTTTACTTACCTCCTAACTTTTTAAATTCACTATTCTATTAAATGAAACTTTGACCACTATCAGAGGCAAATTTAAAAAAAAAATATTCTGTGCAATTTTCGTGTAAATTAAAAGAGTATTTCCATAAAATCTTCAATCACATATAACAAAAGACGTGGGATAAGAACATAAGAAAAGAAAGAGTCTGCTAAAGGCTAATCAATAGCCTATACGAGGCAGTTTCTGTTCCCATCACCCAGTTCAGTCCCACCTAAGCATCCTAACCTATAAATCTATCCAGTTGTCCCTAATTAAAATATAACAGAAGCCGTATAATCCCGGAAAAACCCCTTTAATATTGAAAATGACGGACGATTCTGAAGAACCTCAATTTTAATATACTCGTATCAAGCGACATTAGATTCGGATGAGTCTTAACCAAATTATGAAAACAGTCTCATTCAAATGAAATATAATCAAATACACCTTGGCGCAGATGTGCAAATACAAGTGACTGGTATCGGCTTCATTCAATTGATATTTTAAAATAATTTCGATGATAATTTCTGTTGTAGATTTATTCCGAAGATAATAAAAAAAAATACAATCTAACGTGTTTGGAACCCCGGAAGAATTTATTTGAGCAAGGTTGAAAAATTGAATATAGAACAAAGGCTTATATACATAATAGGAAAATAATAATTAATATTTCCCCGCATAATGTAGTAGCAATTGCAGCTATCAAACGTTTGTCATAGTTTTCTTTTATCGTTCAGTAGTCTTTACTAGAAGCTTTGCTCCATTTTTCTTAAATTACATTCCCAAATTGATCTTATTCGTTGGGCTTCTTTGGTGGAGTCACTTTTTTTATTTCAGCCCCATCTGTTTTACGGTTTCAGGTCTCACTTTTGTGATAGCCATTTCAAAACAATAGATTTGCAGTCTTTAAACCATTCCTTCACTACAAAAGCTTTATGGGCCATTGTTAAAAGTAAAACGGCCTACCAAACTTCAGTATCATTGTTCAGGGTAGCAGGATTTTTTTCAAAATAGCCAAATAATCTTTCCTCTTTGTACATTTGATTCTGAAAAATATTCTTGTACCATTACCAGAAGAGGAGCCCCAAAACATTACACCTTTTCTACCTTACTTCACGGGGTTTTTTTTATCAGGTTACTCCAAAATACTGACCTACCAAACTGTCTTACCTTGACCTACCAAACTGTCTTACCTTGGTGAATGTGCCCATATGCAAACTTGACCTTTTGAGGCAACATAAATTTTTCGAATACATGGCCTTTTTTTAAGCTTAGTTGCTGTGATGTCACTAAAGCTGTAACTCCGGCAGCAGCCTACCTTCATAAATTTGTTTTCGAGTGTTGTGGATCAACTTTAACTATTCTTAAATGTGAGGAAAAAGATTCGGGAACAATTTGGGCTTTCTTCTACTTCATGGTGTACCTTTGATCGTTGCAGGCCATATAATTGCGTGTAATTCCTGAACAGATGCTCGTGGGATGTTCCTTCGCTTGGCTATTTCTCCGCGCATTTATCGGGAGTGACGAAATGCAATAACGCTTTCTTACCTCTTCAATGTGTCCATTAATATTGTTAATATGTCCATTAATTTTGTTCTGCCAAATTTATTTATGTTCCAGAATTTTATTAAATGAAATATTGTTGAGTGTTCAATAAATCACAATTCAGCCGAATTTTAACATCTCTCCCGGTCTTTTAAAACTCGACCCTCTCATTAAACACCTTATTTTGAATGAAATTATCCTTCATTTTAACCGATAATTTTTGCTTTCCTGTTTTTATCCCTCTGTGATAGAACGAGTTAATTTCAACTCCTATCCCATATTATTAAAAACCACGATGCTGCCCACGTGCATCTACGATTCGAGGCTTGGAATCTTATCTCAGCTACCGGATGCCAATGTTTAAACAAGGAGGTTATCGTCCCCCCGTTCACCCCCATACGCCGACCTCACCAGATCGAGTTAGGCTTATGAACAGATAAGGCATTGTTCGCCGGCCCGGCTGTGCGTTCCCTCCAAGCTTTCACTCCATTTTCCCCCACGCCAAGGAGATGTCCTGGCTATTTATATGGAAACTTTACCACTAAGATCAGATTGGAGATCCAGATTTTCGTCGCGAAACATCACCACGACCCTCTCTCCCTTTGTGCGCCAAGGGACCTCGACCTCGAGATTCACCATCACTTGTCCAGAAGGAGGACAATATTCCTTGAGTGCCAAAGGTTCGCGCCTTTCCGACGACAAGTCCCCAAAAGGCCCCCCCCCCCTGTTGTTCAAGGAGAACAGCATTAGAACAGCCATTGTTCGTTTTGAGCCCTTCGCCAAGAAACGGTTCTCATCCCCCCCCTGTTGTTCAAGGAGAACAGCATTAGAACAGCCATTGTTCGTTTTGAGCCCTTCGCTAAGAAACGGTTCTCTTTCCCCCCTGTTGTTCAAGGGAGAACAGCATTAGAACAGCCATTGTTCGTTTTGAGCCCTTCGCTAAGAAACGGTTCTCATCCCCCCCTGTTGTTCAAAGGAGAACAACATTAGAACAGCCATTGTTCTTGAGCCCGTAGACAAGAGACGGTTCTCATTCCCCCCCTTTGTTCAGAAGAGAACAAAGTAGAACAGCCATTGTTCTTCAAGCCGTTCGTCGAGTAACGGTTCTCCTTTCCAAGACACCTCGTCAGGATCCTTTTATCCCCCCCCTTCGGCTGGAGCTCGCCAGCGGACCGAATATTCCTTCAAGTACCTTCCACTGCACCCTAATGAAAAGTTACGTAAGCCAAACGTCACCTTTTGAGTATTGATCCCTTTTTGTCAATTCTATCCTGTGCTTTAAATTGTTTATCGAACCATCCCATCTCTTTAACTCTATATTTGTTTTACCTTTTTTAATCCCTTAAATCCTTGGATTAGCCCGAGTCTCTACGACCCTTTCCATTCTGTTTATGTCAATATTTTCCGTTTTTGTGTTTTGTTTATAGTTATTATTAATAAAACTCTATTTTATTAATGATAGCAATATTATTATCCTTGAGCTCAGTTCCACTTCTTAAGCATTTTGAAGATACATAATATCGGCCGCCAGACAGTAACGCACTCTAAAGATAATTAAGGAAGTTTCCTCAACGAATAGTGTTATATATAGTATCGTCGGGAGTCATTCTACGACATATATATATATATATATATATATATATATATATATATATATATATATATATATATATATATATATATTATTTAATTTGGTATCAGGTGTGTAAGGTTTATCGCTATATCTTTGCAAACACTGGTCTCAGTCGAGTAAAGCATAGTGTTATTCGTTATAATAATAGAATATAGTAGTTCCCTTTTGTTTTAACGATTGCTATCCCCTTTTTTTTTAAACTTAAGAAGCTGGAGTAGCTCAAGGAACGGTTATAATAATTTGTTTGTTTTTTTTGTGATTTTAGTCAGTGGTTATTTAGATTGAGAAACCAAGTACGAATAGGTCAGTGCCCATATTTAGGTAGGCTAATTCTATAGAGGCATAATTCTTGTTGCGAGGAATTTTAGTTGGTTGACTAGTGCGCCCCCAAGTGCAAAGATGACTCAGTTTGAAATCTTTAAAGCGCAAGGAGAGTCCTGTGGACTTTCCGGAAAAGAACTAATTTAGTACATTCAAGAAGAACGTGAAAGAGAAATACAACGAGAAGAAAGAGAAATACAACGAGAAGAAAGAGAAAGAGGGGAACGGATAAGACAAGCTGAGCTTCAGATTGAATTAGCTCGGATTAAAGCAGAAGTTCAAAGAAAAAAGGTAGAAAAAGAAAGAGGAAGAGAGCAACGGGAAAGAGTAATCCAACGAGAAGAACGAGAAGGAAAAATCCAACGAGAAGAAAGAAGGACGGATTCGCGCCCCTTCCCAGGAAAGCTGACAAAGTTCCGAGCCCCGTAAAACCCCAAAACTTCTTTCCCCAAAACCAACATCGGGACTCCAAACCTCCCGTTAAGACTTCTCCTCCATCTCTCTTCCCGAGGCGACCAATAATATGCTACACCTGTGGTGTAGAAAACCACATGAGCTGGAATTGCCCCCAAAATTCTAGGCTTAAAAGCGGACCAGCCCACCAAGTTCACCAGATTAATGCAACCCCGGCTCCCCCGGTGGTACAGACCCAAGCAGAAACTTCTCCCCATCCGTCAGGCCACCAGGTAAATTTTGTTTTTGGTAAAAGTTCATCGGGAACTTTGAAATATGAGGAGGGCAGCGTGGACAGCTGTCGAGTATCGACTCTCGTCAGGGACACAGGATGTACGTGCTTCATCGTGTCCGACGAACTCCTCCCAGTGGCCTCTAACCACGAAAAATTTGCGGTGGTACATGACCAACTTAGGCGGGCGAACCGATTCCCCGTCGCTAGATGTTACCTGCAGTGTCAATATTATAATGGCTGGGCTGAAGTCATTGTAGCACCCATAAAATTCTGTTCCGTACTTATAGGACAGAGCCCCGAAGTAAGTTTCGACCCTGTGTTTCAGGCCGCCCTTCCTCAAGGCCGAGATAAGAAAGAAGCCCAGGAGCCCGTCCCCATCAGAACCCCGATATCGTCCGATTTCTCGGAGATCCCTAACCAGGACTTTAGGACGGCAAAAGAGGAGTGTGAATTTACTAAAACCCTTAGGTGATAAGGCCCCAGACAAGGACACGGAGACTGTCCCTGGACCCCAAGAAAAAAAGAACCCCCAACGCGCCCATGGAGATACCTTCGTAGAACTGGACGAAGCATCGGCGCTTGAAGAGGATTGCCCCGCGGAGTCCCTTAATGTAATCCAGACAGTGTGCATCCAACCTGATGCCGATTACCCTCCTCCTTCCCTACCAGGCGAGTCTTTGGAACCCTCTGACCTGGATAGTGACGCGCAGCTGACACCACGTCAGAAGAGTCAGCTCCAAGAACTAATTAAATGGAATCACCATTTATTCACCCTATTAGCTCTTTTAGAGCAACTGCGTGAGAATGGCCTCACAATTGGCCCCAGCAAATGCCAGTTTGCCCACGAAACCATCAAATATTTGGGTTTCAAAATAGGACAAAGCAAGTCAGGTCCCCACGAGAACAAGATTAAGGCAATCGCCGACATGCCCCTCCCGATTACAAAGAAGCCATTAAGATCGATCCTAGGATCAGCTTCTCCCTATTAGCGATTTGTTCCGAATTTCGCTGCAATTTCGGCCCCCCTATGCCCCCTTCAGGAAAAGAATTTCTCCGATCGTTTACGTTGGAATGATGTCGCTGTTTCCCATTTTAATCAGCTCAAAAGTAAGTTCATTTCTGCCCCCATTTTTAAGTTGCCCAACCCGGAAAAATCCTTTGGGGTTAAGACCGACGTGATCAACGAGGGCATTGGAGGTGTACTCCTTCAATACGTGGATGACAGAACGAGTCATCCAGTTGCATATGCTAGTCGTCAATTATTACCACGCGGTAAGAGATATGCCACTAGAAAAAAGATAGCTCTATCAATTATCTGGGTCATAGATAAATTCAAGCTGTACTTGATATGTAAAGAATTTCAAATAGGGACCGACCACCGTCCGTTAGCCTATATTAGGAATTTGAGACACTCAAACGGCCGCATCATGCGCTGGAGTTTACTCTTGCAAGAGTATCAGTTTAAAATAAATTAGATAAAAGGTTCCGATAACCAGGTCGCTGACGCCCTCAGTAGGAATGCGTTACCGAATAGCGTAGAATAACTGTATTCATAGGATTAGTATCTCCATGTAGGTATATACCGTCTTGTACGACTTAATTTAAGATTCTTTTGTAATATAATTAATTAATGTATATGTCTGAATTTTGTAACGCTCAATGTCTAATTTTTGTATGTATATATATTTGTTCTTATTAATTTACGTATAAATTATTTTGTCCCGTATGTACTAAGTTTATATCATTTCATTGTTCCATGCCCTTTTTTTTTCTCTCTGATTAAGTTGTATCAAAGGTTATTTTCCCCTGTAATCTAAAGATCAAAATGATCATATGTATTGAGGTAATACTAGTTAGGTGCAGGAAGGTACGGTTGGTACAAGAAAACGAGTTCCCCACAACGGAGCTCTATCGTTGTCCCTTCTCTCTTTTTTTTTCGAAGTGACAACTTCCCCTGGAATGGAGGGGTGTGATAGAACGAGTTAATTTCAACTCCTATCCCATATTATTAAAAACCACGATGCTGCCCACGTGCATCTACGATTCGAGGCTTGGAATCTTATCTCAGCTACCGGATGCCAATGTTTAAACAAGGAGGTTATCGTCCCCCCGTTCACCCCCATACGCCGACCTCACCAGATCGAGTTAGGCTTATGAACAGATAAGGCATTGTTCGCCGGCCCGGCTGTGCGTTCCCTCCAAGCTTTCACTCCATTTTCCCCCACGCCAAGGAGATGTCCTGGCTATTTATATGGAAACTTTACCACTAAGATCAGATTGGAGATCCAGATTTTCGTCGCGAAACATCACCACGACCCTCTCTCCCTTTGTGCGCCAAGGGACCTCGACCTCGAGATTCACCATCACTTGTCCAGAAGGAGGACAATATTCCTTGAGTGCCAAAGGTTCGCGCCTTTCCGACGACAAGTCCCCAAAAGGCCCCCCCCCCCTGTTGTTCAAGGAGAACAGCATTAGAACAGCCATTGTTCGTTTTGAGCCCTTCGCCAAGAAACGGTTCTCATCCCCCCCCCCTGTTGTTCAAGGAGAACAGCATTAGAACAGCCATTGTTCGTTTTGAGCCCTTCGCCAAGAAACGGTTCTCTTCCCCCCCTGTTGTTCAAGGGAGAACAGCATTAGAACAGCCATTGTTCGTTTTGAGCCCTTCGCCAAGAAACGGTTCTCATCCCCCCCTGTTGTTCAAAGGAGAACAACATTAGAACAGCCATTGTTCTTGAGCCCGTAGACAAGAGACGGTTCTCATTCCCCCCCTTTGTTCAGAAGAGAACAAAGTAGAACAGCCATTGTTCTTCAAGCCGTTCGTCGAGTAACGGTTCTCCTTTCCAAGACGCCTCGTCAGGATCCTTTTATCCCCCCCCTTCGGCTGGAGCTCGCCAGCGGACCGAATATTCCTTCAAGTACCTTCCACTGCACCCTAATGAAAAGTTACGTAAGCCAAACGTCACCTTTTGAGTATTGATCCCTTTTTGTCAATTCTATCCTGTGCTTTAAATTGTTTATCGAACCATCCCATCTCTTTAACTCTATATTTGTTTTACCTTTTTTAATCCCTTAAATCCTTGGATTAGCCCGAGTCTCTACGACCCTTTCCATTCTGTTTATGTCAATATTTTCCGTTTTTGTGTTTTGTTTATAGTTATTATTAATAAAACTCTATTTTATTAATGATAGCAATATTATTATCCTTGAGCTCAGTTCCACTTCTTAAGCATTTTGAAGATACATAATATCGGCCGCCAGACAGTAACGCACTCTAAAGATAATTAAGGAAGTTTCCTCAACGAATAGTGTTATATATAGTATCGTCGGGAGTCATTCTACGACACCCTCCTTTATTTTTTTCGTCACCCATATATGTTCTTTGGAAAAATCTTTTTGCCTTTATTTGTATTTATTCATTTTTATGACTTTTTGTATTCCTTATTTTTAATTCTCTTCCTTTTGCTCTCTCCTTTTCACCTACCCTCTGGGCTGTATACCATGGTGGGATTCTTTCTTAATCCCTCCTTCCTCCTGGTTATATCCCTTTTTCTTATATAGGCGGGGGCTTATGCTTTGTTCTTCTTATATATGTATATATTGATTCCGGAAAACATTTCTTGTATCCCTTGATAATCAACTGAATAAAGTTCGAAAGTACTTGGAATCCTAAAAAACAGGAAAAGAACGAGCCTGCTAAAAGCTAATCAATAGCCTGTACGAGGTAGCTCCTGTTCCCATCACTGAGTTCAGTCCCACCTAGTATCTTCATCCATAAATCTATCCAGTCTACTCTTAAAACTCGGCAGGGAGGACGCTTCTATTACATGACTAGTAACTCTATTCCATTCATCTACCACTGGATTCGAAAACCAATTTCTACTAATTTCATTCCTAAACCAAAACTTGTCTAACTTAAACTCATTTTCTACGTGTCTTATCCTGTTCACAAAAAATAATGACCTTACCTATGTCTCCCCTATAAAAACCTTTTACTCACTTGAAGACTTCAATCAAGTCCCCTCAAGCTTTTCTCCTTTCTAATGTAGGAAGATTTAGTCCTTCAAGCCTTTCACCATAAGGTAAGCTCCTCAACCCATCAATCATATTAGTCATCCTTCTTTGCACAGACTCAAGCAGTACTCGTATTTCTCACGCTCCTCCCAATAAACCACAATACCCTATTAGCTTCATCCCTAGCACTTATGTACTGCTTTCTAGAACGGAGGTCTGAACTTACCAGGACACCTAAATCTCTTTCGCATTCTGAACTTCCTAAAACTGTCCCATTCATCTTTTATCTATTCAGTAGATTACACCTACCTATACTAAGTACACTACACTTGCTCATGTTAAATTGCATTTGCCACTTCTCTGCTCATTGGGACAGTAGGGTGAATTCATCTTGTAATACCTCAGCGTCAGTCAGACATTATAATCCTACCTCACTTAGTATCATCGGCAAACTTGCTCAGGTCGCTACTTATACCCAAGTCAAGATCATTAATACAAATTAAGAACAATAATGTCCCCAACTGACCACTCAAGAACCCCACTCATATTTAATCCCATTTATACTAACGCTTTGTTCTCCGTCGCTTAGTCACGACTGAATCCACCTAAGAATATTTCAATCGATCCCATGCACTTTAACTTTATGCAAAAGTTGTAAGTGTAACAGCCTGTCGAAAAATTTCCAGCCTTACTAAAATCCAGATAAACAATATCGTCATTCTCATCTCCATCGGCATCATCATAGACCTTTCTATAAAAGAGAGTATATTATTCAAACACGATTTACCTCTAGTAAAGCCGTGTTGAGATTCATTAATCAATTTATGTTTATTTAAGTGATTCGTAATAGATTTCGCTATTATAGATTCTATTATTTTCCCCACCAGTGATGTCAAACTCACTGGTCGGTAATTACAAAATGAATTATGCTAATAGCTAAGTAGGGAAAGTTAGGATTTCTCGGTTCTCTGTGAATCAAATTTTATGAAAATTTTACCAGCTGCTATGCACAATATGGCAACACTAATTCTATGCTGTGTTATGTCCTTCAATTTTTACTTCAGATTCGTCGTTTCGGGGTGAATTACGCTAATAGCTTTTAAATGAAAATCGCCCATATAGACATATTTTGGATAAAACGAAGCATACCTTGCGTATACATTTGACAAAACCCATAATTATAATACACGATTGATGGACATAATGAATTATTTGCCTACATGTGTGGCACTCAAATTGCAAGGAAAGTAGGTTTGTGGTCCCCAAATTGCAGGATATGTAGGTCCTGCAAGAAACCTCCACAAATGCAGGTTCTATGAAATCCTTAAATTAGGTACACACATTAATTAATTAGATAATATGTCATGTAATATGTAGTGAACAAATGTAAAATAAAGAGAAATACCTATATCATAACTGTACATTTATTAAGAGAAGCATAAGAGAGGCGAGTGAATAACTGGTTTCGCACGCGGCCACACATACATACACAGGCAGAGGAGCAGCTGCGAGACGAAAAGATACCAATACTAGATAACAAGGGGAGCCGAGCAAATACAGGGCGATATATGCTTTGACCGGTTGAGTTGTCTTGTGAGTGTGAAACAAAAAATAAACTGTCGTATTTATTGATAGGGTTTGCCAGCCCGGTCTGAAAATGTGTACAGCTACTTTAGGAACGCACACACCTCTGGTAACTCCGCCCAACGGTCAACAAAGAGATTAACAAATATACTTCCGATCATTAGCTCCGCCCTGCGTCTAGAGAAGGAGAAAAGGAAGTCACGCCCCTTTGAGCAGGGGAACTATAAATAAACAAACGTAAACATTCTGAAGAGGATCAGTTAAGTCATTTGGTCGGTTAGACTCAATTTGAGGCAATCAACTAAGTCCTTTTATTATTATTATTAGCGTCACGAGTCCGTTCCTCGTCCATAAGTCTTGTTGTTTTAGCCTCGGCTACCCAACATTAGTAAAAACTTACATATGGCCACATAGGACTCGATCTATTTCGCTTACTCCGAATAAGGTAGACTCTAATCAAGAATAAAAGCCTACTTATGGTCGCTTTCCTTTCGAGTTCTTTCCTTTAACCCCGAAGTAACCAAGGCACCTCCTGAAACCCAGACTAGAAGCGAAATCTCCGTCAAAACCTTTGGAGTCAGAGCAAACTCGACGGGTAGACGTGAAACAATTCTCCCATACACGAGCCATTTCGACGGATAATTTAAAAAAACCTTATTAATTATGAAATCTAGCAATTTAATTTTGCAAGTTGGACCGCCTCCTGCAATTTTGATGATCGCCCGTAAGATTTCTTTAGAGGAAAATTGATGTCCATCGGCACAAACATTTTATTTAATGATGGACCACAAATTTTCGATTGGGTTGAGACCAAAAAGGCTGAAGGCCACACCATCAATTTGTCACCTTGTATGCCGTAAGAAACTAGTAACGCTTCAGGGGCGCTAGAAAAGTGGAATGGAGCGTTATCATCCATGAAAACTAGACTCCTTAGAAGTGAAAATTGTATGTCATCTAGCCAGGGATCCAAGACCTCTTTCAAAAGATTGCAGTTGGCCCTGACTGGGCCAACGAGCCTGTGTCCAATAATACCTGCCCAACATATGACTCTTTCTCCATGCTGTTGACATCGCAAACGTTGGTAACGCTCATCTCAGAAATAGAAACAACCATTTGACAACCGTCAGGTCCGTCAAGGGTCACCCTGGTCTTGTCAGTGAAGAGAACTCAACTTATGTCTAACGTCATGTACTTACTGGCTCATTGAAACCACAAAATATTGTAGCGGGTGTTAAAGGAGGCAGTTTCAAAAGAGCTCGCACGGAAGTTACGGTCCCTAGGCTACGATCCCTGGTGGTTTTCCGTACATGGGAATGATCAGCAACGGTAAAAATAACTTTGCTTGTTTGTCTGGGTTTCCCACGTAACTGGCGACTAATATTTCTCAAATCCCTAGCTGTCACAGTCTTGGAGGCCCCACAATTAGATCGCTTCTTTATTTGCGAAGGGTACATCAGAAATCGTCTAACAGTGTCCACATGGTGAACTAACTTCTCCGAAATACCATTAACAAAGGTGCCTTCATCACTTTCCTTGATGATGAAAGACTTTTCTTAATCGTTGAGGCCTCTGCGACGCCCCTATGTTCACTCTCAAAACGATGAATCTAAAATACAAAATTAAAGGACGTATCACAACATAATGAAAACATAACATTAATATTGCCATTTTTAGTTGCGTGCAAGTCTAGTCGCGGGCGACTCTATATCTCACTATGTCGGTCTTTTGCTTTTTTTTGTAATGGTAATAACATTCTAACTATTCGGCCGATTCTAACTAAATTTGAAACCCACATGTTATTTTACTTTTTATTTCGAATGATATAATTACAAAGGTCTTCCCAAGATTAGCCGGTGAATTATTTGGCAATAATATCATAAATATTAGGCTGATTCAAACGAAACTTGAAACCCTTATGTTGTTTTACATTCTCCTTCAAATAATATAATTGCCAAGGTCTTCTCAAGGTTAGTTCTGTATTTATTGAAAGTTGTGAAGGTTGTTAGGTTATAAATCAGAATAAGTAAGAGAACGCGACTTTTGGTCAGCAGGCCTTGTTTGCAGACTAGCTGGGAAAAGTTCCATTGAACTTGATTCACAGAGAACTGAAAAATCCCCCTTCTTAATTATAGATACCACATTAACTTTCTTCAATGTTTGTGGAACAATGATAGTCTCAAACGATTTTCTGAATAGGCATGCTAGAGCTCACTTAACACATCTTTACCTTCCTTCAGAATCCGAGAAAAAAACACACCAGGAGTCGGTACTTTACTAAATTTAATTCTATCTATTTTTGTAAACTATCTCCTTTGTAATTAAAATATCCTCTAATTTCTCATCCACATTACTTTTGGAGATCAAGGTCCCATCAAGTACAATTAGAATATCCAGGAGTGTAAATACTGAAAGAAAATACTTATTTAACATCCTAGCCATTGCATCACTATCACTCACTAATTCTATATCTGTAGTCTTAAGTGGACCTATTTAATCTTTAGTCTTAGTTTTGTATAATTGACAGAAACCTTTGGAATCTTCTTTTGCTTTATTTGTCACTTTAATTTCATAATTTTTCTTTGCTATCCTAATTAACATTTTAATGTCCCGATTTAACTCGCTATATCTCTGCCTTAATACACTCTCACCATTTGTTATTTTTCTATAAATGCCCATTTTAATGCTAATATAATGCTTAATTTTATTTGCCATCCATTGAGAGTCGACCACCTTGGTTCTAATTTCCCTATATGGAATGTTCATATTCTGTCCAGCAATTAACTCCTTAATCATTGTCTCATACTCCTGATCCTTACCATCCCTGTCTACCTGAAGATTATCTTCCCCCCTCGACTGGTCTCATTGCCATCACATTTCCTGACCTGATCTCATTTGCTAGTCCCCAAGCAACCGTCTCCAGGTACCTCATCAGACCACTATAATTTGCTTTATTTAAAAGTCTGGGATTTTAACCTTAATTATTCTACTGAAAACCCCTTTTAATTTCAACAACTTAAATTTTAATTCTCAATGGTCGCTATTTCCAAATTTGTCTCAATCTCTGTATCGCTAATACGTTATTCTCTATTTATTAGAACTAAATTCAATATATTATCACCCTTAGTGGGTTGGTTTATAACCTGTCTGAGAGAAATATCCTGCACCATATTAAAAAAAATCCCTCAGCCTCTTGGTCACCTACAAGACCTTCCCAATCTATAGTTCTGTAATTAAAATCACCGATTATACATACATGTTTACTTATACATGCACATTACATTCCCTGCCACAGATGACACGAAGCTTCCTTACTAAGAGTTGGCCGTCTATATAATACTCCTATGACAAGTCAATCCTTTCTCTCGTTAACATCTAGCCATAATGACTCTGTGTTAGCGTCTTTTTCAATTGTAATGTAGATTATCTCTAATATAAATAATCACCCCTCCTTCTTTCTTTCTGTTCCTATCTGTATAAAATATATTATAACCTTCAATCTGAACCTCAAGTCTAAAGTCTTTTCCTGCCACATCAAACCATAATTTGGTTATCGCAAAAACATCAAGATTCTCTACACTTACTAGCACTCTTAACAAATCCTTCGTATTCTTTATGCTCCTACTATTGGTGTAGTACCATTCTACTCCTCTGCTCATTTCTTCGCCAGTTGCTCTCCAAATTTAACTGAATGCCCTCACCCTTAACGAATCATATATTTCTGATGAAGCATTTGAACTTCAGTCAAATATAGCGGGCGACGTATGAGTCAGGTTCATTTCAATGAAATATAGCAAACGACATACATATGATTTCGGGAAATCTCAATCAAACTAACAATATTAATTGAATGTCAAATCCTAGTTTTAAACAAATTACTGGTCTCCGTTGAAGCCAGATTACTTTCACCTAAGAGCGGAGCTGATCGATGACTACTTATTTTTCTCTCTCGCTCCACAGTCAATTATAGAAATGAGATCGCAATTGGCAATTCGCGTGTGTTCTGCCCAAATACTTACGTTTATGTATATAGTGGGGTTGGAGTGGGGTGAACATATGCGTGTGTTTGATGAAAGCAATGGAAAGTTATATGTACATTCCTGCAGAGATTTAAATTACCCGAATGTTGAAGTTAAAATTTTTCACTTTTAAATAAGTTAATATATTCATATAAGGACGTTTACCAAAGCTAAATGGACGGATAATGTTCGTACTATGGATTACTTTTGTTCCACTGTAAGAGCTAACTGGAAGTACTCCTCACTCTTTTTCCACACTATTTAGGGTCAAGGGAGTTTGCTAAGACACTCTTAACAGAATTACGAAAAGGCAAAAACCCTTATAGCCACTCGAAGTTAGCTCAAAGAAGAGAGGAAAGAATGGAAAGCAGAAGTGAAGAATAGGTAAATGAAAAGCAGATATGAACAAAAAATTAGATTTGTAACTCATATTTATGTTAGGAAATATTTTTAAATAATATTTATCGATTATATTCTTAAACATATATATTGTAGCGTTTTAAATGCGTTCGTAAACAAGTTATTCCAAGTCTGTGTTATTTCTAAGAAAATAAATTTTGTGGCATTGCATTGTTAAATCTTTTGTTTAATAGTTTGAACCGTTATTTCTAGTTGCCACTCAGTTATCTAGTTCAAATATTTAGTCATGATTTACTTGATTAAACCCATTTAGTATTTTAAATACTTCGATAGCTTGGCCGCTCAGATGTCGAGCTTTCAGTGAAAATAAATTGAGATGCCTTTATCTTTCTTCGTACGATCTATTTCTAAGTTCAGGAATTAATTTCGTTGCTTGACGCTAGACAAGTTCCAATATTTCAACGTCTTTTTGTATTTATGGAGACTAGAATTGTACCGCATACTCCGAATGAGGTCTTACAAGCGCTTTATATGAGGTGATATTAATATCTTCCGATTTAAACACAAAATATATAGATATGTATCCTAGGACCCGATTGGCTTTTGTGACGCTACAGTTCATTGTTTCGAATTTTTTTACATCATTCCAGATTAAGACACTTTATTCTTTTCCATTTTAACTCTATTGAAAATTTAACCACCCATATTGTAATATCTTCGGAGATCATTGTAACCTATGCGCATTAAAAAACACTTGACAACGTTAGATCGCACCTGCCATCTTGTTGACCATTTGACAACTATATTAATTTTTTTTTTAATTTATCACAATCACTATGATATTTTCGTTAAGTACTAAGTTATGTGTCATCAGCAAATTCTGAAATTTATTACAATTCGTGTCAAGATCGTTTATATATATTTAAAAAATTGCAAGGGCCGAAAACACCCTGAGAAGGCCACTAGTGAACGATGTCCATGGTCAACTATTTCGATTGACAACAACTCTCTATCAACGATCTTCCAGTCAGTCTTCAATCCATTTTAGTAGGCTGCCCCTTATTCCGTGTGCATTTAGCTTTATTGAGTCTTTTATGTAGAAAGGGTATCAAAAGGATTTTCAATATAGAAATAAACTACATTTAAAACTTTATCTTGGTCAAGCGTAATATTATTATTATACAAATACAGAAGTTTCCAATGGAAAGGATAAACCTACAAGACCAAGGGTGGTTCCATAGGGAAACACCATTCAAGAAAAGAAAAAAGAGTAAAAAGCAAAAAAGAAAAGAAACCATATTAAAAATATTTAAAAACAAAGTCATTGATTAAACAATAAATTTATTTACTTTAGAAGATGTAATATCAGATGCTGATACACATTCTTCTGTCAGTTCATTCCATCCCTTACAAATATTAGGAATGAAACAGCGAAGTAAATTGAGTTGCATTACATCTGACAACAGAAAACGCTTTGATGTTCCTTTTAATAATGTTATTAGAGTGACATGTGTGAATCGAGCTACTGTAAAAGGCTCCGGCAGAGCAGGATGGAGTGGATATTTATTATTATTTAAAATCTTAAATAAAAAATTAATGACCCGACCAATCTACATATCTGTAGGTCAATATTTAGATTGGGTAACATAAATTTAATATTATTAATTGCTGATAATTTCATGAAAAAAAAGTAGTGTTGTATCTCATTAATCAAGTTACTTACCTAAAGATGCTCCACGACCTTATTCCTTACAATGGACCACAATAGTTTACCAACGACCGAAATTAGGGAGATAGGGCGATACTTTACAGGCTTAGTCTTTGTTTTTTTTATGAACATTAGGGTTGCATTTACAGCTTTGAACTCCTTAGGAACTCTTCCTTCGCTTATAAACTTCTTGAAAATTGAAAAAAGAGGTTTTATCAGGTTACTTTGTAATTATTCAAAGTGGATCGATTAGATTTTAACAGGACCCAGCGCTGCTGATTTTTTAATGAACAACTATGTTCACTTTAGGTTATATCAATATTTTAAAAAGCGGTGTCTTCGCAAAAAAATATTAAATCTTGTATTGTAGCTAATTTATTTGTATTTTTGACGTTAAAAACATTCAAAAAATGTTTATTTAATAATCTTCATCAAGGCGTCTGGATCGTGTCTAAGGACACGCACAGCATCCTGAAGGCGCTCAATGCATTCTCTATTTGGCTTCGATTATTTACATATCTATAAAATATTTTTTTTCTTATTTTGACAATGGCTCATCTCCTTTTTCATAGTTTCTTTTGTTTTGTTTTGCGTTTGATAATGCGATGATAATAAAAGTATCGGTTTCGATACTTGACACTATAAAGGACGGTTTTCTATGGATAATTTTCATTAAATGAACCAGACTAATTTCGTAAGTATTCTGACTTCATTATTAATCTTGAAATAATGAGACAAGATTTCACTGGCATGCTCCTTATAAAATTAGATTTTTTTCGTTCTAAAATAGAATTTTGAAATTCTTTATCTCTTTCACTCTATCTCTCTATTTCTCAAAATGCAATGACTTCGCCACTTCCCCCTAAGGGGGGAGCTTTCGCATCGTTACTAAGATTAAAATTTAAAATCTAAAAAAAGCAGCCATGGTTAAACTTTTATAAATTTTCTGAACTTCGCCAATTTTAATAATTTTAAAAAAGAACTCTAAACTCAATTTCCCCCCTTTCAAAATATCCCATTTCTAAAATATAGTTATAGAAGAAGATATATAAAAATAAATTTTCTGAACTTCACCATTTGTAATTCTTTGGGTTTTAAAAAAATCACAAAATTTCGATACTTATATTTATTTCTGAACTTCACCATTTTGTTTTTTGCTACTATAAAAGAATTATTAGAAATAACTTTGATAAAAAAACATAAGTCATAACCAAATTAAGATGAAATTATTATTCAAATACTCAAAAAAAATCCCCTTCCTAAATTATAAAGTCAGTGATGATGATGATTAGGAATTATTTCTCGGCAAGAATTGCTCCCCAGAAACGAACACCTCGCATCTGTAGTAGCCGTTTCCAGCTAGCCAACTTCAATGGATCGGCTGATAGATGCAGAGTGAGTGATGTGAAGAAAGAAGTTAGAATTCTTTCCCTAAAACAAGAATTGAAAGTGCTGCCTTTCGACGTAAGGGACCTGAGAAAGTAGTTCAGCACCCATATGGCAGCGTACCACTTTGAGGTGTCCGCAAGGATAACCTGGTAATTTTAACTGTGAATAATCCGGTCTCTCGATAGGGACCTCTATTCAAGCAGGCTGCAACCACGAGTGACACTTTCACCTCGGTTCGTCAGTAAGCTCAACCGAGATAGCCAAAGCCGAAATGGCTAAAAATAATGAAAATCAGTTTTTAAATTCACGTTCTGACTAGGGTGATAATTAATTCGAGGATTCTATTGTAGGGGATTCTATTTATAGGGGCCGACCGAAAGAATTCTGCTGGAGGAAACGAACGCTACGGACAGGGTACTGATATCCGGAAGGCAGATCTGACGATTTGGTTGATTCCGTAGATGATTTCACGAACAGATTTACCCGAGACACAGTTTATATTATACATGTAGGTACTAATAATGTTTTATCTACTAGGGTCGAGGAAGTCAAGGCAAGGTACCACGAACTAATGAGAAAGAGGAAGGAAAAGAGTAGGACCGAAGTGTTTACGAGTTTTCTTGAAATAGGTGAGGCTAATTTAGGTATGGATGAGCTTCATACATTAACAATTCTGAGCGTTGTATGCCAGGAAAAAGGAGTTCAATTTATCAATCTATGGGACGAGGTTTATGAGCGCAGCGACCTATTCTGGAGAAACGGGCTGCATTTGAACAGGGTAGGCTGGGAGATACTGGAGACATTTTTAAATAATTCTTGGCGGATTTACCGACAGAACTGCGTCAGAGACTGGACAGCAGGTAAAAATGTGTTGGTCGAAACGTCGTAATAATCTTGCACATAATCAAAGTCTTGATGGGTGTTTTTGGAAAAATATGGAGCGGGAGAATAAGAGAAATCAGAAGTGGTACAAGGTTCTGTATTACGGAAGTTTTGGTTCTCTGGAGATTGATCTAGAGTTTCTTGTTACTCTGAGGAAGCCATAGAGAAGCGAAACGTCCGTAATGAAGAACATTATACCACTTGTGTCTTCTCTTATTGTCCCTCTCCATAATCAAAGTTTGGATGGGTGTTTTTTTGGCAAAATATGGAGCGGGAGAATAAGAGAAACCACAAGTGGTACAAAGTACTTTATTACGGACGATTCGCTTCTCTGGAGATTCCTCTGGAGTTTCTTGTTACACTTAGGAAGCCCCAAAGTAGCGAAAAGTTTGTAATAAAGAACCTTTTACCACTTGTGGCTTCTCTTATGCTCCAGCTACATAAACAAAGTTTAGATGGGTGTGGTTGGTAAAAAATCAAGCGGGAGAATAAGAGAAACCACAAGTGGTACAAGGATCCTTATTACGGATGTTTCACGTCTCTGGATATTCCTCTGGAGTTTGTTGTTACTCTGAGGAAGCCCGAGAGTAGCGAAAAGTCCGTAATAAAGAACCTTTTACCACATGGAGCTTCTTTATTATCCAGCTCCATAAAGATAGTTTTGATGGGTGTTTTTAGTAATAAATATAGGGGGTGAATAAGAGAAACCACAAGTGGTACAAGGTTCTTAATTACGGACGTTTTGCTTCTCTGGTAATTCCTTTGGAGTTTCTTTTTTCTCTAACAGAGCCGCAGAGTAGCCAAAGGTCCGAAATAAAGAACTTTGGACCACTTGTGACTCCGCTTATTCTCCCGCTCCATAATCAAAGTTTTGATGCGAGTTTTTGGCAAAATATGGAGCGGGAGAATAAGAGAAACCACAATTGGTAGAAGGTTCTTTATTAGGAAGGTTTCGCTCTCTGGAGCTTCCTCAGAGTAACAAGCAATTCCAGAGGAGAGAAACGTCAGTAATAATGTAATTTGCACCACTTGTGGCTTCTCTAATTCATCTGCTCCATAGTCATAGTTTTGATGGATGTTTTTGGCAAAAAAAGGAGTAGAGAATAAAAGATACCACAAGTGGTACAAGGTTCTTTATTAGTGAGGTTTTGCTCCTCTGGAGCTTACTCAGATTAACAAGAAATTCCATAGGAGCGAAACGTCAATAATAATGTCACTTGTAGCTTCTCAAATTCTCCCGATTCATTTATTGCCAAAATCAACCATCAAAAATTTGATTATTGAGCGTGAGAATAAGAGAGGATACACTTGGTAAAAGGTTAATTATTACGAATGTTTCGCTACTCGGAGATTCCTCTGGAGTTTTTGGTTACTCAGAGGAAGCCTGAGAGTATCGAAATGTCCGTAATAAAGAACCTTGTACAACTTGTGGCTTGGCTTATTCTACTGATCCATAATCAAAGTTTTAATGGCTGTTTTTGACAAGAAATGGAGCGGGAGAATATGAGAAACCAAAAGTTGTACAAGGCTCTTTATGAGGGAAGTTTTGCTCCTCTGGAGCTTCCTCAGGGTAACAAGAAATCCCAGAGGGGCGAAAAGTCAGTAATAATGTAACTTGTAACACTTGTGGTTTCTCTTATTCTCGCACTCCATTTACTGCCAAAACAACTATCAACACTTCAATTATGGAGCGGAAGAATAAGAGAAGATACAATTGGTACAAGGGTCATTATTACGAACGTTTCGCTAATCTGGAGATTTCTCTGGAGTTAGTGGTTACTCGGAAGAAGACCCAGAGAAGCCAAACCTCTCTAATAAAGAACTTTGTTCCATTTGTGGCTTTTCTTATTCTCGGGTTCCATAATCAAGGTTGTAATGGGTGTTTTGGCAACAAATGGAGCGGGAGAATAAGAGAAAAAACGAGTGATACAAATTACATTATTACTGACGTTTCGCTCCACTGGAATTTGTTGTTAATCTGAGGAAGCTCCAGGGGAGAAAAAGCTTCCGTAATAAAGAAGTTTGTACCACTTGTGGGTTCTCTTATTCTCCCTCTCCATAGTCAAACTTTTGATGGATGTTTTGGGCAACAAATGGAACGGGATAATAAGAGAAAACACAAGTGGTATAAGGTTCTTTATTAGGAAGGTTTCGCTCCTCTGGAGCTTGTTCAGAGTAACAAGAAATTCCAGGAAAAGCAAAGCGTCAGTAATAATATAACTTGTACCACTTGTGGCTTCACTTATTCTTCCGCCCCATTTATTGCCAAAAACCTTCATTAAAACTTTAATTATGGAGAGAGAGAATAAGAGAGGCCTGGAGTGGTTCAAGGTTCTTTATTACAGACGTTTCACTACTCTGGAACTTCCTCAGATAACAAGAAACTTCGAGCGGAGCGAAACTTCAGTAATAATGTAACTTGTACTACTTGTAGTTTCTCTTATTCATACGCTCCATTTATTGCCAAAAACACCCACCAGAAATTTGATTATGGAGCGGAATATCAAGAGAAGCCACACGTAGTACAAGGTTCTTTATTCCAGACGTTTCGCTAATCTGGGGTTTCCTCAGAGTAACAAGAAACTCCAGATGAATCTCCAGATAAGCGAAATGTCCGTAATATAGAAACTTGAACCGCTTGTGGTTTCTGTTATTATCCCGCTCCATTTGTTGCCAAAAGACCCATCGAAACTTAAGGTATTAATCAAGAGAATAAGAGAAGCCAGAAGTAGTTCTTCAATACGGACGTTTCACTCGTCTAGCTTCCTCAGAGTAACTAGAAATTATAGAGTACCGAAACGTCAGTATTAATGTAACTTGTAGCACTTGTAGATTCTCTTATTCTCCCGCTCCTTTTTTTGGCCAAAAACACACATCAGAACTTTGATTATGGAGCGGGAGAATAAAAGAAGCCACAAGTAGTACAAGGTTCTTTATTACAAACTTTTCGATATCCTGGCTTCTTCAGTGTAACAAGGAACTCCAGAAGAGTCTCCAGAGAAGCGAAACGTCCGTAATAAAGAATCTTTTACTACTTGTGTTTCTCTTATTTTCCCGCTCCATTTTTTGCCCAAAACACTCATCAAAACCTTGATTATGGAGCGGGAGAATAGGGGAAGCCACAAATGGTACAAGTTTCTTTATTACCAATGTTTTGCTGGTCTGCGACTTCCTCAGAGTAACCAGAAACTCCAGGGGAATCTCCAGAGTAGCGAAACGTCTTTAATAAAGAACTTTGTACCACTTCTGGCTCCTCCTATTTTTCCGCTCCATAATAAAAGTTTTGTTGGGTGTTTTTGGCAACAAATGGAGCGGGAGAGTAAGAGAAACCACAAGTGGTACAAGGTTCTTTATTTTGGACGTTTTGCTTTTCTGGAGATTCCTCTGGAGTTTCTTGTTAATCTGAGGAAGTTTCAGAGTAGCGAACGTTCGTAATAAATGACCTTGTACCAGCTGTGGCTTTTCTTTTTCTCTAGTTCCATAAACAAAGTTTTGATGGGTACTTTGGGGAACAAATTGAGCGGGAGAATAAGAGAAACCACAATGGGTAAAGGTTCTTTATTATGGACGGTTCGCTTCTCTGGAGATTCTTCTGGAGTTTTTTGTTACATTGAGGAATTCCAAAGTAGTGAAGCAACCGTAATAAGGAACCTTGTACCACTTCAGGCTTCTCTCATTCTCCTGCTCCATAATCAAAGTTTTGATGGCTGTTTTTAGCGACAAATGGAGCTGGAAAATAAGAGAAACTACAAGTAGTACAAAGTTCTTTATTATGGATGTTTCGCTTCTCTGGAGATTCCTCTAGAGTTTTACTGTTACACTGAGCAAGCTCCAGAGTAGCGATACGACCGTAATAAAGAAACTTGTACCACTTTTGGCTTCTCTTATTGTCCAGTTCCATAATAAAGTTTTGATGGGTGTTTTTGGCAACAAATGGAGCGAGAGAATAAGAGAAACCACAAGTGGTACAAGGTTCTTTATTACGGACGTTTCGCTTCTCTGGAGATTCCTCTAGAGTTTCTTTTTAATCTAAGGAAGCCCAAGATTAGCCAACCATCCGAAATAAAGAACTTTGTACCACTTTTGGCTTCTCCTATTCTTCCACTCCATACATCAAAGTGTTGATGGGTGTTTTTGGCAAAAAATGGATGGATTGGGAGAATAAGAGAAACCACAAGTGGTACAAAGTTCTTTATTTTGGACATTTCGCTTCTCTAGAGATCCTTCTGAGTTTCTTGTTAATCTGAGGAAGCTCTAGTGTATCGAAAAGTTCGTAATAATGAGCCTTGTGCCAAATGTGGCTTCTCTTATTCTCCAGCTCCATAAACAAAGTTTTGATGGGTGTTTTTGGCAATAAATGGAACGTGGGAATAAGAGAAACTACAAGTGGTAAAATTTATATTATTAATGACGTTTCGCTCCTCTGAAATTTCTTTTTATTCTGAGGAAGCTCCAGAGGATCGATCTTTTGTAATAAAGAACCTGCTACCACGTATGGTTTCTCTTATTCTCCCGCTCCATGATCAAAGTTTTGTTGGCCGTTTTTGAAAACAAATGGAGCGGTAGAATAAGAGAAACTACAAGTGTTACAAATTACATTATTACTGACGTTTCGCTCTTCTGGAATTTCTTGTTAATCTGCGGAAGCTCCAGAGGAACGAAACCTCTAGTAATAAAGAACCTTGTACTACTTGTGGCTTCTGTTATTCTACTGCTTCATAATCAAAGTTTTGCTGGGTGTTTTTGGCAAAAATGGGGCGGGAGAATAAGAAGTAGTTCAAGTTAAATTATTACTGATGTTTCGCTCTTCTGGAATTTCTTGTTAATCGATGGAATGGCCAGAGGAGTAAAACGTCCGTAATAAAGAACCTTGTACCACTTCTGGATTCCCTCATTCTCCCGCTCCATAATCATGGTTTTGATGGGTGTTTTTGGCAAAAAAAATGAAGCGGGAGAATAAGAGAAACCACAAGTGGTACAAGGTTCATTATTACGGATGTTTCGCTTCGCTGGAGATTCTGGAATTTCTTGTTAATCTACGGAAGCTCCCGAGGAGCGAAACGTTAGTAATGAAGAACCTTGTACTACTTGTGGCTTCTGTTATTCTACTGCTCCATAATCAATTTTTGATGGCTGTTTATGGTAACAAATGCAGCGGGAGAATGAGGGAAACTACAAGTGTTACAAATTACATTATTACTGACCTTTCGCTCCTCTGGATTTTTTTTTACTTTGAGAAAGCTCCAGAGTTGCGAAACGTCCATCATAAAGAACCTTGTACCAATTTTGGCTCCTCTTATTCTCCAGCTACCTAAACAAAGTTTGATGGGTGTTTGGGGCAAAAAATGGAGCGGGAGGATAAGAGAAACCACAAGTAGTACAAGGTTCTCTATTACGGACGTTTCGCTTTTCTGTAGATTCCTATGGAGTTTCTTGTTACACTAAGGAAGCCTCAGAGTAGCGAAACGTTTGTAATAAAGAAGCTTGTACCACTTTGCCTTCTCTTATTCTTCAGCTCCATAAACAAAGTTTTGATGGGTGTTTTTAGCAACAAATGGAGCGGTAGAAAAGAGAAACTACAAATGGTACAAGTTACATTATTACTGACGTTTTGCTACTCTGTAATTTCTTGATTCTCTGACGAAGCCCCAGAGGAGCGACACGTCTGTAATAAAGCACGCATCACACATGCATATAATATCACGTCATACGTATTCAGGCATGCAAAATCACTTGTATATATCAGACATACATAAACACATGTAAAGATGCTCGTAAGCACGATCATATACATTAAATTCCGTCTATAAATGCACGAATCATGCACAAATGCTAGCGTATGCATCAAACATGCAAGAAAGTATACATTCACATACCAAACACACAAGCAGACATGTAAGCATCAGGCAAAACACTCATGTAGGCATAAAAATTCTTCCGATACAAATAGTGTGCACATCTAATACATGTACGCATCAAATAGACGAAGAAATACAACTAAACACCATACAACCACTCACAGATAAGATATACCTGCATATACATATCCAAACTCCCGTAAGTACACATGATATATACTCACTCTCCGAAGCTATCATAACCCTGCACCCTTGAAACAGACACACATCCATATAAATGCACATAGAAACACGCACACATTAACCACACATATAAACATTTAACACTGTAGCAATGACTGATAAATTCATAAATATATCAGGCAGTTGCATGCTTGAACCGGACAAGCAAGGACACATGTACACATCATTTATACGCACAAACCCATTTCTAATGTTCTCTTCGAGGACAAGTTTGAATGTGGAGGTCAAAAAATCAATAAATTTGATGTGAAATTGAGGCTTCCGAGAAGCGATGCAATCGGGGCTCGAGGCAAGCAGGAAACTGACAGAGGAATGGGGAAGTAATAGGTAAGGGATGGGTAGGAAGTAGGTATAGCATGGACAATGTTTGGGTAAGAAATAGGTAAGGCATGGACAATGAATGGGCAAGACAAAGTTAAAGCATGGACACTGAATGGGTAAGGAATAAGTAAGAAATAGGTAAGACATGGACAATGAATGGGTAAAAGAATAGGTAAGAAATAGGTAAGCCATGGACAATGAATGTGTGAGGAATGAGTAAGAAATATGTAAGCCATGAACAATGAATTGGTAAGAAATAGGTAATCAATGGGCAATGAATGGGTAAGAATTAGGTAAGGCATGGATACTGAATGGGTAAGGAATAGGTAAGATATCGGTAAGCCATGGACAATGAATAGGTAATAAATAGGTAAGGCATGGATACTAAATGGGTAAGGAATAGGTAAGAAATAGGTAAGCCATGGACCATGAATCGGTGCGAAATAGGTAACCCATGGGCAATGAATAAATAAAAAATGGGTTGGGCATGGACACTGAATGCGTAAGAAATAGATAAGCCATGGACAATGAATAGGTAAGAAATAGGTAGGCCATGGACAATGAATGGGTAAGAAATAGGTAAGGCATGGACACTGAATGGGTAAGGAATAGGTAAGAAACCGGTCAGCCATGTACAATGAATGGGTAAGAAATAGGTAAAGCATGGACATTGAATGGGTAAGGAATTGGTAATAAATAGGTAAGACATAGACACTGGATGCCTAAGAAATAGGTAAGCCATGGGAAATGAATAGGTAAGCCATGGACAATGAATGGGTAAGAAATAGGTAAATGTGGTACGGGATTTGTAAAGAATGAGTACTTAATTGCCGAGTGGGAAAAGGAATGGGTAAGGGATAGAAAGTGATTGGCGATGAAGGGGAAAGAATCGTTCAAAGAATGGGTAAGAAATACGAAAGGTAAATGAACCGCGGCCGCAACTGAAAAGGTTCAATGAACGAGAGCAAATTTCGAAGTCATTCGAGGACACAGTTTTTCCTCAGTCCTAATTAAAGGGTTGAAATAGAAGGCTATCATCATTTGAGGAACTGAAATTTGGTTCCTTGCACTCGATCTGCCTCTTGCTACAAGCTCATCCCCTCCCTAGGCGCCTACAAGACTGCCCTAAAGACCTACGTCGTCTCGCATAAGCTCACCATTCCATGCATTTGCCTCTCACTGTAAAGAAAAAACTTTTCTCCTCTTTCTGAATTTTGTTTGTCTTGTAAAATTTGTTCCCAATTTGTGGCATATTTTTGAAGATCATCTCTCCCTCTTGTTTTTTGTCTTCTTTTCGGTCGTCTTTTATCGGTTGGAATCCAGTTGATATTTTTTCTGGTCCATCTCTAGCCTTGGAATATTGCCACTCGCCCTACCCAGCTACATTTCAAGTTTCTTATAGTTTTCATTCTGTCCTTAAGTTTGGTTTGTCCACGTATCCAAGTGGCTGATTTTCTATCACACCAAGTTATCCCCATCATATTGCGTTCATGTGCTCTTTGTGTTGTTTTAAGTTTTGGTCAGGTTACAGGTTTTTGCTCCATGGGGGATTATGCATACTTTTCTTTTCAGTTATATGGACATTTTGCTTTTGAAGGCAATGCTTGCCTTTCCGAATACCTTCAAGCCTACCACGATTCTGCATTGGATTTCTTGATCTTTTCCCGCTCACATTGCAACCTGTTAATCCAGATAGATATATTTTTCTACCATTTCAATATGCTCGTTGTTAATGGTAGTGTCCACGTCTGGTTGGTTTGTCATGATTTTTGTTTTTCCAAGATTTATTTTTAGGACAAATCTTTTGCTTTTAAGGTTAAATTCTTGAAGAATTGTTTAAATCTCGTCTAGGCTATTCGCTATAAGTACAATATCATCTGCACATCTCAGGTGATTGAGGTAATCCCCATCGATCTAGATACTTTTATTTTGCCAGTTTAGCCTCTTGAAGATTTCTTCTAGAGAGGAGGTGAATAATTTCCGAGAAGTGAAAGAGTTAGAAAAGGCATGTAAAGAAAGGCCAAATTGTACACATGTAGATAAGTGTGTACAGTAGAATAGAAATATTAAAAATAATCATGTAAAATATATATATATATATATATATATATATATATATATATATATATATATATATATATATATATATATATATATATATATAAATATATATAAAGGGTACACATGTAGATAAGTGTGTACCGTAGAGTTGAAATAGTTAAAAAACAAAAACAGCATGTAAACAGAAAAGAAAAGAAGGATAAACTAACGTTAGAAAGTGGTAGTTAACATCTTCTGCAAGCGGACTTGCCTTGAGCGGACCTTAGAGTCTTGGCTGGTCCTTGTTTCTGTAGTTCCTTGTCCTACACCTTTCTCTAATTGAAAGATGTGTGAATCCTTATGCAATCAAATGTAGGATCTGCAATTTTGGTATGTGTGTTTTATAATATTTATGTAGACTGGTGTTTATATTTAATTAAATGGTTTCTGGTAGTCTACAAATACCAAGGATAGTTGGATAGTACACTCCGATTTTCTCACTGAGTTGGTTGAGAGTTCAGTCATTACCCAAAGTTTTGAGACTTACATTTTTATTTTTTTCATTCGTTTTTAAAATTTATGTAATAGGAATAATTATTGAAATATTTAAATGATTTCAGGTTTCTTAAAAAGTCACAATTTAAAAAATTATAAGAACTAGACAATGGCTTCGTCACTTCCCCTTGCGCTTCGCTACTAAGATTAAAATTTAAAATCTAAAAAAAGCAGCCATGGTTAAATATTTATAAATTTTCTGAACTTCGCCAATTATAATAATTTTAAAAAGGAACTCTAAACTAAATTTCCCCCCCTTTTAAAATATCACGTTACTAAAATATAGTTATAGAAGATATATAAAAATAAATTTTCTAAACTTCACCATTTGTAATTCTTTGGATTTTATAAAATTCACAAAGGTTCGATACTTATATTTATTTCTGAACTTCACCATTTTGTTTTTTGATATTATAAAAGAATTATTAGAAGTAACTTTGATAAAAAACATAAGTCATAACCAAACTAAGATGAAATTATTATTCAAATACTCAAAAAATTCCCTTCTTAAATTAAAGAGTTCGTGAAAAAGTGTATGCCTTCGCTGAATCTAAAAATGCACATAGTTCCTATTCCTGTTAGAAGTGAATTCCAGGCTCCGGAGATTTGCTATTCAATTTAAAAAATAAATATTTTAATCTTTTTCAATTCCAAAAATGGTTCTTTCTAAAAGAAAAACGTGCAACCATTGTTTCTCTGCACTAAAGTAGCTTGATGTACAATGACTTTAAAAATACGGGTTACATTCATGTGAAGAAGATTTCTGGGCGTCTTAAGAGCTTCAAATGCAAGCCAATATCGCCTCCTGGTAAAGTTCCAGCTCCAAACTCGGCTTGCCTCCAGTGCCAAGATTATTCACGATTGGAAAAAAACAGGTACGAAAGCTTCAGCGCGCACAGTGACGCGGAAACTTTACGATATAGGCCTAAAGTTGAGAAGGGCTGTGAAGAAGCCTCATCTAACTAAGAAGACTTTACAAATATGCTCCACTTTTGTGAGAAATATAAGGAAGGAACTATTGAAGACTGGGTCAAAGTGATATTATCTGATAAAACACCCTTCCGCTTGCTTGGAGCTTCTGGAAGATCTCTCGTTTGGAGGAGGAAATAAGAGTGCATTCACGAGTCTTGTGTCGTACCCACAGCGAAGTATCCGGACATACCCCATGTTTGGGGCTGCTTTTCATATAAGTTAAATGCAGCACTAGCAATTTATCCCATGAATACTGCTATATACTTCAAATAGTACCCAAACCTGCTTCATTAGCATCTTTTTCCAACAGGTCAAGACCAATTCTCACATAATATCTGTATTTTTCAGCATGATGGCGCACCTTGTCACAAAGACAAAGGAATAACAAAGTTCTTGGGTGAAAATAGCATTGACCTTTTGGGATCTTTGTGTTAATTAAACTGTGGGATGATAAATAGAATCCATCCAATTGTGAGCAGCTGCTGGTAGTTATTGAACAAAAAATGCACAATACCAGTCAAGATATCCTCATAAATTTAGTATCTAGTATGATAGATTTTTGTATATTTCACCTTCAAATTATGATACAAACATACCAAAGCAAAATGAAACGTCTGATTAGTTCTATTAAATTTCTTATATGAAAAAATATAGTATTCTTAAAACTTGTGCCCGACTGTGCAGTGAAAATTGAAGACATGGATGAGCATAATTTTTAAATCTCATTTAAATTGTAATTTGCGCCTCTAGGTTAGAATTATATATTGAATTTAAAGTAGTTCCTCCATGTTGGAGTTTGTTTTTAATTTGTGCATTCAGTTTGCAATTTTAACTTAAATGCATTTTTGCACTTTCAGTTCTGTATAGCTTTTAAATTTTAATTTGTGTACCAGAATAAAATCACTTTCAAATTGTAATTTGCACATACTGTTGGAATTTGCTTTTACATTTAAATTTGTGCATCTAGGTTTAAATTTGCGTTTAATTTTAAATCTGTGCGAACAGGTAGGAATTTGAACTTAAATGTATTTTGTGATTTCAGTTCTGAATTGATTTCAAATTGTAACTTGCACGTTCAGATCAGAATTGCTTTAAATTATTTTTGCACTTGCTTAAATCTACAGGGTGAGTGAGAGGCTTAAAAAAAGTTTACCTTTGCAGTATGTAGTCGGAGGAACGTATTCTTTGACATTAATGAACTTAGTGATTATGTATTTCTTATATTTGCTGGTTCCAGAGCCTCAACTTATGGATCGCTCAATAAAAAAAAAACATTATTAAACCACTTGAGGTTAAAGATTCTCTGCCAGTTATAAAGTGGAGTAAGTTATTGGTTGAGCATGAAGGGCATACAGAAAAGGTACTTTATTCATATCTTCACAAATTTATGTGAAAAAAAAAAGAAATAAGAAGACACTTTTCATGCTTTCTGAGTGACAATTGCTGTTTAATATTATTTCAACTAAATTTTAAATCAACTTGTCTTTTAATAGAAATATCTTATTGTCCTGTTATTTTTTTTATATTTGTTTGAATATTTGCTATATTCGAAAAATTATTATTTTTATTTCATGCAAATAGAACTCTCTTGGGGTAGCTTATCTTTACCCGCTTATTTTAGGGTCTTTTGATCTTTACAAGTCCAATTTTGTTTTAAGTTGAAATTTTGACCTTCAAGTTGGAATTTGCTTTTAAATTAAAATTTGAACCTATAGGCTGGAATTTGCTTTTAAATTAAAATTTGAACCTATAGGCTGGAATTTGCTTTTAAATTACAATTTGACCATCCAAGTTGCAATTTGATTTTAAATTGAAATTTGAACCTTCAGGTTGGAATTTGCTTTTCAATTACAATTTGAACCCTCAGGTTGGAATTTGCTTTTGAATTAAAATTTGAACCTATAGGTGGAAATTGATTTTAAATTTCAATTTGACCATCCAAGTTACAATTTGCTATTAAATTGCAATTTCAACCTTAAGGTTGAAATTTGCTTTTTAATTACAATTTGAAACTTCAGGTTGGAATTTTCTTTTAAATTAAAATTTGAACCTATAGATTGGAACTTGCTTTTAAATTTCAATTTGACTATCCAGGTTGGAATTTGCTTTTAAATTGCAATTTTAACCTTCAGGTTGGAATTTGCTTTTAAATTGCAATTTTAACCTTCAAGTTGGAATTTTCTTTTAAATTAAAATTTGACTATCCAGGTTGGAATTTGCTTTTAAATTGCAATTTTAACCTTCAGGTTGGAATTTGCTTTTAAATTGCAATTTTAACCTTCAAGTTGGAATTTTCTTTTAAATTAAAATTTGACCACCCAGGTTGAAATTTGCTTTTAAATTGCAATTTTAACCCTCAGGTTGGAATTTGCTTTTAATTGACAATTTAATCTTCAGGTTGTAATTTGGTTTTAAATCGCAATTTTAACCATCAGTTTGTAAATTGCTTTTAATTAAAATTTTTGGATTGAGATTAGATGATCACATTGTTTTTAAATTAATTATAATTTACCTATCCTAGTTCAATGATGCAATTGCTTTTATTGTATCATTTTTTCCTCTAAGTTAGAATTGCATTAAAGAACACACTTGGTACATACTTTGGCCGCCTTCAAGAGCAGGAATGAACCTCAGAACAATTTCCTACCGATGATTTACTTTTATGATTTGCATCGAATTTTTGTGCTTGCACGAGTGTCTCGGTGTGTATGAAAGTGTATGTATGCCAAAGTGTTTGCGAGTGTGGTTTGACCCCCCATCCTTTCCTCTAGATGTTTGAATGAGTGTTTAAGGTGATACGAATTTGGGTGTGTGGGTTTAGTGAGAATGAGAGAGACCAAATCTCAGTCAAAGATGCACCGTTTATCTTCAATAGGCTCTAAAAGTGACAGAAATGCAGTTGTACAGAAAACATTTAAACACTAAACATAATAAATTACAAAAAATTATATACTCGGAAGGGTGGGGATCGAACCCATAGGGTAAATCGATTTTCGCTTCTCTTGCTATCTCTTTAATCGTCCTAACCTCCGCCCGTATCCCTGAAGGGAGATTTCTCGGGGCGGTCTTTAATTAGCACCGTGTTTGTTACACTTAAGATAAATCAAACGGAATAATAATAATAAATAGTAATTGAGTGGATCCTCGATGGTAATAGTAGTGGTTCGACAACCTGCCTTAATCCAGGAAGATCCCGACCCGATAATGAAATAGACATAAAGGTGAGTATGACAATCGCTGGTGAGCCAGAGGACACCGAGGGTGAGAAATGCCAGGAAGTATTATGTTTTGGCACTAAACAGTGTTTATGTGGGACCTTCATCGCCCCGGGGCAGAGGGACCTTTTCCGCGTCAGAGGTATGTGGATATAGATACCCATCGGAAGGATTCCTTGGAACAGAGAGTGTGTGTTGTGATACGAAGATGGTATAGGAACGAAAGCTCTGTTGTAATTGTCTATGTGTGTGATGAAAAGTGTAAGATCTACCCACCCGAATACATGGCTGAGCGGAGCGCGTCCACCAGTCGGTAGCCAGATCTCTTCGTGCGCTGAAGTTTGTACGAAGAAACAGTTTGAAATGAAAGTAAATATTTCGAATGAAATTTCCATCGCTTAATCCTTGATAGGGTGTAAAAATATTGATAGTAAAAAAGTGTTTGGTGGGAGGCAGGAAAGTGGAGATGAAGTTGTAAATACAAAAAAAAAAGAATGTCTGGTATGCAAGCCAGGCCCAATCCCAGGCTATGGTTCGAGTCCGCTTTGACATGGACATGGGTGATTGTTAGTTGGGTGTGTTTGAAAACATGAATTGAGACGAGGTGGAAAAAGGTGGAGTTACTCTTCCATATCCTGTGTGAAGGTTGTCGTTGACATTGAACGTTCCTGTTGTTGTTGTTTTGTTTTACACTTTTTGTTACTTTCGTTTTACGTATGACTATTATCGTTACTTCATTTACTGTTGGTGTCTCTATTATTGCCATTTCTGCTACTATGTAATAATCTTGACCATCATTGGCATTACTCTTGCTTCTTTACCTCCTTTACCACGTAGTCATGACAACGACTTGGCAGATGATATGGCGGAGGTAATGATAGAGGAAACTTCACCGAGGTGACGAGCATCAGTTCGATCCTGGAGTCGTGTTGTGATGTTGCGTTGTTGCCAATGCTCCTGAGTGAGCGATTGACACCGTTTCAGATCTCAACTCGTTTCTTGTTGTTATTAATCCCTTCGAGAGGTTGGCGAGGGTTTAAGAGTCCCGTGTCTTTCATTCTTAGGGTGTATATTCTCACTGTCCCCAAAATATATAAAGGGTTTAAAAGAAAATTATATCATTCAATATGTAAATATCCCATAAATTATGTAGTTCAGGCACATAAAACTAAATAGGCTTAATATTGAGCAATATAAGATTTATTCCTCAAATATTTAATGAGAGAAAGATATGTGAATTTCATGAACGATTTCAAAAATTTTCGCTACATTTTCGCTAACCAGCTCGACCGTTTCTCCCGATGCTGATGGTCTTCCAGATCCTTTTGTCCTGCACAGACAGCTTTCCTCTTTGAACATTTTGTCCCATGTTCAAATCTGCATTGCTGTTGGAACATTTCTAAGGAATTCCCTCATAAATGCACGCTGGACAGTCTTTTTCGACTGTATCTGAGCATACTCTAACATACAAAACGCAATTTCTTTTCCAGTAAATGGTTGTTTCCTACTTAAAAATATTAAAAAAAACCGATTAACATAAAATTTTGACCTATTTCAACTCAGGCTCTTAAAATTTGAGATCACTTGAAAAAGAATTGGCAAGGTTATTAAATTGCAAAATGATATAATTTTTTGGAAACTCCCAATGAGGACAATTTTATTTTAGCTATCATTCGTTTGTTAGCACATCGTTGTATGAGTTCAGTAAGTTCTGCACTAGAATCTACTGATGATAGATGTTTTTTATTATTATAATTTACGGTTTTATCGATTCTTCTCTTTTCCTATGCATGGTGCCCATAATTTCCGTAGACAGTATCCGCCAGTGATTAGATTAATGGACACTGAGATTTATTCCATCCAGCATGGACTCATCCTTGGTATTTCTAACATTTTTGTTGATTTTACCACGTTCTTATTAAGAAGGAAGGGGGATGGTGGTGTTCGTAATCCAACGTACTCTAAGGACAAGAAGATTCGCAAGTGCTGTTTTCCGGTGGCTCGAGAAGTAAGCAACGACGTCTTCGTCGTCGTTGCTTACTCGTACTTCTCGAGCCACCGAAGCAAAGGCGGAACCAACCACTTAAAATGGCCATCTTGAGATGGCGCTTCGGGAGCGCGGTTTGCTATAGGTATAGCCTCAAATATCATCGGGATTTGATCAGTTTCCTTCTGTGCTTTATTATATTCAGCTTTTTGCCACACAGCGCTTATGCCTCACCTATAGCTACTAGTTCTTTAATCAAAATAATTTGGTAGTAAAAATGAACCATGAAGTAAATTCATATTAACTAGTAACAATATATATATATATATATATATATATATATATATATATATATATATATATATACATATATGTATTAATAATGTATATATATAACATAATACCTGCAGAAAAAATATAAACTAGAGAAACAACGTTTCGTCTCGATCACTGGCACTTATCAAGGCTTTATTCATTAAGACAAAACGTGCTTTCCTGTTTTTTTTTCTTTTCCTGGCGTTTATCACTTCTTTTTCAATTAAAATGATAGATTCCTTTCTCATGTATTGATTATTGTAATTTTACCCTAATCAAGTCAATTTATAATAAATAATCGCTTAAAACTGAAAAAATTAAATACCCTAACAATTTATCGCGTTGGAATACGACCATTTGAACTCAAAGCCTTCAAAGCGTTCAGTGAAAGTAGCCCTCAAGTGTACTAAACAAAGTAGTCCTCAAATTTCTCGGGTAGAAGATAAAGACCCAAGGATGACCCCGGAGTCGAACATTGTGATCAAATAGACGTTCCTGAACATACGAGACGCCCTTTTGAACATTTGGTCAATCATGAAGGTAAGTGGATTTTTAGGGCTTTGAATAACTCCATTTTAATTCATTTTAAAAGTTATTTCATTTAATTTATTTAAATTACTTCTGTTCTTAGTTCGATCCCAACCATTTTGACTATTAGTAAGATGGCCCCCTGGTTGGCGATGATGGCGGATCTAGGAAATCGATTGAAGAGGGAGAACGTATGGGCGATGATCTCTTTTCCCCAATGCTTGGTCTCCACAGAGATTATATCAGGACTGAAATATTTTTCCTAGATCAGATGGCTCCTTTAGAGCAAATAAAATGATTTATTAGGCGATTTTTATTTTATTATTATTTTTTTATAACTTTTAATGAAAGAAATCTGAACATGAATTGGAGAAAAGATAGTTGTTGGATGTTACTTCTCCCAATTCACCTCTCTTCGTTCTTTGTCTATTATTATTACTAATATTATTAAAGGAGTTTAACAGCATGCCTTCAGAGGGCTATTTACCCTCTCAGACAATTGCAGTAAGCTTAAAGGAAGCACCCGAGATCGCCAGGTTGTTAATATTATAAAACAGCAATTTAAAAATGGTTTCTCACTTTCCTATGGTGGATAAGATAATGAAGCATACATATATATGGATAACACTACTCACAATTGGATGTTGGGGCAAGGGGATGAATTTAAAGCAATAACTAGTTTTATTTTTAAGCAGTTTGACACAAAGGTTTCAGAAAGCGAATTCCCTACATCAAAATAATACTGTCCGATTAAAGAAAGCAACCGGTTATTATTATTATTATTATTATTATTATTATTATTATTATTATTATTATTATTCAGTGAAATCATGGAAAGTGGGAGTTTTAATTTAATAGAGGGCGAAAATTGGGTAAAAATGTTGAGGATCGCCACAGTAAATCCACCAAACACTTCTCCTAGGCGATTGATATAAAGGATTAAATCTGTAAATTGGATTGAACTGGATTTTGTTATAGGAGAATTTCTGTAGAAACCTGCTTTGAGATTTTCAGAAGCGCTCCATTTGCCTTGGTTTCAAAGATGGTTGCGTGTCCTCCCGCCACAACTCCCCAGGTAGTATCCTCTTCAAACTATTCGAGTACTATATTCTACATACATTTTCACCTCTTTCGCATGCATAACCATTTTTGGTGGGAATGCCCTCGTTGTTCTTTGCTTCCAAGTTTAAGTAATAGCTGGAGGGACCTGCGAAAACCCCACACTGAATGATGAAATGAAAGAGGAGTCTGTCTCAACTTGCCTGATGCAGTGTCGAAAAGGGTTACCGTTGCTATGACAACCGCATTTCATAGCCGCGTCATTACACTTTGTATAAAAATAATATATTATTATTATTACCTCATTTACAATCCCATTTTTTTCGAATTTGACGTCCACGCGAACGAACACACAAGAGAGTAAAGAACAAACGGAATTATAACAATAATAAAGCCATTATTCTTAATCCTTCTTATATAATTTTTGTCACAATTATTCGTTAATGTTTTCTCTTCTGCTGGCACTTCTTTACTCAGAATACACCCACATTGAATTATTTTTTCCTAATTAATCCACCAAGTTGGGTTAAAAGGGCTGCTCGTACCCCCCCTCCCCCATAAGTGTTTAAAAAATTGAATGATCATTAAAGGAAACAAATCGAAACCAACTGAAATAGTTTGATTCAAACTAGGTTTACATATTTTAGGTAATTTCCATATGGTTTGATTAATTAGTTGATTTTTTGTATCTCCGGTTAATCAGAAAACTGTGTCACTCCAGTATAGGCATGCCCCCCCCCCCCCGCCCTGTAAAAGTGAAAGGGCGGGAAGGCATTAGAGATGACAGGATTTAGTGGTACAAAAAAAAATGTAAGAATGAGAAGCGTTGTTAACGGCAGCGAAGCAAGCGGGTCTCTGGGTCAGGTAAATCTCGTGTTGTGTTCATCTTCTGAACGCAACGAGTCGCTGGCTCAATGTAGCCAGCTAAAACCAATACTACCAAAGGTTTATTGAGGTCAATGAGTTCAAATAGTAAATAAGTTTACCACCAGGTGGCGCTGGCTCAATGTAGCCAGCTAAAACCAATGCTACCAAAGGTTTATTGAGGTCAATGAGTTCAAATAGTATATAAGTTGACCACCAGGTGGCGCTGGCTCAATGTAGCCAGCTAAAACTAATGCTACCAAAGGTAATTGAGGCCACTGAGTTCAAATATGATATAAGTTGACCACCAGGTGACGCCACCTAGTGGCTAGAGGTACTAAATCGGACATTTTCGACGCAAGTCCACTAAATCATGTCCCTCTAGTTTCTTTTATACATTAGCTCAAGACTAAAGGATTGGGTGAGCGTATTTGTAAGCTCCTGGGAACAGGTCGTAGATGTGAACCAGGACTCCCATATACTCGTACGATCCTCAATTAGGAGGGGGTGGGGTCTTGTTCCTTTCCTTGGAACTTGTCTACAATTGTGATTTATAAGGTTACTTGAAACAATCTTTTGGGGGATGGTAGCTGAGTGTTTGACAGCACTGGTTGAAATCCACACCAATTTCTATATAACAACTTATTACGACTATTCTCCAAATATAAAGTATTTTAAATATTTAAAAAAAAATGTTTAACACCTTCTTGCCCCTATAACCGTAGCTAGAAAGACGTGAGAAAGAGAAAGAGAGGCAGCCAAGAGAGAGAAAAAAAATAACGTTGGAAGAAACAAGCACCAGAACATCTTGGAAATATTGGAAAAACACGTGTGGATATTAATGAAAATAAAGTCACCCCAGAAAATCCCCTGAATATAGTTTTTACGGAAGGCGGAACACCCGGCTAAATTTACAGGAACAACGAGACCTAAAACACCACGAAAGTTTTCCTTATGATTCGATCTCAGATTCACCGAGGCTTCCCAAGACATCATCGAAGTAAGGCCGGAACGATCAGAAGAAATGGTTCTCGTTTCCGATCAGCGGTCGTTCTCTCTGGTTCCAAGCCCAACGAAGCCCTGCAGCTTATGACCTGTTGACCCGGGCTTCCTCCAGTTACTCGTTACTCATCCACAGGTGTTCAAGACGGCTGCCACACATTACTATTTATTGATGAGGCATGTGTAAAAAAACTATGCATGCCTATCTTGAAGCATCGTTTTTTTTTTGCGATGTGGAATGTGGCTCAGTGGTTAGTTTGGTGTGCCTGAGAAGTGAAGAACGCTTGACGGCACAGGTTCGAATCACCAAATTTTCATTGACGGCTAGGTTTGCATAAAAGAAAAAAAACAGCACAATAATTCAGCCCCCCAAAAAGTATTTTAAAAATAAAAAAATCAACTAGATTATGGCTGAAAGATAGCATTTAACTCAAATTAGCCGCCCTCACCTTCCACTACGGCTTCAAGATGACTCCGGAAGCTTGCACATGCGTTCCTCACTGTGTTCCTTGGGAAGATATTCGAATACCTCCTTGATCTTGGCCATCAATTCGGCCGTGGGGTTGCAGGAAGAGCGGTTGGTGTCTTTCTCACCCGTGCCCCACACATAGTAATTCATAATATTACAATCGGTGGATTTAGGATGCTAGGAAGTGGAGCTAGTGAAGCCGGAGAAACTCTACAACAACCACTTGTTTATCTGTCCGGATGTATGGCCTTCCAGCAACAACCCTCTTCAGCGAAGATTTGACCCAAATCTTTAGCAACACCACATAGCTGTCTGAATTGAGCCTAAAACCTTGCTCAAACATGTCGAGAGGCTTGGTCTCACCCTCACTGGAGGCACACAAACATATTACAGGTTGGGGGAACTTGGTCTTCATGAAACGTAGAACGTCGCATGGATTATAGGCAAGCCATCTGTTGTTCTGAGTGTTATGCAACTATGCCTGGTAGATGTTCTTTTCATCAGAGAAGAACCAGATCCTTCCCAGCTCAACAGGGTGCTTCAGCTTGTTAGAAGCTTCTTTGCCATATTCAAGCGGTTTGCTTTGGCCTTGGCTGTCATAATTTGTCTCATGCGACTGTTGTACAAGTTGTAGCGAAGGTCGTCTTTCAGGGTCAGCTTCATGGTTGTGACTCCAACACCCATATCTCTCGCCAAAGCGAGGATTCCCTTTCTCGGGTCTTCCATCACTTTGGCTTGCAGTTGTTGGATGAATTTCGGCATGCGGCCGCGATCAGAATGCCTGTTATGTTCCTTTCGGTTGTCCACAGCTTCCTAGTCTCCGTTGCAGCTGCCATGTCACGTCTTACAGCCGTTCTAGTGTTAACAGACCATTGAGTACTAGTTCTAATATCGGCATTTTGATAGTGGGCGCGAATCATTATGATGCAGGTAACGCTTTTCCAATATTCAGATGGCTTCCAGTCCTCCATGTTAGCTAGCTTTTTCTCCACTTAAATTTACTCTGTTGCAATCCAACGCCACTGATTGTTCACCGATACATCAACATGTTCCTAAAAAAAAGAGACATTAAAAATCTTCAAATTTAGCGAACACACGCACACACACACACACACACACTCTCTCTCTGTCTCACCCCCTCTCTCTCTCTCTCTCTCTCTCTCTCTCTCTATCTATCTATCTATCTATCTCTATCTCTATCTATCTATCTCTCTCTATCTCTCTCTCACCCTCTCTCTCTCTCTCTCTCTCTCTGCCTTTCCCTCTCTCTCTCTCTTTCTCTCCCTCTCTCCCTAAGCGAAACTAGTACCTACATAGAATCCCTTCTCTTCAGGGAGATACTCCTGAATCCTTGCTTCCTTGCTACCTTCCGGTATAGACTTAATGTGGGTGTAGACGTGTCGTCAAAAATGAAGACACCATTAAGTCATTACCCAGTTATTTTAGCCCGAAAAATATCGAGAGTAGATGATTAGATAGGTAGCAAGAAAATGATGAGCATATGCAGTTAAGAGATGAATAGAGTAGTAAATAAGTGAATAAATAGATAGCTAGATAAGTAGATGGGCAGATTAAGATATCAGTATATCTCCATATATAAAACAGTCGTGTCCAGACGAAAAATGTAATCAGCACGTCAATGTCTAAGAGTTCCATGTGTTTGTTGTTAAAAAGGCGATTTAAGAAATTTGGATTTTTGCTCTTTCGAGGTCTTTTTAGACAAGTAATCGCAGCTATGAGTTGCAATCAAAAGACTAACATTGCCCGTATAAAAAATAAAGTTTGCAAGAACAATTTTGAGACATCCGTATTATAATGGCTTTAATGAGTCTAATTTCAATTACATATTTCAAATGGTTTAGATGAGTAGGTTAATAAGCAAGCAGACGATTAAATAGATACATAGATAAGTAGATCGTTAGATAGGTAAATGAATATAAATAGGTATAAATTCTTAACCAAAAGTATAAAGTACCCTTCATAATTTATATATTTAACATATTTAATAACATTTTTTGGAATTTGTCATATTGTTCATAAATATATATAATAATAATGTGTATTTTTCGCTTAAATGTTTGAATTACTTAGTATTTTACTAAATGGTGTGAAATTAATAAAATCGCATGTTGGCTAAAATCAGAATTTAACCAATATTTATTTTGTTTGAACTTAAATTTATAACGATTGTGTATTCAATATGGTTGTAAATAAGTATATGACTAAAACTTAAAAAAAATTACAGAAGCACAGAAACCACACATTCGACTTATCTATAGCCAAGAGTTATCACATGTAGAAATTGCTGAAAAAAAAAAGTTCCAAGATATGTTGTCTAAACCACTATAAAACGATTTAAAGTTACCTAAAGCTTTGTATCAGGGATGACAAGTGGCACAAATGTATTACAACATCTAGAGAAGACATCTATCTTTCGCACTTCACTACACAACCACAGAAAAACATCTGAACTTCCTAAGAAATTCATTGAAGCTTTAAGTTCAAACATATTAGCCAGAGCAGTTAGAAGGAGACAAAGATCAAGGGCTAAAAGGATGCATGAGAAGAAAGAAGCTATGGGTATCTGAGATCAACAAAAAAAAAACTGTTTTCAGTATGACAAAGATCGCAGAAATTGGACACACGAACAATGGTCTAAAGTTATCTGGTCAGATGAAACTAATTAATCATCCGGTATGTAAGAAAGAGTATTGTATTGTTGTTTTTACATGTAATTTCATTTAAATATATCTTGGAAGAAACTTATTTAAAAAAAAATAATGTTTTTGTACCAATTTTACAGATTTTCAGTACTTCTGTGTCGACCTTCGCGAGACGAAGAGTTGGAAAGGCATTTCACCCTGTTTGTTTGGTTCCAAGTTTGAAACATGGAGGTAGTTCTATTATGGCATGGTGCTGCATTTTTTTATCCGGACCAGGGGAGATGTTTTTATGAAGTGAAGAATAAACTCCACAACTTATACCAACGTGTTTTAACAAGTTATAGATTCATCTATCCAGAAATGACATCCTATAAGACCAAGAAATCAGTTTATATTTCAGCAGAACAATGCCATATGCAATACATCCAACCGCACCAAGAATGGCCTTGCAGCAATAGGCATCACCCTTAATGAGTGGCTACCACAGAACCCAGGCTTGAATCCAATAGAGCAATTCTGGGGAGTGTTTGGGAAAATCAATAATCAAGTTAAAATAAAACAGAACGGTATGAAAAAATACAAGCTGAGTGAGAGAAAAAATAGCATCAGAAATATATGAACATTTGGTGAAATCCATGCCATGAGAAATTATGGCTTTAATTAAAGCAAAAGGGAGTCTAACTAAGTATTAAAATAATTAAAAATAAATAAATATATCATATATATATATATATATATATATATATAAATATATATATACATATATTCAATTCATTTGCCACAATTGCCTTATTACATTATATCAATGATTCCATAGGGTGCTTTATACTTTTGGCCAATGGTGCATAAGTGAAGAAGTACGTAGAAGCATAAATATGTGAATAAAAAAAATGGATAAATGAGTCGATGAGGAGAAGAAATGCTAGATATACTCGTAGACGTATATATGAGGAGATGGCTAGATAGATAAATAAGAATATAGATGGATAGACTAGTAGTCATCTAGATAGAGATGAATAAGTAGGAAAGAGAGTGAATGAGTTTATAAGTAGATAGTAAAATAGAGAAATGATGACAATATAAGTATAGAGCTAAGTAGAGAGGTATCTCGAGAGATATGTAAGTATATGACTAGATAAGTATATTAGTAGATGGTAGATGGATAATGAATCGGAAAGGGCGGACAGGAAGATTTTATAAGAGATTCAAAGGAAGTACTGGGATCCTTTATGTTGAGAGGACAACCCCTATTACAAAATGAATTAGAATTAGACGTAGAATTAGTTAATATTAGAAATAAGGTCGTAAGGAAAGAGAAGCTAGATTATGATTAACTTAGAATTTGCACTAGAAGTAAAATTAGAATCAGAATTAAACAGAAGCTCATAGATCGAATACAAGCTTGAATAACTATAAATTAAAGCTTCGAATATACTAGAATTAGATTTGGAACTAGAATTAGAACATGAAAACGTGTTCGTAGACCTCGTAAACGGAGTATATTCGTATGGAAATATGGTGTGGGGGGGGAGGGTCCTCTAAACTTCGTCATTACATTTAAAAGTGAAATGAATCATTCATTTTCAAGTTCATTTTGCTTCATTCATGAATATGGAGAGCACCACTTAATGAGGTCACTGACAGGTGGGGGAAGAGGAGATGTAGGTTAGACCGACTACAAGACCTTGACCTAATGGTAAAGAGATGGTAGATAGTCAATCTTTTGGTTAGGTAGTAAAAAAAGTGTCTCCATAAGAAAGTGTTGAAGTTAGGGGAAGTAAATATTTGTGGTAGATACAAAGTCATTAGAGTGAATCGAGCTTGGTAAGATGATTCATTCATCCCTAACGAGTCTCACAATTTGAGACGACAGATAAGACAACACTAAAAGGTAAGTTCTAAAAACACAAGGTCAACACACCTTAGTCGCGTGCTTTCAATTATTCTGAATTATGACCATATGACCTTACGACCTTCAAAACTTTCAATAATTCCTAGACTAACCCTAAGAAGACCTTGACAATTATATCATTTGAAAGAGAATGTAAAACAACATAAAGGTTTAAAATATCGTTAGAATCGGCCGAATACTTACGATGGTATTCTAAAAGACTCATTGAAAAGTAAAATGGTGACCATCCGTCCGACTAACTACGAACGGACATAGCAACTTAGAGAGTCGCGACCGCACGACTCAAAAAGACCTAAATCCAGTCAGCGCGATTTCGATTGACACATATTTGACGACACAAGAGAAGTTATGGCCAGTCTTTGTTTGGAGGACGCCTCGCCTCTAACGAAGTTGAAGTTCTAACTTTTTAGAGCACGAACTTTTTACCGCCAAGTTCATAATACGGGCCCACCGACCTCAGATTTTAATGATAACGAGGTATTTTTGTTCTTAGGGGCGACCTTTATTGTTTTACAGGTGAAAAGAGCTCCTTCCGAGGCCTTGATATACCTAGCGCTATTGGAAATAATTTTCGATATATATATATATATATATATATATATATATATATATATATATATATATATATATATATATATATATATATATATATATATATATATGAAAAAAAGGAAAAAAGATTTCGAGCGCTTTTGTATTTATATGCGAAGACCTTTTCAAGGAATGGACAAGTTGTTCACTCCTTGTAAAGGTTTCCTTTTTTATTGTTGTTATTTGTTATTTACATATTGTTAGTTGTTTTTTAAGCTAGCCATTATTAGGCTATGGTGTGAGTACGGCGGTGACTTTTGACCTAGCAGGCACTCGCCAGATAGACTCCTAAAATTAAAAAGCAACCATGCCATCAATACATTGCTTCAAACCAACTCCTAAAAGAATCTGAAATCGATCTTTTTGATGGCAAACAAATGACCAGAAAATTCCGCTGATTTGAATACAAACGGATACTTGAGTGCCATTGTTAAAGATCAAATAGAAACCAAAATGCTCTAAGAAAGTGGATATTCGAATCATATTTTCCGTCACCATAAACAAATTAATCTTCAGGAGATGCAATATGAAACGTTATCGTTAGAACAGCGTTTAACGGTTTATCCTAAACATTTGTAAACACCCCGTGAACCAAATGAAGGGCTTATCAATAATTAAATTAAATTTAGTTCAATTAATTTTCCTTTTTTTATTTTTGAAAAGGGAATGCAATTTTTTACTCATCTAAGGTTTTATCTTTTTGGCCTTTCCTAAAACTGTCTAGTAGTCCAATTAGAGTTGTTTACGAGGTTACAATCAGCGATAATTTACTAGTCCATCGGGTTTGTCTATGGGTCTGCATTTGACGATTTTTAATTAGTTAACTCGAATAGTCTATGGTCTGCCTTCAATGATTGCTAAGTAGTCCATTAGTTGCGTCTATGGGACAGCATTCAGTGATTTACTAAGTAGTCAATTGGTGTGGTGTATGGTATGCATTCAGTAATTTATTAAGTAGTCAATTGGTGTGGTCTATGGTCTGCATTCAATAATTTATTAAGTAGTCAACTTATGTGGTCTATGGACTGCCTTCGATTGTTGATAAATAGTCCATTAATGCCTTTTATGAGTCTGCATTCAGCGATTTACTAAGTAGACTATTTGTTTGATCTATGGGCCTGCATTTGGTGCGTGCTGAACCGTGCACGAGGCAATCTACATCTCTCCGTTCTTTGAAGCTATCTAGGCAGACACCAAAGGCCCCTTTGGAGGATCAGAGGACAGTCAGGGGAAGTATAAAGATAGATAAATACAAAGAAAATAAAAGCAAAGAATAACAAAGACCTTAGTAAGAAATATCGTCAATCCAAATACTGGGAGCAGAAGGGCGTCTTATGTACCCTTAGGGACAAGGCGACTCAGTCATCATTATTTGACTCAAGCATTAATGCCATTCTCTCGAATTGCAATTATTTACAAAATAAACTGACTCAAGAAGAGGTCTTAGTCACATATATTATTTTATTTACAACTACTCTTTAAATTAAGTCTTTTACGGTCTCCATACTCTCGACTCTCGATCAGAGGAATACTCCTATGATATCACGATATCAATTTGCAATATAATTAACGCAACCAAACTTACATCATTCTCATACGAAATCGACTCTAGGGCAATTAAATTCTATCGCCATCATCCACTTGCGAGTCACGCTGGTCGTTTCCATAAACGAGCGCTTAATGAGTATAAAAGTTTATCATTACTTTCAAAACGTTTAATCGCTTTCTCTTAATTTGATTTTATTCTTGCGTTGAAATGATTGCCGTCGCCGATTGCCATTGCCATTACCGATTGCTATCTCCGATTGCTTTTCTTGTTTAAATTTTTCCAAGCAATTCTTATTTTAGGTTTTATCTTGTGCATTATTTTTTGTAATTTATTGAAAGCCACTAGAGAACAAGAGAATTAAGAATATGAATGTTGGAAGAAGTGCAGAACTGAAGGATAGCAAAGAAATTTTAGAAAAGGAAAAGAAAAAAATCCCAAATTAAAAGGAAGGAAATGAATAAATAAAAGGAAAAATTAAATAATTACAAGGAAAAGAAGTGAAATAAGATTAGGAATTACAGACTAGCAAGAACTCTTAGCTTCACTCAGGCTTGTCGTGAGAGAACAAGGAAATGGAATGAGGGTATAGCCTAGACTTATTTCTTATTAAAATGCTATTAATAGTTTTGCGTACACCCCAAATTATCACAAAATACATTATGCACAGAATATTTGTATTGATAATCGTTTATTTATTTTAATTCATATTGTACATTAATGGGGCATCGTCTCTGTCCTCTTACTTACATCCTAGAAGATAAAAAGGACTTCTTTTTTTTTAATTCTAAGTACAGGACTAGTTTCGAGACTTCCAGACTCATCTTTAAGCTTTAAATTCAACACTGTGTGTCTTCTACGCTATGGAAACTTTCCAATGCCCTTTCTAATCACATCTCATTAAACCCCATCAAATAGACTGGGATCAAGCCAAACTTTTATATTGTTCAAATGGCAATATCAGGGAACCGATTTTAGAGTCGGCTCTAATTCATTCCTTTCAAACTATGCCCAAGAAGCTTTACTCTCAGCCATTCTCTAAGTAAACTAATATCCTCACACATAAGGAGCACGCAGTTCACCCTAACTTGATTTCTTGTGCAAAATAACTAATAATGTATGTTTAATTTTCTGCTTTTATTTATTTTAATACTATTATTATTGTTCCTTTTTCTTTACCAGTGTAGAAGTTGTGTACCTATTTTCTTTACTAGTGAACGAGGTGTGTACCTTTTTCTTTACCAGTGAAAAAGTTGTGTACTTTTTCTTTACCAGTGAACAAGTTGTGTACCTTTTTTCTTTACCAGTAAACAAGTTGTGTACTTTTTCTTTACCAGTGTGCAAGTTGTGTACCTTTTTTTACCAGTGTGCAAGTTGTGTACCTTTTTTATTTACCAGTGAACAAGTGGTGTACCTTTTTTCTTTACCAGTGTACAAGTTGTATCAATTTACCTGAAGACCCCTGTTTATAAAGTTCCGCAATGTCGCTCGACATCGAACGTTCTCCGATATATCAAGATCTTTACGCAATAAAGTTGGGCAACGTACTAAAACTAGTCGAACGATTGACTTAAATCTAATCTTATACCTAAAATTTCTAGCAATGACTGTGAGAGTTTAGTTTGGAAGAGTGCGGTTTCTAAGGGCTTATAATCGATAGCTGTCAAACTAGATCTATAATTTGTTCGGTCTCATTTTTCAGGGATTATTTTTTGGGGAAAATCGGCGTAATACTCACAAGTCTAAAATAATATGGGCAGCACCATTGAATAGAGACGTCTGTAGGTTAGGTGTTATTTTCCTACGATGTTTTTTTTTATATTTACTTTCCTCTTGACATATTTCCACCTAAACTAAGCTCTTTATTTTAGCCCGTAATTTTTTTTTACTTATTTTATTTACTTATTTCGTATAATTTATTTAATTGATTTTTTTTTATTCTGCTCTTTTACAAACTTCGTTTAATTTTTTGTAGAGATTCGAGGTGCAAATATATCCTTATCAAAGCATCATATTTAACCGCGCAATAATTTTCCTCAATTTGACCGTGAGGTCGAAGATTGGATCTCTACGTCTACTTCACCGCACTCTGAAAAGGGACTTTAGGGATTCATCAACATCTCCATTTTATTATTGAAAAGCCATCACGTAATAAACATAATCGTATATATTTTCCCTTTATTAAAGTTATATTTTGTTACAGATATTTGGCATATACTTATTGTTTAAATATATTAAATATATTTTTCCAGTTTCTCTTTCAAAATTAGGGAATGTCTCCCCGAAAGTGAACCTATATAATGTGCAGTGTTCTATTCTTGCTAGCTCATTTCGCTGGATCGAGTAAAAGCTAATGGGGGGGTACATAATAAGTATCGATTTAGAGGTTAAAATTTAATCCTTAAGGAGACAATTTGGTACCTCATTGACATGGTGCTTACTTAGGGTTAACCGCGAGAATGACCTTTGACCGAGGTTGATCCGGCCTCTTAGGAAAGCTTGCCTGACCGGCATTGTGCAGTTAAAGATGGCGGATTTGTTCCAATTTGCCGCAGAGCAGCACCGAGACTGTCAAAGGAGAAATTATCAGTAACAATGACATATAAGTTCAGTTCTACGTTATGGGCAGGATGGGGACGAGCGCATTGTTCGTCTTTAAGAGCAATATGTTAACAGGTGTCAACTGGAGGAATGAGACAGAATGAAACAAAAGCAACGGAGTTGATACCCCTATCCGGGAAACAGAATTTACATAGGGTTTGGTCCCCTTCAGTGCATGGTATATATTGTGCATGCTGGTAATATCGATGTTCTATTTACAAGGTCCAGGAACTGCTGCGAAAGCACCGTCAACTGAAAAAAAATATGAATGAGAAAAATATTAGGAAAGGAGCTTTTGCAGTTATTTTTGCACAAATAGGTATGGCGAGTGTTTTCTACTGAAAAACTTCATATATTTGCGACTCTCTTAAGGTTCTCTGCCAGGAAGAGTGAGTGCACTTCATCAATTTTGTGGAAGAGTTCCATGACTACAAACTAGGAACTCTTTTAAATAATGGTCTGCTGAATTTTCCGACAAGACTGTATCAGATACTGTAGAGCACGTAGAAAATAGCTGTTCGCAACGTGATAATCATACACCCAATTAAAGCTTCGTCAATATAACCATATTTATTAAATTTACACAAACGCGCAAAGTTTCAGGAACAAGATTAATGAAATGTAGGTCTTAGTTGCCTAGAAAGATTATGATACTAGTCGCGATAATGAAAAACATGATTATTAGTAATAACATTATTAGCGTGTCTATGAGCCACCACTGCAAACAGAAGATTAAAAACCCTCTTTAAAAAGGTTTCAACCTTAATTAAGCAAAGATTTTCGTTTATATCGGGTGACTTAAAATTTAAAAGGTAGATTTTTAAAAATGAAATAGTGGAGAATACAGGACAATGAAATTTAGTATATACACAGACTTCTTAAAACCTGGACTGAGTTCAAAATATTGGCCATTGGCATACAGGCACCAAGACCATTTCTAAAATTATTTGATGTTACTGGAAAACCAAGGGTAATAACCTTTTTGCTGTAGGGTTTGCAGTTTTTATATATAGATATTGAGTCATGACAATGTATAGACGAAATTTATTGATGGTAATTGGTGAAATAAGAAAAAAAGTTAACTATCTAATTTATCAATCTCTGCTACATTGCTTTTGAATAAAAAAAAATAATATATTATTAGGTTTTAACTTCTAATTGGTTTTCATAGATTCTCAGATCGTGAATGAACACTAAATATCAAAACAATGAACAATACAAATCATTCTGACTTCCAACACTAACCCTTGTCAATTTGTTAAAGTTCTGCTCACGAGAAACAAATTCACTGCCCTCTTTACGTACCCACGTAGTGAATCTTCGTGTACTTCTGTAATTTTACTTTGCCCAAATAAACACAAGATTAATACTGAAATTTTCCAAAAACAATGTTAACGTTCCACAAAATGTATCTATTTCTTGAAGCCATTCAGTTTTAGTTTCTTATCAGTGCTCTTGTTGCGAACTGCATCTAAATCAATTTTGTGTTTAGAATTCACTTCACTGTTTCTTTCTTTGGTGTAGTTAGATGTGAAGACATCTAACAGACTGGCCGCCATTTTGGGGTACAATATTTTCAAGAAGCTGTGACCACTAGCACAGCTCAATGTACCCAGCTGGTCATCTTTTTCCCCAAATGTAACAACGACCTTCTGGAAGGACTCCCCAGGGTTGTTACACCTAAACGAGGAGTACCGTGTTCCTTCCTCCTCCCATGAGCCACCTGTATATGTGGCATGCATTCCCGGTGAGACATACAGTCTTGTGAGAGGGGCATACTAGCCTACCGCGCGAAAGCAAGACTGAATGATTTGAGTTTGCCCTGTTGGGATACCCCCATGTCTTCGTCCACTCGCTTGGTGACACGGGTAAGTTTGTCTGAGAACTTACTGTCGATGAGGATGTCTTGATAAGACCAGCGCCTGTGAGTACGCAGGATCTTGTGTGCCAAATAACCAGCCACGTGGACATTTGCCTGTTCCATCCCTTCACCCAGGTCGTCATGCTCGGCATGAATAGCTGCAACTACCAGCTCCTGGGTGACTCTGGCATCGTCAAGGTGTCGCTGCTGCCTCACTTCTTCCATCTCGGAGGCCACTGCACTCAAAATGTAACCAGACAGCCAAACCAGGCTTCGTGCTCTTACCACTGCCTGCCCCTCCATGAACTGACGGACATTAGACCAATGATTTCCTCCTGCCAATTTTCGCAGGTGACCAAAATGACCGTCAAGTTTGTCGGACTGGATCTTTCCAAGAAACACATACTCAAGCACATCACCATGCTTGTCCAGCGAGTAGTTGCTTAGATTGATGAGCCCTTTGCACGTGTTAATGACTGCCTCCAGCGTATCTCTGGACATCTTGTATGTCTTCTCCTTCTCCTTGAGTCACGTGCGCATCACTGCGTGGATCTTTCTCAGGTACTCCAGACCTTCCTTGTTCTGCCGCTCACAGGAATGCGGTTTGACTCGTTCTGTCTGATGTGGATGTAGGGGACTTTACATTTCTGCTTTCATGGGTCTGTACCCAGATCGGCAATTGACGGCAGCACACTTAACCATGCTGAGTTGAACATAAGGGTAGTAAAATAAAAAAAATTGTATCGTAATCATTATTATGTCATACCAACAATGATTATAATAATACTGAAAATAATAATAATAAAATAAGAATTATAATAATAATAACAACAATGATAATAATAATAATAAAATTATTATTATTATTATTCAAGAGTGCTAAAATATATAAAATATTCTGCTACTTATCAATTCTTACTACAATAGCGTAAAATGCTGATATTATCGATATTAATACTACTATGACTATATACTAACTACTACTACTACTACTACTATTTGCGACAATAGTACTTCACAGAACCGACCCACACACACACAAATTGTTGTGGTGGGGAGTCAAGGGGAGTCAAAAACAAAAGTCTCGTCCCTAAAAGTTTCAAAACAATTATGCCAGAAAAACACAAGGAACAAGGCACAGACCTTTTAAAACTTCTTTAACATTAGAGGAAAAAGGATGCAGTTTTGGGTACAAAAATAATATAAACTTACTATAGCTTACGTAGGCAGGCGCCCGTGACTTGCGGATGCATTCACTGATGATCTCAAACTGGCGTTCCCTGCGGCCGGCGGCGCGTTTGAATTCAGTGGGGCCGTTATGCACCAAAGTTGCTAAGGGTATTACATCAAGGAGCAAAACCTTTAGGATCATTACTGACTTTAAAAAGACTGGTTACACGCTGGTGAAGAAGTCTTTTGGATACCTATGGGTTTCAAATGAACGCCAAGATCGCCTCCTGGTAAGGTTCCAGCTGAAGGTTCGGCGTTGCTTCCAATGCCAAAATTGTTCACAGTTGGAAAAAAAAGGTGTGAACGAACAGTGAGGTAAAAACTTTGCGATAAAAAGGTCTTAAGTCGAGAAGGGCTGCGAAGAAGCCTCATGCCACCAAAAACAACCTTACAGATACGTTCCACTCTTGTAATAAATATAAAAAATGGAGTGTTGAAGACTGAGGCAAAGTGATATTCTCTGACAAAATTTCCTTCCGCTTGTTTGGAGCTTCTGAAAGATCACTCGATAGAAGGAGAAAATGGGAGCATTTTCACTTCTGTACCGTGTCCAGGGTGAAGCATCCGGACACTCTCCATACCTGAGGCGGCTTCTCATGTAAAGGGAGCACAAAAGTTTTCCCCCAAACCACTACCATGGACCCAAAATGGTACCAGAATGTGTTTCATTATCACCTTTACCAAACAGTTCAGGAATATTTGGGGACGATACCTGTATTTTTTTTCAGCATGATCGCGCACCTAGTCACAAACCAAAAGCTTCAACAAAGTTTTTGCCGGAAAATATCATTAAACTTTTGGGATTTTGTTCCTGGGATTCGCCAGGATTTGAACCCAATCGAGAATTTATAGACGATAACCAAACTGGAGATGATAAACAGAAGTCAATAAGTGTGAGAAGTTGCGAAGCTTATTTATCAAAAATAGAGGAATATCAATCAATACATCTTCAAAATTTTGGTCTCCAGCAGGCAAAACCGAATTGAAGCATTCCTTAAAAACAAACAAGAGAAAACATTGTAACTATTGACTGTATTTATTAATAAAATGGGTTGGGCTATATATTTTTTGGTAAATTTCACCTTCAGATTATGATAAAGACATACTAAGACAAAATGCAACGTTTGATTAATCATCATCATCATCACTAACTCTATAGTTTAAGAACAGGATTTTTTGGACTATTCGAATAATAATTTCATCTTAGTTTGGTTATGACTTATGTATATTTTAAATTTTTATCAAGGGAATTTCTAAGAATTTCTTTAGAGTTTGAAAAAACAAAATAGTTTAGTTCAGAAAAAATAAACAGGATTATCCAATGCTTTAATAATGTTTTAAAAGGAAATGAATTACAATTGATGAAATTCAGGAAATTTCTTAAAATTTAAGTAAGGCTGCTTTTTTATTTTATCTATAACTATATTTTAGCAACGTGATATTTTGAAAGGGGGGAAATGGTTTAGAGTTCCTTTTTAAAATTATTATAATTGGCGAAGTTCATAAAATTTATAAAAAAATAACCATAGCTGCTTTTTTAGATTTTTAATTATTATTTTAGTAGCGAAGCCATTTCCTGGTTGATATTATAAAAGAATTATTAGAAATAACTTTGATAAAAAACCATAAGTCATAACCAAACTAAGATGAAATTATTATTCAAATACTAAAAAAAATGCCCTTTTTAAATTATAGTTACTAATAATAATAATAATGATGATGTTGATGAAGACCGGTTTTTTTTAATTTAAGTTAGTTAGTAACTCTAAAAATTACTTAAATTTCATAAGTAGGATTATGAGTTTAATATTTATATTGAACTATTTCAAAATATATATATTTTTAAACGATATACTAAGCACTATTGACTTTTTAATTTAGTTAAGTAGGAGGGGAACCGACGACAAATCACTATTTAAGTCTTGGTTAAGCTGTTTTATATATAATGTTTCATAGATCCGAAGTGTAATTGGGCATTTATGTGAATTTAAAACTTCGAAATCTTCTATCGAGATTTCATCACTTTTCCATTTCATTGAGTGATTTCTGATCGCTGAATGTTCTTCGGTTCGAAGTATTTTGCCTGTTCGATTACTTATGCCCATATGGGAGGAGAATCTTGCCTTCAGAGTTCTCACGGAGCTTTCAATGTATTTGCCATGGTAAGACCCAGGACATTTATATAAGTATATTATTGAACTCCTAAGACTCTTTGGAACAGGATCCTTTATTTTAAAGAAAGATTTTATATTTATTTTGTTTATAAAAGCAATTTGAAATTTTATTTGACAAAAATATTTATTTAACAATGCGTGTAATTTTCGGCTAAGGACTTTATTATAAATACCCAACTCTGGCATAATCAAGTAATGTCTGTCTTTTGCCACCGTTACTTCCGGGTGACAAGGTTGGTAAACTCCACTTAAAAATGTGCGGATTGATTTTTCAACAATATTTAAAGGAAAACCACTGCTTAAAAAGAAGGATTTGAGGTGTTGGAATTCTTCATCTATAAGAATATAAGATGAACAAAGGTTGTATGGCGCGGTGAATAAGGGTCTTAATGGACGAGATTCTATATTTCAAATCTAAGCTACTAAAAAAGTTTAATCCTAACATCGTATTAGTGGGCTTCCTGTCAACTGATGTTTCTATACTAATTTGATTTTCCTTATTAAAATATCTAAAAAGGGGAGGGTGTTAGCACTTTCAGTTTCCGTTATATATCTATCAATGTTATATTTGTACCTTTAAAATTGTACTTTAGTATATATTTTGTAGACCTAAGAAAATGACCGTATTATGGTCGAAACGTCGCCACTAAATAAATAAAAAAATGTCAGCATCAATTTTCCTCATCTTGGGATTTCTGTTAAAAATTATATATATATATATACAGTGGCGGCAACAAAAAAAGTGACATTGAATATTGGCAATAGAAATCGATACATAAAATCGCTTTCACGATTTTACTTGCCAACAAGCCAATGAAAAGGGGCGGGGCTTATGCCACGAGTGGATGACTCTCCTGAGCTAAGACAACAGAACTGCGCTTTATTGGAACTCACTGTCTCGTTTGAGCTCGTACAGTGAGGTTTTGGTGTACAACGCTCCAGCGTGCTGATTTCCTGCATTCGTGCCTACATTTGACGTGCTATAACTTCTGTGCAAATGGATACAATGGGGCGGAAAAAGCTTTCTATGACAGAGAAAAGCCGTGCCTTGGCCCTATTAGAGCAGGGAAAGTCTTATATTGATGTAGCAGCAGATTTAGGAACCTCAAGAAATACGATTTATCGCCTAAAACGGGCAGCTGAGTTATTGCCACCAGGTACCATACCAAAGAGGAAGGAGGGCACTGGTGCAGCTAGGAAGACATCTCCAAGGACTGATAATATCCTAAGGCGTGAAGTGATGTCAGACCCTTCTGTAACCTCCGCTTCAATCAAGAAAAAACACCCAGACCTTCTCCAGAACGTCGCCCTCAGGACCATCCGTCATCGCTTACAGAAGGACTTAGGCCTACCGGCTCGCCGCGCTGCCAAGAAGCCACTTCTTACCAAGGCTATAAAGATGAAAAGGCTCAATTTTTGCAAGACCTATAAACATTGGACAGCTGCCCATTGGAAGAAGGTGATGTTCAGTGATGAGAGCACCTTTAGGCTGGTCAGAGTAGAGTCAAAGATCGTGCGTCGTCCCAGCAATGTGTCTCGGTATGACCCAAAATATACCGTGAAAACTGTGAAGCACCCTGATAGTGTGATGGTGTGGGGTGCCTTTAGTGGAAACAAGGGCAGAGGAGGTCTGTACTTCCTTCCCAAGAATGTAACCATGAGGGGGACTAACTATCTCGAAGTTTTGAAGCAGCACATGCTGCCATTTTGGGAAATTCATCGGTGTGAATTTTTCATGCATGATGGTGCCCCTGCTCACAGGTCCCAGTTAGTAAAAAGGTTCTTCAATGATAATAATATTAGTGTTTTGGAGTGGTCTGGTAATTCCCCGGACCTAAATCCTATTGAGAATGCTTGGAATCTGATGAAATCCAAAGTTCAAGAGACAGCATCCGGCAGCATCAAGGACCTGATAGAATCACTGAAGAAGATCTGGGTTACGATCGACCCCACCTACTTCGCAAACCTCGCTGAATCAATGCCCAATCGACTGAGAATGGTCATCAAGTGCAAGGGCAACATGACCAAGTATTAACTTTCATGAAATATTCATAATAAAATATGTAAGTTACATTTTTCTGTTTCATTTTCCCCGAATTGTCACATGTCACTTTTTTTGTTGCCGCCACTGTATATATATATATATATATATCATTAGACATCGCCACCCATTGGTAAGGCAACTTATATCAGTTCCTCAGTTTTTCATCGTTTAGTAGGATTTCTCATAGAGCCATAAAACTGCCGTCCTTATCATAAAAGCCGTTATCGAATACAAAAAATCATGTTCCATTTAACCAATCCAGGAAGTTAAGAGAACACAATAAATCGCTCGTATCTGTAATTCCGAGATACTTTGCGTTCGAAAGATTTCAGCCAAAGAAAGTAAAATTTTAAAGACCGTTTAATGATAGAAAAATAAACTACATGGAATTATTTAAAAAAATCTACATACTTGCTTAGGAGAAATGAATACAGTAACCAGGAACATGTAGAAAAGTAGAAACAATTATATAAGAGCTGTTAAATTATATTGGGGCGCGGAGCTTTCGAAGGCTTTGATGGGCAGTGCAAAGTTGACATTAGTAAAAAAAAATAAGAACCTCGAATAATTAATGAAGCAAACACTTCAAGATCCTAAGAGTGGAGGTTTCCATAACCTCGGGGGCATCGTCTCTATTGCCCGTTTGTGCACTGATAAAAAGAGGCTTCGAGTGAAATGATAAGCGTCGTTCATACAGTATCGAGCTTCTAAAGTGGAAAAGGAGACGCCGTTTCGGAAGTGAGTGGCTTCCATCTTCGTTCCTCATTCTCGGCCTAAAGATAGAACCCAGTCTCTTCGGAAATCGGTCTCCTGAGAAACTACCCGTCTTTATCTCAGTGGTCTTCTGGTTCTTTGTATTTGGCTTTACTTACGTGGTAGTAGCCGTCTGCACGCATGCTTAATTAAGACTCGATACATCGCCTAATTGGCAGCATCTCCCTACGAGTCCCCTAATTATTTTGTATCCGTTTTCGCCCGTAATCAAACCCCAGACCTAGACAAAAGTACTTGGATAAGACTGCAAACAAAATTGACGGATATGGTAAATAAACAAAACTTCTGCAGTGGCAATGGCTAGGAGGCATTGCAAAAAGAAACGACGGAAGATGCAAGAAAGAAACACTAAACCGGGCGCCTTTATACATAAAGAAACCCAGAAGACACCTTTGTAAAGACGAAGTGATCAAATTTGCTCAATGACGAGAGGAACGTGACAAACCCTTGCCCGTACCCTAATTGCTGAAGGCTTCTTAGGGGAGGGAGAGGGGTACATATCAGTACGATACGACAGACTGATGATGATATATGGCTGCTGGCGGTTCGGCCGTCTTTGCCCTACTTATTCTTCCTTCCCTCACTCTTCACTGACTTTTGTCCTCCTTTGTCCACCTCTTTATTTATTCTCCATTGTCGGCCAATTCCTTCGTTGTTAATCTGCGTTTATTTTCTTAACTAATCCGTAGGTTGCCTTCGGTCATGTAGCGAATACAGGTTCTTGCAAAAGGTCTGTACCGACTAGTTTCTGTCCGCGTTTCGACACAGTTCCGAGGAACAAATCGCGTTCCAACCCCGCCGCCGATGACGGCAAATTAGAAGCAATTTATCTGAGATTCGATAAAGAGATTTCCACATTTCAGGACGTTTCGTCGCAGGTGCATTTTACAACGCCGCTTAGACTTGGTTTGTTTGTTTGTTCATAACTCCCGTTATTTGTCATTTCGAGAATTGCTTTATTGGTTTGTTTTGAACTAGCCTTTGTTTGATTGTTTGTCATACTGTCTGTTTGTTTGATCGTGATTCCCTTTTCTTGTTGGTTTATTCCAGACTCGCTTTTGTTTATTTTTTGTTTGTTCGAACTTTGCTTTGTTTGTTTTTTTGCCCGAAGCTACCTTTGTTTGTTTACAATTTGATTTGTTTGCTTGTGAATTGCTTTGCTTGCTTGTTTATCCATGAGTAGATTTTTTTTGTTTGCTTTCTTCTTTGTTCGTGATTTCTTTTGCTTGTTTGTTTACCTCCGAGTTGATTTTTCTTTGTTTGCTCTTAATTCCTTTTGCTTGTTTACATATTCCTGTTTGGGTTTGATTTTGTATGTTAGAACTCTCCTTTATTGTTCGCAATTCACTTTGTTTCCTTGTATTCGCTACTCCTTCTCTTTGGGTTTTCCTGTTTTGCTTTGTTTGTTTGTTTAGTGGTTTATTTCGCCTATTCTTCTCTCTAGATTTGTGTTTTCTATGGTTTGCTTATCTGTATGTATGTATGTATGTGTATTGACATGGTAACCAGAGGAAACCAACAAGGAAATTTATACCATAACGTTTGTTAGGAGAGTCTTGGGAACAAAATGGTGAACTTAGGGTCAGGAAAAATGTGTGGTAGGACCCTGTATATCGAGTTCCGCAACCCTCCTGAACGAACTGAAACTTTTACTATTGAGGCATATTTCCCTTTGCCTATTGGGGACGGGAGGGCACGAATCCTTCCAGATTCACTCTGCAGCATGATGTTTGGACATCGTGATTGAACTCAAAGAGCAAATAAATGTTGTGGCAAATTTTGGTTTTACCACACTTAAGAACATAAGAAAAGAAGGAGACTGCAAAAGACCATTCATGGCCTACACTTGGCAGCTCCTGTTCCAGTCAACACACAAAAGATTTCTTACCAGAGAAAAGTCATCAACATTGTCACCCTTTACAGGAGTTCGTCAGATCTAATCTACAATATACATAAAATGCATCCAGAGGATTATGTCCATTCATGCAACCACAAAATATAATCTCCCCACTCCTTAGAAAAATATATACATATGTACATAAAAAAAGTCAGTCCCATCTAGCAGCTTCATTCATATATTTATCTAATCTATTCTTAAAACTACCCAGAGAGGAGGCTTCTATCTCATGTCTAGTGAGCCTATTCCATTCATCTACCACACGATTTGTAAACCAATTCCTCCCAATCTCCTTCCTAAACCTATACTTATCAAGCTTAAACCCATTGCTACGTGTCCTATCATGTTCACTAAGTATAAGAACCTTACCCAGATCCCCTTTATTATATCCTTTTACACATTTGAAGACTTCAATCAATTGCCCTCTGACTCATCTCCTTTCCAATGTATGTAGATTTAGTTTTCTGAGCCTTTCACCATAAGGTAAGTTCCTTAGCCCACCAATCATCTTTGTCATCCTTCGCTGCACAGACTCAAGCAAATCAATATCCTTCCTATAATATGGTGACCAAAATTGTACTGCATAGTCTAGATGAGGCCTAACTAGCGCCAGATACAGTTTTAGAATGACTTCAGCACTCTTATTGCTTACACTCCTCCTAATGAATCCCAATATCCTATTAGCTTTATTCTTAGCATTTAGGCATTGCTTTCTTGGACGAAGGTCTGAACTTACCAAAATACCCAAGTCCCTCTCACAATCGGTCCTCCCTAAAATTCTCCCATTTGCTGCCTGATTCAGGGGTGGGGTGGGGGTCCTTCAGATTAAATTGGGTTCGATCCATGGGTTGAATCCATCCCAACAAATTGGACCCGATTCGGGAATCCATCCGGTGACTGACCAATCCTCTTGAGGCTTAACTTCGCTCATCTGGTCACGGGATTTGTCCTACCCTAGAACCCAGCTCTCTGCTCGATGACGAGACAGTTCAGACCACGTCAGTTAAAAAGGGTTGACGAAACTCGTTCCTTATCAGACCAGAAAAATCCGAGTTGATCTGGAATATTCGAGATTAATTAGACCACGCCACTGTGAACATCGTGTTTATACAGCCCTCCTCCTCATCATCATCATCTTCATCATCATCATCATCATCATCACTAACTCTATAATTTAAGAAGGGGATTTTTTGAGTATCTGAATAATAATTTAATCTTAGTTTGGTTATGATTTATGTTTTTTTATCAAAGTTATTTCTAATAATTCTTTTATAATATCAAAAAGCAAAATGGGGAAGTTCAGATATAAATATAAGTATCGAAATTTTGTGAAATTTTAAAACCCAAAGAATTAAAAATGGTGAAGTTCAGAAAATTTATTTTTATATATCTTCTTCTTCTTCTATAACTATATTTTAGCAACGTGATATTTTGAAAGGGATGAAATTTAGTTTAGAGTTCCTTTTTAAAATTATTATAATTGGCAAAGTTCAGAAAATTTATAAAAATTTAACCATGGCTGCTTTTTTTTAGATTTTAAATTTTAATCTTAGTAGCGAAGCGCAAGCTACCCCCCCGTAGGGGGCAGTGGCGAATCCATTGCTTGGTTTGCATATAATATAAGAGCAATAATAATGGTAAAAGGCTGCCTCGGTTGCTTTCTTTAATCCTCGAGCATTTCTCCGATAGAGCGGAAAAGCTTTCCGAAGCGTGGGGCACTAAGTGTTTTATTGCTTCTCTGCTACTGCTACTGCTACTGCTGTTGCTGCTGATGATGATGATGATGCTCCTGCTACTGCTATTTTTGATATTACTATTACTAATTTGTTTATCGACACAAATAAACCCAGCAGAAGCTTATTGCATTTTATCTGAGAGAGTAAGGAAAATGATGCAACCAATAGAGGCATTTCAGTGAAGGAATGAAGCGAGGACAAACGGGTAAACGATCGTTTTTCTTCGCTTGGATTGTATCACAATAGCGTCGAGGCTGACTTAGGCAAGAAGTTTGTAAGGAGAAATCCGCAAAGAAAGCGGTGAACATCAAGGACGTGAAAATGTATGGAAGATAAATAAATATACTGGCAAGTCCTCCTGAAAACATCTTGAAGCTGGGAGAGCAAATTGCGGATATTGGAACCTGGGGATACGCCCGAACCAGATGTTGGCTGCAGCAAGGTGCCTCATGCTAAACCTGATATCCCATTAAGGGTTCCTTAAATGATAGATAAGGGAGGGGGGGGGCAGTAGGAGGAGACAAGGGTGGTAAGAATGCAGAAATATTAATACCTACCAACTACAACCAGAGCCATCAGTAAGGAGCGAACCATCCCCTTCCCTTTCCAGCCCCAACAAGGGATGAATGGACGAAAACAGGTATGCGACTAGCCTGCAATATTCACCCCCTGGTCAAGAGAGAAAGACGAGAAGAGACTCGTAAAAATAGTGTCGACAAAAGGTAAAATGGAACTGTCTAGAAGGACTAAAACCCAGGTAGTCTCAATTTAGTTTAGAGGCCGAGAGCAATGAGACACTTCTCCAGGTACTGGGTCAAAGAGTCTACACGGGGACCTACCTTGCCTAGATGAGACGGGTCTGGCTGGGGGTGGGGTGATTTGACGAGTGGGGCTGTCTGGGGGGCTGATTTCACAGATAAGGGGGCTTTTAGGGGGGCGTTGTGTTTTTTTACCCCTCAAAAGGAAGTCATTCGCGATGAAACCGCCCAATTTCACGGGGCAATACGCCCTATTAGACCACGCAAATCCGCGCAGGACAGTGTGGCCCGACGCGGCACGACACGGCCATTGAACTCGAAAAATTAACGCGATATATATATATATATGTATATATATATATATATATATATATATATATATATATATATATATATATATATATATATATATATATATATTACAGAAAATTAGCTGATATTTTTACATTTTATTTATTTGTACATAAAACAAAAACAAAACAAAGATGGCATCTTTGCCAGAGTTTTTTTGAAAGAGCGTTAATGAAACTGGAGAAGTTTGGAGAATCAAAGAGGTGTTGGCGGTAAAAGGGAAGCTAATTGGATGTAAACTTTGTATGATGTAAACAAGGCATGATGAAAACAGTGATAGATTTATACAACAATCGATGTACAAATGTTCGGATGTAAACAAAGCTAGATTTAAAAGCAAGGGATGTAAACTGAGATTTTGAAAACAGAATTGAATAAAATTATGGCGTGGTGTAAACAAAGATGAATGCAAAAAAGGTTAGGTGTGAATTGGAGTGGGTATAAAAAGGTTGGATGTAAAGGAAATTAGATGTAAAAAGGCTAAATATAAGCAGCCAGATATATAAACAGAGTTATATATGAGCAAAGCTGGATGCAAACAGGGTTATATGTAAACAAAGATGAGTGCAAATAGGAATGGGTGTAAATTAGGATGGATGTAAACAAAGTTGGATGCATACAAGGGTGGCTGTAAATAGGAAGTGAGCACCCACCACCCGGATTCGACCCCTGCGGCCTTACGCATGCAAACCGCAGGCATTGCCTCTGAGTCACACTGGACAAAAAGGAAATGCCAAATGAAGTCATTTTAAGAGCTACACGGAATGAGGGTTGCAATGCAATTGATCAGAGGTCTTTTACACGCGCCTCCCCTGTTCACAGTCGGGTAGTAGGTAACATTTTAATTCGAAAGTATCCTATGTAACACTGATGCCCTCTTATGAATCCAAGAAGGAATAATAGGGGGATTCACGCGTGAGGATGCCATAATGGAACGAAACTCACAAGAAAAAGGAAACCAATATTCCGAGTATGAGAAGGAACGTCCTGGACGAGAATTAAACCAATGGAAAATAAAACCTCAAAAGCCGCGCTCATCGTTTCAATCCTTAGATAGCCACGATGGACAAGACCAGAAAAATTACATCCTGAAGGAAATGTCTTAAATGAGTAAATGAGATGGTACGAAACAGAAGGTAAAATACCCCCAAAATAATCACAAGATAAATGTTTAGATACACTTGTATAAATGCAATTTAGAATATAATCATAATATAAACCAAGATTAATATTGGAATGGAATTAGAAACAACCACGTCTTGTCACCCTTGTGTACAGGAGCAAAGTTCTGCAGGAAAAAGTGAAGCCTTCCCGCGGTCTTTGATCTATTCAAGACAACTAGAGACTTCGACACTTCAATTAAGACGTCCACATTGACCTCGGGCAGAGTCCTGCTGAAAAAACGTAAGGCTTTTCCAAGGCTTAAGTACAGTTTGCAACATCTCAATATAAGCTTCCGAATTGGCCTTGAGGTCCTTGGCGGAAAATGTGATTAAGCATAGCGTGACCCTCGAATCAAGCCACGCCCAGAACCATCAAATAGACTGGAAATTTGCTATGCATGACCTTAGGCACTTCCTCCTCATTTTCAGCATCATCATACTGTCGTTTCACTTTGTAAACGAGGTTCGTCAGGTAGTGAAACAAATTTACAATCTATTTTACGCTTCTCCCGGCGCGGAGGGCGGCAAGTATGGCGTACCATTTTTCGATTCAAGATGGAATTTTCAGAAGAAACCGCGTATGTTGTTACCCGCAAGAAAGCGGGTAACTCTTTCTGAGCGTGTCCAAGGACAAGTAACCTACATTGTTGAAGTCATTAGCCCTTAGACACCCTTTCAACTTTGTATCAACTTTTCTTCCTGAAACGCACTATATATATATATATATATATATATATATATATATATATATATATATATATATATATATATATATATATATATATATATATATATATCTTCCCCTTGTTTTAGAGGGAAAAGGATCTCGTCCCCGCGTAGATAACTCGCACCATCTATTTATGAGGTCTATTAAGACGCCTATCTCCAGCTCACGCCGGACCACACAACAGAAAGAAAGTCGTTTTCTGTTTGCATTAGTCACTATCTGCATTCCAAAGTTTCAGGATTTAAATATGATTCGCGATACTGTCACATCACTCAGATAGTTCTTGTGGGGCATCCTTCTCACTTTTCTCCCTTTTCACTTACAACCCCACAATCCTATTAATGCATATACAACCATTTCTAAATATAAAAGATTGCACGAGCTCCGCCCACAGCGAATATTTTAGTATACGCCCATTTACTACACAAAAAAAACAGGCCATCTCTCTCTTCTACTCATCACAAGAGATTATAACACATCACAAGACTTCTTCTTGCCATTCGTATCCAAGTCACTACTACACGTTCTATCCACTGAGGAAGGACTTAAACACACATAAGTCCATCCAGTTCATTTACCAAACATTCATCGGTGGACACACAGACAGTCACAGTATGGAACCGTGCTCTAAGTCTTCTTCTTGCCATTCGCGATCCCAATAACTTCATTACCCTCCATTGACCAAAGAAATACAAACTTACCAAAGTCCACTTAGTTTGAGTACGTTAACCGAATTTCTGATGAAAACTCTTGTCAAGCCAGATATAAGCTCAGCACTGGTACTGTTCTTTATAGGAGTTGAGGAAGAGTTGGCTCCAGGTGATATTAGGGCAGCAGTGGTAGAGGTGGGACTAAACCATCTAAGAGCTCGATGAAAAAGAAATCCCAAAAACATTCTGGGATAAACTAAGAATTCTAAAAGGAATGCCGCCCAAATCGAAATTCAAATTCAAAACTCAATACTAATGGAAGATGAAAGCATAGAAAGAATATTCGGCGACCAATGGAATAACATTTTCGATATCAGCGACGAAGACAACGAAAACTTCGATATAGAGTTCGATCATACGATAATGGGCTAATTTAACGTACACATACACGGGACGCATCTCAGCCACCAGCTGAAAGCAAATGAAGAACTAGGACTGTAGGAGGCAAAGCTCTAATTACGATGCAGTAGCTAACGAGTGCATTCCACTCTTTAAAACAGAAAGATCCAGGAAAAACCAGCTTAACTAAGTTAAATTATAGCGACAACACCTTCGTCCTCATGCATTTTAGATGGAATTAGGAGCATTTTCAACGCCTTTCAGAATAAAGGCTACTTTCCCGTCGAGTATATAGTCGCAAAAAATGATTTTAATTGAAAAGCCTGGAAAGCTACCGCCTGAAAAAAAGTTACCTTCCTATTTGAATCTTAGAATTTGGCGGGAAACTCTTTAAAAAATCCTTAAAAATAGATTAATTGGCCACCTGGAAGCAAAAACCTTGTACAACCAACATCAGTACAGCTTTGGAAAGATTAGGAGTGCGAAAAAAGCAATCAGCGACATTTCTGCAATTTTTTTTTAGGAGCCCATCCGGAAACTCCCTACTCGGTCATAAGTCGCCTTGCTCACTACAGCATACGACTAGGATATATTAAAAAAAACAAACAAATAACCAATAACAAGGATGAAAAGATCATAGGCTAAAAACAAAAACAAAAAATAAAACAGCAAAAAGGTAACAGGAAGGAAACGTGCTCCAGTGACCCAAAACAAACAGTCAAATAAAGTGGAGAAAGTCGTATAGTCGGAAAGTCCGTGTGCACTAACCAGTCCCGAGTACAAGGGACAAGCGGTAGCAACATAGCTCGTCCCGGTACCGGGACAATTAACGTGCGCGAAGATCATTCAGACTGAGGCATTCAACAAGAATGTGCCAAACAGTCTGGGGGACAACGCAGTTGTCGCAATAAGGCGAAGGTGAGTGCTCCATCAAATGACGGTCCGTCCCGCGAGTGTGCCCAATTTGGAGACGACAGAAAGCAACCTGAAGCCGCCACGGCAGTAGAGGATAGGTACATGCGAACAGTTGCGGCGCAATGGCACGTAACTTTAATTTCCCCTCGACCGTCTCCCATCTTGTTCTCCAAGCCTTCCGTAGAGGAGCCCGTATTCCTGCCATGTAATTGGTGTGAGAAAGAGCAAAACGCTGGTCTGGTCGCCCACTCCCCTCGGACTCTTTGGTTTCCTCATCGGTGCGCTCATTCCCCAAAATTCCTACATGTCCAGGAACCCGGCAGAACATAATATCGCTATCCACCCACCTCGTCAAAACCGTGAACTCATGGATATCATGAACCAGGGGATGCAGAGATTCCAATGCCCCGAGAACACTCAGAGTGCTTGGTGAAACGCTATAAATCACAATCCGGTCTCCGAACCGGACACATCGTGTTATCTCCCGTACCGAGGATTCGGTACGGGGGATAGCATCACGGATCCCATTCGAGGAACCTTTTGTCGTCTTGTCTAGGGCCGGCGAGCCGTCATCCGTCGGGGAAGAGGGGGGGGCAGGTACACTGACCCCATGCGAGTTATTAACACACGCAAGCATGACATTAGGAGGCACGAGCCGACAGGCCCCGACATCCCTTCCTCACCTTAGGGGGTTGGCCCTATCGAGCCGCTCCCACCGGGTGCAGTCAATTATGGGCCGCCTGCCTGCTTTCTTGGGAGTCCCCTGGGAAAGTAAAAGGGGGACTGCCATTGGAGATACGGAGTGAGGGAGAGTTCTCTGCACTCGTAAGCCTCCTCTCCGGTCAGAGATGTTTGGAGTGTCTCCTGCGAAAGCATAGGGGGGAGGGACCTCCATTTTTTCGCTGGACCTGTCCGAAGGTGACTCCGACGATGTTACAAGAGAAATACAGTTTTTTTATAATCATCGGAGATGCTGACACTCTAGTATTTATGGGACGCAAACGCTAATCACTTCACGCAGTAGCCCGCTCTGCGAGGGGTGAACACGGGGTTGGCAAAGCCAGCTATCACTATTTGAGGCCACTCCTCCCGCTTGGTAACCTGGCAGCCAATCGGAATGGCGGCTCCACCTTAGGCACCGCGTAAAATCGATAGACTGTGAAAAGGAGAGAGAAAAGGTAAGGTGAGGAAGGTGAGGCTGGGAGTGAAGCAGGTCGTTAAAAACTCACCTCCCAAAACCGGAGCTCAGGGGTGAGGGTGGCATAGTCCCCTCCCCCCTTAGCCCAGATCCTGGATGGTTGGGTGGGAAAAAGCAGGTCGGCATCTACCCTGTGAAATTAGAGGCTGACCAGAGAAAGTTGTAGTATAGGTTGTATGGAAAGTGGGGAATCAAGGTAAGATGACAGGGTGTCAGAAAGAAGGAGGAGAGGCTAAGCTGTGGCCAGACGGGTCGCTGAGTCTCGTCAGCACGACGGCCAGGTAAACAAATCTCCGTGCCCCTTACGGGGGACATTTCTGCAAAGAGGTGCCTAAACCCGACCTTATACACAATGTATGTGGTGGATATCCCAGTCGCCAACAACCAGAACTGTATCAACATGCAATTCGCCGATGACGTCACCCAAAATATAAAATGATCACATAAAAATGTGCCCATGCAATTCCAATGACTGCCAGGAAATTAAATAACAATAACGAGTACGAAGCAAACAGCGATAAATTTTAAAAAATACCATTAGAAAAAAAAATTAGCAGATGTAAGGGGAAAGGAAAAACTATATTCCTACACCAGAGGGCTGAATGTACCCTGTTTGAAAATAACCTCAACCTAGTACAAGAAGCGCGCCAAAGATCGAATCTCAAATGAGTCCATAGTAGTCAGAACTCTATAGAGTTTCAGGAATCTCTGGGAGAAAAAAACAAAGGAAAAGGTACATTAAGCAGGGGTCAAAGCAACGCTGGATATCTTGCTTCCACATTCTATTGCTCTCAAAAACATCGAAATTGCAAATTCCGAGGGTGTAAAGTAAGTCCCTAATCATCATCGCAGTCACCAGACGAAGAAAAAGGAAACGGCAACTAGAGATTCATAGACCAGCATCCTGGCCCTCCGTGCCCACTCCCACAGGACAAAAGTGTTTTTAATTGGTTTGTATAGTTGTAATAAAGTGGTTTTATTTGTTTCTCGTTCGCCAAATTAATCTTACTCCTATTACATATAGCGCAATCTCCTTCACAAGAGTCACTCCGAAATGAAATACTGCACCGACCTCAACGCCCATTGCCATCGAGATCCAGTCGCAGGATCGAAACTAGATTAATATGCTACAAGAAGGCGACGAAGTGGCACCTATAGTTAAAAATCAAAAGTAGATGGAGGATGTTACTATTAAAACACCCAACTTTACCTAACTTTACAAAATCAAGACAATCTCAAAATTGACACCGGTACTCGGTCAAAGAAAATAAACACGAATTAGATAAAGTAAATAGGGACTATCTCCACGAACTAAGGCAACAACAACGAATTAAAAAACTAAGAAAGAAGATTAAGTGAAAAAGAACAATTAAACAAATATATAATCACACACAATACAAGAAAATTACAACAAACGAAATAACATCAGACAATAACGGCTTGAATGCCATTACCATTACCAAAATATACTGTAATTTAGTCAATGAATAATTTATGTCAGTGACCTCCAAGCACCTTGCACCAAGCACTTTCTTCCCATTTTACCACTATTTATATATTTCATCATACTAACTTAACCACTTTAACAAAAATCAAATCAAATCCCGCTGCAAGAAAGCGCCCTGTGGATACAATATAGGGCAATAATGCATCCAAGATGAACGATAAAAAGGAAAATGAAAGCAAGAAATATAAAAGAAACACACGAACAAATAAGAACCCATGGCAAAAAACACCAAAGACTACAAGTGAAATGCTAATACTCATCGAACAGCAACAGGTCGAAGAAGTGGGATGGATTGATTCAAAGAGTAGAAAAAAATGTCTAAAAAAATTATGGCAGACAATAAATAGAATAAATAAGGACCAACGAGAGAGACCATTAAGATAGCAGATGTAGATCTAGAAGGCATCGAAGACAAGGAGACCAATGAGCTAAGAGTCAGGGAACATTTGTGAGGAATCTTTACGTATCACCGCAGGACAGCACCGGTTTTGACGTTGGTACAAAACTGGTTGAAACTCGTTTTAAAGAAAAGTTGCAAGGAATAAGCCAGAAGCAAATTGTAGCAGAAGAGAGGGCAGAAGGCATAGGCACTGGTGCAATAATAACCAAACAATAGGTTAAGAGTTCAATGCACTCGTTCAAGCAGAAAGCCGTTGACACATCAGGGTTGACAAAAACGCACCTGACCAAAGCTCCAAAAAATCTAATAGATGCCATAACTAAATTATTCAATGCCTACCAAAATTTAGGATACTTCCCAGGCAGATTCAAACTTAGAAAATTATATTTATTCCCAAACCTAGAAAGGCACTAGACAGAATAACGATTTACAGACCGATCTTGTTACTCACCTTTCTTGGTAAAGTTTTGAAAAGATAATAAATAAGAAGGTTTGTGAAACACATAAAAGGAAACCAAGGGAACAATAAATAACAATTTGTATATAAGAAGAATCGAGACACGACTATGGCCTTGACAATAATAACGGAAAAGATAACCAAAGCTAAAGCCAAAGCGTATAATACACAGTCGATATCGCCACTTGTGATGTAGAAAAAGTGTTGGATAAAGCCTGGAGCAAAGGATTGATATATAAGATATTACGAATCGAACTGAACAACAACATGGAACGCTTAGTCTACGACTATCTGCGGAAAAGATCAGCATACATGGATATGGATAAATACAAAGGACTGACCTTCCTTCTGAGAGATGGAGTGCAACAAAGGGGATTTCTGAACCCCACACTATACTCAATCTACATCATCTGAGAGCTTAAATATCCAATATCCAGAGGACATTACACAGATAGTCGCAAGCTAAGAAACTAAGCAAGATGACAAAACTGGAAATAGAAAACATCAACAATTACTATAAGGAAGGAAAAATTAAAACCAACATACAATTAAAAAAAAAAATCCAATAGGGAGGACGAAAACGGTGCAAATATGAATACATCGTAATTATTACAGTTTACCAGAATGGAAAATGTATTACACATGTAACAAACTCGACGGGATACATCGTATTGATGGCAGAGGAGAAACGAAGTACAGCAAGTGGATTATCTTTACGAGGCAAAATAAGAGGACTTAGCCAAAAAACAGAAGAAGCTGTAAAACGCAATGGTTAAATCCTTTCTGACGAATCCGCTAATCCCAACTCATGTATTATCAAAAATTCAGATTTTTAAATATAGAGGATAAAAACAAAGCCATTTAATGGATAACAAACACAAGGCGAAGTGTGTATAGAACTCTCGGGAACATCAAATCCCTCAACTAAGTTCTGCGGAATATATATAATCAAAATATAGAGAAAAATAGAAGAAAAACATTAAATATAGGATAATACTAGGATAAAACGCACAAAAAAACTGCAAACAGAATAAATATCAATATATACATATGAAGATGGAAAAAGAAAAATGGTACTTTATGCGTAAATATAAGATTGAAGCCATATAAAGCGAGTAAACAAAGGCATGGAAGCCGGAAAGGCGAAGAAGATATCAGACTGAGATGAGTGATGTTTTCTGAATAAGAAATCCAAACAAAAGCAGAGGTAATACACACAATGTACAAAGAACGGCTAGCTTACCTGTCCGCTTTGGGCAATAGACAAAAGAACACACCAGAAAGAAAACCCCCTAAAAAGCAGTAAGAAAATAGGGATATTAGCGACACAGGCTCAGATGGGCACATGTTATGGAACCCTAAGCTAAACTGTAGGTTTCACAGAAAATTCTGACTAACCTCTTGTTCATTTCGGCCCCCTCTTTAGGCAAGCCAACTAGGGTCAACTTTGAATCGTCTACGCCTCTTAGTTTTCTTCGCATTTCACTTTTCACTTCGCTGCAATCATCTTTTGCCTCTCTTCCGTTGTAAACGTAATGTATATCGGCCAACTTAGAGACCAGGAGAGCAGGGGTGGGGGGATTTGCGTAAAGATTGATCTGGGACGGCACCTTCTTGCCTATCCATCCCGGATAGAACTAAGAGGATCCCGAGGTCAAGTCATAAGGTCGCGCAATTCCTTCTCCCATATCTCTCACGCAGTCTACACTCAACCTCCGCAATGAGAAGACATAACTCTCAAGATGTTCACCAAACCGAAAACTTGGCCAAACCTTTACCCTACTTTGTTTCAACCCTCAAAATGTTTGGTCCATTAAATTTTAATCTAACGGACGGAGTCAAAAAAGGTGGAAAGGTGTAAAAAGAAATAAATAAAACCAAATTATAATATATACTTGTTTTTAATTATTTTAATACGTACTTACGCCCTTTTTTGCTTTAATTACAGCAATAATTCTTCGTGGTAATGGATTTCACCAGATTTTGTCAAATGTATGACGCTATCTTTCCCTAATCAGCTTGTAATTTTTCATATAGTTCTGTTTTATTTGTACTTGCGGTAGTTCTTATTGCTTTTCCAAGCACTTCTCAATGATATCTATTGGATTTAGGCTCTGTGGTGGCCACTCCAATGGGGTGTTCCCCATTTCTCCTAAGCACTATTTGGTGTAGTTGGATATTTTGCATGGGGCCTTAATGATCCTGCTGAAATATAACTTATTTTTTTTAGTTTTGTGCGATGCACCTCTCAACACAACCACATTGTCGTCGGTGAGAGAGCTTGCGTGATCTGCCTGAGTTAAGCTAGCTAAGCTGAAGGACTTTTAGTCCGCTAGGGTCACTCATGCCAGTAAGGTAGTTGTAGTAGGATCCAGACTAATGGTTGTCAAACTTCTCTACCACTTCTTTGATGCGTCTCCTTGCATCCCCATACCAACTTCTTCGATTCTGCTAGTACTAAGTTTCACCAACTCTCTTCAACTGTCAGAAAATCAAAACAAAAACCCAATAACAAAAAACAAACCTTCATCTCTATTACACATAAGTTGTTTATTAATAAGGGCCTCACCAGCTCCCTTATGCCGCGTGAGAAGAGAGGCTGTGGAACCTCTTTAAATAACGCCTTGGAGCACTCATAGGTTACAAGAGACTGAGATTGAAGGGATCTCAGGCGTTTGGGGGACGATTAATGGAGAAATGCTAGGTACCCCTTAGAAGTTTTCTCCTAACGTGTAATTTCCTGACCAGCTCCCTGTCACCGCTACTTGGTGAATAAAGGCTGAACTGCGCTTTGGTGAGAGAGCTTTTGTGCCTTGCTGGTTGCCAGATCAGCTAAAGATCTCGGCTGAAGTCGTGGGCACTTAGCTTTACTATTTGCCTCAAGTCTTGCCGTTTTTAGTTGATTAGTAGGGCTTAGTAGGAAGACAGTTACACCTCAAGCACCCCTGTCGAAAAATCAGAGAACCAGTTCACTGGGGATCTCGTGCTGCTCAGTTGGGAGCTGTGGCACGATTGGTGTGCTTGGTCAAAGGGTTTCTGTTCGCCGAACGACCGAAAACCTCCTGGAAATAGGCGGATGTGATTAGTGCAAGAGAAAATCACAACCAAAAAACCCTTTTTCAATGCGTACGGTCCGAGATTTTTGTAAGATGGCGAATAAGAATGGTCCTCCGTTTCGAAAGCTAACCTGCAAAATATGCAAAGTCTACAGATGGAGTGAAGACTTCGGGGGCAGGAGTTGCAAGGAGCTCACAGATGCCGTCAGTGTCTGCGACTTCTGCGAACTCGAGAAGCGCCTGGGCGAGAGCATCGCTCAACTGAGAGAGGAGAACTCCCTCCTTAAAAGGGAAGTTCAACTCTTAAAAACAGAGAGATGCAGATGCCCAGGCGAGAAGGCTCCCGACGTCCAACAGCCGATTTCTTCTGCTGAAGGGCTTCCTCAACGAGCCAAAAAGAAGAAAAGAAAGAAAAAAGAAGATAAAGTAGAAATAGAAGAAAAGAAAGTAGAAAGAGAAGAAGAGAAAGTAAAAAGAGAAGAAGAGAAAGTAGAAAAAGAAGAAAAGAAAGTGGAAACAGAGGACGAGAAAGAAGAAGCAGAAGAAGAGAAACGGGAAACAAAAGAAGAGATAACAAAGGAAGACAAGAAGAAGAATAAGAGGAAGAATAAGAAGAAGAAGAAGAAAAAATTAGAGGAAAGCGGCAAGTCGCCTCCGAAAGGAAAGACTAAGTCGTCTGCAGACAAATGTGCAAGAGTCACCCTTATTGGTGATTCTCAAGCACGGGGTCTGAAGCCCCTGCTAGCGGCCCGCCTTCGCACAAACGTTAAGGTGAGCTGCCTCCCAGGCTGTGGGAATAAGCAGGTAAGAGCTGAGGCCGAGAAGTCTCAGATTTCAGAGACTTCAGTCGTTACCCTTATGGTAAGTGGCAACGACCTCTACCTCAGACGAGGTAGGGTAGGCCCTACAGGTGAGATTATGAGGACAGTTATGGGTGCTGTCGACGACTGTGGATTGAAAACCCGCAGACGCGTCGTGGTGGGGATGCTTCCGAGGTGGGGTCCAAGCCGGACTGCCCACTAGAGGAACATGTCGCTAAATAGGCGCCTTGCAGACCTCTGTACGGCGGAGGGTGTCTTTTTTGTCGACCCGTGCGCCGTATTCTATGGTAGAAAAGACCTTTACCAAAGGGACGGGGCGCACCTCTCCTTTAAGAGCAAGGCGTTCCTAGCTAATCTCATCCAGGATGTCGTGGAGCGCACCCAAAGGAGTGTCCGGCCCATTGGGGAGGCGGACGTACGCCAGTACGCCCGAGTCACTCCCCAAACAACCTTCTCGGAAGTTGTCAAAAATGGTGCCACCGCGACAAACAAGAAGCCGGGAAACGGAAGAGTATAGGGGGTCCTACATTAGGGGACTCCCTGAAAGTTCTTCTGTTCAATGCGAGGTCAATCAAGAACAAGTTTCCTGAGCTCCGTGGCCTCGTAGCGACGGAAGAACCCGAAATGGTAGCCATAACAGAATCGTGGATAAAAACCTCAAGCTGAGACTTTGAAGGCGAATTCACGGTTCCTGGCTACCAACTCTTCCACAAAGATAGGCCAGACAGAGAAGGTGGCGGTGTAATGTTTTATGTCAAGGATACAATCAAATCTACGAACTCCAACGTTATATCCGACCACGAGCTCCTAGGCGTTGACCTAGAGATCTGTCCTGTCAGATACAGGACCCTGCTGCTTTACAGACCCCCTTCCCAACCCGTTGAGAAGGAGAAAGAACTGTACCAGCTGCTGGGTGAGCTGGTTTAAGGTAGATTGTGCATCGTTATGGGCGATTTCAACAGCCAAGTTGACTGGGAAACCAGAGCAGCCTGTGGAAAGAGCGCGTTACTCCTGGAGTTCGCCAACAACGAGTTCCTCACTCAATGGGTCAGAGAACCGACGAGAGGAGACAATATCCTCGACTTGGTCTTCACCTCTGAGGATGATATCGTTGAGGATGTCTCTGTAGGCTAAGAGCTCGATGGCAGTGATCACCAGCTAGTTAGATTTAGCGTCAAGATCCCGAAGGTAAGGTCTGTTGCCAGTCAATCAAGGAAACTTGACTTGAGAAGAGCAGACTTTGCAAGCCTTCGTGCTGGACTGACTGACGTGAGGCTAAAATTGTGCGATGCTGTTGAAGACTCGTGGAATAGTTTCAAAACCACATTCATGAGTCTTCAATTGCGTTTAATCCCTCTGAAATGCCCCCGTCGGTCTTCTGTTCAACCAAAGTGGTTTAATCGAGAAATCGGCCAACTGCTTAGGGATAAGACAACAGTGTACCAGCAATCAAAGATCTCGGGTGACTTTGACGAATACCGGATGCTAGCCAGGAGAGTAAAGTCCAGCATAAAGGCGGCTAAGCGGTCTGAGGAACTCCGAGTGGCGAGACTCTGTAAAGAGAATCCCAAGGAGTTCTTTGGATATGTTAACAGCCGTAAACCAATCCGTCGAACGATTGGCCCTTTGAGGAATGAGGAGGGGGCATTAAAGCATCCAGATGCAGAAAATGCTAACCTCCTAAACGACTACTTCTCTTCAGTGTTTACTGAAGAGTGTGGTCCCATCCCCCAGCCGACGGATTCCTACTCGGGGGGAAAATGGAGGATATGGACTTCACCGAAGGAGAAATCAAAAAGAAGATCACTGACCTAATGACGAATAAGTCACCTGGCCCAGAGTATTTCTACCTAAAGTGTTGAAAGAAGTGCGCGATCAAGTGTCACGACACCTGAGCGCAATCTTCAACATGTCAATCCGGACCAAATGCGTTCCTAGAGACTGGCGTGAGGCGGAGGTGACTCCTATCTTCAAGAAAGGAGACCGTAACCAACCGTCGAACTACCAACCTATCAGTCTGACTTCGATAGTCGGTAAACTCATGGAAAGCATGATGGTGGACAAAGTGACGTCGTATTTAGAGTCAAACCTGCTACTGAGGAGTTCCCAACACGGCTTCCGAAGGCAACGGTCATGCCTGACGAACCTTGTGGAATTCTTCCACCTTGTTTTCAGTGAGCACGATCGGGACAAGGCGGTGGATGTGGTCTACCTAGACTTTCAGAAAGCCTTTGATAAGGTACCATACCGCCACCTTCTCCGGAAAGTGCGAGCGCTAGGCATAGACGGAAAGGTAGCCGGCTGGATCGAGAACTGGCTAAGTAGCAGACAGCAACGGTTGGTGGTGAATGGACAGTCTTCTGAGTGGGTGCCAGTTACTGGCGGGGTGCCTCAAGGTTTTGTCCTGTGACCACTACTATTCATCATCTACGTCAACGACTTGGACGGTGAAATGGTTGCCGAGATTTCCAAATTTGCCGACGATACCAAGCTTGGTATGAACGTTGCAAAGAATGGAAATACTGTTGCCTGCAGGAAGATCTTGGGAAAATTGGGGAGTGGTCGGACACGTGGCAAATGCCTTTTAACGTGAACAAATGCAAAGTGATGCATATCTGTATAGAAACCCCCAATCTCAGTATATCTTTAAGGGCACTGCTACTAAATCCACCGACACTGAGAAGGACTTGGGTGTAACAATCTCTAGTGACCTCAAGTTCTCGAAACAGTGCATTGAGGCGGAGAAAAAGGCCCAAAGGATGCTAGGCTTTATTAATCGCCAGTTTGGTTATCAGAACCAGCAGATTGTACTGTGCCTGTACAACTCACTTGTCTGACCGCACCTGGAGTATGCCGTACAATTTTGGAGTCCTTCATTGCGAAAGAACATCGCGAGATTGGAACGCGTACAAGCCAGGGCAACCAAGCTGATTCCCTCTATCCGAAAAAAAGTTATGAGGATAGACTAAGGGAATTAGATTTGTTCTCGCTGGAAACCCGTAGACTGCGTGGTCAGCTCATCGAAGTTTTCAAAATTTGGGCCAAACTGGAAAACAGTTGAAAAGAACTACAAGAACACCTTAAACCTGTTAGAAGAAATTACCCGTTCTCTGCAATTGCATCACAGTGCACAGCAGAGGGTCACGATATGAAGTGGTATGAAAGCAAAAGGAATCGGAAGATAGACAACGAAGCGAAGGAGAGAGTGTTGGAAAGCTTGACACCTGGGCAATTATTACATCAGAAGACACATCGAAATTTATAACGGTTACAACATCCGAGATAACATTATATCAATAGCATTAATGTTATCTTATTAATATTTGCAACAATAATATATAGTTTACGGATATTACTATTATTGATGTTATTATATTACTATCTCTAATTAGCCCACAATTAGACATGTAAATTTCTGAACAACTGAACACAAGAAATTAATTAACTCCATAGGATTATCATCTGAGCACACAAGAATGATCTTCTTATGAAGGTAATCAGATATAAACAAAGTGAACTCTACATACTTGTAAAATGAAATCCCTTCACCTTTTATTTGTACTGGAAAAATGAGTTCTATGTGCTGAACTCATAAAATTAAGACCATATGCTTGTCACAGTGAAACTATATGCTTGTATCGAACTCACTAAACTTATTCCGCGTATTTATGAAACTAACCTAACTTAACTTAACTTAAACTAACCTAACCGAACTTAACTTAAGATAACCTAACTAACCTAACCTAACCTAATTTAACTTAAGCTAACCTAACCGAACTTAACTTAAGCTAACCTAACTAACCTAACCTAACCTAACTTAACTTAACTTAAGCTAACCTAACATAACCGAACCTAACTTAAGCTAACCTAACCGAACTTAACTTAACTTAATCTAGCCTAACCTAACCTACCACCGCGTTGCGTCAGCCTCATTTCGCCGCTGAACAAGATCCCGTGTCACGAAGGCCTCATAACGAACTTTACTTAAAGATCAGAATGAAAATCACCTATGAGCTCGAGGGGACCAGGGGCTGGATGGTCCTTGTTGGTAGGGGGGAGGGAAATGCACTGGTAGTATTGTGTGTATTTTGAAACCAACCAGCAATCGTGAAGCCCCTAGTAACCCCATAGGGAGGGAGGTCCCAAGTTCCGCGTCAGTGGTATGTGGATATGAACACGCGAATGGAGGAGAAAGTGTATATGTAGTGATTTGAAGACGGGAAGTGAAATAATAGTGGTTAGTAATTGGCTATGTGCTTGATGACGTATGTAGGAACTACCCACTCCCGCGAGGGTAAGCACAGCACATCCATAAACACGTGACTAATCCCTCACATAGGTTAAAGTTTTGTGGCCGTGGTCGCTCGGATTGAACTAAATTCCCTGTATTTTAAACACGAAGTGAACTCTATATATTTGTCATCTGAACTAGAAAAAAATGAGCGTATGTTTGTCCCGTAAACTTAAAAAAAGAAATCCATTTGAATGTCATCTGAACGCAAAAAAGAATATCATCTGAACACAAAAAAAGAATGTCACCTGAACACATAAAAGAATATCATCTGAACACAAAAAAGAATTTACCTGAACACAAAAAAGAATATCATCTGAACACAAAAAAAGAATTTACCTGAACACAAAAAAGAATGTCATGTGAACACAAAAAAGAATGTCACCTGAACACAAAAAAGAATGTCATGTGAACACAAAAAAGAATGTCACCTGAACACAAAAAAGAATGTCATATGAACACAAAAAAGAATGTCATCTGAACACAAAAAGAGAATATCATCTGAACACAAAAAGAATATCATCTGAACTCAAAAAGAATGTTATCTGAACACAAAAAAATGTCATCTGAACACAAAAAAGAATGTCATCTGAACACAAAAAATGAGTTGCCAAAACTTGTCATGTGAACTCCCATTAGAGAATTGCCATCGGCCTTCATTCACTCAACGTTTTTGCTCGATCTCAGGCGGCGTCCATCCAATTAATTCCTATTCAAGGTCAACCTTAATCCTAATGGCCTTTTTTATCCATTGAATGAGTGAAAAATAGAGACAGCATTATCAGTGCCACTTAGCTCAATTTCCCGTGGTAAAACAATTGCCTTCTTTAATATTTTGGTGGTAAGTTGTTACCACTCTACAAATGGCGTATTCATCCCAACGCAGAACACCCTTAGCTGCCCTCGTTACTCTCTCCTCACGGACCTATTGGGGAACTCTCAATTCGGTTTATGTACCTTTTACACTTTCTCTAAACTTCAGCACATTATAAACATGTTTTACAAAGAGGTAGAAATAGTCCATTGGTTTTGTCTATTTAAAATAAATTGAACCCGTCTCAGTATTCGAATTTCCAATAACTAATAAGAAATTAATTCGACGAGTTGAAGAATTCCCACTCCTCACCTGCTACTTTGCGAGATTTCATATATATATATATATATATATATATATATATATATATATATATATATATATATATATATATATATATATATATATATATATATATATATATTATATTCACCATTTCTGTCCTTCTATCAGAGGGTTTAAACTTAAGGTTTTACTACCATCTGGACATACTCCAAAGTTCCTACCATACATTAATGTTCCCCCTAATCTGAGCATGTGACGAGCATGTGACAATGACACCTTTTCTTTTCTTTTCAGAAAATGAATGTCTTGATTCTACTCTTCATATCTCTCTTCCCAACCAAAACAAAAGGTAAACTCAACTTTACGGTAAGGAGAGGATTTTAGTGTATACGGCCCGCGGGCCAATTTTGGCACGTTGATTAAATCGACCCGGGCTGCGTTCTGCAACAGAAGTTCCACCTATCATAACTTTCAACGAGTTTTTTTATAATAATTAGTATTTCCTACTATACATGGAAATGCGCCCGACCATCCCATCGCATACATGATCTCATGGATGCGAGGGGCTAAAAGTTGCCGTCCTTTTGTTTCAAGACCCATATCCCTATCTATTTAGGGACAGGAGTACGCGATTATTTACTGGACAGTAGTAGCTAGACTATATTCAAGACGGGATAACAAAGAAGTTGATATGTGAAGAGGGTATTAGAAGTAATCCAGTTGTAGAGAATGTAGATAAATGCTATAGAAACAAAAACACGTCATTCCCAAATTTTAAAATAAAAAAATACAGGAAGATGATCGTATCTCCATCTGTGGCGTTTGAGAGTACGATCTGTGAAGAATCGACCAAAACTAGCTTTAAGGAAAACTAGGCAAGACATAATGAAGGAAAAAAATACTTTATATACCAGGAATCATGGAAAAATGACAATTAATAGAGAGAAAATGATTTACCACTGAGGTGGTAACTACTTTTCCTATACTGCTAAGATAATGCTTCCCAAAATACCACTACTACTTATAATAATAATAGGTAGAATAAAATAATGATAAAAATAAGAATAAAAATAATAATAATAAAATAGTAATGAAATTCAATTACTACTAAACATATAAACATAATAATGCTATACTACTAATAATGATAATAAAAATTAAGATGATAATAATACTTTCTTGTAAGGTGCTCTCAAGGTCACCGTCCTTCATGGAAAGGCTTGAGAGAAGAGGTAGGTCATCAAGGTATGCTTAACAACACTAGGAGGCAAGCGGGGCGTATAGAGGCAGCTCCCATATGAATACATCTGAAATTAGGCCAAACAAAATATTTTTCATCGGAGACTTTGATAGACGGGTCGGTCTGGCAGTGCCTCGATGCGCTCAACATCCAACAGCTGTGTTTATCTCCAAGTCCCAGCGTGTAAATCACCTCTGATTGGTCACCTATAGCTTAACGCGGGATCTGAAACAATGCTCAGTATGACAGCTACCACAAGACGACCCAAACTAAATTGCCATCCATCCCGCGACTAACCAAACTCAATGTAGCTTAATTTCGCTCAACCATTCAGTGTCATTTCTACTTGGCTAGGTGTGAACCTCTTGCTGAGTAAGTAACAGTGGAAATTCGGCGCTGAATGTGAGCTGAAAATGCTAAAATAAGTTACCATAAAAAATCCTTTCCAATTTGCCTTTTTTGGTGTCAAAACGTAACGTACATGCGAACAAAAAGGATCGGAAGGAACAAGCAGGATTATACATGCAAACAAAAAGGATCGGGAGTAACAAGCAGGATTATACATGCGAACAAAAAGGATCGGAAGGAACAAGTAGGATTATAATAAGAATTTTGTAATATCCAGTAACACTAGTTACGAAAACACACATTTGGGGTACCAGAAAGCATAATTTTTTATATTTTGGACTTATATGAAAATCGCTTGATAAGACTCCAAAACCAGAGTTTTCACAGGTATGTAAGATCCACATCCTCATCCATCAAACTCCAACGGCGCACTACACTCAGATACTACAAGGAATCAAATTACCGCCGATCGGGTGACATCACCTAAACGCCATTCCCTGGATATCGACTCGAAAAGTCCCCCCCGCCGTAATACACGGCTCCGAGTCAGGCCCTTTAAAAAATTTGGACCAACAGACCCCGCAAAGACCTGAGCGACAAAGGCATGTGTACTTGCTGGCACCAAGGATCAGAGGATCGGTGCATACTCACGTGTGTGACAACTAAGGCACACCTAAGACAAATCTGTAGATAAATGAAGTTGGTGTATCCCCGGAAGAATCCAGTTCAGGACATGGGTTCACCAATGCCTGATGCTTTATGGACGAGACATAACCAGGGACAACATAAATCACCTCATACCTCTTGCCCTCATGACTGCATCCAATATAGAAAATAATTGGTTTCCTGATGGAATTCTTGACTATTTGAATGGTCTACCGTAATGATGCCCGATAGTTTTGATCTGTATCCATTTAGAGTGAAATTGTAATTAACAAAGTCTGTTAACCAAAAGTCACGGTCTCTCACTTTTCTGATTTATGACCTTAGAACATTCAAAACTTTGAATAATTCCCCGACTAATCTTGGAAGGACATTGACAACTATATCATTCGAAGGAGAATGTAAAACGACATAAGAGTTTCAAATTTCTTTAGAATCCACCGAATAGTTATGATGTTATTGCCAGACAATTTACCGGCTAACCTTGAGAGGACTTTTGCAATTATATCTTTCGAAAGAAAATATATAAGAACATAAGGGTTTCAGATTTCGTTAGAATTGGTCGAATAGTTATGATGTTATTGAAAAAACAAAATAATTCCCGGGCTAAACTTGGGAGTACCTTGGCAATTACATCATTCGAAAGAGAATGCAAAAAAAAAAAATATATATAGGGGCTTTAAATTTCGATAGAATCGAACGAATAGTTATGATGTTATTGACAAATAATTGCCCTCCTAACTTTGGGAGGACTTTGAAAATTATATCACACGAAAGAGAATGTAAAAGAGCATAAGGGTTTCAAATTTAGTTAGAATCGTCCGAATAGTTACAATGTTATAGGCAAAACAAAATACTTCCTGGGCTAACCTTGAGAGGACCTTGGCAATTATATCATTCAAAGAGAATATAAAACAACATAAGGGTTTCAAATTTCTTCAGAATAGGCCGAATAGTTTCAATGTTATTACCCCCTCCAAAAAAAAGAAAAACAGGGACCGACCGACCTTCATAGTGAGGTGTAGAGTTACCCGCGACTAAAAATTATATATGTGATAATTCCACTATATCCGTTGTTTGTTGGTAAGTTAGGGCAATGCTCTATAAACTTTTTTCACTTCCGAATCCTTCAAATCAGACAAAATAAATCTGCTTTAACACTAGGCCGCCAAAATGTTTAAGTTTTTTTGTTGGAAATTCAAGTTTTATATTTGAATCAGACAAAGGCTCCGCAAATTCTTCCTGAGCTTTCGACGAGAGATTTTTCACCATCGCCATTCTCAACATTTTTTTTAATCCAATATAATTCATTATTGTCCAATTCCGGTAGGAAATATTTACGGAACTTGTTTGCCAATCTTTTATAATCTGTTTAACAAAATCACTGCTTGAAATATTATAAACAATAAAATCTTCTGTACATGAAAACATTTCAAAATAGGTATTTTCTACTTTTTCTTTCCATATAATTACTTTTTCATGAACATCTGAATTATATATTTCAGTTCGTTTAGTTTTTAAATCATTCGAAAGAGAAAGTAACACAACATAAGGGTTTCAAATTTCATTAGAATCCGCTCAATAGTTATGATGTTACTGCCAAAACAAAATAATTCCTGAGCTAACCCTGGGAAGACCTTGGCAATTATATCATTTGAAAGAAAATGTAAAACAACATAAGGGTTTCAAATTTTACTGGAAACGACCAAATAGTTATTGTCGTAAAATGCCACTTTTTATCACTCCACACCTGACACCACTTTTGTCGTGGTATACCTTGTGGAACGTGATGTACATCTTTGATGAAGTAGGCTTTGATGTAAAGTGCTAATTTTGTTGTTTTAAGGAAGAGCCGCTTCAAACACGTAAGGATATAGAGAAACGCACAGGAATTCCCAAAATAAACTTATATTTTAAATTTCACAATTTACTACACAAAAACAAAACATGAACCACAGAAATAATAAGAATTTTAAAATACACAAAAAATGACTTCAATTAACTTGACCCTCTAATATTGGCTAAATTCGATACTCACTTCAATATACAAGAAATAGGCTAATTATCTCTACTGGAGTTTAAATACCTTGGTTGCTCTGGCAGCTGGTTTGAGTTTGATCTTAAACTCAATGAGCCCCAGACACCACAGGAATCTAGTAGGTCCTTTGACGCGTGCTTCGACCAGATTGTTGGAGGTGGACTGGATGACTTGGTAGTCACAAGGTACTTTGGCTTGTGTAGCAGATGGGGGTCCACACGGTATTTAATGGAGGCGGGGGGGTCTTCAAGGGCGAGAACAATCACGGTGCTTTAGGAGGCACCAGGGTAGGCGGGGTCTCTCTCGCGAGAGTAAGTTGAACTTGGTTCTTAAACAAAGTTAACTTAGAGTTCGGCGTGACCACCGGGTAACGGGCTCGAGGGGAAGCTTTTTTTCCTTCGTTACGGAATTTCTCATGGGCGAGGACTATCCCTGGGCTTTAGGATCTATCCGGATAGGGAAGGGGGGTTCTCTGACGAGAATCAGTTGAACTTGGTTCCTCAACCAAGTTGACTTAGAGTTTGGTGTGCCCACCAGGTAACGGGCTCGAGGGGAAGCCTTTTTCTTCTTTATTTCGCAATTCCTTAAGGGCGAGGACTATCTCTGGGCTTTAGAATGCACCAGGATAGGAGGAGTCTAGCTGCCGAGAGTAAGTTAAACTTGAACAAGTTAACTTAACGTTCGGTTTGATAACTAGGGACTAGCTCGAGGATGAGCTGCTTCTTAGCCCCCTTGGTAGCCCTGCCTCTCTTGCAGGACTCTGGAGACTCACGTATTCTACCTGTCCAGTCTTAGTAGCCCGGCCTCTATAGTTGGGGACTTCGTAGCCTGGAGACTCACGTATTCTACCTGTCCAGTCTTGGTAGCCCGGCCTCAATCCGGGGACTTCGTAGCCTGGAGACTCACGTATTCTACCTTGTTTTTCCCAAGTGTTTGTTATTTATACCTTGTCACCCCACTCGGGTAGGGGTAGGAGGAGGGGGGAGGGGCTTGCGACGGGCCGCAGGAAGGTTCTTATTCCAACGGTTTTTTTCAGCAAGTCTTACCTCGGCTCCCGCTGGCCTTCGACCTTGAGAGAATTGCCTTTCCAATTTCTTACTTGAAGTGAAATTGAATATACTCTCGTAGGGGAGATCTTTCAGTTTAAAACCGTTCGGCTTTTTATAGAGACGAGTGGCGAGGGGCTGTTGTTACGAGTTTGATCCACAGTGCCGGGCCCGGATGTTCTTGCGGTCACCGTCCCGTGTCTCCACTGGGAGAGAACGGGGTAGTGACGATTCCCCTACAGTTATGATGTTATTGCCAAATAATTCCCCGGCTAACCTTGAGAGGACTTTGGCTATTATATAATTCAAAAGAGAATGTAAAACAACATATGAATTTCAAATTTCGTTAGAATTGGCAGAATAGTTAGAATGTTATTACCCAAACAAAACAAAAGTAAAACTGGGGCCGACCGACCGACCGACAGAGACATAGTGAGATGTAAAGTTGCCCGCGACTAAAATGCCCCACTCCAAATAAATTATTTTTAATATCAAATGGCAAATTGCATAAAAAAAATTCTTTATGTATTTAAATAGTGATTCATAGGTAAACAAAGACCTTGAAAGGTCGCTAGTACTTTAGTAATTCAAGTTATGTATCCATAGCAGAAATAGCCGTCATATCGGAAACTAAGGAATTAAAAAAAAAGTGTTTCCCTGAAAAAAATAATTTTATTTTTCCTCCCTTTTGTGATAAAAGATTTATCCCTTAATAATATTGTTTCATTTCAGAAACATCTTGTTTCGGTGGTTCCTTGTTTTACGAGAAAGTAGCTGGACATACACTCAACGGAGCTATTGTTAAACCACTACGCCAGCAGGAGAATACTGCCATCACAGCGGACTGCCAAACAGATTGTAGGATAGATGATACATGCGTTGCTTTTAGTGTTGGTAAGAACCCCAAGGTGTTAAAAGTAACGTTCTATTGACTTAGTCAATAAAATTTAATTTAATTACTACGTCAATCTGAGTGGTTTATGACTATAAAACTGAGTTATGACAATAAATTTGTTTTGTTGAGAAGGTTTGCCTTGAAGTCCTCCCCATTTTTAATCTTTATACCATTCCTGTTCCTTTTTTACTACAAACCTTTATATCAACCGCCCTGATCTCTTCACCCCATTCTTTTGGCAGTGAAATAGCTTAAGGTTTGACAAGTTACCTTTATTCTTAAGTGAAGCAATTTCGTGGTTCGTAGTAAAGAGTTTTCTTAGTCTCTTTCTTTGGAAACTCTTTATTCGCTTTAAAATATATCTGAAAATAATAAAATAAAATTGAAGGTAATTTTGAATAAGATGGGTGAAAGTGTTTCATTGACTATGTTATCACCCCAAAACAACGAAAAAACAATGTTTCTTCCTCATGTCATTTCGAACTCGCACTACTATACTAAACGAGTTCAAGGGTGGCTGTGCCCCAATACTCCCCAATTGGAGTAGCACGATTTATTGGCGATTTTTTGTTTGCATTTTTTCACTAAAACGAAAAAAAAACATTCACTCTTTCTTGAATAATCTAAACAAACCAAACCTAACCTAACCTAACCTAACCAGTTAATTGTGAATTGGCATCGCATCATATTGTATTATATGTCATTTTGAATAGATTTTTTCTGAATTCAAAATATGACATTTTATATTACTCAATATTAAAGAAAATATGATGTATTCAATTAGCATTGTGGGCCGGGGCTTATATTTCTGGAGTCAAGAAGCGCGGAATAAAAACACAACGACTCGCAAGTTGCCTTTGAATTCGAACCTCTTGCTAGGCTTTCGAATTGTGAATACTATTAGCTGATTACGCAAATAGCGGCGCGTGGGGGTGGGATAAGGGGTGCAACCACTCACCATTAAAGGGGGCTATGTGGGCGAAGCCCCTCATTTCGAAATAATCACCTTAGGGTTCGAATTCAAATGCGGTTGCCACTTCCTTGAAGTGAGTGACTGTATTCCAAATTTCCCTCAATTTCTTTGATTTTCGTTTTTAAATATGCCATTTTTGCGGCCAATACTTACTCATCATCTTCATTATTGAATAAGTAAAGTCCCAAAGAAGTCATACCTTCGAAAATATTAAATAAACTTGTTAAATAATTCATTAATTATTTACTAAAAGTCAAAGTATGGACCTTTTAAACTTGTTTAACATACCTGTGCGAATTAGAAATGGTAAATTTGTAATACACAGTTACTCACTTTAAGGAAATTGAATGACACCATTTCTAGCTCATCCCCGAGGAGACAGAACAGCCTTAATGGTGGGGGTGGACCTCCCCACAACCTGCTATTTGTGATCAGCTAGTAGTATACGCAATTCAAATGCTTAGCATTTGGCTCGAAAAGGCGATTGCAAGACGTCGTTAGGGGCTCTGGCAATGTTCATTGTTTTCATGACGTGCTTTTAAACTTCAGACAAATAAGCACCGCCCCTGAATACTAATCAAACCACTCATATTTTATTTAATAATGAGTTAAATATACATTACACAGTCGAATTGTCAATTTGCATCGCATCATATTATATATCATTTCATTTTAAAGGGATTTTTCTGAATTAAAATATGCTATGGACATTTTATATTGCTAAATATTAAAGAAAATATGATTGATTAAGTAGCATTCGGGGGCAGTGTTTATATAATGTCTAAGAGTCAACTCTGTAATCAAGAATTGGAGTCAATATCTTTAAAAAATTAAAATTTTCTTTGGTTATCGTCTTATAATTACTGTAAAGGGTAAAAAGTATTGTTTCGAAAACTACATAGTTTCACATTTTGAAAATGATGTTGATATATTTAAAAAAAATTGTGTGCAGCTTAAACTAATTCGGAAAGAACTTCTCTGCCCAAAGTGCGACAAATATTGCAGTGTTGACAAATAAAAATGCTTTCAGATGCAACCGGGTGATAAAAGAGTGGGAAGCATAGAAAAAATAAAAGGTGCAGTTTTAGCCAACAGTTTTTAAGGTACAGTTTTTACAACTCTAAATTAAGTGCTCACAAAATTACATTGTTCTTTCATGAATTTTCTGCAATTTATTTTCGAAAACTAGTGAATTTTGTGCAAAAATATATATTTACGAGCATACCATTAAACAATTGGACCTTACTTCACGAACATTGATTGATTGGTCGAGCTTTTGCAATTAAATTTGTATTTCGTTTTAGCGTTTGAATCTACGAGTAAGTTAGGAGGCTCATGAAAAGTCGTAGAAATAGATGAAGCCAAATTTTGCAAAAGAAAATTCAACTTTGGACGTAATATAGAAGGCCTAAAAGGTATTTTGAAGTTTTTAAAGATTCTAAGACAATATTTTTTAGTGCCTGTGGCTTCACGAGATTTAAAAACATTATTAGCTTGCATAAAAGAGTGGATTTAGCCTGAAACCAACATAATTAGTGAGTGTTAAAAGGTTTACAAATGTCTCAAAGAAGAAGGATTCCAAAACTTGACTGTCAACCACTCCTACAACTTCATCGATCCCCTACTGGCGCCCACACCCAAAACATTGACAGAACTTAGCGTCACATAAATTTTTTTTACCCCGAAATTTGGAATACATAGTCAACCACTTCAAGCAAATTTAATGACTCCATCTCTAGCTCTTTCCCGAAGGGTAGAAGCCCTGCATAAAAACAATGAACATTGGAGCGATTGGCAAACAACGTTTATCAACCGTATTTGAATTAAAATCTTAAGGTGATTATTTGGAAATCTGAGGGGGGGGGGGTAGCTTTGCCCACCATGCCCCTTTTAATGGGCTGGTGGCCCCAAATTGTAATCAGCTAGTAGTATACATAATACGAGTTCAAACGCGATTGCTAGACGTCATTAGGCACTCCAATGTTCATTGTTTTTATGCCATGCTTTTTGATATCAGACATATAAACCCCGCCCCCGAATGTTAATTAAATCAATCATATGTTCTTGAATATTGAGTAATATAAAATCTCCAGATCATATTTTATTTCAGAAGAAAATCCCTCTCAAAATAATATATAATACAATATGATGAAATTCCAATTTAGAATGTGACTGAATAATTTTATATTTAGTCAGTGTTTTTTCGTTGTCTTCCGTGAAAACCCGCAAAAAGGACATACAAATCGTGTTACTCCAATGGAGATTGGGGCGAATAAGCGAAAAAAAAACCCCCAAACGATTGTGCTCATCTTATTTAAAATTATTTATTTTAAAACAATGAATTTAATTGAAAGAAAAGTTATATTTACTGTAAATATGGAATAAAAGTGGAAAGAAAGCCTTTTATTTGTCAAATTTAACGTAAATTAGGGGATAACGCATTTAGATTAGTTCACCAAAATGGGAAATAGAGAAAATGATATTGAATGAAAGACTAAAACAAATTAAATTTACATATAAACTCTTAATTAATGAATACTAAATCTCTTTTCCTGAGGTGAATAAGGGAGAGGAAAGTTGGTAAGGATTAAGGTTTTTCATACTTAATAAATCAGAGTTTTTTAACTCTATATTCAATATAATTAGTGGTAACACTACAGATTAAAGATCACTGTATTTACAAAAAAAGAAAGAAAAGATCTTTCAATCTATTCTATAGGTCTATCTGAATCGTCTATTGCTATTAATTCCGGTCTGGAAGCACTATTGCACGATTTATTAGCACTCGAAAGTAGTATTTTCCGAGCCTGGGAACTATTATTTGCTACTGATAGCCCTTTCGAAATGACTTTATAAGCCTCAGGAAATAGAGAGATTAATCTCACCGATTCACTAATATACCCATTCCTCACAATGATAACATAACATAACATAATTTCACGGATGAAAAAAGTCATAAAGGCATATCGAAGGCCATTCGCATCCGTCAAAACCCTTCCACAAACTGCATCCATAGGATTGTGTCAGATCATGCCTCTACAATATACAATTTAAACCATCCACAGGAATGTGTCGAAAACAAAAAGCATCACCATCAAGGCTCGTCAAACTCCAAATCATCGATAATATAAAATAATAAAAAAACTGCATCCACAGGAATGAGTCCAGAATACCATCTCCTCCCCCTCCCCTTCTCCTCCTACCCCCATTTACCCCTCCCTCCGCATATAAGCATCCAATCTGCGCTGGAAAACATTTAAGTTTGGACTGTTTACTGTCTCAGGTGGCAAACTTTTCCAGTAATCTACTACTCTGTTGGTGAAAACATATTTAGTAACATCCAACCTTCACATTTGTTTTTTTTAAGTAGCTCTAGTCCTATTAGTACCTTCCAACTTAAATAACTTACCAAAATCCAAATTATCCATCCCAGAACAGATTTTAAAAAGCTCATCATATCTCCCCTCACAAACCTTATTTCAAATGCGAACATATTTAGTACCCTCAGTCTATCCCCATATTCAAGGTGCTTCAGTGAAGGTATTATTTTTGTTGCCCTCCTTTGTACTGACTTTAGCAGGTTGATTTCATGTCTAAAATGTGGTGATCATGCTTGTATAGAGTACTCTAAATGTGACCTAACATACGAGTTGTAGAGTTTAAGGATAACCTCTTTACTCTTGTTGCTAATATTCCTCTTAATGTATCTTAACACCCTATTTGCTCTATTTTTTTCCTCAATACACTGCTTTGAAAACTTCAGTGACCTATCTACTACTACGCCTAAGTCCTTCTCATCCTCAACTGAATTCAGCCAATGCCCATCCATTTCATAGCTAAATTCCCTATTATCCCTTCCCATGTTAAGAACTTTGCAATTTTTAAGGTTAAAAGTCATTTGCCACTTCTGAGCCCAATCTAATAACTTATTTAAGTCACTCTGCACTTTAAAGCTACCCTCAACTTCTTTGACTACAGCTGCAAAAATTGACACTTTGCTAATCACAGCCTTCCCAAGTTCATTTATATAAACTACAGGTTCATTTTTTCAACTTTATACTACATTAGATTACCATATATGAAATGAAAGCTCATTAAAAGCCCCTTTATTCCTGCAAAAATCATAAAACCTACGCAGCCGTTTTTGAGATACAGGGGGAGGGGGGGCTTTCAGAACCCCACCCCCTTGAAACCTGATATTATATAAATGGCTATAGAATTACTAAAATGTAAGTAATCGAACTCAATTCACGAGCAAAAGATGACAATATGATTTAGTTATCATTTGAAATCAGTTTTCTTTAGTTCCCAGAAAATTTGTGTTAAGGGTGGACTTAAACATATATTTTTCAGCAAAGGTCAACTATAGGTTTTGTTCTCAGTAGGAAGGGGGAGGGGGGAGGAGATTAGCAGAGGTGTTCTGAATGCCCTGGAATTTAGTTCAATCTATATTCGAATGATGCTAAAAATATAAACCAGTTCTCAGCAGCCAGTTCTTAAAATGATATATATGGGTGATCAGAAGAATACATGAATTTTTTTTTTAATTAACTCCACGAATACGCTAAAAATACTCACTGTGAGATGAATAATACAATTGTAGGTGTTCTTAAATTATTTATCTTTGACAAGATTTTCTTTGCATTCATCAGAAAAAGATCTTTTGGTTTCAGAATATTCATAAGAAAATTCAATAAAATCTATAGCTAGAAATAATATTGTTTGTATCAAAGTTATTCTTTGCCAACCAATTATTTCTAACACATTCTATAGACTTACATATATACAATTTGTAGTTTGTGTGGTGAAACAAAAAGGTTATAACTTATCTATTAATGACATTGTCTGTAATGATCGCAATTATTTGAAATTCTATGTGTTCTAGTCCTACAATTTCTCTTTGGTTAACCCATTCAAACACTACATTTATTGATTTTGGTCAGGTTTGAATTATAAAAACACCATTATATGAACAATGCTCGGTTTTATTGCGAGAAATTTCGAATATAAGAGAGGGAAAATAGTAGTTCCATTGTTCGAATCAATCGTGACTCCACAGCTGGAATATACAAGTAGATTGATATTTTTTTATTTAAATTAATATTACTTTATCTGATTCCCTAATCATGTGCCATGGTTTTCTAATTATTTTATCTTTTATATATTTATGTACTCTTTATGGTCTTTAATTGTTTTCATGCTGTCATTAAGAACCCGTACTTTATATTTCTAGGATATAGTGTGTTTTATAATACGGCTACTGTCATCTAATATATTAAAAATAATTATCTTGATATTACCTTGCAAACCTTTTCTTCTAGCTCACATATTACAGCACTGCCTTCAGGACTGACTCCCTGCTGCTCATGTTTATCTTTATGTTGGTTTTATTATCTGAACCTGGTATAGTCCAAATGAAAGGGACAGGTATCATTAGCTACTACAAAAGTAGGTGAATACCCCAAACTACAGCAGTCATTAAATACCTGAGATTAGCATAATTTTAGAATTTTTTAATACTATCTAAATTAATAAATATTATCTATACTAAAATAAAAATGAGCTTTGGATTTACTTAAATACGGGTCCATTTTAGCACATGTATTTGAAAATAATTTGCATAACCTGTTAATATGATAATCTAAATGGTTGTTTTAAAATATAAAAACTTCTCCAACTATACGCGTCGATATGGGCTTAAACACTATACAAGTTATCGATAACAAAGCTATAGTTAAAAGCTAAACCTTTCTAATTACACTTAACACTTAGCGTATGCTGATATTAAGGAAAAACTTGGACTATTACAATTAACGAGCGTAGATTAAAATTACTTATTAGTCGACATCTCCACAAGTTTGCTTTGAATTAGTGATAGTTTATAATGACATTTTCGGGTGATTAGTCACCGTTGATAACATAAAAGTTGACCTTTTGTCGTAAATGTACTTTTTTTTAATATTTTGGCCTTTTTAAAGGAATAAAATTAAGTTTTCTGATTCCTAAATTTACAAATAATTTAAAAAAATTAAGATTTGAAAGTAACGCGCTAATCGGATAACTAGAAAATAAATCCATTATACAAATGCACACGATATCTTGCGAAGTAGAATAGAACACAACTTTCTATATTCCTTTTTAGTAGTAGAATATAATCAATTGAGTAGATAGTGAATATTTTTCTATATAGTGAATATATTTTTTATCTAGATAGTGAATACATATTTTAATCTAGATATTAAATATATTTTTTAATCGAGATAGTGAGTATATTTTTATTCTAGATAGTGAATAGATTTTTTAAGTCTAGATAGTAAATGTATTTTTTAATCTAGATACTGAATATATTTTTAATCTAGATAGAGAATATAATTTTAAATCTAGATAGCAAATAAAATTTTAATCTAGATAGTAAATATATTTTTTAATCGAGATAGTGAGTATATTTGTATCTAGATAGTGAATATATTTTAAAAAATCTAGATAGTAAATGTATTTTTTAATCTAGATATTGAATATATTTTTAATCTAGATAGAGAATATAATTTTAAATCTAGATAGTAAATAAAATTTTAATCTAGATGATAAATATATTTTTTAATCTAGATAGTGAATATATTTTTATCTAGATAGTTAATATATCTTTTAAATACTTGATAAAAAGAAGTTGGGGAATATTGCCTGTATGGGGGATTGGGACAATACTCATTCCAGGGCGGGTCATAAAAGATGATAAGGCCCCGATTGAGGGGGTCGCACTGTCCTGTGAAACCGCGTCCACGAAGGCTTTATCCAAGAAGCGTGACAATGACGGTAATGGGCGGGTGTGTCGCAGAACCCGTCGAGTCAGACCGATTAATTCGCGTCTCTGTGTGAACCGAGTTGGTGTGTAGAATGTGAGTTGTGTATATGTGATGTGGGAAAGAGGGGAGTGGTAGTCAATGTCTTTAAAATAGGGAGGTTGCAGATGCTCGTTCAATGTAAGACAAACATGAAAGGGAATGAAAAGTCTAGGTAGGATTAAGGGTTCAGTTGTAGATGAAGGTGATAGGAGTAAAGAGGGTGTGGCAGTGTCGTTGAATTAAGTTTGGCATGATTCAATGTTGCGTATGAATGTGTGACCTCGAGAATGATGTGGGTGAAGTTGAGATTTACAAAGGTAAAACTGTGCTTAGTTGTATTGATAGACGCTGTAAAGGTAGAAGTGAATTTGAGAAACAGGTTCTGGAAACATTTAGGAGTCGTCGTGAGTGGAATTTGGCAATGGGTATCGGTGGATGGTTGTAGGAAATATGACTGAATGAATAGGTGACAGAATGAGAGAATTGGGATAAGTGCAGCACTTGATACACCTGGAGAGAATGTTAATATGTATAAATACACATTGGTTCGGCAAAGAAGGAGAGAAGTTGAGAGTATGATTGATATGTGCGTGAGGGGAAGAGAATTTGCTGCTGGATGTATTTGAAGTGAAAGCTGATGTAACTAGCTAAACATATAATTGTGCTGTGTAAATATTTGTTGTGTGGGTGTGAATACGTGATTGGAGATGGAAAGCAAATCTCGGAAGTGAAAGGTAAATGAATCAGAAAGAAAGAAGTGAGTATGAGAGAAATCTCGAGACTAGAAGATCGAACATATGTTTGAACTTGGGGCGTAGTATGTGTTGCAAGAGCCGTGTGTGTCGGTAAGACAGAACAGAAAATAGGAAGCAAAATAGCAAATGGTGTAGTATAAAGCAAAAATGAAGGCGTGGATACAATGGCTTAATAGTACAGATAAAGGTGGTAAGAAGATACGACTAAATGCATACATGGAGATCAAAATGAAATAGAAACGAGTGATTAGACAGAGTATAAAATATGAATGAGGATCACGATTGGATCAGGAATTATTCATGGAGGAAGTGAGAGGAACTGGGTACAGAAGAGTTGGGCGAAAATCAACGGGTAACATTGGTGGGGTTCTTGTAAGGAAGGAAAAGGCCCAAATGAAGAATACTTTGATGAGTTGTATAATGTAGGTATGAAAATGGAAACATGACTGGATTTGTTGACGTAAATTGAGTGTTGTATTGAGGTATGATAGAGATATGTATAAAAGAGGTGTTAGAAGTCTTAACGGATGTGAAGACAGCTAGAATAGATATAGTTGCTTAGATGCTAAAAAGTGCTGGTGTTTGTGTTGTGGAATGGGTACGGATGGCGGGGTTTTAAATCATTTGGAATTGGAAAGGTGCCTGAGGAGAGGAAGACTGCAGCATTAGTGCCGTTGTATGAGCGTAAAGGAATGAAAAGTGAATTTAACTAGTACATTGAGATAAGCCAGTTAAACTTACGTGTTGTTGGTAGAGTGTATAGAAAAATTCTGATCGGCCATAGTAGGAGTATAACAGGGATTTATAGGAGAAGAAAATGGTGGATTTAGAGCAGGTGTGAATGAGTGGATCAAGTATTTTCACTGCTGACAAAATAAGGGATAAGAGGTCGGAGAGTGTATAGTAGGCTCATGGGTCTAGATGAAATCTGAAAATCGTGTAGATTGAGAAGTATTATGATAGGTACCAAGAATGTATGGAGTGAGTGGTAAACTATTGGATGTTTTGAAGAGTATGTTAGAAATAAGACGTGCATTATGGTGAAACCGCAAGTGAGTGGTAGGATATACGTGGAAGTGTAAGAAAATGTTGTGTGATGACACCTTGGCTGTTTAATATCTTTATGGATGGAGAAATGTGGGAGACGGGGTGTAAGATTGATGGGAAAGGGGTTCTATCTATGTTGGTATATGCTAATGGCCGGGTTGAGAGTGAGAGGAATGTGTGAATGATCTATAAATCTATAAACTCTTAGAAATAACTTGGCTAAAAACATAAATATACGAAAAATCATCTCTTGTCCCTAACACATGTTTTAAGAACGGGATTTTTTGGATGGGTCTAAAAATAATAATAAACAAAATTCTCTTAGTTTGTATATTTAGAGTTTGAAAAAACAAAAAAAGTGGAGTTAAGAAAAAATATGTATGATTATCAAAATAAATTTCTGAACTTCACCATTTTGCTTTTTTATATTATAAAAGAATCATTAGAAATACTTTGATAAAAAAACATAAGTCATAACCAAACTAAGATGAAATTATTATTCAAATACTTAAAAAAGTCCCCTTCTTAAATTATAGAGTTAGTAATGATGATGATGATGATGATAATGATATGTACTGGAAACATGTTAATTGGTTTTATACCAAAAATTCGTTTCCAGAGACGGATGTGCCTTATGCTACAGACCCAAGGTCTGCCTGCGAAGCGCCAGCTACTCCTGTAAGAAGGTGTTGCAAAACCACTCCTCTTTTTTATTTTTTTATAAAAGTAGTTCATAATTTAAAAAAATGTTTTGGATACGGAAGTTTTCAGGATGTAAAACCGTTCCCTGGTCCTTGTCCAAGTTTTCTCGCAGTGTGCATAATTTCGATTTACTAAAACTGCGATTCACAATTTTGTATCATTGGTTTATAGACTTTAACAAATTTTACCATAGAACAGATAGTAATAGAATATATTTGGGTCTTACCACCAATTTGCATTTGTTTTTTAGACCTATTTCTCTGGAAAGCTCAAGTTTAACCTAGAATCCAAACCAGGAGACGCGACATGCCAGTTGCGCAACGAAACTCTTTTCGTATCAGACTCCATCTAGTGACTAACCATACTTCTTTTTACTTAACTTCGCTCTACTGAACCATTCGAATAAATCATAGCACATCAAATAAAATACTTAGACTAAAAGTAAAGTGCAGTTTACACGAATTTCATGAACACAGGCAAAGAATTGATCAAACTTTACAATTTCCAGATTATAAAAAATCTGACAAAAATCTCACTTCCCCCGAACCTAAAATAATGTATTAATAGATAATCAGTGGGATTTGATCCTATCCTGTCCCATGCTCTGACTCACTTTTGTGTAGGTTGTGGAGAAGATGGATAAAACAGCATGTAAGGCAGGAAATAAAAAAAACCGGGTATGAGACGTTTCATTCTATTTTGAGGACCTCCTCAGGTTTTGGATTGACGCCTACAATGACGAGTGAAAAAAACAGCTTCAATTACAGCGAAGTTAAGCCACATTTGTGTGTGGTAATACATCTGACCAAGTCTCGAATCTCTCGATGTCACGAGGGCTCATATATACTATAGAAATAAGTGGTTCAGCATCCACGTAAAAAGTAGGCCCCCTAATCAGGAATAGAACACCTCAAAATCAAATGCAGATCGGTGTTAAAATCGTTACTCTATTTATTCTCTTCAGATTTTTTAACATAAACATCGCTTCTCTTTCTTTTTTTTTCCTGCGCGATAACATCCAGGATCCTAATAGATCCTATCTAGACCAGACACTGATAGCATACTACTAGTATTAGATGTTAATAATAGTAAAAAAAACTATTTTCAGAATATTCAGCTTTCACCTGTCTCAAGTATGAGAGGAGTGCAGACGGACGGGGAGAGCTTCTGGTTCCCGCAAATGGAATCAACTATTTCGAGAAGATCTGCCTAACAGGAGGTACCTTGATAAATAAATAAATAAATGACCTACAGAATCTTCCGATCGCATTAGTTATATCTTTAAATGACAAAGTTTGTCTACTTGTATGTCGTTATTAATCAGGGGATAACCCGGATAAAAATTGGGCGGGGGGATGGGCTAACTTGAATTCCTCACTCTGAGGAGTCTGAAAATGGCTATTAATGATTAATAAGGCTCATAATAGACAGTATTGATAATAAATAACAGCATCTCACACAGGACTGAGCACTAACTCTCTCAGATCCGGAAAAATTTCCACACATCAGAAAATTAGGAATTGTTGTTTTTGGACCTCAGCTCTGGTATAATACTTAATATAATAAATATTTATGAAATTGACCTGGTTTTATGCATGTATCATATAAGATTCATTCGGTCGCAATGGGTTCAAAAACTGTTTTATATATATTCTATATTATTACATAACTCTTTCTGAATAGCATAACACAAGTATGGCTTAAAAAAGAAAAATAAACATAAACGGGTCTGAAACTTTGGGGTGGGAGGGTGGGGCTTCAGCCCTCTCTTGATCCAGGCCTGTTATTAATGAAGAGCATTCAACAAATTTCGTGTCTAGGTCGGATTTAATTAGAAACCCGGATCAGCCGCCCCCAGAATAAGGAATTTGGGGAGTAAAAACGGAGCCTAGTATAAACATCAGTGGAATTTTCACTCACTAGGGAAAGAAAGAGAGGAAATAGAGAGAGAGAGAGAGAAAGATGAAGACGAAGAGCATAAATAAAGGAAATGATTAAAATGACAAGACCTAAAGAGGACACTTCCCCAATCCTCAATAATGGGCTAGAGGAGTATTACTTCCAGGAACAAGTTCGTACATGAGTTATTCTCAGAAATAACGAACAAATTGGCTCATGCCAGTAATAGTGCCCAGTAAATGAAAAAGTTCGTATATAAAAGTCTAAGTACTCATAAGAGCGAATAAATGCGTACATAAAAGTATAGGTAGTAGAAAGAATGAACAATTACTCAAATGTTGAGCGAGTTCGTAATAAGAAAACAAGTAAGTACAAAAAAAATTCGTACACAGGAACAAGTGCACTTGCAACTACAAACAACTTAGTTGGAGTATAGGGACAAAGAAACTAAAAAAAATACGACTACCTTTATGTATACAAACACATGAACGCAACAGTAAAAACAAGTTCGTATTTGTAAGCATGTGTATTTATTCAAATTTATGAAGATTCAAACGCTAACAACTGTTCTTAGCCCTTTCATTTTCCTTTGAGCTTTCGACGACGAGAGGCTTTGTGGGACGCAGCGCCTGTGGACCTTCGAGAGGGTGCCGGACGCTTTCCTGGACGGATTCGACAACAAGACTATCCCCAACATCAATAACAGAGCTGAGTGCTACAAACTCTGCCTCACAGAAACCGACTTCACCTGCAGGTCAGTATATATGTATATATTTTAATTAATCTATATATATATAATATAGATTCGATATATATACAATGAAACCACTTTTTGAGCACAAAGTTTATTGAACCGGAACTAGTTTCGGTATGAAGTTTTCCATACCATCTTCAGCCGTTAACTGAGAGAAATTGACAAAGAAAACAGAAATACTAAAATATACAGAAACCGACAACTAACATTAATCAGGAGGCGTTAGTTTTAGGTGATTAACAATATTTTTTTTAAATGAGGTCTCATACATAGCAGCTACATTGTGTTGACTTTCTGACAGATTAAAGTTTGAGAATTCTTTGATTAATTTAGATTCGATAATTTTCTTTTATTAAAATCGTTACATTGGTCAATTATTTGAACACTTGGGAAATCAATTATGTGGTTGGTGTTTTTCACATGGGTGAACATACTAGAAGCATCATCGCTTGCTCTACGAATATCCCCCTTATGTTCATAAATACGTTTATTTAATGAGCTCCCAGTCTCTCCTACATAGAAGGAGGGGCAATTTGGAGTTTTACATTGGATCAGGTAGAATAAGAATAATAAGAATAATAATAATGATAATAATAAGAAGAAGAATGATAATAATGATAATAATAAGAAGAAGAATGATAATAATGATAATAATAATAATAATAATAATAATAATAATAATAATAATAATAATAGCAGCAATAATAATTATCGAGAGCTTTGATTTAACTTCCGGCTTTGGTTGAATCAAAATTCCCTCCTCTAATGACTCGTTTTTTTTACTTAAATAAACTAATAGCCAAACTGCTTTATCTTTTTTACTGACTTGTTCGTACTAACCTATCACGTGTGCTCTTACATAAGAACTCTTTCCTCCTTCCCTTCCCAAGATCCGCTGACTTCAACCGGAGGAATCGGGAATGCCAACTGAGCAGGGAAGACAGAAGAAGTCAGCCTGACTCATTCTTTGAACGGCCGGGGGCGGAGATTGACTATTTGGAGAACCAATGTGCCGGAAGTAAGACTCTATTTCCCTACTATTAGATGGAATAATGCGTCACGTCACTATGCCGTTGCGGGACCCATGACGTCATCCATGGACCCTGTAAAGGCTTATAATTAGCAGGAATGGGGTAACTAAAAAAAAGACAAAACCAGCCTCAAAAGCGGTTGCTCGCTGCCTCAATGTGCACGGTTCAAATCCTACCCTTGTACGGAATTTTTGAGAATTAGAAAATAACTTTTTCCGAAGAAAAATTATTCTGTTTTTCTGTTTGTTGCGGTTTGCTGTATTCATATTTACTCGTATATATATATATATATATATATATATATATATATATATATATATATATATATATATATATATATATGGCTATTTTTTTCTTCCCTCTGCTCTATTTACTATCCTTTCCGTCTATCTTTTCTTCCCTCTGCTCTCTTTTATATTCTTCCTAGTCTATCTTTTCTTCCATCTGCTCTATTTGATATCCTTTTCCTGTCTATCTTTACTTTCCTCTGCTCTATTTGCTATCTTACCCCGTCTATCTTCTCATCCCTCTGCTCTATTGGCTATCCTTTCCCGTCTATGTTTTCTTCTTTCTGCTCTATTTTTTTCCTTCTCCGTCTACCTTTTCAGATTTACGTCTTTTTTTATTAAGTACTTATATTTTTATTATTGATGAGTACCAGTTTCTACTAGGTTCAGTGATTCGTCGAGGAATGGATTTTATTAGCCCAGATTTATAATATTTCCAACACTGCATTTTGCTACAACCATTCCCCTCCACCAAGGCCTGTTACGTTTCAAAAATGAAGGGGAAGTAAAAGGAGAAATATAGTGTCACTGCGAGTGTCCAGCGCCATTAAATTACTAATGGAATTGATCCAAATATTAGAGACGGTTTCCATTTGAATTGTAATTAAATAGGCCATAAAGTCCAAAGGATTTTCCTTGACGTGAACGCTCTGTTAAAGGACTGGGCTAATTGTGACCTCGGTTTTTTATTTTAAACTTAATACTTTTGTTCTAACGTCCAAAAGGATGCCGCTGGAGAATATTTTGAACACTTGGAACAGTTAATTAAAATATATATGGAAACTTCTCGTTACGGTTCTTTGATAACTTAGATTAATCACTCACTTTTTATTGAATATTGGTCTAATACTATATCTTTGTTTTTCCTAAAATATAGAATATATGGTTATTAACAGCACCTATTCTTTCTTTTTTTTGGGGGGGGGGGAATACTAGCGTTGCTCGAACTTCATAGAAGTAGGGGTAATTTTTCTCCCTATTATCTTTTCGTTGAGAGAAAAAAGTAATGTATCGAATGGAGAGAGTTAAAATATAAATATCAAGCAGGACATTAATTATAATAGGCATATTTAATCATGAAAATAGGGAAAGTTACTTATTTAACATTAGAAATATACGAGGGGCGGTCAATAAGTTTTGTAATTCGGATATAAGGAAACGAGATATGAGGAAAAGTGTTATATTATAATTTTTCAATATAACTACCCTCGACTTCAATGCACTTGCGACACTTGTCCCTGAGGCTTCGAATTCCCGACAACCAGAAATCTCCCGACTGCTGTTCAATCCACTCCTGGACGGCGAGCTATACATCTTTATCGTCCCCAAACCGGCGTCCACGCAGTGCAGCCTTGAGCTGGCGGAATAAAAAGTAGTCGCTAGGGGCCAGATCTGGACTGTAGGGGGGATGGTTGAGCTCCTCAAATCCGCACTCGCGCAGGAAAGCTTGTGCAACTCTGGCCTTGTGGACTTTGACGACGTTGAAGTCGATCATTTGGCGTGAGGTTTCTAGGGACCCAACGGGCAGAGACCTTGGTCATGGCCAAATTGTCGTGGATGATGTTGATAACACTTCCATGTGATATTCCAAGTTCTCGCTCGATTTCTTCGACCTTCACCCGTCGATTTTCGAGGATCATCCTCTCCACACGGGCCACATTGTCCTCGTTGGTCACGTCTGACGGACGTCCTGGATGGGGGTCATCTTTAAGGGACTCACGACCATGGCGGGACTCCCTATTACAGCGAGCAATGGTTGCATAGGAAGGGGCGGTGTCGGTGTACACTGCAACCATGCGTTCATGGATCTCTTTTGCATTCTTGCCTTCCTTGGTCAAAAATTTGATCACTACGCGGTGCTCAACCTTCTCTATTGTTGAAAAATTCGTGACCGACGATCTGCGATCAGCTACTGCTTCTTAAATAGACGAGGCAGGAGCGTGCGGCTGCAGGTCTTGACTTGTCATAACTTGTCCTAATACCCCCACAAACAGCCATCCCCCTTCCTCTGTTTTGCCCTACCGATTCGCAAAACTTATTGACCGCCTCTCGTAGATTGACCTCTATATTTTCAACCTAAACTTCAGTTATGCTGGTTATCCAATGCATTCAAGTTATAATTCATCCCCCCCTCCTTCCCTGTCCTTCAATAATTCTCTATTCAGTTGGGAACCCGCAAAATGAGAGATTGCATACTAACAAATAAAGCTTCAAGTAGTTTTTTTTTTTTTAGTTTAACTATTTAAAGATGAAAATTTTGGTAGTGCAATTATCTTTTATTTCACTTTTTGTGGGTTTTATTTCTCTCGTTCATTTCCACGAGAGACATTAAATTGTGGATGTTAAACGCTGTTATCAAATCATCAACTAGAGTTCTCTTCAGCTTTGCCCGACTGCCGCTACGAAACTTACACTAATGCAATGATACCTCGGATGGATGTTGTGGACTTTGCTCCAACTCAAGAGGATTGCGAGAAGCTTTGCGATGATAAAGAGACCTTCATTTGTCGCGCTTACACCTACGACAGATTTGAAAACAAGTAGGAGAGACATATAGCTTGTAGAATCTTATACATAAATACAGGAAGTTGCAAGGATTTTTTTCGTTTTTGTAGTGACTCGAGTACTTTTTAGACACGGTTCTGGGGAAACAAACGAGTACGTCTTCAATCTAAATCTCTTTTGTAAATACTAATCGATATTTTCTATTTTGTTTTTCCTCTTCGGAGAATGTACTTTTATTTGTTATGGCATTGCAACGACGATTGCAGAGGCATATGAGCAACAACTATCCAGCGACTTCTGGTAACTTTGAAATTGGTATTAGCGCGACTTCGTCTTTAAATGACAGGATAGAAGAAAGATATATATACATAAAACACTAAATATTAGTCATTTATGATCTACTTAATCTTTTTTTAAAGGGCAGAACATAATTATCTGTAGGAAAAATCATTGATTTCATCTTTTCAAAAAGTCAAGCAGTTCTTTGAAATACAACGACCTTTTCTACAACTTATATCCAACATGTAACATGTTTTAACTTCGTAACTAAGGAGATGACTCTAATTCATGATGTTTTTAGCCTTTGAAGGATGGATTGAGCTATAGATTTCTCTCACCGGTAGGTGCTACCTCTCTGGAGATGATTCTGTCTCCCTCAGAAGTACACTGCTTCCAACCAAGAATGGAGCGCTTTCTGGAGAGAGGCAGTGTTCAGTCAGTAAGTAAAGCGTGGTAACATCAACACCAGGATTTGTCTTTCAGATATATTAGGATATCAGGCAATGGCTTCGCCACTCTCCCCCTACGGGGGAGCTTGCGCTTCGCTACTAAGATTAAAATTTAAAATCTAAAAAAAGCAGCCATGGTTAAATATTTATAAATTTTCTGAACTTCGCCGATTATAATAATTTTAAAAAGGAACTCTAAACTAAATTTTCTCCCTTTCAAAATATCACATTTCTAAAATATAGTTATAGAAGAAGATATATAAAAATAAACTTTCTGAATTTCACCATTTGTAATTCTTTGGATTTTTAAAAATTCACAAAATTTCGATACTTATATTTATTTCTGAACTTCACCATTTTTTTTTATATTATAAAAGAATTATTAGAAATAACTTTGATAAAAAACATAAGTCATAACCAAACTAAGATGAAATTATTATTCAAATACTCAAAAAATTCCCCTTCTTAAATTATAAAGTTAGTGATGATGATGATGCTAACCAATCACAACATTCAATAGGTTTATAGCGACATGCGATTATTCAAAAAATAAATAGATACCTATTGACCTATCTACTTATCAGGATTTTAATCGTAATTTATATAAAAAAATTGATATACTGTCTACCTTATCTACTCTATTATCCACCAACTCATCTAAATAATCATCTACCTAGCGGATGAGTAAATCAGTAATTTTTACGTTTTATCTACTTATCTACCCACCTACCTCTTTGCATGCTTATTGATCTATTAATCTTTATATCTAATATCTACCTATAAAATGGATGCATATAGATGACGGTTTTTTTTTGTGCCGCTCTAGTACATGACTAGAATGTGATCGACGAACGCTAGAACAGGGATACAATGAGATAGAACAACTCTACCATCCTATAGTTTGCCTAGAAAGTGATACATCCACTTTAAGATATGCTTAGAGTGTATAAATTTACCATAGAACACTTCTAGAATGTTATATATTCACTCTAGAACATGCCTAAAGTTCGAAATTTACGGCATGGTGGGCATTTTACAAAAGTCTCACCGCAGCTAGAGCATCAATCAAGAACAATCGTTAGTTAAATACTTTAGAATGGGCGGAAGATTTTAGTCATTTAAAGACTAACATCAAAATCATCATCACTAACTCTATAATTTAAGAAGGGGATTTTTTTAAAGTATTTGAATAATAATTTCATCTTAGTTATTTATTAAAGTTATTTTGGGTACTTTGTCTCGTATTGTAAGATCAATAAAGAGCCTATAAAAGCCTTAATACTCTGTGACTCGTTATCTGTCTCCTTGGTACTCTGGGGAATGGACAGATTTCGGGCAATTTGATTTGGGTTACTTCATCTCCTATGTCAATACAGTTGACACAAGTCGTGAGAATTCATTTTTAAGTCATAGTTCCTGCCTTTGTTCTGTACATGTTTTATGTACTTTTTTCATTAGAGAATGCACGACCTTTTCACAACCTTTTAAAACTAAAACATATCAATCAAGGAAAGTCCAAAATATGTACATATATTTCTTTTTCATTATATTAATTTTTAATTGTTGAAGTTTGGTTGAAAGTAACATAACTAGGATAAGTTTTGTTTTTGAAGGTTAATTACGGTCTGTGTAAAACGAAAATATTATATGCCTTTTGTAGAAATCGCTATTAGAAAGCTTTGTTCAAAGTATCTCTCCTATGAGCCATTAGTACATATATTGACGTCACGGTTCTTTTCGACAAACCCTATTTACTATATAAAGTAAAATTGTCTCACTTTCTTTAGTTTCTTAATAGACAAATAAGCAAATATTCGCGCTTAAATTTGTTTTGTTTCCTAAATGGCTAAATCAAGTTGGTGCGGGAAATCAGGTCTCTCTTTCTCGAACGAGTGTGTACTACCGCGAAAAAGGAAGAATCTTGTATATACACGACCAGTGGAAAAATCAAGAAAAGAAGTCATGCACATAGACAAGAGGAATTAACGTATACTCCAAAGAGATCCCAAAGGAGGCGTTGAAGCAGGACTACAAACCATGCTTGCTAGTGCGCTGGATGCAAAGAAACCATAGCAGTAAAACTTTGGTTTTCGCATACCGTTGCGTTTCTGGCCAAAACAACTGATATTTTCTATAGTAGGAGGCATTTCGAGAATAAATTAGATCAAATAACTTGTCGGGACAATCATAACAAGAAGCCTCTAGAGGATCGGGATGGTGTCTTGCAGAACATCAGATGTAGAGGGCTGGTAGCAGTATGTTGATACGGAAGACAACTTGGATGGAACCTGATTGTTTAGCAAGGGTTAAGTTACTGGTGATGAGAAGTGAATTCCCTATCATAACATGAAACGCGGATGTTCGTAATCAGTCGAGGAAGCAGAATTTCTCAACAATCGAGAGGAGTTCAGCCCAAAAGGATCATGCTGAATGTATGGCGGGATATTGAATGAATTGTCCATTACGAACTGTTACACAACAATCAAACCTCTACTGCAATCACAATCATGCCGGTTCTAACCCAGCTCGAATGATTTTGTCTTAGGGGAGCCCGGTTGGGAAATATTGCTTCATCTTCATTTTCCTAACCTTGCTACTTCTGATTACCACTCGAATGGTCTGAGGTTGACATGAAGAGAAGAGGTTCAAAACGAGTTGGATTCATATTTTGCATCAAAATCTAAAGAGTTTTAAAAGCGCGCAGTATTTATACGTTTGTTGACAGATGGAATGAGCTTTTAAAAAACAATGGACGTTATGTTTATGATTAAATATCATCATAATAATATTTGTTTTCATTTTTACTGTATACCCCCAAAATACGGACATTACTCTTGTTCTAACTTGATAGAATAAAAAAACAAAAACATTTAAATCATTTGTTCGGTTAGGCTAGGTTGAGTTAAGTTAGGTTAGGTTAAGGTTTGGGTTAAGTTAGGTTGGGTGAGCCTTTCTTTATTTTTATTCCATTTTTATTAGCAAGGATTGTCAAGACCATTATGTTGAGGTACAAGAAAAGCAGTTTCACTGTTTTAAAAGTAACCATAGAACTGGGAAAAAAATTAAAATATTTTAGATAAAATCTTCTTTTTTTTTAATTCTTGAATGAAATCTTTCATGGATAGAATTTCTTTTGGTAGAATTTAGGGAACGAATTCTTTATGTGTGGAATTTTCATGGAATCTAAATGTGGGGCTTCTAGTATAAAACAAACGACAAACACATAAAAATATCTCTAGCCCACTAGACTTCCAGATACTAAATTCTGAATGCCTGCTTCCTCCTAGGCACAATTAGAGAGGAAACTAATTGAACCCTGCAGCAATAATCCATGTCCAGATAAATACTGACCAATCTGCTCTCTGTTACATCAATTCACCTCTTTCTAGTTGCATTTCCTTTCAAAATTAAGAATTTTCCTCCAAGTTACCTATTAAACTGATTACTAACCTATTTCAGTTATTTTAACTGTACATACTTTCTTTTCATTTTTCATTACGGGAGTTAATAGGGTGTCGAA